>VMOF01000111.1:61300726-61900726 GCA_011764245.1 Trialeurodes vaporariorum | reverse complement strand
ACTTCCTGGAGTAAATATAAGTTCCACTCTCGGATATCAGAATCCATTGGGATAGCAGCACCATTGTATAAATCACCACCACAGAATATTCTCAGAATATTATCTACGAAATATTGTGGGAATATTTCGGAAATACCAGAGTGCCACAGATTTTTAGCACGCGGACAATTTCAGGAAATAGTTTCGGAAGAATCCGGGAAAAATTGTTGAGAAGTTTCGTTGGAATATTCCCAGAATATTCCGCTTAAAATAGGTATTCTGAGGAGTGTTTCAAAAGTATATTCTGTTCCAATCACAATATTCTGCTGTCTGCACTCTGCATGGATATACCTCGCCATTAAAATCATATCAGATACAGCCGTATTTTGCTTTGTTATCGGCGATGATATTCCTCTGACCAATCACAAATAAGCCCTAAAATTGAGTATATTTTCGCTGATGACCGCTTGGCGCGTAACTAATAACGATTCGTCATCGGCGATGGCCAAACGGTTGACGAGCTCGAGAGGTTGTCAACGTTGGTCGTCATCACCCGATGGTACAGCTTTGCCACATTGTAAAACTAAATTAATAATTAAATTAAGCTCCGCTACTTCTAAAATGGCAATCGGAAAAGCAAAATACGAGCAATACCTGTCGATAACTATCAAACCATTCAAACCGCATTTGGTGTCAAAGCAAAATACGGCCTATACTAGTAAAATCACCTGTAATTACGAGGCACGTCTTCATGACCACCCTAATGAGGACGCACTCACATTCTTGGACGACGATGGGTTGGCCCGAAGACTTTTAATCGAAGGAAGCCAAAGAATCTTACAACCTCTTGGTTTACCAAGCTTTAAATTTCCTCTCGTGTCTTAAGGTAGGGAGTAGTTGTTAAGAATTAAGAAAAAAGAGTCACTACCTTGTGGTGAAATATCCTGTGTATTTATTTTAACTTAGAATGTATACTTGAATTTTCCCCGAAGAGTGGAAGATAATAATGACAACAAATTGAAAAGAAAAGAAAAATAACCAAAATCGTGATTTAGACGGTAAAAACCAGTTTTCTTGGCCAGGGCACCCGGCACATCGCTGAAAGTTCCAGAGCGTTTCCGCGAAAAACCATTTTTTTCGTAAAATTAAACAACAAATGTGTAACATTAAAGGGGGGACCCTTGCTGACTTCAGGTCAATGTGAAAGGGCTCTCCTTGGCACGGGTGATTCCGAGTTGGCCCAAAAAGTCCGAGTTGGCCCAAGCCATTATTTCGCCGCATATACCGAGTTGGCCCCTGTCTGGAAAAACAGCGTTTCCGAGTTGGCCCAAGAGACAACAAAAATAAATAGAAAAGAGAGCACTTGGCAACGTGGCACTTTACGAACGAGGAAAATTAGGGTTTGTCAACCGAATTTAAATTACAAGTTTCAGAAATTAGCTCCGTTCTGAGGTATTTTTTTGGTTTACCGCTTCTCCCACCATCTAAAGTTGAGGATTGTTTTTGCGAGGATTTGATGTCTATAAAACCCTTAGGATCTGTACCTCTAGATGATTTTTTTCATTATGTGTTGAAAACGTACATTCCGCCTGCTTGCGATTTTCCCCCAATGTGAATGTGGGCTTCTCAATCAACTTATGAAGATCGGACAACGAACGGTTGTGAATCTTTCCATGTCAAATTAAATGCCGAGTTCAGTTGTGCTCATCCAAATATTTTTGTTTTATCAAAACTCTTCTAAAAATACAGGCTGGCACCTCCATTAAACTTGCCACCAAAAAAACCCCGTCCTGCAACCAAACGACAGACAGAGAAGGAAGAGTTCTTACTTGAAGGTGTGGAGGAGTACGCGTCAAAATCACGATTGCCTTGCTTTCATTAGAAAAGTCTCCGGTAAATTTTTACCAATTTCTAAGAAAAAAGTGCATTAGCTATTTTTTAGTATATATTTTTCGGTGTGATATCAATTTTTTGACGCGGCGGGCTTTATACACCCCCATTTTTGTTTTTTTTTTTTCAATTTCTTGAAGACATTTTCTTACGGTCAATTTATTTATTAAAAATGTTTTTCTTATGAATTTACAACGGGCGGGTGAAATGTACTTGTTAAGGGCAAAGGGAGGGAGAAAGTTCTTATACATTTCTTTTGCCCTTTACGATGCAGAGTTTAAGAACTTTCTGTCAACCTACATATATATAAGCTCATTGCCACCAGTCTCACCAACTACGCTCCATTAATCTATCCTATCATAGAGGTAAGCGACGTTGCCACAGAACAACATTTAAATATATTTTTATTTCTTCTATTGTTTTCGGCTTGGGCCAACTCGGACGGGTGTTTTTTGAGCCGTGGGCCAACTCGGATTTTGCAATTTGGGCCAACTCGGACTTTTTGGGCCAACTCGGATGCTCCCCTTGGCACATCGTTCCCTGTAATGGTAATCATGTTCAATGCCTATGTTGTAATGTGTGTCGTCGGTCACTGGCCAGTCGGGTATGCTGGCAAAACGCTTGCATTTCCTGCTCTGGCCAAATCATATCTTTGGTAAACCAAAATAGGTTCAATTTGCATTTTTTTACTTCTTGGGACCATCCGATTGCACTCGATACCTGCCAAATGTCTGATTCACTGTCCAAAATGTGGAGAAAACTTCCCGAAACCACCATCATTACATTGCTCCTAGTCACGCAATAAATACCTCCATGGTGTACATATAGGTACCCATTTCTCGGCATTCTCAGCCGCAACATAAGAGACGAACAGAAACATTTCAATACCCTACAATGAACTTTCAGCAAATAACCACAAAGAAAAATAGTGAATAAATTACGTAGATACCTATTCATTTGGTTCTCGCGAATCCTCATTATTTTTACTCGACAGACTATCGAGCAAAATTAACCCTTTCAGTACCACGACTGATTAAACTCGTTTTCTTGCAGTAAACCCTCCTTGCACAGTTTCAATTTTCTAACTGACGGTATAAGTAAGCCAAAGTATACTCATCCATACAGTGGCGAAACTCTATAGGAGCGCTTTGTTTTCATGCAATCAAATGGAAAAATTGAGTTGTAGCCTTCCGAATACTTGGGGGCGCCACCGTTGCGTCCAATGCAAATCAAATGGAAGATGTTAGTTCAACCTTCCGATCACCAGGGGGGTATTCGCCAGTTTTTTAACATTGAGCAGATGATAATAATTGCAAATGGCAGGTATAAATTTTGAGCATTTAACAGAGATCTCTGCCAACTCTTAATCTTGGACGTTCATTACCCAACCACAAACTTGATGTTGAATTGCCCCAACAAAACTCCACTTTGAACTTGAATTACTCTAAAAAAGAAACAATAGCTGATTCATCTCATCGTTTCCCCCATCAAATTGAGGAAACGACTGATGCCGTGAAAATAAAAGTTTGAAACATAAACAATGACTTGGTTCTATTGTTCATAAAAATAAATTCTGAATGTTAAAAGTCTTAACCATGATACAAGTAAAAAGGCGAATACAACAATTAGACAACATTTTTTCTTTTTTTAGAAGAAGATGAGAGAGCGCAGACCTCAGAATGACCTTAGAGAAGAGATTGTTCAAGCATGATTCTGTCGTACCCTGAGGGAACGGGATACTGAAAACGATCAACGATGAGATCCAAAATTGCCCCCTCATCCACTGAAACAAAAACACAAAAGTGTCATTAGAAGTTCAGTAAGAAAATGTATAACAGCTGAATAAGTTCGATTGGGACACTTCAATTACCATATTCTGGGGAGGCCTCGGCCTACCTAGCGGTACAGGCTGGAATATGTTTCAAAAAAAAGTACACTAATAATTTTTTACATTTTTTTGTTTATTATTTATTATAAAAAAAGGGCTCCAAACTAAAAAATCACTTTTCTAAATTTTCGGAGGGGGCACTATAGTGCTTCGCCTCGGGTGGGTGCCACTAACCCTTACTCCACCACTGAGAATAAACCCAGTTTTCACAATGCAATGGGGAGCTTGCTTCTTGAAGGGTCCTTGTGATTCTGTTTGTACAGAAAAGCTCTTATCAAATCCAGTACTGTATGGACCAAATTCAAAGAATTGAAATTGAGCTGAAAATAGAGCATCAATTTCTTCCTGTCCGATTCTCTCGAGATCTTAAGATTCAGAAATCTAGAAAACTAAGAGAAAATGCTTACCATACAAAGCTGGAAAAACCGTTCCTTTAATACCAAGGACTGGATAACCTAAATTTTTTCCATTAACAAAAAAATTGAGTTCTTCGTGGTCATAGGAGATACCCTGAAACACAAGGGATCATATTTATATTTTTGATGATATAATGCTCCTCTGCAAATGATGCGAAATTTCTAAGGCAGTTGAAAATTTTTTAGTGTAGATGGGATCTACAGGGTTTTAATTATGAAAGGTTCCACTCACAACTGATCTAGATAACGGTTACGAATTTTGAAAAACACTGAAACAGGGTCAAAGTATTTCTAGGGGTCGCCGATTTGGCCTCCCCCCAGAAGGGTATCCACCACTCACAAATGGAGATTGGAGACCCCCAATTTTTATTCGATGGCCGGAAAGACGATAAAATTCTAATACTTATGCCGCAAATTGGAAGTCGATAACGTGTTTCGTTTTCTATCGACAGAAAGTTCCTATGGAGGTTCGATGTGGACCCGATTTCAAAAATTCATCACCCTCCATTGAATGATCCTAATTTCAAAAACTGTAGGGAATACCCTACGAACACTTTCTTACTTCATTTTATCTGGGGGAGACCCCCAGACCCCCCTTTAAAATGCTGGGGAGACCCTCAGACCCCCCTTTAAAATGCTGGGGGAAACCCCCAGACCCCCCTTTCGAGTTATGGGGGCGGCCCCCAAACCCCCCTTTGATATGCTGGGGGAGACCCCCAGACCCCCCCCCCCCTCCATTAGAATTCTGGGGGAGACCCCCAAATTGCGGATTCGGCCTTCAGCGAGCTAAACGGGTTTCGCCCGGAGGCCTCCTCCGTCGCTCGCCGCCCAGGGACCCTACACAAAAGGGACCGAGCCGCAGTTTACCCCGGTCGGGCCTCTCGGAGCGTTCGCATCGCTCGGGCTTTCCCGGTCGGGCCTCGGGTTTCCGGCGACTCCCTGCGAGTCATGCGCCGGTCGGCTTACCGGAGCGCGTTCGCACTTCGCGCTCCGGCCGGACCGCGTACTTCCGCTGCGTGCTCAAGCGTGCCCCTTTCGCTGGATTGACTTCAGGATAGTCATCCTGCCCGCGTCTCGCCTAGCCAACAAGGCAAACGGGGGCAAGGCCCACTCACGGAAGACGCGACACACGTCCGTGCACCTGTTCTCAACCGTAGCGGTTCGACTGCAAGACCGAGCCTGTACCTACTCCGGGGTGAGCGCGGGCCTCGGCCTCTCCCGAGGGAGAGTCACACGCCGAGGCTCGGCACGGTAACAGGTTATCCTACGGTGAGAGATTTGCACACTTGGTTCGGGGGACGGCATACCCGATGCCAGACTCGCCGCGAACGGTCGAGTCTGATCCTCGTCGCCGACCGGCCGCCACTGCGGTTCGGGGGGTTGAGGGTCCCCTTTATCCACGGGCCCCGACGGGGAGGAGGTGCAATTTGCCCGCTAAGAGATCGAGTCTAGGTGGGGCAGGCTCCCTTCGGAAAAGCCGACCCTTTTCGAGCTCGAGCGTTGCTGCGTTGCTATTAGTATATTTTCACCTCACTCAAGAGTCCAATTTGGCTGGAATAGAGTATAGCTGTGGCCCACGCGCGCAGCGTCGGCGGCATGGCATTGCATAGGGGACGCGCTTCCCAGCGTTTCAAGCTCGAGGGTTTTTCAAACGTTTCTGTGCATATCTTGATGACGAATCATTGCTTAAACTGCGAGAAGGTCTCATTTGACAAAATAATCTCAAAGTTTTATTTCAGGTATTTTCGGTTAAAGTGAATTCTCCGGCTAGGGCCTACCTTAAATTTTGACTTGCAATACCTCGGTTTGCGCTAAAATGCTTGGTTTTTAATGTGATTTTTAATCATACATCACACGATAGGATCCGTTTTTTACAGGGTCGAAAAATGGTCCAAACCGAACTTCGATTTTCGATACATAGAATAAGAAAAACGATATCGGACTTTTGATTGCGCCAAAATGCACAACTTTTTACGCCTTTTCGAATGAGGTCTTACGAGATAGGGGTTGCCATTTGAAAATTTTGATGAATGGGGGTTTTCCCGCCAAAAACGTTGAGGTGCCTAAAAGTCGACTTTCGGTTTATTTGATTCTAAATTCGTATTTTTTTATCTTCAAAGTTCTCATCAAGTAGAGCATTCCACTTGCGCAGCTTTTTGTTTTACGACTCTTTTTCTGGGACTTGAGAATTCTCCAAAATTCATCCTAAATCGAACTTCGACAGACGAATTTATCGCATATAATCGTACGATCTATCGAATCGACTTACTAAATCAGTCTATACTCTCCTTGATAAGTGCTTTCAAGAAAAAAATACGAATTTAGAATCAAACAAACTGGAAGTCGACTCTTAGGCACCTTAAAAGTTTTGGCGGGAACACCCCTACACATCAAATTTTTCAAACGGCAACCCCTATCTTTGAACATCTCATTCGAAAATGCGTAAAAATGTGTGCATTTTGGCGCAATCCAAAATTCAATATCGGTTTTCTTATTCGATTTATCGAAAATCGAAGTTAGATTAGGACCATTTTTCGACCCTGTCAAAAATGGATCCTATCGTGTGATACATCATTCGGAAGCGTCTAAAAAATCAAGAATTTTAGCGCAAACCGGAAGTCAGTACCTTTTTTTGCGGTCGAGATATCGCGCAGGTCAAAGTTTAGTCTCCGCTTAGGGCCTACCTTAAATTTTGACTTGCGATATCTCGACCGCAAAAAAAGGTACTGACTTCCGGTTTGCGCTAAAATGCTTGATTTTTTAAGCGCTTCTGGATGATGTATCACACAACAGGATCAATTTTTTGCAGGGTCGAAAAATGGTCCTAATCTAACTTCGATTTTTGATAAATCGAATACTAAAAACGATATTGAACTTTGGATGGCGCTAAAATGCACATTTTAACGCCTTTTCGAATGAGATGTTCAAAAATAGGGGTCGCTAGTTGAAAATTTTGAAGTATCAGGGTTTTCCCGCCAAAAAAGTTAAGGTTCCTAAAAGTCGACTTCCGGTTTATTTGATTCTGAATTTGTATTTTTTTCTGGGAAGTACTCGTCAAGTAGAACATTTTACGTGTGTAGTTCTGTGTTTTACGATTCTTTTTGTAGGAGTTATGAATTTTCGAAAATTGGTCCTAAATTGAACTTCGACCTTTGATATCTCGAACATGAAAACAGATATGGACTTCCGGTTTCAGCCAAAATGCTTAGAATTTTACGCCTTCTCAAATGAGGTATCAGAAGATAGGGGTTGCCATTTGAAATTTTCGAGATTCGGGGGTGCCCTTCTGAAAACCCCCCAATAACCAAATTTTCGGTTGTGACAGTATTTTTCAATGAAACTTCAGGTCCGAGTTGCCATGAAACCGATTTTACCCGATTTTTTTATCTTCATGCGTTCAAGAAGACCATAGGGATCAGGTTATGTGAAACACCCTGTATATAAATCAAATGATCACACAAAACAAAAAAAAAAAACAAAAACAAAAAAACAGCGAAAAGAAAAAAAGTAAAATTGAAGGCAGACAGATTAGGGGTCCTTGGTAAAGCAGCCCCACCCGAACGGTTGTCGGGCTGCCCGCTAGTTTTGAATAAATGCAGCTATTCTTTTTCTGACTTCAAAAATTGTTACAAATCTACTCCAGGTAAAAAGCTCTTTTTGTGCGCAATTGGTGCTCTTAAGTCCTAGCCTGCTTCAAGCCTCAGTATTAAGTTGAAGCTACAGACAATATAGAGTGAGCAGCCTGATGAACTGCATGTTTCGACCCTGGAAGACGAAAAACTGAAAATAGACGATTACCAAAACGTCTCCTTCTACTGCATTCTTTTCTTCTACTGATCCAATTTCAGTACTGTTGTGTCGCAGTTTTCCGTCGTGGCTAAGTACCCAAGACTCCCTATCTTCTCCGCCAGGAGCTCTATTTAAATTGGTGCCCCTAGTAGCTACGCCGACTCCCCACACGCCTGAAATAATCATAAAAAGCAATAAAACTTACTAGGTGACTCAGAGAGAGTGCAAAATAAATTATTAACGCCTTTGAGAGAGGCGAAAGGTAATGGAGGTTTGCGTCTTCTCACCAGATTTCCTACTTTTGTCTGCGGCATACGCATGAAACACTCGTAGCGAAACTGGAAACTCACAGACAGGGTGTCAGTTAAAAAAGGAGCCAGGCCGGATAGCTCGAGAGCGGCTCCGAATTTCGAAAAACGCTGAAACACGTGTTCAATTAATTTAAGGGGGACATCTTTTTACGGGGTCACCGATTTGAGGGCCCTCTCTGGGGGGCCCCCAGGGGGGTACCACCTCCCTAAATCCAATACTTCAACTGGGGACCCCCAGTTTTTATTTAATAATCAAAAGGAGGGTAACATTCTAAGACTTTTGGTACAAACCGAAGGTCGATATGGTTTTTTGTTTTCAATTTATCGAAGGTGAAAGTTCGATTTGGGCCCATTTTCAAAAAATCATTACTCCTCTTTGAAAAGTCAAAATTTAAAAGACCAGACGTCCAAAATACTTTAACAAGCAATCCCTTTTCAGAATAAAATTAAATTCTAACAAACATTTAGTCAAAATTTGGTTTTAAAGCCCCCAAACTTTATTAACGTTTTTGGCCCCCATGGGGGCTACCTGAAAAATTCTGAGAGACGACCCCTATTGAGTGATACATCAATCAAAAAGGCGTAACAAACTGAGCATTTTGGCGCAAACCGGGGGTCGATATCGTTTTTCGCATTCGAGATATCACAATCTGTAAAGTGACATTCGACATTCAATAACTTGAATGTGAAAAACGATATCGACCTCCGGTTTGCGTCTAAATGCTCAGTTTGTTACGCCTTTTTGATTGATGTATCACTCAATAGGGGTCGTATCTCGGAATTTTTCAGGTAGCCCCCCCCCCATGGGGGCCAAAAACGTTAAAAAAGTTTGGGGCTTTAAAACCAAATTTTGACTAAATATTTGACAGAATTGAATTTTTTTCTGAAAAAGGCTTGCTTATTAGAGTATTTTGGACGTATTGTTTTTTAAATATCAACTTTTCAAAGAGGAGTAATGAATTTTTGAAAATGGGCCCAAATCGAACTTTCACCTTCGATAAATCGAAAACAAAAAACGATATCGACCTTCGGTTTGTATAAAAAGTCTTAGAATTTTACCCTACTTTTGATTATTAAATAAAAACTGGGGGTCCCCATTTGAAGTATTGGATTTAGGGAGGTGGTGCCCCCTGGGGGCCCCCAGAGAGGGCCTTCAAATCGGTGACCTCGTAAAAAGATGTCCCCCTCAAAATAATTGAACACGTATTTCAGCGTTTTTCGAAATTCGGAGCCGTTCTCGAGATATCCGGCCAGGCTCCTTTTTTAATTGACTTCCTGTATAAATATTTTCCAAGAACCCTAGGGTTTTTAAGTTGCGGGGGCTTTTTGGAAAAATTTTGAATCGTGCCATCTGACCCCCTGTTAAGAATTTTTCGAAAATCTGAACAGAATCTTAAATACCAGATCAATAACTCGACGACAGTATAAAAAACCCCCATAAAACACGATATGAGCCGAAAGCACTCTTTTTTACGGTTCTTTTCGCGCAAAGTAAGTTTCAAAATCTCTTTTCCCGTTCGAGATATCGATGTTTTAACATTTTGCCAAAATCGAACTTTGACAGCCCACTGTGCGCTCCCTAATTATTTTATGGATCTGAAAATTTCAGAAATAGTGCCCTTTGTGGTACGAAATCGCTCAGTTTAGTTTAAATTTATTTTCGGGAGGGGGAAAATTTTGCCGATTCTGAATACACCTATTTCGATGTATCGCGAAAATTTTAAACGACATCGACCTGCGGTTTCCGCTAAAATGTTCAGTTTTTTCCGCCCTTTTGAGCGATGTACCACTCGATAAGGGTCGTGCATCGACATTTTTGTAAAAGCCCCTGGAGGGGTAATTTTTTGAAAAACTCACGGGGGCTGTAATGCCAAATTTTGACGAGATTAATGTAAAAACCTAATTTTATTCTGAAAGGTACTTGCTTTTTAGAGTATTTTAGACTCCTGGTTTTTAAAATCCCGACTCTTCAAATGGGAATTCCGATTTTTTGAAAATGGGTCGAAATCGAACTTTGCCATTCGATGTATCGAAAAAGAAAATCGATATCAACCTCAGGTTTGAGCCGAAAGTCTTAGACTTTTACGTTCTTTTGAACGCAATATCACAAGATAGGGGTTGCATGCACTGTGAAAATTTCGAGGTAGGGGGCGATACACCCCCCCCCCCCCCCCCCACCCCACTTCTTGAGGACGTGGACGCCCCCTGGCAATCTCGGATACGCCAGAGAGTAGTTCCCATTAATCGAAACATTGCAAAGAACAAGATGTATAGTATTAAAAGAATAAAGCGAAATAAATGAAACTAAATTCAAAATAACCAATACTGTATTCAAATTAGAGTGACTTACATAAAAGTCGCCAGAGACCTTTCAATCCAAAGGATCGTCATTTTGGCATAGTTTAACACGCAAAAAATTAATAACAATAAAAAACAATGTAAACTGATAAAAACAGCATTGTGCAATATGTTAACAAAACTGAAGCAAAATGTTAAACAGAAGCAAAAGGAAAATAAGGAAAAAGTCAAGAGCAAGGTGGAATGAGATTGGTGACTTTTTACTTTTTTGCTGTCAACTCATCATTCTCATTCCACCTTGTTCTTGACTTTTTCCTGATTTTCCTTTTGCATCTGTTTCGTTAACGCATATTGCACTATGTTGTTTTTATTTGTTTACATTATGTATTTTATTGATTTTATTGAGTTATTAATTCTTTTGATTGCTAAGCCACTGCGATGATTGATTTGGATTGAAAGGCCTCTGGCGACTTCTATGTGAGTCAATTTAATTTTAATACAAGATTGGTTATTAAGAATTCAGTTTCATTTATTTCGCTTTTTCTTTTAGATCCCATCAAGTTAGAAACATCTCCCGAGTTCCGTTTTCCCCCATTTATACATTCAAAAGTTAAATGGGGGGGGGGGGGAGGCCTCTTTTGAAACACTCTGTATTTGCCATAAATGAGCTCTTTACTATGTCTTTGATGATTGTTTCTTTAATTAGTCCCACGGAAGAAAATAAATTTCTTCGCTGACTCACTAAATCACCATTCCCTCATGAAAACAAAGTGAATTAGGGGAATGAGAAAAACCGATACTTGGTTGTATGTGCATTGCAGACAGTGTAGAATGACTAGGTATTTCTTGATTCCTAATCAAAATAAACAACACACCTGATTGCTGTAACTTTACTTCAAAATATGCTTTGTTTTGAACTAATGGTGCTGTGCACAGTGCGCCTCCTGTCCCACAGATTCGCATTCCATTTTTTACAATCACAACTTCATGCCCTGGAAACACAAAGATAGTCAATTACTGTCAAATCTGGCGGAGAATCAGAACCCACAAAAATTTAAAGCTGCAGTGCTTTGGTACTAACTGTATTTGGAATCTGTTAAGATATTTGAATACTCGATAAAATGAAATGTATTAATTCATAAAACGGATTAAAAGGGATAATACTTTGGTTTTATTCTCTAGGTACGTGGAGGCGACATGACGATGATCAGTAGAATACAGGGTGCGAGGAAAGTCCGCCCCCCCCCGTCCAACTTTTGAACGGTTGAAGATAAAAAAAACGAAACTCAGGGGATGTTTATAACTTAAGGGAAACTACTTTTTGGCGTATCCAAAATTTCCGGGGAGCGCCCCTAGGGGGGGGGGGGTCGCCCCCTAACTCAAAATTTTCAAATGGCAACCCCTATTTCGTGATACCTTGTTTTAAAGGGCATAAAATTCTAAGACTTTTGGCGCAAACCGGAGGTCTATATCGTTTTTCGTCTTCGATACATCGATAGTCAAAGTTCGATTTCGACCCATTTTCAAAAATCAGAACTCCCATTTGAAAATTCGGAGTTTAGAAAACTAGGAGTCAAAACTACTCTAAAAAGGAAGTACTTTTAAAAAAAAATACGGTTTTGATATTAGTCTTGTCTTAGAGCCCCCCAAAATTATATAAAAAAATGACCCCTCAGGGGGGCTATCTCAAAAATTCCGAGCCACGACCCCTATCAAGTGATATATCGCTTGAGTGGGCACACAAAACTGAGCATTTTGGCGCAAACCGCAGGTCGATATCGTTTTTGGTTTTTGATATATCGAAATTTGCCAATGGGTAAAAATCCAACTTTGTCATTCGATATATCGAAAACCAAAAACGATATCGACCTGCGGTTTGCTCCAAAAGTTTTAGAATTTAATGCTCTTTAACACGAAGTATCACAAGATAGGGGTTGCCATTTGAAAATTTTGAGTTAGGGGGCGAAACCTCCCTTTAGGGGCGCCCCCCGGAAATTTTGGATACGCCAAAAAAGAAGTTCCTATTAAGTTATAAACATCCCTCGAGTTACGTTTTTTTATCTTCAACCGTTCAAAAGTTAGACAGGGGGGGACGTACTTACCTCACACCCTGAATAACAAGTCTGCGCGCATGCGCAATAAGATACTTAAAACAGTGATGCTCGCAATACAAAATAAATTTACACACTTAACAAAATCTGAAAATGAATGATTGGTTTCTGATTGCCGAGAGTAGGTCTTTTTAGCACTTTTGCTATTTCCGACGGATCTTCCTGTGGCTCTGCAATTTGCTCAATGAGCAGCGCAAATTACTAAACTATACGGTAAGTAACGGAGAGTTCGCGCGAATGAAGTCTGAAAACAACATTTCGACTTCCAAAGATGACATTGAGCAACTTCGATAAACTTAAGTCGTTACTACTTTGCAAGCAAGCACCCTAAGGTCGACATCGTTTTTCACATTCGATACATCGAATTTTGTAAATCCTTCTTTGACATTATATTAATCGAATGTAAAAAATGATGTCGACCTCTGATTTGCGCCCAAACGCTGGGGGGGGGGGGGGGCAAAAACACTAAAAATGTTCGGGGGCTCAAAAAGCAACATTGGAATAAATTGTTGTTAATACTGTATTTTTTTCTAAAAAGAGCTTGCTTCTTGAAGTATTTTGGATACCAGTTGTTTAAATTTCGACTTTTCTTATGGAAGTCGTGATTTTTTGAAAATAGGACCAAATCGAACTTTGACCTACGATATCTCGAAAACGAAAAACGATATTGACCTTCGGTTTTCGCAAAATGCTTAATTTTTTATGTCCAATCTGACGATCACAAGGTGTTTGGGTCATGAATTGAAAATTTTGAGGAAGGGGCCAAAAACCCCCCCTGTATTTTGCTTCGGGGTGTTTAGAGGAAAATGGACCCCCTTCACGTAAAAGTTCACCCCCAAAAATACTATGTTTGGTTTTCATAGAATTCAAAAATTCAAAAATTCCGCACCGTTCGCAAGATACAGGGAGGTGGCAAGGACTTCTGAAACTTTCTGATGTAGTGTTGTAACGCCCTATAGAAAATTAAACTTTTAGGAAATTCGCGAATTTTGAATAACTGACATTACATTTAAATTCTGCTCGACGTGCACAGAAAAATGATACCTAACGGCGCGGCGGTTCATAATGTGTAATTTTTCAAAGATTTCGGCATTCCTGATTGAGTGATTTCAGAAAGCCATAATCTTTGAAAAATTACACATTGATCCGTCATTAGGTAGGTATCATTTTTCTGAGTACGTCAAGCAGAATTCAAATTTATAGTCAATTATTCAACATTCGCGAATGCTGCGAAAATTTAATTTTCGAGTGGGCGTTCAAATGACTGTACTATCAGTCAATTAAAAAATGGGACTGAAATATATGTGCTCGGCCGCTTGGCGCGTGAGAAACCACATATTTTAGTCCTATTCTTTAATTGACTGCTGGTACATGTACAGGGTGTTTCACGTAACCTGCTCACTATGGTTTTCTTAAACGGGTGACGATAAAAAAATCTGGAAAAATCGGTTTTATAGGAACTCGGACCTGAAATTTCATTTAAAAATACTGCCACAACCCAAAATTTGGTTTTTGGAGGGTTTTCAGGGGGCCCCCCTAATCTCGAAATTTTCAAATAGCAACCCCTA
Organism: Trialeurodes vaporariorum; assembly: GCA_011764245.1. Lineage (NCBI taxonomy): Eukaryota > Metazoa > Arthropoda > Insecta > Hemiptera > Aleyrodidae > Trialeurodes > Trialeurodes vaporariorum. The sequence goes on along the minus strand of VMOF01000111.1, from coordinate 61,886,476 downwards.
TCTTGTGATGCCTAGTTTGAAATAGGGTAAAATTCTAAGCATTTTGGCTTAAACCGGAAGTCGATATCTTTTTCCGTTTTCGAGATATCGAAGGTCGAAGATCGATTTAGGACCAATTTTCGAAAATTCATAACTCCTACAAAAAGAATCGTAAAACACAGAACTACACGCGTAAAATGTTCTACTTGACGAGTACTTCCCAGAAAAAAATACAAATTCAGAATCAAATAAACCGGAAGTCGACTTTTAGGAACCTTAACTTTTTTGGCGGGAAAACCCTGATACTTCAAAATTTTCAACTAGCGACCCCTATTTTTGAACATCTCATTCGAAAAGGCGTTAAAATGTGCATTTTAGCGCCATCCAAAGTTCAATATCGTTTTTAGTATTCGATTTATCAAAAATCGAAGTTAGATTAGGACCATTTTTCGACCCTGCTTGAAATTAAAATTCTTAAAATTCTTGATTTTTTAGACGCTTCCGAATGATGTATCACACGATAGGATCCGGTTTTTACTGGGTCGAAAAATGGTCTAAATCGAACTTCGATTTTCGATATATCGAATTGGAAAAATGATATCGGACTTTTGATTGTGCCAAAATGCACAACTTTTTACACCTTTTCGAATGAGGTAATAAAAGATAGGGTTGCCATTTGAAAATTTTGAGAAATGGTGGTTTTCCCGCCAAAAATGTTAAGGTGCGTAAAAGTCGACTTCCGGTTTATTTGATTGTAAATTCGTATTTTTCTCTTGAAAGTACTCATCAAGTAGAGCATTTTACATGTGCAGTTTTTTGTTTTACGACTTTTTTTGTAGGAGTTAAGAATTTTCGAAAATTGGTCCTATATCGATCTTCGACCTTCGACATCTCAAAAACGAAAAAAGATATCGACTTCCGGTTTAAGCTAAGATGCTTAGAATTTTACCCTCTTTCAAACGAGGTATCACAAGATAGGGGTTGCTATTTGGAAATTTCGAGATTAGGGGGGCACCCTCCCCCCCTGAACCCCCCCCCCCCCCAAAAACCAAATTTTGGGTTGTGGCAGTATTTTTAAATGAAACTTCAGGTCCGAGTTACTGTAAAACCGATTTTTCCAGATTTTTTTATCGTCGCCCGTTCAAGAAAACCATAGTGAGTAGGTTATGTGAAACACCCTGTATAATGGGGCAGTTGCAAGGGTCTGAAATGTTGTGTTTTTTATACAGAAAATGATAGTACTTGATAAGCTGAGAACAATGGTGCCTTTGGTTTTTTCTTAAGAGTCTTGGTTTTGGAGATACACACGTGTAAACTGCCAAAAATTCGTGCGTGTAGTGACGTCACTACGCGGAATTCCCATTTAAAACAATGTATTTTGGGCCAAAATCTCATCTCCGGAAAAATGGGACTTAATGGGGTTATTGCACACTTTTGCTTTAAGCGATTTAATAGTCGATTATGGCGTAAAAACCTCAAAAAATAACGATGGCGGCACTAAAAACTTCCAAAATCCATTCCTAAACTCAATAAACGCAGTTATTTGCGTGAGCTTAATGGTGGCCGAAGGCACTAACAATGGGAGATTCCTACACGGAAAAAAAACTACGGTGAAATTAACCATACGATAGCTGATTTTGGCACCTGCTAGATGTTATGGCAATGTTAACCAAAAGTATACTATGTTTTGACTAGGTACTAGGTGATGTTACCTGATTGCATGTCGAATTTACTCAAAGTATCGGTAAATGTACCATACTTCTGGTCAAGTTTACCATAACATTTAGCAGGTGCCAAAATCAGCTATCGTATGGTTAATTTCACTAATCTTTTTTTTCCGTGTATCTTAATTTCGTCACTCTTTCTATGCTGACAAGGATGATTCACAGAGTAATTAGTCATCAGAGTGATGATCCACATCCGATGAATGGTACCGCAGCACCATGTGACACCGGTGTCAAATGAAAGTAGTCTCTTATTGGTCACTTCTTGAAGTTTCAGATTTGTTAGATGGGAATCTCCCATTGTTAGTGCCTTCGGCCACCATTACGCTCCCGCAAAATAACTGCGTTTATTGAGTTTAGGAGTGGATTTTGGAAGTTTTTAGTGCCGCCATCGTTATTTTTTGAGGTTTTTACGCCATAATCGACTATTAAATCGCTTATAGCAAATGTGTGCAATAGCCCCATTAGAAACCAAAGGCATCTTTGTTCTCAGCTCATCAAGTACTTCCATTTTCTTCATAAAAAACACAACATTTCAGACCCTTGCAACTGCCCCATTGGGCAGTTCAAGGTATTGTCTGTTTCGATGAAAGGGTATGAAGGCCGGTCTCTTGAACAAATTCGGTACTCAATCAGGGTGAACAACCAGAGAAAAAAAAGGTTATCAAATTTCAAAATAAATCACAAAGGACGGCAAATCAGTGTCTAACAAGCACGCACACAAAAAAAAAAAAAAATGTAATCAGATTTATACTTTTGGAGGGCGCCGATTCGCGGAGGGCAGCAAGATTACATTCTTGCTCCTCCTCGCTGGAGACCATCGCAAGCCCCAAGTCACAGAGGGGAACCCCCCCCCCCCTCTGTGACCCCTATCCATTCAGCTTGACAAATGGAGTGGATCGCCCTCTAAAGTTTTAATAAGTTTTGCGACTCGGGCCGTTTCAATCCTGGCATCTCATGACTCTTTAACAGGGGCAAAAAGGTGATGTCACAGACAAGGGCGTGCCGTGGGAGATGGGGGGGGGGGGCACGTGGGTATCTTGCTCCTGGCGGCACCCTCCGAGGGCGGAAAAATCAGGGTGAACAAAAAAAAAAGGAAAAAGAAAAATTAATCAAATTTATAATTTTGAGGGGCGCCAATTCGTGGAGGGCGGCAAGATTGCATTCTTGTTCCTACTCCCTCCCTGGAAACCACGGCATGCCCCTGGCGGTTTTTACGCCCGTCCCAACAACAGCGTGTTACAGCGGCAACCATAATAACAGCGCAGTAATGCTCCTATTTTAAAAGTTTGAACTGTTAAAGCAATAGCAATTCCTGGTGGAGCAATGGTAATTTTAAGTTAAAGCAACGTTGAGTCCATTATGACCGCAATTTTTCTTTCAGTGAACAGAATGAGCCATGGTCTGGAGTTTTTTTTTTTTTTTTTTTTTTTTTTATTAAAGAAAGAGTATTTTGGAGAGCGTAGTTCTTAAGAGTTGGTGTTTCTAAAAATCTTTTAAAATGCTCAATGCAAAACTAACATTGCAAGGGGGTGACTGTAGTGGATTTAGGTGGGTGGGGTCAAACACTTAAAATCAGTTAGAGCTCATAAATTTTGAGTATTAGGTTCTGACAAGTAGCGGTGTATGCTTCTAAAATGCATCAGAACGCATTAGTGAGTGGTTGGTAAGTAAGAAGCTGACACTCTGCGCTACCCGACCACTCACCAATGGGCATTTTTTATGCTTTGATGCATTCCGGCGGAAGACACCCCTACTCACCTGAGCACAAAACTCAAAATACCTGCGCTATAGTGGTGTTAGTGGGAGGCCTACAGACCACACTCCCCTTTGACATCAAAATGGGTCATTATAATTAACACTTATCCATGGCACAAAGAAAATTTCTCAAAAAAAAAAAATTACAGACAAGAAAAAATTTGCTGCAGCAACCTGGCACCCTTGTCTATCTAGACCAGCTCTTATCAATAATGATCTGGTCCTCATCACAGCATATGAATAGTAAATTCGGATAGAAAGAATACTCATCAACTTATCGTACAGGCACCAAAGGCTGTTTGGCCACCAGCGATTAGAAAATCAACCGTGCGAGTGGCAAACGATCAAAAGGGGTTGCTCAGCCACTTCATTTAAGCAATATCATTAACTAAATACAACCCTCGGCCCTCCTATGGGCGTCATTTGGGGGGGGGGGGGGGGCAATTGCCCTCAAGGATTTTGATCAAGAGTCCAAGTTGTGTCTTGAATAGTCGATCCTGATTATGAAATAATCAATACTTGCAACAAAAAAAAGGAGCGGCGCAGTGGCGTACCGGAAACTTTGGGGGCCCCCCCACGAACCTTCAGTCAGGGGCCTCCTACATTTTTACACAGTGAATGGAGGGTCTATAAAGACAGCCCCCCCCATCTAGAGGGGGCTCGGGGATCCTCCCCTGAAATTTTTTGAAAATTGAGTGCTCTCGATATATTTTTTCACAAAGTTTTAGCAGTAAAATTCCGATTCTCTCCCAAAAAAGAAAAGAGCTAAATTTCTGTTTCTGACAGCCTTAATATCCATTTAATACCACGGAAAATGCATGGCCAATTTACCACATTTAACGGAGGAACAAAGCAGCACTTTTTACTTTAATATTATACTTATTTATTTCCTCCTCCATCTTTATCTTCATTCTTTTAAATGTTATATTTTGTCAAATACACGGGTCAGATGTAATCATGGGGCCCTTCCGCGCCGCGGGGGGCCTCCGGTACGCCACTGGAGCGGCGCTGCCCTGCCTTACATTAATGGGGCTGTTGCTCACTTTTGCTATATGCGATTTAAGGGGGTCAATTGATTCAGATGCAAAAACCTGCAAGAATAAAGATGATAGCACTAAAATCTCACCGGTGTAGCCAGGCGTTACGGTACCATCAATCAAATATGGATCACTGCTCTGGTGTCTAATTACTCTGTAAATCTTCCTTGCCAGCATAGAGAAAGTGACTAATTTAAGATGGGAATCTCCCAGAGTAAGTGCCATAAGCCGCCATCGCGCTCACGCACATAAATGCATTTAACGAGTTCCGGGGTACATTTTGTGACTGCTACCATCATTATTTTGAAGGTTGTTGCATCTGAATGGATCCAAAAATTGCTTGAAGCTGCTTGAAGCAAAAATGGACAACAGCCCCATTCTTATTTAATTGGTAAGTAAGACCTTTACTTTTCCGTTTTGGACGTCGGATCAGACCTTTTTTTTGTGGTCAGATCAGACTTTGCCCTCCTCTCCCCAAGAAAAATTTGAAATGCGTCCCCTGGGTCGATACCGTCTTCTTCCATACCTCCAACCGCTCCATTGAGGTTATGGTCACTCGGGTTCTACGTTTATATAGCCGCTAATGGCAGACCGGGAATTTTATGCAGTTTTCGGGATTTTTCGGGCATTTCTAGGCATTTTTCGGCCTATTCGTCCATTAATCAGATCTTAATCAGGGGGGTCTTCGGCTGATGTGCCTGATAGATTTTACGAAAAAAAAAATTTATCACCGAAATTACCATAAGCATTAACAGAAGTCCCAAGCATCGATGTTTTCAGTTGAGGAGGACTTCTGTTAATGCTTATGGTAATTTCGGTGATAAAATTTTTTTTTCGCAAAACTTATCAGGCACATCAGCCGAAGACCCCCCCCAATTGAAGTAATTGACGAAAAGGCCTAGAATTGCTCGAAAAATTCCAAAAACTGCATAAAATTCCCGGTCTCCCATAAGCGGCTGTATAAACGTAGAACCCGAGTGACCATAATCTCAATGGAGCGGTTGGAGGTATGGAAGAAGACGGTATTGCCTGGGTCCCCAAAATGCTATTTACCATTTCAATCTAAGCAGTAAGCACAGACATGCTGCAAGTGAGCACTCAGGCTCGACGAACTACCCTCGCTGTTCAAAATGTTCATCTACAACAGTTGGGCTAAAAGGACAACCCCTCTTAATTGCATAGAAAAATCAAACGTACTATCATGTTCCACCAAATACATAGCCTCAGACCTATGACGGTTCTAAAATTACAGTGAAATGTTAGTCTTAGAGTGACAGGAAGCTACAATCAATTTGGTGCAAGGAGTTAAAGTCTGGAATTTACAAAGAAGGGCACTTGCCTCAACTTACCGATAAATCCAGTATCCAAGATAATGGGATTGAATTCATGCCTGGACACTTGATGAGCTGGAAAGTTGACACTATTAAAGCAATTTTTAAAACAAGAATAGACAATTGACATAACTTCAACAACAGGTTCCCTACAATTTTGACAACCTCTCTAAGTACATGTAAATGAACTTATACTGCATCTAATAAGAATAATGCTCCAGAAAGCAGAAAAGTAGATGGGTAAGATCCGACAAATTTAATTTCTAATTACTACGGGCTCTTACGAAATATTTAAAACCGAAAGTCTGTTGACATGTTTTGATTTTAATTTAAAGGGACAATAACTCTAGTCTCTAGTTTTGAGTTTTGATTACAAATAGATTGCAACTTTACTAAACAATCCAATGGACAGCGCCACTAGTCGCTTTCGGAAAAGACCAAAGATTACTTATTATACTAAGTATAAATAATCTTTGGAAAAGACGATTATTATTGAGAATAATATAGTGGTGAAAACTAGAGTCCCTATATGTAGAGAGTTAAGACTAGAGTTCCTATATTTAGAGAGTTAAGACAAGAGAAACCATGGGCGCCGCCATTGGATGCGATTTTGCACATTTGTTTACATTCTGAGGGCCGTTGTTGTGTTTTTGTCCACTGCAAAGATTACAGTGCCGCTGAGTTTCTAATGATGTAATCTTTTACTGCTTTTGTGCATCGACATCCATTTACGCTTTCAAAGGTTCTTTTGGGATTTTTAGACATTCTTGGGGCGTTTCATGATCAAAATTTACAGATTCGTCGATATTTAACTCTTTATCCGTAAAATACTGTTGGTAAACAACTGCGATTGTAAACAAAAGTGCAAAATCGCATCCAATGGCGGCATCCGTAGAGCCTAAAACTCATCGACCAATCAGAAGTTGACTACCCTCTTGTCTTAACTCTCTAAATATAGGAACTCTAGTTAAGACAAGAGAAATCATGGGCGCCGCCATTGGATGCGATTTTGCACATTTGTTTACATTCTGAGGCCGTTGTTGTGTTTTGCTCCACAGCAAAGATTACAGTTCCGCTAAGTTTGAAACGATGTAATCTTTCCCTGCTTTTGTTGATCGACATGTATTATCGCTTTTTAATGATTCTTTTGAGATTTATGGACATTCTTGTGGTGCATTATGATTAAAATTAACAGATTCGTCGCAAATTAACTCTTTTATCTGTAAAAGACCGTTGGTAAACAAAACAAAAGTGCAAAATCGCATCCAATGGCGGCGTCCGTAGAGCCTAAAATTCATCGACCAATCAGAAGTTGACTACCCTCTTGTCTTAACTCTCTACATATAGGGACTCTAGTGAAAACAGAGACAATATACAGGGTGGTCCAGTTCTTTCCGGCATACATTTCAGAGGTCATTCGGGAGGTCTAAGTATACGAACAAAAAAGTTCCTATGAACCATAGTCCGAAAATGCTTCGTTTTCGAGTTAGGAAAGCTCAAAGTTGCGCGAAAAGTATTGTACGCAAAAGAGAAAAAAAATTATTCTGAGCAGCAGAAGGGGAAATAAGAAAATCAGAGACGAGAGCAACAAAAAACGTTTCTTGACTTTTTTCCCAAAAACGCGTTCCAAAAGGGCCTACGGTAGGGTGATTCTTATTTTTCAAAAATGAGTATTTTTTGTGCGAACGGTCGATTTTTTGTTCTTTGTGGTCTAAAAAATCGACCCATAACAAGCATTTTGACGAAAATTGACTCTAAGTGGACCCCCTAAGAGGAGTGAAATTTTCATTATTTTCGGCTTATCTGCAGTCCTAATGCCACAAAAGTCCATTTTAAGATATGCGTAAAATGCTCTCGCCGCGCTTTAGTCCAGGCAATGGGTGATTATTGGCAGAACAAATTCTTATCAAAGGTTTTTTGGGCTTAATCGCTTCGTCTTGGTGTCAGTAATGACCACCTAAAAGTCCCCATGCCTAGGTGCTGTGCTAAATTCAGGGGAGGGGGGGGGAAAGGGCCCCAAAATCGATTATTTCGATATATATCGGAAACTATGCAAGGTATCGAAAAAATTGATTTACGTGATTTTGTTTCTGAGGTAATTTCCAACAAGAAAGGTCCTCTGTCTTTTTACGCTCTGACGACGTCTAAGCTCTCAAAAACACGATTTAAGTTTTTGGCGATTTTCAGGAAAATTGATACCCCATGGCAACGCTCATTTACTTAACACAATGTTACATTTAATCAATTTTCCTGAAAATCGCCGAAAACTTAAATCGTGTTTTTGAGAGCTTAGACGTCGTCAGAGCGTAAAAAGACAGAGGACCTTACTTGTTGGAAATTACCTCAGAAACAAAATCACGTAAATCAATTTTTTCGATACCTTGCATAGTTTCCGATATATATCGAAATAATCGATTTTGGGGCCCTCCCCCCCCCCCCCTCCCCTGAATTTAGCACAGCAGCTAGGCATGGGGACTTTTAGGTGGTCATTACTGACACCAAGACGAAGCGATTAAGCCCAAAAAACCTTTGATAAGAATTTGTTCTGCCAATAATCACCCATTGCCTGGACTAAAGCGCGGCGAGAGCATTTTACGCATATCTTAAAATGGACTTTTGTGCCATTAGGACTGCAGATAAGCCAAAAATAATGAAAATTTCATTCCATTTAGATCCAAAAGTGGCCATTTTACACCATAATTGACTATTAAAACACCCAAAAATTCATATTTGGTACTTACGCCTTTTTTGCCGATGAGGGGCCACTTAGAGTCAATTTTTGTCAAAATGCTTGTTATGAGTCGATTTTTTAGACCACAAAGAACAAAAAATCGACCGTTCGCACAAAAAATACTCATTTTTGAAAAATAAGAATCACCCTAGCCTACGGCCGATCCGAAAAATTACCGTATGACCGTACGCGGCAGAAAAGTCGAAAAAAAAGTGTGTTACGGTCAAAACCAATTCTGGAAAACACTAAAATAAGATTAAGCAAACTCTTAGCTTTCATTTGAGCTATTATTTGATCCATTTTGAGTTCGAAATATTGGAATGGAAGCGGTTTAAACCCGCCGTCAGTCGCGCGGGGTCGAAAACGACCCCAGGGGTCAGTAAAATGCAATTTTGTCCATGAAAAGTTTAAATTTTTAGCTCGTCCGTTTCAGTACCGCCCTTCAAGGGTTTGGAATATATTCAATCATTCGTTTTGAAGCAAGGACGCGCCAAAGTTGCTTGGGGTCCTTTCCGACCCCGCGCGACTACTCACGTTCATAAAATGTGACCGAGTGAACAAAACGTAAACGTGCATTCTGTGCGGTGTTTGCACTCGCGTGATGTGATTGCCGTTGGTTTTTTACTTTTCTTTACTTACTACAATACTTTTAGCAAATCTAATGTTTGCTCTTGCTGTTTTTTTCTAAATTACTCGTTTCAGGGGCGTGCCGTGGGGGGAGCATGTGGGTATCCTTGCCCCGGGCGGCACTCTCGGGGGGGGGGGGGGCGGCAAAATCAGGGTGAACAACCAAAAAAAAGGTTATCAAATTTCAAAATGAATTTCAGAGGGCGGCAAAATCAGTGCGTAACAAGCAAAAAAAAAAAAAAAAAAAAAAAAAAAGTGATCAAATTTATAATTTTGTTCGCGGAGGGCGGCAAGATTGCATTCTTGCCCCCCTCCCCCCTCTCTGGAAACCACGGCACGCCCCTGACTCGTTTATCCCAATTTCTCACGCATGAATTTTTACATAAATCAGTGCGGCGCCGCTTGTGATCTGGCATCAGCACTGGCAGCACCGCGTTTTGTCCATTCAAACCCGCACAAAGTGTCGATTCGAGGGAGTGCACTTCGCACCTCCATTAGTTTGACCTTTTCCATGCATTTGAATCGACGAAATTTGGCGTTGCCAGATTACACGCGACGCCACTGATCATAAATGTTTTTGTTTTTTTCCGCGAAAGTTTGATTATTTCACATGGGGCGGGGAGTGGGGAGGGGAAAAATGGAATGAGATGGGAAATGAAGGTGGAAGCGGAAGGGAGGTGTAAAAGGGTATCTGGAATCAAGTACGAAAACCAAAAAGATCACAGCAAAAAAATCTAAGTATCTCCACTTTGCTACCCCCCCCCACCCTTTTTTCCCCTCCAGCCCTCCCCTAAATCCTCAATTTCGATTCTTTTTTTTGGTTGATGGAATCTTGCTAACCTTAATTGGCGTTTTTTCCATCTCATTCAGTAAAAAATAAAGTTTTTTAGATGGTTACTTGTTTCATATCCAAAATTTTAGGACTAAATATAGGAGGGGTATTGAGGGGGGATATCTCGAAAACTTGCCCCCACAGCCCCATACTTTTTTTTCATGAAAATATCTTCTATAGTGCCTAGAAGTAAAAAAAAAAAAACTCGATTTATAAGTTTCAAAACTAGTTAAAGGCAGCTGACCGATAAAAATCTGGGAAAAGTCAAATTTTTGGGGGTTTTCTGACACAGATTACAATACACCAATTACTAAACGTAAAATTATTTTTTCATATTGAGTTTTCACGTGAAAAGCTTTAAAAATTCATACTTATTACTACTCTGCATGGTTGAAATCAAAATTTTGAATGACGGTGGTAAAATGGGACAAAAGAACTTTGGGGTCGAAAACGGCCCCGCGCGACTACTCGCGGAAGTTTTTAGGGCGCGAGTGACGGCGGGTTAAGAAAAAAGTCGGTGCGCGATTTTGAGTGCAGAGCTGACAATCAATGAGTGTTCCCAGCTACAACGCCATGTGCGGTAAATCTTGGCCCTCCTCTCCAACTCAAACGGTGGCCGTCTATTTAGCGTCGTTTGCTACGGTAGCCCGAACCTACCTCGGGTGTAGACGGCCACCGTTTGAGTTGGAGAGGAGGGCCAAGATTTACCGCACATGGCGTTGTAGCAGGGAACCAAAGAGTAAACAAGAGTCGCAATTGAATGGAAGGCCTGCGTGGTCAACGTAGATAAGGGATCCGAACGCGGGCTGGCCTCTGATTGGCTGCAACGGGTGGAGCAAAAATGACTCGGGGTATAGGGAAAATAACACGGGATTTTCGTTCCGGGGCGTTCATCTCGAAACCTAAGCAAAATAATGTGTAAACAATTTATACGAGTCGATTTAGCAGATTTTTCCGAACAATTTGATAGGTCATAAGTGCCACTTTATTGCAAATTCGAAAAGACTGTTTCAGTTTAAAAGTACGCGCAATAGTGAGTTACTCAAACACTGCTCAAACACACGCCAATAAGCATGTAATCACACTATTGTGCGTACTTTTCAACTGAAACAGTTTTTTCGAATTTGCAATAAAGTGGCACTTATGACCTATCAAATTGTTCGGAAAAATCTGCTAAATCGACTCGTATAAATTGTTTACATATTATTTTGCTTAGGTTTCGAGATAAACGCCCCGGAACGAAAATCCCGTGTTATTTTCCCTATACCCCGAGTCATTTTTGCTCCACCCGTTGCAGCCAATCAGAGGCCAGCCCGCGTTCGGATCCTTATCTACGTTGACCACGCAGGCCTTCCATTCAATTGCGACTCTTGTTTACTCTTTGCAGGGAACACTCATTGATCGTCAGCTCTGCACTCAAAATCGCGCACCGACTTTTTTCTTAAAACCGCTGCCATTCCGATATTTCGCACTCGAAATGGATCAAATAATAGCTCAAATGAAAGCTAAGAGTTTGCTTAATCTTATTTTAGTGTTTTCCACAATTGGTTTTGACAGTGGCGCACCGAGAAATTTGCCTTGGGGGGGGGGGGGGGGGGTTGGTATGACTCAAACTCCGGGGGGTCTGGCGGGTATGGAATACCCGCCAGACCCTGGCGGCTTAGGACAAGCGGGGGGCCCTCCCCCGGAAAATTTTTCCAATTTTCCTGACCTTCAGATTGAATTTTACGGTACTTTCATGTACCGTAAAATTGAAATACTCAAATATATTTTCGATTTTGCTGCATGAAATCTTTGCTCTTGACTCATAATTGGAGGGAGAAGAGTCAAGTGGAATGTATGGTTGAAGGAGCCTTGGAATATTCATCACCGAGGGATTCACCGAGAGGGGGGGTCCGGGGGCTCTCCCCCGGAAAATTTTTCCAATTTTCCTGACCTTCAGATTGAATTTTACGGTACTTTTATGTACAGTAAAATTGAAATGCTCAAATATATTGTATTTTCGATTTTGCTGCATGAAATCTTTGCTCTTGACTCATAATTGGAGTGAGAAGAGTCAAGCGGAATGTATGGTTGAAAGAGCCATGGAATATTAATTCACCGAGGGGTTCACCGAGAGAGGGGGGTCCGGGGGCCCTCCCCCGGAAAATTTTTACAATTTTCTTGACCTTTAGATTGAATTTTACGGTACTTTCATGTACAGTAAAATTGAAATGCTCAAATATATTTGTATTTTCGATTTTGCTGCATGAAATCTTTGCTCTTGACTCATAATTGGAGGGAGAAGAGTCAAAAGGAATGTGGATGAAGGAGCCATGGAATATTCACGGAGGGGGTTCACCGAGGGGCAGTGGCGTAGCCAGTCTGCCCCCCCCCCCCCTTGACATCAAAATTTGTCCTAAAAAAAGGTATTTTTTTGCGTTTTCAAACAAATTTTACCAAATTAGTATCTTTGGACCCCCCTTGACAATTTTCGGACCCCAGACCCCCCTCCCCCCCTAGAAAAATTCCTGGCTACGCCACTGCCGAGGGGTTAGATTTTATCCCCCCCCCCCGCCATATTGAATAACTCTTAAGAAAATGCGGATAATATGGAATTTGTTCACCGTGAACCCCCTTCCTAGCTGATCACGATTTATTTTTCTTTCTCTTCCTTCTATTTGTGAAGGAACCACATCCTCTCTCTCTCTCTCTCTCTCTCTCTCTCTCTCTCTCTCTCTCTCTCTCTTTTTTTTTTTTTTAAGGCTTGGGGGGGGTTTTAACCCTAAAACCCCCCCTTCGATGCGCCAGTGGGTTTTGACCGTAACACACTTTTTTCGACTTTTCTGCCGCGTGCGGTCATACGGTAATTTTTTGGATCGGCCGTAGTCCCTTTGGAACGCGTTTTTGGGAAAAAAGTCAAGAAACGTTTTTTATTGCTCTCGTTTAGTAGAACAAAACCTGTACTCTGATTTTTCTTATTTCCCCTTCTGCTGCTCAGAATAATTTTTTTTTTTCTCTTTTGCGTACAATACTTTTCGCGGAACTTTGAGCTTTCATAACTCGAAAACGAAGCATTTTCGGACTATGGTTTATAGGGAACTTTTTTGTTCGTATAGACCTCCCGAATGACCTCTGAAATTTATGCCGGAAAGAACTGGACCACCCTGTATAATAGACCACGCACTATGTATCTTGCCCATGTTAGCGCGCGGTGGCAACTTTTTTTCGGGGTCTCAACAGAACACCGCAAACATGGTCCATACGTTGACTGATGAGAAACGTCGTTGAGATTTTTGCCTAGTGGAACAGAAGCACCGAAATTGCATCACTCAACGTATGGACCGTGTTGGATGGTGCACTTGCATGCTCCCTGTGTTAATTCCTGTTGAGCTCCGAAAAAAAAGTCAGCCACCGCGGGCACGGCTAGTGCGTGGTCTCTATTATACAGGGTGTCCGGTAAGTCCCGGAACGGCTGCGCCATTTCTTTATTTACGCAGATAAAAAAACCAAACTTTGGGAATGTTCCTAGATAAATAAAAACTATACTTTTTGAGGGTGTCAAAATTTTGGGCGCCCCTCCCGGGGGGCGGGGGTGCCCCTAACTTTTTTTTCAAATGGCAACCCCTATCTTGTGATACCTCATTCAAAAGAGGGTAAAAAACTGAGCATTTTGGCGCAAACCGCATGTTCATATCTCTTTTATTATTCGAGATATCGAACTTCAAAAATCTATGGAAACCCATTTTAAAAAAAATCATAACTCTTATTCAGAAAGTCGCTATTTTAAAAACTAGGGGTCTAAACTACTCTACATAATTAACAAGCTCTTTCCATGGAAAAACACATCTGCCCAAAAAAATTAACTTGCAGTTGTTTTTTTTCCCGCCAAAATTTTTTACAAAATTTCAAACATTTTGGTTCAGCAATTTCCCTGTAATACGGACCAAATATCCAAATTTGGGTTAGAAGCTTCTCTGAGAAGCTCAGTAATTACTGTGAAGAGCTAAAATTTCAGAAAACCCCATTTAGCCCGAAATTCACTTCAATTTACCGCCACTGAGATGCGTGAACTTGGAGTTTCAAGTGATTCACATTATCTCACACACATCTGCTTGCTCCTTCACTGCCCTGTCGCAGGGCGGATGAATGTGAGATAATGTGAATCACTTGAAACTCCGAGTTCACGTATCTCAGTGGCGGAAAAGTGAAGTGAATTTCGGGCTAAATGGGGTTTTCTGAAATTTTAGCGCTTCACAGTAATTACTGAGCTTCTTAGAGAAGCTTCTAACCCAAATTTGGATATTTGGTCCGTATTACAGGGAAATTGCTTATCCAAAAGGTTTAAAATTTTGTAAAAAATTTTGGCGGGAAAAAAACAACTGTAAGTTGATTTTTTTTGGGCAGAGGTGTTTTTCCACGGAAAGAGCTTGTTATGTAGAGTAGTTTAGACCGCTAGTTTTTGAAATAGCGACTTCCTGAATAAGAGTTATGATTTTTTTTAAAATGGGTTTCCATAGATTTTTGAAGTTTGATATCTCGAATAATAAAAGAGATATGAAAATGCGATTTGCGCCAAAATGCTCAGTTTTTTACCCTCTTTCGAATGAGTTATCACAAGATAGGGGTTGCCATTTGAAAAAAAAAAAAATGCCTCCCGGCAGGCCGGTAAGACGAAGTAGATTCCATGATTGGTTAAATCATTTTTACACAAATTTAAATATAGGTTATAATTTTCGTTGAATTTTTCTCTGAATTTTTCTTTTTTATTTTATCAGCTGCTCAAAATCCAAATATAATTGTGAAAAAGATTATATTACCAACAGAGAAATGTGTAATCTTTACAATGCAAGTGAGAAATAAAAGCTAGGTTATATAAGTTTTTCACAAATTTCAATAAATAGGTTATGTTATGATTTTCTTTGAATTATTCAATTTTCTTTTTTTTTATCAGCTGTTCAACATTTAAATAAAAATGACCATGAGAAAAAGATTATAGTACAAAGATTGAAAAATGTGTAATCTTTGTAACGGTAATGAGGAATAAATCTGAATAAGAGCAGCTGATAAAACAAGAAAATAAATAAATAACGTACCTAAGCAACAGTGTACGTGTAAAACAAAGAAAGAGCAATTATACCAATACGCCATCCTTGTCTTTCACTTGTAAAATCCCATAAGAAACTAAATAGCTCGTAAAACACGTAAAACACAAGGAAAATTCAAGGAAAAGAGCATATGAACTAAAACCATCCACCACCACATATACTAAAATTTACAAATCAAAACAACCATTTCTTCATATAAAAACACTGCCAAAAAACCCGAAAAACACATCACTTTAACTCGCTTACAACGCAAAACACAAAAAAATGACTCGAGTAAAAAAGTTGCTTAACAAAACGGCCAACATAAATTTTCCCAAAAAAAACGCTCAATACAAACACTCCTAAAAACAAACCTCAAAAACACATTTTACGACTCAAACACGGCCCATAGCGCGAAAACTAACAATCGGATTTACACCATCTTCGAACTCATCCAAGAATTAAACCCAACGAATAGTTGAGAAAAATTTCAAGAACAAAAACCAAAAATTACGAACAGGATCGTGGGACATAAAAACGGTAAAACTGGCTGAAACATACATATAAAGATATATATATATATATATATATATATATATATATATATATACAATTTTCAACGAGTGGTATTTTCTCACTCAGGGGACCATGAAACGTGCTCATTTGATAAAATTTCCCGAAAAATCCAACATCGCACCCTCCGCAATAAGTAGATTCATGGAATCTACTTAAAAGTTAGGGGCGCCCCCGCCCCCCCCGGGAGGGGCGCCCAAAATTTTGACACCCTCAAAAAGTAGTTTTTATTTATCTAGGAACATTCCCAAAGTTTGGTTTTTTTATCTGCGTAAATAAAGAAATGGCGCAGCCGTTCCGGGACTTACCGGACACCCTGTATATTGTCTCTGGGTGACAAAAGTTATACAGGGTGTTAAAAAACTGTTCCCGAATATTTCAGGGGCGGATGCTACAACTGCTACAAGTCAAAATAAGACTTTTTTTTCGTATGAACATGTGTCCGAAAATGCCCACCTTTTGAGGTACAGCCAAGGGTACAGCCAATACCGTCTCTAAGCATACCAAGCTGCTTCTTTGAGGTTAGGGTCGTCTTGGTATACGTACGCTTATGGAAAATGAAATTTTGGTGAAATGCAAAATCGAGATTTATCCTCTCAAAACATGATTTTCAACTTTTATACTGCTTTGGGGAAGTAACTAAGCCATAAACTTTCATTACTGACGTACTTTTCCAATTTAAGTTGAACTTCAAAAAACGAACCAAAACCTGGATAACACCATTAATAAGCTTTGCATAAGCTTACATGTACCAAGACGAACACTAACCCCACTTTTTCAAAAGAAGCAGCATGGTATGAGTAGAGGCGTGGTACAGCCTCCTAAAGTTTTAAAAAATGTACGTTATTTTTGGAATAGCTGTTATACAGGGTGTCCCAAAATTCATAGTAAATATTTTTACCACGTATTTTTAGGACCAAAATAAGACTTTTTTTTTCCATGAACACGTGTCCGAAAATGCCCTCCCTCGGAGCTACAGCCCCCCAAAGTTTTTTTTAAAAAAAATCGTTTTTTTTCGATTCCAGCAACGGATTTACATAAAAATGGATGAAAATTGGGGCTAGGGGTAACTTTAGGCGTTTTTTCCAATTCCGAGGTCAAAAATTCCCGATAGAATCAAGAAGGGGGGCGGTTGAGGGGGGGTTCAAATTTCAGATCGAATATCTTTTTAGTGCTCTGTAAGAAAATGAAGAAAGCAACTAGAGAATCTGATGAAACAAAACATAAGGAACATTTTTGATCTTTTGTGTTTTTTTCATAAGACTCACGGAAAACGAGTAAAATTGATTTTTCGCTGGGAGCGCACAGCCCGATAGCGCTGTTTCAACTTTCAGTGCCGCGTTGCGTCGATCGTTGAGTCAGTTGAGTCAGTTTTTCGCATCTGATTTTGGTAATTCTTCTTTAAATTTTTAATCCGTAACATATAAAATTCGTGCCGTTAAAGGTACAAGATTGCGTGAATAGTACAGTCAAACTCAAAATTTCTGAATTTCGCGAGGTCATTAATGGATTCTGCACGTAAAATTATCATGGTACACAAATCTTTAGGACATTTCATAATACCTATTTCATTGGGCCTACCATAAACTTTGACTTGCGAAGTCTCGACCGCATAAAAAGCTAATGACTTCCGATTTGCGCTGGAATGCTTGGTTTTTTAAGTGAAAAGCGAAAAGGCGTAAAAATGTGTGAATGTCGGCGCAATCGAAAGTTCGATAACGTTTTTCTTATTCGATATATCGAAAATCGAAGTTAGATTTGGACCATTTTTCGACCCTGTGAAAGATGAATCATATCGTGTGCTACATCATTCGAAAGCACTTAAAAAACCAAGCATTTCAGCGTAAACCGGAAGTCATTAGCTTTTTATGCGGTCGAGATATCGCAAGTCAAAGTTTATGGTAGGCCCAAACCGGAAACTAAACTTTGACTTGCGATATCTCGACCGCATAAAAAACTAATGACTTCCGGTTTGCGCTGAAATACTTGGCTTTTTAAGTGCTTTCGAATGATGTAGCACACGATAGGATCCATCTTTCACAGGGTCGAAAAATGGTCCAAATCGAACTTCGATATTTTTTTTTATATATTTTTTTAAGAAAAACGTTATCAAACTTTCGATTGCCCGACATTCTCGAATTTGTACGCCTTTTCGCATGACGTAATAAAAGATTGGGGTTGCCAATGGGGCTATTGCACACTTTTGCTATAAGCGATTTAATAGTCGATTATGGCGTAAAAACCTCAACAAATAACGATGGCGGCACTAAAAACTTCCAAAATCCACTCCTAAACTCAATAAACGCAGTTATTTTGCGGGAGCGTAATGGTGGCCGAAGGCACTAACAATGGGAGATTCCCATCTAACAAATCTGAAACTTCAAGAAGTGACCAATAAGAGACTACTTTCATTTGACACCGGTGTCACATGGTGCTGCGGTACCATTCATCGGATGTGGATCATCACTCTGATGACTAATTACTCTGTGAATCATCCTTGTCAGCATAGAAAGAGTGGCGAAATTAAGATAGGAATCTCCCATTGTTAGTGCCTTCGGCCACCATTACGCTCGCGCAAATAACTGCGTTTATTGAGTTTAGGAGTGGATTTTGGAAGTTGTTAGTGCCGCCATCGTTATTTTTAGAGGTTTTTACGCCATAATCGACTATTAAATCGCTTAGAGCAAAAGTGTGCAAGGGCCCCATTGAAAATTTTGAGAAATGGGCGTTTTCCCGCCAAAAATGTTAAGGTGCCTAAAAGTCGACTTCCGGTTTGTTTGACCGGAAATTCGTATTATTTTCTTGAAAGTACTTTTCAAGTACTTGAAACATTTTACATGTGCAGTATTTTGTTTTACGACTCTTTTTGTAGAAGTTAAGAATTTTCAAAAATTGGTAGAATATCGAACTTCGACCTTCGATACCTCGTACACGAAAAAAGATATTGACTTCTGGTTTGAGTCAAAATGCTTAGAATTTTACGTCCTTTTACATGAGGTATCACAAGATGGGGCTTGCCATTTGAAAATATCGACATTAGGGGGGTGTCCCCCTGAAAACCCCCGACAACCAAATTTTGGGTTGTGACAGTATTTTAAAATAAAACTTCAGGTCCGAGTTAGTAGAAAACCGATTTTTCCCGATTTTTTTTAATGGTCAACCTTTCAAGAAAACCATAGTGAGTAGGTTACTTGAAACACCCTGTATGTAGACAAATTCCAAAGATTATCGGTATAGGTCGTCTTCAATGGGCAGGGCAGGCGTTATGTCCAGAATCTTTGGCGATTACTTATTCTATGATTCAATAATCATTCCTTCGAATTAAAGCAAAACGTTCCCTGTTGCGTGTTGCCTTACTTTTTGAGTTTGAAACGCACTCCCATGCAACTTTAAGGCTCAAATTTATCTATCTTTGTTTTCATGATACTGTATGATCATAATGCTACGAACACTCCAAAGATTAAATGCTGAGCACCGCCTCCACTTTTGAAACGAGCTGTTGGACCTTGACTAATGTCTATCTATCCCTTTTGTAATCGGTAATCCCCACATCTTTCACGTCTCTTCGAACAAGTTTTATTGATTATTACTGTGTGAAGTGTTTATAGTTACTTACTCTGTTCCTCAAAATCGTGAAAGACTTTGTATAAATTTCACGAATCTTGTTCTTCGCTGACAAGACACAATATTATTATTTTGTTTTCGATTCGGATAAGTAATGGATTCGTCTGATGTTTACTCCTATCCGTTGGCGTTTATTCTTCTACAACTTAATCAAGGTGGATTGACTCAGTTTACGTGATATTCGCGTAGGCGTGATATTTGTGCTGAGTGTGTTTTACGGGCATTCTTTGTTCAAAACCCAGGCTAAGCTGTATGAGATCTTTTCGAATGATTTTGGTAAGTGGAAGGGGAGGAATTTTAAGGTTATACAACTCAATGTAGCTTACAATTAGGCAAATGAGAGGAAAATCGAGTCCCAACTAGAAAGAAGGGTGGCAAGTTGACTGCCAAAGGTTCGGGTTGTTTGGAGTGTGCGTTAAAGCTTGAGATTAATGCAAGAGCGCACTTCAAGAATGCAGATGACTGCTTGCCCGGTTTCCTGCACCGAAGGTGCGTTCGCATCTCAGAGCATCCATGGTGTAGCGTGCAGAATCAGAAACCAGCCCCTCAAGCATGAGACAAACTAAGCTGTCAAATGCCAACTTCTGTGAAACAGGCTTCATCCACAACATCCGTAACACGCCGCTGTTGTTAGAAATCAATTTGCTAATATTTTGGCTTGGATTTTGAAAAGAACGCTGGAAGCAAGGGTGCTGCCCGATCTAAGAAGCTGGATATCTTATGAAAGTGAAGAAAGTTCCCTGGCCAAAATAATTGCAGGAGCACGGCCTCCTAACGCTGGAAATTTCACTCTTTCCAGTACTAGCAAACACAAATTTTGACGGTCAATAATTCAAGATTTGTGGCCAATCCTCGTCTAATCAAAGCAACCGTCAGCATGCTTTGTGTATTTTTGACTGTCTAAAATTTTGTGTTTGCTAGTAGATGTGGTGTTATGATAGACTAAATTAAGCACAAAGAAAAAATAGATAAAGAGTAACTGGTAGAACTTGTTTCAGAAGTGTTGGCCGCTGACAGCTTTTTGTTTACATGCGCGGACGGACAAAGTTCTAGAGTGTGGTCCTCGCCAACCCATGACACCCATGTGCCATTATCCTGCCAGCGCGGTTGGCACTGTACTGGCCAACTGCGCATGTGCACAAAGAGTTGTGAGCAGTCATCAATGCTAAAATGACCTCTACCAATTTCGTTTCTACTCTTACCCAGGTGCTCTGTTTAAGATTGGGAGGTTAGTGTTCGTCTTGGTATACGTAAGAGTCAGGTTATGGAATGCTTATGGTGCAAGATGTCGGCTATCAAGTATTTGGTTGGTTTTTTGAAGTTCAACTTTAATTGAAAGAATTAGTCAGGAATGATATTTTTTTGCCTAGAAAGGATAAATTACGATTTTGCATTTTACTCTCCATAAGCGCTCGCTGACCCTAACCTGAACAAAAAAGGAGTCAGGTATGCTTATAGACGGTATAGATGGTCTTAGAGCAGACACATTTTGAGTATCGGGTTCTGACAAGTAGAGGTGCGTGCTACCGAACTGCGCCAAAACGCATCGGTGAGTTGTTTGTTTCCGCAGAATTTCAACTCGTTGCTAATCAACTGTTCATCGATGCGCTTTGATGCAGTTCGGTAGCACGCACCTCTACTTGTCAGAACCCGATACTCAAAATGCGTCTGCTCCAGTGATGACTTGGTGATGACGTCATCCGGTGATGAGCTTTCCCAACCGAAACAAACTGTCTCTCTTGGTCTCATGTGATCCCCATGTTCTACTATCTCATTCTCATTTAAAAAATTGTACCTAGAGACATCTTTTGTGAAATTTTGTGACAAATGAATTCCTCCAGGCGTTTCATTATGATTTTCATTATTATGAATCATGAATAATATGTCGTAAAACAAGGCCCTGTAGACGACTTTAGAAACTGGATTGAGATGGGGATACTTGGGGGTCATAGGAAAGTAAGTGAGATAGTTTGGAATGCTACCCGAGTATTGTCACTACTGATTGCGACCGCTGAGTGCATTTGTAATTGTTGGCTATCGGTGTCTTCGCACTAAAACCGTCTTTTGCCTCTACCATGGAGCTATAACAATAGAGAGGTTTTCTGGGATGTGCTTTTGAGGCACCTCAGTGGCAGCTATCATGAAAATTTCTGATAGACATTTTTACATGGGCCCCGTTTGCCCATCACCGCACACGGGAGCCATGAATTTGGTGTTTTGGGTGGAGCAGTTTAAAGATGTTTTTGCTGGCTACAGTCAGGCAGCTCCCCAGGTTTCCAGTCTCCCAGTTATTTAGGTTTGTAGGAGCGAGTCAGGGAGTATTCTTGTAGTAAATATCTGATTGGCTCGTGGGAAGTGAATTGAAGTTGAGCTATTTTCGTCATTGACTGTATTATTTCCCCTCTTTTGCTTGCTCCGATACTTTTTATGAAAATTTTGGAATCAAAATCAGTCAAGATGATGTTGTTTCTTGTCTTAGTAATCTATGTGCAATGTTGTGACCGGACACAACTCAAGCTCAGACACTCGAATTGATAATTTGTACTCAAACTGTTTACATTTATTTTGCCTGTTCATTTGTGTAAAGTCAAGGTTGGCCTTTTTTCGTATATGTCAAAATCTCAGCCTGCCTCAAGGTCTCAAAAGCTCTGGAGTTTTAGTTTAGTTTTTTTTTTTAGTTTAGTTTATTTATTTATTGAGAAACAATTGCACAAAACAGAGTAGAGCATAACATACATACTCCCACTAAGCTAGCTTGTGTTGGGAGGTACCTACAGCCAAAATAATTATAAAAAAAGAGAAAATAAAAGTTTGAGCTTCATAAAGTTCAAAGATTCCCTTCAGATCGGAGCGTTTCCAGGATTGTTAGTCTTTTTATTCGCCTTCCTCAAATAGTTCTACTCTTCGCTCATGAATATTTTGACAGTGTTTCCATTCCCTGTTGATCTAATAAGTGAAAGAATTCCAAATACTTCCATTTAAATACTCTTTAGCTCCATGGTCAGCGGCAATCTTTCTCTACGTCAGTTTGCTGAGCAAAACTTAAGGCTACGAATATGTACAGGGTGTCAATTAAAACAGGAGCCAGGCCGAGTATCGCGAGAACGGCTCCGTATTTCGAAAGACTGAAACACGTGTTCGATTATTTTGAGGGGGACACCACCCCAGTTTTTTGGGGGGGGGGTCACCGATTTGGGGGCCCTCTCTGGCAGGCCCCCAGGGAGGGTACCATCTTCTTAAATTCAATACTTCAAATGGGGACCCCCTTTTTTATTTAATAATCAGAAAGAAAATGAAATTCTAAGACTTTAGGTACAAACCGAAGGTCGTTATCGTTTTTCGTTATCAGTATATCGAAGGTCAAAGTTCAAGTGGGCCCCATTTTCAAAAAATCATTACTCCTCTTTGAAAAGTTGAAATTTAAAGAAACAAGGTGTCTAAAATACTCAAAAAAGCAAGTCCTCTTCAGAAAAAAATTACACTATAACAAACATTTAGTCAAAACTTGGTTTTAAAGCCCCCAAACATTTTTAATGTTTTTGGTCCCCACGGGGGGCTATCTGAAAAATTCCGAGAGACTACCCCTATTGAGCGATACATCAATTGAAACGGCGTAACAAACTGAGCATTTTGATGTAAACCGGAGGTTGATATCGATTTTCACATGCGAGGTATCGCAATCTGTAAAGTGACATTTGACATTCGATGTCTCGAATGTGAAAAACGATATCGACCTCCGGTTTGCGTCAAAATGCTCAGTTTGTTACGCCGTTTCGATTGATGCATCGCTCAATAGGGGTAGTCTCTCGGAATTTTTCAGATAGCCCCCCATGGGGGCCAAAAACGTTTAAAATGTTTGGGGGCTCTAAAACCAAGTTTTGACTAAATGTTTGTTATAATATAATTTTTATCTGAAGAGGACTTGCTTTTTTGAGTATTTTAGACTCCTTGTTTTTAAATTCCAACTTTTCAAAGAGGAGTAATGATTTTTGGAAAATGGGGCCAAATCGAACTTTGACCTTCAATATATCGAAAACGAAAAACGACATTGACCTTCGGTTTGTACCAAAAGTCTTAGAATTTCACTCTCTTTTTGATTATTAAATAAAAACAGGGGGTCCCCATTTGAAGTATTGGATTCAGGGAGGTGATAACCCCTCTGGGGGCCCCCAAATCGGTGACCCCCTAAAACGATGTCCCCCTCAAAATAATCGAACACGTGTTTCAGCGTTTTTCAAAATACGGAGCCGTTCTAGAGATATTCGGTTTGGCTCCTTTTTTAATTGACACCATGTATATTGGCTGTTGGGCTTAGAGTCCATATACAGGGTGTCCCAAAGTTGATAGTAAATATTTTTACCACGTATTTTTGGGGTCAAAATAATACTTTTTTTTCTATAAACATGGGTCCGAAATTGTAATCTTTTCGAGTTACAGTGTTGCAAAGTTTCCGAAAAACAAATTGAAAAATTGTCATAACTTCCCCGTAAATTGTTCTGAATGCTCGTAAATAGGTACTCTGATGTAATTGTGGGCGCTCTTGCCGATTTTGGCCGTGAAAACGGTGTATGAAAAAATTTGAGGGGGGTTTCAGGGGTTTTTCTTGATTTTTCTCACTTTTTTTGGCCAAATTATGTAAAAGCATGCTTTCGGTTTCATTAAACCCAAAAACGATTAGCATTATTCAAAAGATCGTAAAAAAATATGCATTTTTGATCCTTACAAGTTTTTCCGTTTCGCAAACCATTTCCGAGAAAATCGTCCCTGAAGTTGGAGAAGTCGGCCGATAAACGCCTTTTCTTTGATTTTGTCAATTCTTGGCCGACTTCTCGAACTTCAGGGACGATTTTCTCGGAAATGGTTTGCGAAATGGAAAAACTTGTAAGGACCAAAAATGCATATTTTTTTACGATCTTTTGAATAATGCTAATCGTTTTTGGGTTTAATGAAACCGAAAGCATGATTTTACATAATTTGGCCAAAAAAAGTGAGAAAAATCAAGAAAAACCCCTGAAACCCCCCTCAAATTTTTTCATACACCGTTTTCACGGCCAAAATCGGCAAGAGCGCCTAATATTACACGAGAGTACTTATTTACGAGCATTCAGAACCATTCACGAGGGAGTTATGACAATTTTTCAATTTGTTTTTCGGAAACTTTGCAACACTGTAACTCGAAAAGACTACAATTTCGAACCCATGTTTATAGGGAAAAAAAGTATTATTTTGACCCCAAAAATACGTGGTAAAAATATTTACTATCAATTTTGGGACACCCTGTATACTATGAGAGTTGCGCCATTGCTGAATCCATTTCTGATTGGCTCTCAGATTTAGGCTGTCAAGAAAGCTCCAAGAGGCAATGGCGGAGGGTTTGTTTACTTTTCGCAAACTCGCTTTCATTACACATTTGAAGTAACAGTGACCGCGGTAATTTTTGTGAAGTTTTCCTCTGCTTGAATGTTATAATGGAGAATAGTATCTCCTTCACTAACGACCGTTATTGTGGAGAATCTGAACCTAACCTGTAAGAGATAGTGATATAGTGGCAACAGCGCAGAGGCGCCATCCGCCATTTGCAATTTGCCTCTTGGGGCTCCAGTGATCCGCTTCTTCTTCTTCATTTTGAGAGTCAAGTCGCAACTCTCTCAGTATATAGGGACTCTAGTTGGGCTAAGCGCTCCTTAAGATGATTCCAGGGTCGATTACTTCGAACTGTGGACACCACGCACACTGGTCTACGCAAGCCAGCTAGCTAGACAAAAGTCCCCTAATGCAGTTGCGGTGGTGAAAATTCGCAATTGGTTATTTTTCTGGTTTCTCAGCCGTCAGTGCAGTAGAACATGCGATTTTCAGTCCGTTATCCTCCATTTTGACCGTTTTTTGAAAAAAAATTGGGTATTCCATTTTTTTTAAAAATCGAACAAATTTTGAGGGCCCAGAAATTAAGTATGGGCAAATTTTTGGGAACTGTCGTATTTTTTTCCTTACAGTGCTTGTTTAGTAGAACATTTTGCACCCAAAGTTTTTTAAATTTGGTTCATTTAAAGGGGAGCAACGACTTTTGGAAAATGGGTGGATATCGAACTTTGAACTTCGATATATCGAATACGACAAAAGGTATCGAACTTTGGTTTGTGCCAAAATGCTTAGAATTTTATGTTCTTTCTAAGTATGCAAAAAATCATGGGGTCCCTATTTGAAATATTCGATTTAGCCCCCCCCCCCGACCCCGTGACCCCTTCCCACACCCCCTTAAAATGAGGGGGGCACCCAACATAGCCAAACAGATGAGCCCCCTGAATTAAAAAGATTGGCAGAAACCGATTCTTTAAATATGAATCGGGAAAAAAAATTGAGGGAGGTTGTGCGTTACTTTTGCCCACCCCTGTGTAAGATGCCAATATTTGAATGTGGAGGGTTCAGATAGTTGATGGTAGTGTGGGGGGGGGTGTTCCCCGCTCAATATTTTTCTTGAGTCGGAAGTTTCAAGATCACAGAGAATCTATGTAGTGTAAAATTTTACGAGTTCCAAACGGTTTTCACAGTTATTATAGTTTTTTACTGTTTTGATGATTGAAGATTGTTCGTCCACGTCAACGGCAAAATCCCCCATTATCCGCTGAGTTTTCCAACCGAAAAAATTCATAACTTGTAAGGACGACAAAAGACGACATTCGCATATTGAAAAACGTGTTCCCAGAGGTCTTAGGAACATTTCCTTGCCACTCTAAGCGTGGGCATCCGTGGGCCAAAAAACGTAGGTGGCCTTAAAGCCTAAAATTCTCGTCAATTTTGAGTAAAATTGGTACCGACCTTATACAGTCTCTAAAAACTCCAAATTATTGACCTAAATGAAATATATATAGATGAATGTATTCGCCTTATCAGCAGGAAGGATCAACAAGTTCTAAGTTTGAACAAAAAATAAAGTAACTCAGTAAAAATCGTACTTTTTGTCTGGGGATTGCAATGGCTAGAAACCAATAGCACCTTAAAGTATACAAACACACCTTGCGCGCGTTGCTTTAAACGCATGTTGCAACCTTACCAAACATGATCGGTCGGAAAAATTTGAGATACAGATGCACTAAGATATGGGGAATCACACTACGTTGTCAGATTTCCGTTTTTCCGACCTCCAAAAATCGACTTTTGTCTAGCTAGATACCCATTGTAGACCATAGTGCCACGTCGCGCTGCTCTGAAAGTTAACAGTTTTTGGCTAAAATTGACAAATTCACGCTAAAAACACACATTTAAGGAACGTCAGCATCTGCGAGCATTCTTCAGGTAGATACCCTGAAAGTTTCAGACTGAAACACTCAAAAATAAAGCTGGAAATTATGAAATACGAATATATCCATAAGCCTCAATGAGTGCGAGTGAGGCAGATAGACGTACTATCACTCGTGCTCACTCGCACTCACTAAGTTTAAGGGGACACGAATTTCATAATTTACGGCTTTAATACTTAACCAATTTTGCTCGTTTTGGGCTCAAAAAATCCATTAAAAAATTTTGCAGGTGCTGATGTTGGATTTTGTATTTTATCAATGGTTTTAGTTTCAAACGCCAAAAACACGCCTTTTGCGAAAAGCGACTAGTGGCGCCATTCACCGGATTGAAATCTGGAAAAGTTTCGCCTGGAATAATCTTAAGGTGGATCCTCAGCGTTTAGTTCCATATTCTGCCACCAGAAAAAAATTCGTTCCTTAAATGGAAAAAAATATGGTAAACGACCAAACGCAAAAAATGAAAAAAAAGGGCTTCGACGGAGCCTCTGAAGATATCTAAGGAACATTTTAGTACAAACCATGTGCTGAAATGTTACGAAATAAGCGAGAAACTATTGAATTTCGTAAACCCCCTAATGGCATCCAATTCTATATACAGTTTGTACTAAAATGTTCCTGAGATTGCTTCCGAGGCTCCATCGAAGCCCTTTTTTTAATTTTTTTGCGTTTACCATTATTTTTTTCCATTTAAAGATCGTATCCTTCTCTGGTGGCAGAATATGGAACTAAACGCTGAGGATCCACCTTAAGTGTTGAACTTTTTTCAAAATGCTGTTTTGTAAGTTTTTTAAGTTTTCGGTGTATCAAATGGCAAAGTTGGATTTCCACCCGTCGTTTTTCGATACCAAATCAAAAACTTGAGACGGCATCGACCAGCGGTTTACGCTAAAATGCTCGCAGTTCTAAGTGCCCTTTCGAGTGATGTCCCACTTCGTAGGGGTCGTGCCTCAGAATTTTGAGAAAGCCCCGCTCCTCGGAGGACCATTGTGGGGCTCTAAAACCAAATTTTAACTGAATTCATGTCAAAACCGTATTTTTTCCTGAAAAGAACTGGCTTCTCCGAGTATTATGGACTCATCGTATTGTTAAATATCGACTTTTTAAATGCGAGTTCTGATTTTTTGAAAATGGGTTGAAATCAAACTTTGACTTTCGACATATATCGTAAACGAAAATCGTTGTCGACCTCCAGTTTGCGCCAAAAGTCTTGCCTTTTTGAACCAGGTATCACAAGATAGGAGTTATGAACCAATAAATGTGGGTTTTACTGGGTCCAAATGACTTCACTTGGATGGAGAGTTAGCCGTTAGAGTTAGCAAATGGAGAGTTAGCAGCGAGTGAGTTGGCGTTGGGAAAACGCCAATGGTAAATAAAAATTTACTTTAAAAATAAGCCAATAATTAAAGAAATAAATTATAAGTTAGCTTAAAAAATAAGAGAAGTGCTCAATTGTAGGTGGCCCTGAAAAGGGCCGTTTTAAGGTTATTGAGTACCTAAATGTCTTTCAAAAGGTGAGAGTTGCGTGAACATAACCTTTAAAGTGTTTACTTTGTGTTAGTTATTTAACCTTCAAAGTTTTTACTTCTCGGTAGAAAATTCAACATTATTTGTCGTAATTTTTTTTTTTGGTTTTCGGGTTTTGTTTTTTGCTTGTTTTTTGCATGTTTGTTTTAAGCAGCACAAACGTTCGAGTTCGCTTCGGTATGGTTCAAGTTTAAGTAAGATATGATGTCATGCAGGGGCGGCGTGGCGCGGGCGCGTGGGTCTAAAAAGTGGGGGGGCCTTGAACTTTATGACCTTTTTTTTGCTCGTAGGTTGGTAGATAAAACAATGGAGCTGTTGCAAACTTTTGCTACAGGCTTATTAATAATTGATTATGGGGTAATACCCTGTAAAAATAACGATTAGCGCACTAAAAAATCACGAAATCCACTCCTAAACTCACAAAATGCTTTTAAACGCGAGACCGTAATGGCGGTCGCGGGCCGCGGTTTTCATTGGGGTTCCCTATCTTCAATCAGCGCCATCTACACGAGGTGTTCTCGCAACACCACACAAGAAGAAGAAGAAGCATACAATTGCCATAAGAAAACCGCGGCCCGCGACCGCCATTACGGTCTCGCATTTAAAAGCATTTTGTGAGTTTAGGAGTGGATTTCGTGATTTTTTATTGCGCTAATCGTTATTTTTACAGGGTATTACCCCTTATTCAACTGATAATAAGCCTGTAGCAAAAGTTTGCAACAGCTCCATTGTATTTAACAGCCCAAGCTTCCTGAAAAAGTGAGGGGGCGGGGGCCTGGCCCTTATGACGCGCCGCCACTGATGCCATGAAAGTAAAAGTTGCTATGAACGTCATGTTGCCTGCAACGCACACTCTGTCGCAATTATCGACTTAAGCTCTCAACATATTTAAGTAATCTTGTTGCTGGTAGCTATCGGCTGTATGGCTGGCTCCATCCACCATGCTGCTTGCAGTATCGACCAGGTTGCCGGCAGATTCGGCAATGGAGCTAGCAAAATCTATTATTACCAGGTCAGTCCAGTAGCAACTAGGCGGGGCTAGCGCGTTCCGTTGCACAACGTTTCCCGAGTTGCAGGGAATCTATCCCCCGAGTTGCGTGGTTCACTTTGGTTCACTTGGCGGAATCAACAGCTGTTATGCGGAATACGACGGTGATTGCACTCGCAACGCGGGGGAACTTTGGAATAGTCCGCCTACTGGACTGACCTGTGGTATTAATAGATCTTGGGAGCTAGCAGTATCGGTCGTAGTCACGCAGCATGATGGAAATATAATGGTGGGCGCATCCCATTTTTGGCCGCCATTTTGCGCATCATCGTGGTACAAATTGAGCGCGGCGTTTGAAAATGTACCAGAATGTAGTACGTACCGCAACCAAATCAGGTGTACCGCGACTATTTTAAGGCGGCGAATAATGTATTTTTGAACGAGGAGTCAGAAAAAGAGCTTATGATCTTGAATATTTTGTTAATACCAACGACAAATCTGCAATACCACGATCATCGAGAGCGAGACATGAACATAACCTCAAACATTGTTTATGCCCCCCGTACCCCGCATGCCGTCAGGTACTACGTCATTCACCAGTCATCGTGGTACGCATCGCGGGATGCGCCCACCATTATATTTCCATCATGGTCACGCAGTGCCTTCAGTATCATTCATGTTGCCGGCAGCATGAGTTTTAGCAGTATCAGTCATGTTACCAGAACCATACTACCTACTCTTGTGCCTGGCACTGTAGGTCATAATGCTTGCAGCATAAATCGTGATGTTAGCAGCATAGTTTTCGTGCTGCCCATGGTGCTATGTTGTTAAAAAATTCGAGGGACATCGCTTCTGTTAATCAATTCTGCAGTCTATAAACTACATGTATTTGCCTTTTAGATGAAAATCAGCTGCAATGCAACCGATTGCGCATCCAAAATGCTACTTTTGATTTCGTTCATTGCTCCCTAGGTTTCAATTTTTTTAACCCTGGAGTGCCGATTGTATTATTACACCTTCTGATAAACCATCTTGTCTACTATTCTCTGAAAAATAATAGCACCTCCTTTACTTTCAAATTATTTCAATTTTCAATTTTTGGCGCAGAAATTTTAAAAAAGATTACGAAGGTTCAATATTAAAAAAAAAAAACAAAAAAACAAAAAAACAAACTGTAACAAACGTTTCTTTGATTTCTTTGAAAGGGCACAGCAAGATAAGCATATGGTTTTGGGCCCCGGCGCCTTTGTTAACGAAACTTTGGGGACTTATTAAGGTCTATGAGAAACTAATTTGTGCCTTTAATTCTAATTGGTTCTTGCGCTAGAGGTTTTTCTTTTCCGAAATTTCGGAAAAAATTAATGTCTCGAGAGCGGCTGCACCGATCGAGTCCAAATCTAAAGACGTTATGTGACCAAAAGAGGGCATAATATGGCCCTTAATGGCCAAGGTCTTTTGGTTTCTGGTGTTTTGGCCACTTTTTTGACAATTTCAGACCATGATGCGGCGCGGCCGCAGCGGAGAAAAGTAACCAACATGCATCTAACATTTTTATTAGATTTTTTTAGGCCATTTTTAGGGGTCAAAATGTCCAATTTTCGGTGGTCTTATTTTTTTTAACCAAGTTATGATTCTGATACAACAACCAAAATTGGACTGTAGACGCCTCCAATGTGCATCTATAACATACATTTTCCCTAAAAATGTACGCCACTTACGCCATAAAGCAAATTTTAGCGATCGAATATCATTCACTTAAAGAATTGATGATTGCTAACTGATGCCGCTGATCGGTGAAAAATCTAGCCAATGAGAGTCGAGAATGAACTTCTGAATGATATTCTCGTGAAAATGAAAAATTCGATAATATTATTCCATACCATATAACCTCTAAATCAGCTCTGAATAACAAGGCCATTTTTATCAATAAAACTAGCGTTTTCGATGCTAAAATTATGTTTGTCTCACAGGAAAATGACTTCTACGCATGGTCTGTACAATAAACTTTATTCGAAAAGTTCGTTGTTTCCGAAATTATCGTGGCGAAAGGAGTCAAAAAAGATAGAAGATGAGATTTCTGACACCGGTTGCAACAATTCAAAATCGAATCTACCTCCGGAGGTGAATTCGAAATTTCCAATTGTTGGAATTCAACGGTCTCCGGTGAGATCAACGAAACAATCGAATATCATCAAAATAAAATGCAAATCCACCGAATATCATACGACGGTGAATGATATTCGGTCGCTAAAATTCGCCTATAGTCAAATCTACGAAAAACTGGTTCGAAGGTTCGAGGGTTTTTCGGAATCATTCAATTTTCGACCCTCCTGGAACCAGTTTTTCGTAGATTTGACTGTGGCGTAAGTGGCGTAGATTTTTGGGGACCATATGTTATAGATGCACATTAGAGGCGTCTACAGTCCACTTTCGGTTGTTGTATCAGAATCACAACTTGGTTAAAAGAAAAAAAAAAAAAAGAAAAACAACACCCGACTTTTGGTTACTTACATAACATCCTAAAATTTGGACTCAATCGGTGCTGCCGCTCTCGAGACATTAATTTTTTTTGAAATTTCCAATAAAACCTGTAGCGCGAGAACCAATTAGAATTAAGGGCTGAATAGAAGCAGAAATTAGTTTCTCAAGGTCCTTAACAAGTCCTCGCAAAGTTTCGTTAAAAAAGGCGCCGGGCCCATAATCCTAAGCTTATCTTGTTATGCCATTTGAAATTCATATAATAGAGTCTCAAAAAAACTACACATTCTGAAACTGCAAGTAGGAAGCTACTAGATCACCCGAAGAGACATTGTCACCCCTCCAATCTACAGGAAACTGTATTGATGCTGAAAGGGGGGGGGCGAATTTTTACCCCATCCACTTCCTTGCCTATAAACGCGGGAAAATTGGATGCAAATTTTCGAATTTTGGTATAAAGCTTTCAAATACCCTCATTGAGAATTATATGGAATCGTTGAGTTTTTGTCAAAATGTCAGCTTTTTATCTTAAAAAAATCTGACGTGAGATGAAAATTCACCCTCATTCCTTAGGCACACTAGGGCTCCACACGTGTTTTGTGTCATGTGAGGTCTATCGAAAACCGTCAAATCCATGGGCCTTTCTTTATTCCCCCTAGAGCCACACCATGCTGTGCAGGCTTGAGTCCGTGCGAATTAGGCCCGTTCCAGCCTCCCCTCCCCTCCCTGCTCTCCTCTCACGGTTTCCTCTCGCGAGCCACGAAACTTTGAGGCGGCACCGTGATCCCCTCCTTCTCCCCGTTCCTGCTTGAGATCCAAACGTAGGTCTAAATTTAGACAGAAAATGGAGTTAGCCCGACTAAGGAGCATTAAACAGCGAGTTTTAGTCGCGAGTTTTTCTGACGCAAAATGAAGCTTTGCTTGTGCCCTCGTTTGTAGTGTAGTGCCCTTAAGCAACCCTTAACCTTACCCTAAAAATGTCCTCGATAGTTTATTTTTTCTTACGTTTGCGTTCCTGTGAGCCGAAAATCAGGAAAACTATTTTTAATTTTTTTTCCACGGAATCAAGTGATTGCGATCTATTTTGATCCCTAATGAATTCCACCGGCCCTAAATTTTCCTGAAAGTCTGAAAAATTTTATCCTGCTTTTCCATGTGTGTATATGCTTGCGATAGCGTGTATGATTTTAATTCTTGCTGAGGACTTACATATGTATCTTGAAGAGACGAGTTTCGACTTGCTTCAGTTTTATGTCATTGTGCTTAACCCCCTTCAATTTCACGTTTAATCCTTCTTTGCCCTTGTTAATACGCGTAAATAAGTCTCTCTAGAGAAAAGTTACTTTTGAACTGTTTTGAAGTCCGTTTTCCCAGTCTTCTTCCATTACAAGTTATACAGGTGTGAGACCCTGACAAACAGTTTCGGTGATTTTCGTTTTTGGAGCTTTCTAATAGTTATTTTCTGTGGCTTTCTCGTGTGAAACTTGCCACTTATTATTTATTTTCTCATCTCTCTTCATCCTCCTTGGATCTACTCTAAATGTTTTCGAGTGACCAAAGTGTGACTTGACGTGAATATGCCCGAGGTATCTTTCTTTTTCTAAATACTTTTTTATGTGGGTAAAATACGTTTGTAACGTGTTTTAAGAGTAAGTTTGTTGTTTAGTTTGTTGCACTGAAGATTAAATCAAAACATCTGACTCGTCGTCATTGTGTCTCAAATTAAACTCCACCTGTTAATGTTCCGTATCATCCCTTCGAAAATGGACTCCTTACTTTTTTTCTGAGAAGGCAGCTATTATTGGCCATTCAATGAGACTAGTCTGGAACAGTATGACCCGTAAAAATAGAAAAATCATTTTTTTCCCGTTTTATGTTTCCACTCCAGTTGCACAGTTGTATTATTTGGTACCGTTTTAATTGTGCAATTCTAAGTCTTACTTTATTTTTATTTATTTATTTATTTATTTATTTATTTATTTATTTATTTATTTATTTATTTATTTATCTATTTTTTTTTTTTTTTTTTTTTAGCCGGATTCTCGAAGATTTTATCCTATGCATGATGAATAAACTGGGTTATTCAAAAGTAACGCCCACCTCTACTCCTTAACTTTTTTCTAATTGAGATATAATATTTAGGGTGCGGTTTGGACCATTCTCATTTGTATCTAAGGAGGCTATGACCCATGGACCCCACCTGGAAGATAGTGGAGGCGGGGATCAACTCTACTTTTTCTTTTAGCAAACCCTATCCTGGGCTTAGAATCCGGAGTATTTTGATGCAAACCGGAGGTCAATCTAGCTTTTTTTCGATTTATTGAAGGTCAAAGTTCGATTTGGACCCTTTTTCAAAAATTCATTACTCCTCTTTGAGAAGTGAAAATTGGAGCAAAAACGTTAATGTGAAAAATGGGCCAGGTTCTGCGGGCTTTATTTCTTTCCTACTGTTCAGCTATGGGGCTGATCTCGGTGGATCGAATCGTAGTGGTGATCATAATCAGATTGAATGATGGGCAAATACGTTAAATAAAATGGACTTGCTACTGCGCAACTTGATAGCGGAGGCAACTAGTCGTGACCACCTGCTGACCTCTTTGTACCTACTTTAGTCGAGATTCAGACCGGTCGGTCTCCGCTCGCTGGAATCTCTGTTAAGTCAACTGAAGTGTGGAAAGGTGAGGAAGTGGTTACGACTGATAACCTGCGCGATCAAGTTGCGCAGTAGCTAGCTCATGTAATTTAACGTATTTGATCATCATTCAATTCGATTACGATAAGCGTTACGATTCAGTCTTCCGTGATCATCTCTAGAAAAAATAGTGATATTGAGCAAATAAAGCCAAGTCTCTTACCTCGAACCTTTAATTAGCGATGCTAAAATGGACAACTTTTAAAAGTATATCGACTTATTTGTTATTGTTCTTCTTGTATCTTGTAAATGTTGTTTTCGTTTTCATATTTTTCCTTGGAGAGGCAATATCATAATCCATTATTATGTTGAAACAAACATTTCACCAGTAGACAATTTCGCATGACTAAGACTTGACTGCGTTTGAAGCATCTATTTTATACCAGACGTTCTACCTCTAAATACATCAAACATAGGTAGTCAAGTTGCAGCCATGCATGTGGAATTCTCTATTGGTGAAACGTTTGTTTAGACATTATCATGGATTATAAAATCGCCTCATCAATATGGAAACAGAAACAACAACATTAACAAGAAACAAGAGAAAACAACGACAAAGACAATACATTTCAAAGGCGTCCATTTTGACGCTGACTGTTAAGCCTGGCTTTATTTACTCGATACCAGTCACTCTTTTGGCTGAACCGTCGTAAACGAATTAAGCCTAGAGCACTTGGCCCATTTTTACAATTATGATCTTGCGCAACATGAGTCATCTTTGTAAAGAAAGTGATGGCAAAAAGTAAATTGAAAGCCAGCTAATGTTATTTATCTTTTGAAACTTCGAAGTACGATATGATTAAACCGAAATCAATAGACAATATCATGTTGATCACATTAGCGTACTAACAGGAGTCCGAGAAAGGGTGGGACTGCCCGGGGAATCAAAGCAATTGGGACATCATTTAAATTAGTTCAGTGAAAGGAAGAGAGGTTAAGAAGGAGAAAGAGGACAAAAGAAGTGAAAAAGAAAATGAAAGAAGATAAGTTGAACGAAGGGAATTAAATAAGGCTTTGATGCTCTCCTCTACTTCTTTATTTCGACAAGAAATAAAGATGCCACAGTGGCCGTATACACAATACAGTCACACCATAACTTTAGTTCAGCGTCTTTTCGAAGGAAAAAAATACACACTTTTTTACTAGTAATTGATTTGTATGCCTCTGAGATGCCGCGTTGCCGACCTCTATTCAATTACGTTATTATCTGTTCTTTTTCTATTCTTCCCGAAAATGATGCGCTTTCCAGCCTTGACACCCTATCCCTCTTAAAATGAGGAATTAAGTTCTGTATCCCTTTTCCTCTTGCTCGGCCCTTAAAAAAAAAGCCTCAAATTCTTGCAGCCATTGGCGTCGCTTGCGATCTGGCGGAACTGCATTTCGGACTCGAGGGAGTGCACTGTGAACCTTCAAAATTTTCGACCTTTTTTATGCATTTAAATGGTCAAAATGCAGTATTGCTAGATTGCACGCGACTCCACTGCTCGCAGCACGCGTGGGCGCCGGCACGAGGGGGTAAATGGGGCAGTTGCTACTCCCTTTTAGTTGAAAGTTACTGACATCTACGCCTACGTTCCCTAAATTGAGCTGAAAACAAGTGAACATTTTGGAAAATTGAGGATTTACCCTGATGCTCTCTCTTGGAATTTGGTTTTGAGTTTTTGCTCGCCTCTCCCCCTTTAGAAATTTACTTGAATCTATGAATGCTTGATCTCCTTGAGAGTGAAGAATAATTGTCTGTCCCTTTCATCAATTTCAAGGGAAGTGATGCCCCCTCCTTAGCTTTTCTGAATTTTCTCGAATTGTAGAGAAATAGGGTGTTTTAGTCAAACATACTCATGGAAATGATGAGGCGCAGCGCCTAAGCGTTTTTTATTTTTCAAAAGAAATATGTACAGAGTGGCCAGAAAGTGACTGCACAGTCTATCTAACCTAACCTAAACCATACGACTGAACTTGCGTGAGTTTGGACAACAGATGGAAATTCCGATCGTCAACGAAAATTAAGGCCCTAAGTTACTCGTAACACAGGCTCTCACCTCCAATATTTCATTTTGACAGCGTGCATAGCCGAGCTGCCCTCTTTCGCAACTATACGTTCGCGGGCGTGCAATTTGGAGTGCGCCCTTTTCAAGAATTTCCGAGACCTTGCCAACTTCGACAGTTCATTGATTCATTCATACCTTCGAAACTACTTATTGCCGATACATGAGCTTTGCGCCATTTGAAAGAACCAATAGAATAAGAGCTTTCTTTCCCATAATTTTTTAAAAAATAATCGAAGATGGTATTCATCTTTAAGTAAAAATTGCAAAATTTAAAATTTTTGGGTTTTCAAAAAGCGACAAATTTTGATTTTTACCTGTGAAGTTGAGATAAATACATGATGTTACACATCTAAAGAAAGCTTTACTCTTTACACTAATCTTTATTCCCGTAGAGCTCTTTAAGGTGATTTTTTTTTTTTTTTTTAAGTTGATTGTTGTAGCTTGATTTGGTTCCATGGTATGGACAAAAATAGGCTTTGCTTTGACTCCCTCCACCTCCACTCATAAGAGGACTGGAACAATAGCAACCCCAGCTCTATAACCGTGAAATGATGTTCTGTCCATTGAAAGGACAATTTACAGCAAATCTCTCTCAGCCTATAAACGGCTCATTCTGAGTAAGGTTCTTTGCGAGGAAAGTAAAACCGCGCGGTCTAGAAGTGCAGAGCAAATGTAACAGTGACAGCTGGGTAAACTTCAGGTCTCGATTCATATGGGAATATAGTCCGCTCGGAAAATCAGATTCCCGTAAAAGATTTTGATGGACTGATCGTGAGATTTATCTATACGCGGGAGAGAGAGACGCGACGCTGAAACGAAATATCTTGCAAATTCTTGAAAATTTCTGAGAACGGTCGAGTTGAGAGCTCCACAGGGACGGGCTACACGTACTCGGTGATGGTACAAGCAAGAAGTATCTAAGATGTCTCAACTATTTTCAAATTGTTTTCTCAATAAATGTATCACTTTTAATCTCAGGATTTGTTTTATTTTCCCGCTCTTTGCCTCATTGACTAATGTAGATTTTTATTTTTGCTTGTTCCAGATGAAGTCGGAAGAAAGTGGTGAATTCTACCTTTACTTTATATCATGATCGATGATGTAATGGAAA
Source organism: Trialeurodes vaporariorum (assembly GCA_011764245.1). Classification (NCBI taxonomy): domain Eukaryota; kingdom Metazoa; phylum Arthropoda; class Insecta; order Hemiptera; family Aleyrodidae; genus Trialeurodes; species Trialeurodes vaporariorum. Next base: position 61,849,055 of record VMOF01000111.1, on the reverse strand, counting down.
TGCGGAATAGGAAATGAACTTGGATCATGTAAAGGCAACATGTACGGGCATCTTTTAGACGCTATCATGATCGATGATGTAATGGAAATGCGGAATAGTAAATGAACTTGGATTATGTAAAGCCAACATGTGCGAGCATCCTTTAGATCCACATCTTCTTTTATTTAAATTGTCGGGTTTAATAGTTGATTAGTGCGTTTTTGTTCCTTTAATTTTTTCAGACTACACTACTCTGCGTTACCTTTATCTTTTTTACCACCGATTTTGTCTCAAATTTTTGTTTTAAATTTCGGTGGAGATGATAATTTGTCAGCCGTATTGTCGGTTAATCGTTAATAAAAGTTTCATGAAAGTGGTGTGATATTATGATCAGTGTGGAAGTCTTCCGTGCAATGGCAGGTGTTCACGCGTTTAATATGCAGTAGCTCGGTTTTAATCGCGAAAAAAGAATGGCAGCAACGGTCAATCATCACAACGATAAATTTTCCGGCTCCGAGCCGCCTGAAGAAGACATAGCTGCCATTGCCAAGCAAATCTCTGACCATGCAGAGGCGATCTATCAAAACTGGAAATCGAGCGGCTTGGCACCCACAGAGATCCTATCCTGCCATAGCGTCGAAAACAAATTCAGCTCTGTATTAACGCCTAGTGCCGGTATCAGCAACCAGAACCAAGTGTTGCAAAGGTCATCGGCGAAATCCACATTACCTTTGAAGGAACAAACGCTTGTCAGCAGGGCTATGGCGCCTATGAATCGAAATCAGTCACCGGTCATGAAGTTGTTGTCTTCGGAACCTAATCGGGTAAACACTAATAACTTGGAACAATTCGTCAACAAGTTCGTAGTTGAAGATAAAGCAAGGATAGCAGCGGCGAAGCAACGGTCACCCTCACCGATGAGGTCCCCACTGTCTTCGTCGATACAATTCGCCCTCCAGAAGTTCGAACGGAACTGCTCATCAACAACTCCAAACAATTTCTCCCACCGAAAATCCCTCTCAGACAACGACGGAGACACCATAGCCTCCACTCCTAAAGTCTTTCCGCAAAAAAGTAAGCCTTTTACCCTCGGAGCTGATTGTGGAACCACAAATTTTACCAAATATACTGTCGATCCCGTGACGTCATCTTCAGAAAATCTCATCCCTACTCAGAATTCTCCTGTTACGAGCAAACCTAACGATGGTCATGCAACATGGCCGCTCCGACAAAAGCAGGTAACTAGTAACGACGCAACCAATGGCGAAAGCGTACCGAACGCCTATTTGACTGCACCATCGAGCAATTCCCCGGAAATGCACCATGCGTCAATGGATGTGGAAGTAGTGCGCGAAGAAGAGCGTCTCATCAACGCTCTTAAAACGGGAACGATCATCGATACTATCGACGCTTCAGCTGAATCTAGTCAAATCAAACCCTATTCTTGTAAATTAGTCTACGATAAGCACAAGAATTTCACGAGGAATCGAAGCAATTGTAACAATAACAATAATAATGTTAGTTCAAATATGAACAACTCTAATAGTACTAATAATAATGGTGTAAAGGCAGAGTTGGTGATCGGCCTGAATGCTTTGTCGACGAGGCGGAATTCTCGACCTAACCCGTGTTGGACAAATCGTGAGGTCCCGCATCCAGATTTGACGTCCCATCAACGGATGAACATTCGGAGTGGATCGGCGGCCAATAGCTTAGCCAATCCGGTCCGACCATTTCTTACTCGCGGCTCGGTTGCCGAGCGTGTTCTTATCTTTGAGAAGTGTCCAACGGAAATAATGACTTTGGATAAACGGAAAAACGGCGCTGGATCAATAGCCAGTCGTGTTCAGGTAAGCATACAACTGCAATCCTTCAATTTTTCCGAGACTTGTAAATAGGTTGAGATAGAATCCGAACAATCTAGTTTCTTCCGGTTGAATTGACCATTAATTAAGCTAGCGAATGAAGGATATATGGATAGAAAAAATATTTAAATTTCTGTAAAGTCTCGGTTAATATTATTTATTTGTCTACTATCTGTGATCCTGAACACTTGCAGCTTTTGTAACATTACCTCGTCTTTCTCTTCCTTATTGAAATAGTCCTCTTCTTTTGAGCCCCCACAGAAGGAGTCAACGAGTGACATGATTTCAAGTGACAGTTTCTTGCTGAAAAGTTGGGAAACCCCTTAATTGCGGGGAACCTGGAGTTATTACTTAATCGTTGGAGAGAATTCTTTCATTTTTCACTAGATTTCCTTAGAGTTGAGGCGTTTCTACCATTTGCAACGCAAGAAATTATCAACCGGATTTGTGCCTAAAATTCGAATAATTTTGGACCCAATTTCGCACCAGCAGAGGTTCGGCTCAACGTGTTGAAAAGTGAGATAGGCAAAAAATTTATTGCAGGCTGAGATTGGATGATATTCCTTCCAGCATCACTGTTCATAGCACGAAGTACCATCTCCGTGGGATCGTCGGGTTTTATGTGTACCGTAACGAAAAAGGCCAGTTAAATGTCTTACGTTTCTACACCAGTTGCTGCAGACGATCGAATGGTTATTAGAAGGCCGATAATGATCTTTTTCCCGGCATTTAGGATGAAAAAGCGATGAATTTGTTTTAAATTTGGTAATTTTTTCCCCGGAACAATATGGAGCACAACAAGTAAAACATTTCTGGTCGGTTCTCTTTGAAATATCTCTTTTCGTTCAAAAGTTATGGAGCGTTGAAGGTTTTGAATTTGACCCTCCGCCCCCCCCCCTTTCTCAGTTGACCAAATTTTAAAAAAAACTTTAGGTATTGTGAAAGCTGACGCTTAGTTCTATCATCCCTGAAAGTTTCTTAGAATTTTTCTGTCTTTTTGATTATCAAATAAAAAATGGGGGTCCCCATTTGAAATATGGGACTTGACCCCCCTGGGGTCCCCCAGGGTGGGGCCCCGAAATTGGGGACTCCCTCAAAAGATGTACCCATCGAAATAATCGAATACGTGTTTCAGCGTTTTTCGAAATTCGGAGCCGTTTTCGAGATATTAAGCCTGGCTCTTTTTTTAATTGACAACCTGTAGATTATGCCGAGAAAATAACATTGAGTTTTGTTCCATCGAAATCCGTTCAGAAATAAGCGAGATATATCCATTTGAAAATGACGACATTATTGCGTCATTTCGTCGTTTTCCGCCACTGTCCGCCACCCGTGTATCTTTCCACCAAGCGCGCAGTGATGCAAGAATGAGTCATTTTAAAAAGAACAACGATTGCCAAAGAAAATTCAAACTATTTAACTTTAAAATCCGTCAATTTATCGTGAATAAATGATAAACAACAATAGGTAAAACACACACTGATAACACTACAGCCACGGGCACAGCAACAAGTACGAACATAAACAATGAAATGAAATACGGCGGCGAGCTTTCGTGAGCAAAGTGGTTGGCAGAACTGCACAGGTTGGCGTAGCTGTAGTGCAAACTTGCAAGTCGGTCCAAACTTAACGACGAAATGACGCAATAATGGTCAATTTCAAATGGATATATCTCGCTTATTTCTAACCGGATTTCGATGGAACAAAACTCATTGTTATTATCTTGGCATAATCTATAAGAATCATGCATCTAAAGTCGATTCTGTTGACGGTGCAACTGACCTATAGAATGTAATTTTTTTGTGCTTACGATTTTTGACTTATTGGCTTGAAATGCATTCTGTAAGATGTATCGAGGAAAGGGGGACAGCTCCTTTTTAACAGATGCGCGATTCCTCTAATTAATGTCCGTCTCAGCTCTGCTGACCGGTGAGCGCGCATCTGTTAAAAGTGAATTTCCCCCCGACAGTTGAGTATCAATTTCCTCGATCCATCTAGCAGAATGCTCAATTCAAGGCAAAAATTCAAAAATCTTTCGCCCCAAAAACTGTCAATTTCTGTTGGGAGTCGTCCAGTGGTGAAAAAGGGCCCTGGCACATAAAGTTGGACAAAAGAACCTCGGACGGAGAAACTAATGTGCTCAGCGCTCGAGAACACAACGGCTCAGGCCACGCTGCACTATGGTCCAGGCGCCAAAATTAACTAGACAAAAGTCCTCAAGCTAACATACGCGGATAAAACTACGTCACCGGGGGTTTTTTAGGTCGCTGAATCCATTTTTGATGTCACTTTTTCAAAATTGTGACATATAACCTCATAAATTTCAATTTACATACACAAATAGTGCAAAGTAAACGCCAGAAAAAGAAGCAAATAAGTCTCCTCTGCTGTATGAGCTATACACCTCTACTTTAATCGGTAAAAATGAGTTAAAGTAATAAGAGTTAAATTAATTAATTAAATATTTACTCAAATGGTAACAAGCACAATTACTTCTAATGAAGGGGGAGGGGAGTAATGCGAAAATTCAATTTTTTTATTTTCGTAAAATCAGCTTTATCGTTAAAACTTTTTATAAAAATGGAAAATTCAACTGCTACAATGAATCATTTAATACATTAATTACAAGAATACAAAAAAAGCGACAGAGTAAGAAAATATACAATGTAAATGCGAATACAAAATATCTACAGCTAGAGATCAAAGTAAGCTACCCCCAAAAAATTGGCGGATCCAGCAATCTGACAACAGTGTATTTTCTTACCATTTGATTTCATGAGAAACGATCGATTATAGGCACGTGGCTTTGGCTCCTTTAGGAATCGATCATGAATCATACATTCAAATGGGAGGAACGCGCAGTTGCCAGATTACTGGATCCACCTATATGCTTGTGCGATTTGGCAACGCTGCATTCCGTCCATTTATACCAACATAAAATATCGGTTCCAAGGTGATTCAATACCTAAGCCTACACATATCGGCTTTTTCCAGGGGCTCCAATGGTTGAAAAGCTAAGACGTCAAATTATCCACTCGTCATATCTCTTTAAAATACAAGCTCTGATTAACTTTGATTCACAATGATAACATTGAAACTAAAACATCATAATCTAAGTCAAATGAACGCTTTTTAAATGCATTTAACTGCCGTCAAAATAAATTTCCATAAAGTCAATAGGAATATCAGGAACTACGTAGAACACCTCAAAAATCACCTGCATGAATGTCAGATATGTAGCGTGTAATCTGGCAACGCTGTATTTAATCCATTTAAACCCATGTGAAATATTGATTTAGGGGAGAGCACTGTGCACTTAAGATACCCAGACCTTTTCCATTGGTCTAAATTCACGAAATACAATGCTGCCAAACTGCCACGAAGTCACTGCGATACACGGTATGAAAAAGAGCCCTATACAGAAATGTAAAAAAACACCGATTTTATCTCTACAGAGGTGACGAAAAAAATTCATAACTTCTTTCGGCGTCAATCGGCGACAATTATGAAGGCAAGGTGGCAAATCCGTGGGTCTTCAGAATGATTTCAGCCACATCTGGTGAGGTTCCAATAGGTTCCACAATTCGTAGCGTACTTTAAGTGCAAAAATTACGGCAAAATTCGTTTAAATTTGACTGTTGTCTGTTACCACTTGTACTGGACATAATTTTCATTGGAATTGACAAATATCTGGCTGAAACTACTCAATTTACCTTCAGGAAGAACGTCAAAATGCAAAAAATTGGGAAATAAACGGCCAACTCTGGAAAAAACACGGTCAACGTAGGCCATTTCACGCTCTGACAATCAGAACAGTAAACATCGTAAATAAACACACCGCGCGCGGTCGCAGAAAAAAGCTCGCCACGGCCTTATCCGTGATAATCATGGCAAACCCGTTTATGAGGAGATACTCCAAGATATGTAGTATCACATAGTGAGGTCAGTTTTCATGTTTGCCAACCTTGGAATTTTGACTTTTGTCTAGCTAATTTCGTCGCCTGGACCATAGTGCGCTGTCGCCAATCTCGTGGTTTTTATTCTGTCAACTCAGGGGTAATGTGTTATATGGAGCAGATTATGGCTTGGCGAGTGCGGTCATCGACCTCTTGAAATTTTACAGTACCCAACTAATTTTCATCCACCCATCTCCTCTAAACTGAAGGGCGCCTCTAATATTGGAGGTCAAATCCGCCGCGCCTCGTGGCCCCAAAGCTAGGTCTACGTTTAGTTGGACTGGCCTACTATGGGAATTGAAGGCGCCTCGTTACTACTGCAACTTGCAAGATCGTAGTTTGCCAGCTTTTTTTTTTTGACTCGTGCTACAGGAGTAGTGATGTCTGTTTTATAAGTTATTTTGATACAGCAATGTCGTTTTGTTGTTTTGAAAGCCAGCAGTGGTGTGGTCCGTGTGGTGTCATTTTACTACTCATTCCAACTCCATTCATTCATTTGAAGAAAAATGAGACGCGTCACGCCCGTATCTGTGAAGCCTCCAGATCTTAAATCGTAAGCGGTTCGGGAGCAGTGTTGCCAGATTGGGGTGAAAAAGCCGTATGTTTTACATTGACTAAAATGGGTGCGATACGGCTTTTTACCCTCGATCTGGCAACACTGTTCGGGAGCGAGGTCATTCGTCCATCCATTTACCCGTCGTTTTGATCGAACAGGTGGTCCAGCGCGTAAAATTCTCCATCTCTGTGATATCACCGACTCTGCGGCGGACGATTTCATAATTCTAGGGCATGACTTCACGAACACTCGATACCCAAGCTAAAAGTTTACACGCACTCAATCTGACCAGCATATAGCCTCGTTCAGGGTTGCCAAGCTGAATCGATAGGAATTGGTCAAAAAAAGGGGGGATGGTAGAAAAAAAAGACCAGTGGGCGTTACATTTCCTACTGTTCCTTCGCGACCGTTTTTCCGACTTCCTTCCGCTCTCTAGAAAAATGGGGTGGACGAGTCTCCTTGACCCCCCGGTTTGTGAAGAGTTTCTACAAGAAGGTAGACGGTAGACTACTTCTAGTTTGCCAAAGATTTTTAAGACTCTACGGGCGCCGTCATTGGATACAATTTACACATTTTACTTTTATTCTAATCACAGGCTCCATGATGTTTTTAGGATGGAAGAGGGTGATTATCAATAAAGTTTTTAATTTTATTCATGGTGCATCTTAAGGTGATTCCAGGCGAAACTTTTCCAGATTTCAATCCGATGGATAGCGCCACTAGTAGCTTTTTGGAAAAGACGTGTTTTTGGCGTTTTAAACTGAAACCATAGATAAAACGCAAAATCCAATAACGTCGGCACCTGCAAAAATTTTTTATGGATTTTTTGAGCCCAAAATGAGCCAAATTGGTTTAAAATTAAAGCCGTAAATTATGAAATTCGTTTCGCCATAAGCTTAGTGAGTGAGAGTGAGCGCGAGTGATGATACGTCTATCTGCCTCACTCGCACTCATTGCGGCTTACGGGAAGTTTCGTTTTTCATAATTTCCGGCTTTATTTTTGAGTGTTTCAGTCTGAAACTTTCAGGGTATCTTCCTGAAGTATGCTCGCAGGTGCTGACGTTTCTCAAATTTGTGTTTTTAGCGTGAATTCGTCAAATTTAACAAAAAACTGTTGGCTTTTTGAGCAGCGCGACGTGGTGTCCACGGTTGGAACTAATCGACCCTGGAATCATCTTAAGAATTTCAATAATGCGCAAAATAATTGTTAAAAGCGTCGATGGCAAGGCAAATGCAGTGAAAGATAACACCGCTGAAAACTGTATGTCGCACCGTTATCTTTGTCCCGAACCAACGGCCTTCAGCATGTAAACAACTGTGTAAAATTGCTTCCAATGACGGCGCAGAGATCACGATTTCATTAGTCGTAACTCCCTAGGCATTCCGCATTGGGACTTAAACCCTCCGCAAGTGCTTGCAATCAATTTACGAAGGGGACCGCGCATGAGGACGCAGCATTACTGGGTCCCAGCAGTGACAGTATTGGCACCGTCGCGTCGCACTGTGTGGACATACGTGTATTTTAATCGGACATAACTCGCATCGAAAAACTGATTGTGCGGTTGGTTTTCGAATTCAGGGGTGTGCCGTGGGAGGGAATGTGGGTACCCTTGCCCCAAGCGGCACTCTCCGGGGGTGGCAAAATCAGGGTGAACAACCCCCCCCCCCCCAAAAAAAAAAAAAAAATTAAATTTCAATCAGTGTGTAACAAGAAAAAAAAGGTCATCAAATTTATAATTTTGAGGGACGCCAATTCGTCGAGGGCAGCAAGATTGCATTCTTGCCCCTCGGGCCTCCTCGCTTGAAACCACGGCAAGCCCCTGGTCACAAAGACACTCCGAGTGACCCCTCTATCGATTCAGCTTGACAAATGGAGTCGATCGCCCTCAAGTGTTTTCATATCATTTGCAACTCGAGCCGTTTCACTTCTGGCATCTCATGACTCTTTAACATGGTCAAAAAGGTGATGTCACAGAAACCCCCCGAGTGACCCCTCTATCGTTTCAGCTTGGTAAATGGTGTCGATCGCCCCTCAAGGGTTTTCATATCTTTTGTAACTCGGGCCGTTTCACTCCTGGCATCTCGTGACTCTTTAACATGGACGAAAAGATGATGCCTCAGACAGGGGCGTGCCGTGGGTGACGAGGGGACATGTGGGTACCTTGCCTTTGGCGGCACTCTCCGAAAGCGGAAAAATCATGGTGAATAAAAAAAAAAAAGTTTTCAAATTTCAAAATGAATCACAGAGGGCGGCAAAATACTTTGAATATTAATTTAAATCTGAGATAAATTTTAAACAAAAAGAGATAGCGACCTCTAATTTGCTTTAGAATGCTCAGTTACTTAAACCATTTTGATTGATGTGCCGCTCACGGGGGGGGTCTGGATGATAATCTTTGAAGGGGTTGGAGGAGGCTCCAAAAAAAAAACAAAAAACAAAAAAAAAAAAAAAACTTTTTGCACCTAAAGGTAGTACGTTAGCAGTAACGAATTCCCAAAGTTCCGTTTTTTTATCTGCGTTTCTTTAAAAGTTATGGAGTTTTGACCGCCTAAATCGGGAACTGTCTACACAGTGCGTCGTCGTCGTCGTCGTCAAAGTTGTCGTAACTATAAACTAACCTATCCTCCACCTTCCTCGCCCCCCCCCCCTTCAATCGTTGAACTTTCCCCTCCAACACGTCTCTCTGTCCCTTTCCGTCGTCTTGCCTCGACTCAAGAGAAGCTGGGATCTTATGGTATCGTGTATTATTACCACCAGCTTCTTCATCAGCTGTCCTTGAGCAACCAGCTGGACCAAACTCAACGCCCCTCTCTACTGCTAATTTCGCTCTCGCCTCTGTGTGAGTCCGCCAAGTCATTCAGTCGGCTAGTCAGCCAGTCAGTTGAGTCAGAGTTGCTGTCTCCGTAAAAGCTTTGACATTTTACCTTTCTCCCTCTCTTCCGCTCTTTCAGTTCTCTTTGCTTCCTTTTTCCGTTTCTTTCTCTACACCTTATGAGTGTGTGCCGTGATTACCCATCTCTCATATACCCTTTACGTCACCTGTTCGGTAGAGTGTCAAACGATTTTCATTTCGGCGGTGGTCATCCGTTGACCATTGTTTTCCTCTCCGGTTTCGAGTGCTTTAGTGACTTGTTATTCTACAGGATCTCCTTCTGTCTCTTTACCTCCCGTGATTGAGAGTCGACTTTTTCGTTACTTTTTGCAGTCTATTCGTCGGTCGGCTCTGCACGTTTGGAAATCTTTGTGCAAAAGCCGTAGTGATAGCTTTTTTTGTATTCCTGGCAAGTGTATTTTAACGTGTCCGTTGTTGTGTCGGGTCCGCGTGTTAGTTCAGTTTTGTGTTGCGTCATCTGTGTGAGCGAAAATGATGTAACCGCGGGTGTGTGATGTTTCCTTGGAGTTAGTTTATACCTCTCAAGTGTATTTTCGCGACAACCCGATCCTCAAATTCTTAATATGATCAGGTTGACCGCTGTCAACCGCTGAAAACTAAATGTCTTGTGTTTAATCGTAGACTGATGATGTATCAAAACCATTGGGGCAAAATAAACCCAAAGACAAATAGAGGCCCAGCACAAAGCTTGTGACAGGTGTTCACTTTTCTGGCTCAATTTTGGTCGGAACTCATCGGAACAACAGCCAACTATTGTCTACTGTTGACTGATGAGCGTGTGTTTTGCATTCGACAAGCAAAACCTGTTTCCGTTTCCGGGACGGCGAACCCAGAGATTACTAAGCCCAAGAGATATGGCACTTCCTATCTCTGCCGTGTTGAGAAACTGTTGGCCGGGCTCCGTAAAAAAACGCCTGCAGAATGGCCGTGATGCAACGTGCAGTACGCTGGTGACCGTAAACATTTTTGTTATTCATGTTGTTGGAAATGAGGTTAGATTCTCTGCAGCATCTAAATGTTTGTCATTTAATGGCCGATGGGATGATTAAAGTTACTTAGATTTTCAGATTCACGTTCCAAATGTACGCATAGCTCATTAAACTACCCAAACATTTTATTAATCTTATTAATTTATACTCTGTTCAGGATAATTTGAAACTTGGCGAGTCACGTAGAAACGCACTACTTTGCAACGCGGCACCCATTGAGCCGATGATTTCGGGTGGCATCGCTCATTTGGGGTTTGTCCCACTCCACCCGCCGCCGTGATGGAAGAATACCGAGAAACGGCCGTCTATGAATTTTATCTGTACAAAAGTCAAATTACAAACGGTCAGTGGTACGATGAAATGGATGAAATTTTTGCCCGAAAGGGCCGTAACTCGTCGAAAGTAGTCGGAAAACATATCTTACCACTCTTGAGGATTTATTTTGTTAAAAAAAATAAAATAAAATAAAAATAAATAAAGCCTTTCTTTAAATGTTCCGACCTTTTTCTTTCGAGAGTGGTAAGGTGTGTATCTCGACTACTTCTGAAGAGTTACGGTCCTTTAGGGCAAAAATTTCATCCATTTCATCGTATCTCTGACCTTTTTTAATTTGACTTTTGCACAGATAAAATTCATAGTCTGCCGTTTCTCGGTATTCTTCCATCACGGCGGCGGGTTGAGTGGGAAAAACCCCGAATGAGTGATGCCACCCGAAATCATCGGCTCAATGGGTGCCGCGTTGCAAAGTAGTGCGTTTCAACCTGACTTGCCAAGTTTCAAATTATCCTGAACAGAGTATAGTTAGTGGCGTTGCTGTCAAACCTCATTTCAAACAACAACAGTAGTAACAATGTTTACGGTCACCAGTGTACGCCACATTGCATGCTTGAACGTAGGAGTCGAACAACACTTTTGAATCGTTATGCCCTTAGGCTTAGTAATCTCTGGGCGAACCAATCACAGCATTTTGTTGAGCTTCACTATTCAACAGTAGGCAATGTTTATCGTTGCAGCCGGTGACTACCGAACAAAACTGTGACCGCTAAACTTGCTTCACTTTTTCTAACACGGGAAGCATACGGTGTGCTGGGACCAAATAATGTTACGTCCTCTCGGTCCCGCACGCAGATGATCGGTGAGCACTTACGGGGGGTATAAACCACACGCAATAATACTTACGTGCGCACCATCCAACGTCTTTCGGAGGACCGTCAAGCCGTAACATTATCCGGTCCCTGGGTCTCTATAGAGTCCCTTGATGGAAATATTGTATAGGGAGTACCGACACGACGCTTTATGCATTTTGACAGGAGTCGATTTTTACGACCGCGTGCGAACGCATTCGAGGGTTAAGTTTGATAGTGGACCTGTGGTGGACTGGCGGATTTGCCGGCATTCCGGTCCGTTCCCATACGTTCCTCTACGAATCGACTCCTTTCGTGTGGAGCCTTCGATGTCGTCGACTCCTGCTCGACTCCGTGAGAGCCTAAAACCAACGACCAATCACAACTCGTTGAGCTCGTGTCGGTACTCCCTATACAATATTTCCATCAAGGGACTCTAGGTCTCTATTTGTCTCTGAATAAACCACGGTAGAAGCAGTCCTCGATGTCTAGGTTAAGTCGAAAGCCAGTTGCAAATTCCCGTTTCTGACTGGTTGCTACCACCGCTCTTTGACGTTAAAGACTATCCGCCCGATACTCTATGTGGTCCCTGTCTCCCTGAACTACATTTTTTGGTAGGATATACTGACGACACCGATAGTTTTGATGCCATCGATGATCGGTAAACATCTAAAAATAAGTTGCAGTTTTACGCTCATAGATTGTTATTGGGTCATACTGATCGACGAATCCTTCTGCGAAAATACAATTTTGACTGAATTTAAAAAGCACGGTAGGATTTCTGGAGGTTTTTGAAGTAAATACTCGTTTCTTGAAGGATCTTCATTCTAATGATCATATTTTCTGGCTCACTTGTTCCTGTTTCGACGTATCAAATACTCTAGAGTAACTGAATTACCATACAAAGATCTGGTCTAAAAGATGATATCAACTTCAAGTAAAAACACATTTTTCGACTTTTGGCATCAATATGCTATTTTTTTTTTAAAAAGGTTTTGTAATTTATTTGTCTTTTGTATTTTTGTTCTTACGATCTTGCCTCGTCGGGAGTTAAAACTAACGTAATATTGTCAAACCAATTGGAATACTTTCTTGAAATTCGATGTTGCTTCTAAATAATCCACGGAAAGTTTAGAATGAAATAAAGTTCCTGCTAAAATACAAACTGTTTCATTTTGGCTCTCAAGGTTGTCGGCTGATTTCCAGAAATCGTGAACGGTTCTTGTTTTGAAATAACTGGAAGGTGATTATGAACGATTGTATCGAGTCTTTATCGAGTGCTTTATAGTGGAGCACTCAAAAGCCGCTGTGAAGTTGCTGATGAGAAAATTATGAATCGATAAATGTGGGTTTTACTAGGTCTAAATGACTTCACTGCGGCTTTTGAGTGTTCGAAAGTCATTTTTCAGGGCCTTGGGGTGATTTACAGCCCTTTTCATGACAGGTAAACCGTTTTCCGTGAAAATCGGTAGTTTAAAAATTTTCAAAAAATTAAAATTTGTATAGGCCCAAAATACATTTTTAAACCAATTTTTCAGGACTGCCGTATTTTTTTTTTTTTTCATAAAGTGCTTGGTTAGGAAATCATTTTAAACCCCTGATGACTGATGAGTTGTATTTGGATCTTTTTTGAGGAAGCCACGAATTTCTAAAACTAGATCGAACGCCACACGCAGTCTCTTTCCTTGAAAATTCAGTTACGCGCCAATTTTGAACGTGTATAATATATATCGCAAGAAAGAAAAGTTTTCTCAACTCTCACGACATTTTAAAGAGCGTTGAAAGAGCTTTCATCACGAATGGTTTTAGTTTTCCTTAGTGCGTTCCCCGAATTTCAAGAAGCCAAAATCGGAATTTTTGAAGTTCTAAAAAATCGAAAAATGGTCATAACTTGATTCAAAAACAACTTAAAAACAAAAACGTCCACATCAAAAAGAAGCTCTTCAAAAGTTTTCGTTTAAAAGAAGGTTCATTTGATTATCCTTTATTCGTTCAAAAGTTACGGACGATAATAGATGTTGGCTTTGACACCCCCCCCCCCCCCCCCCCCGCCCTTACTATTGGGGCTAGAACAAAAGCCTAGCCATATTCTGACGGCTAAAAAGTAGCTCTATAACATGGTGTACCTATAATTTCCCAGTTCGTGCTTGGTACAATATTGCCGATTTTGAAACAACCTCTTTGGATCTATACTCGTGTCTCGAAATCATCTGCACAGAAATTGATTCGCCAAACGATTTCATAAGTTTGCATTAGGTTTTAAGTTCCTGATTATGAAAGATTCTTGCCGTACGAGTTCCCCCTCTAAGTGGCTGCTAAAAAGCGATGAAGAAGAAGGGGAGTCTATGGACCCTAGGAGGCTCAGGAGGCGCGTGTGTTTCCTACGCAGTCTCGCCGCAAATACTGTCACGCGCACCCGTGAGGAAACAACTGAGCAGTAGTTTACATAGTTGGATACGCTCTGAATGGTCATATCATATCCTTGGGCACTTGAGTCAAAAAAAAAAAAAAAAAAAAAAAAAAAAAAAAAAAAAACTACTGCTCACACACGAGCGAAAAAAGTGAGACAAAGTCGAAGTACCGATTCACGTTCGATTTTGCTTTCAGAGCTCAACATTTTGTCTAGTCTCATGTTAATCTTTGGGGCATTCTCTTTTCGTCTCCGTAAGGCACCAGTGCATTACGATCCTTGTGTGGACTTTAAAGTGAATCACTTTAAGTGGATGGCAAAGAACTTCTGAGACTGCTACTTACATTCAACATGTAGATTGATCAATTGTTGAATTGAGGTTATGGTTGTGATTCTGCAAAGTAACACCGAGGATACCACGAATTTAAAAGTGATTTTGTCACATCAAGGAACTTTCTTCACTCCTTGACTATACTCTGTTCACTATACGACGGGCCCTCGACCACCGGACAGTACTTATTTGAAAACGTGTAAATGGCAACACGGCAGGCTCGGCGCATTCATAGCGCTCACTGATCAAACCTTTCCTCGACCCCCTTTGTTCATGCTATTTTATTGTCTCTCAGGGCTCAGTCGGAAGAATTAGCGTCGCATCACAACTTTTTGTAATTCAAACTTGGGCTTAATTTTTCCTCATTATTCAATCTCGGCATGAAATTTCAAGTTGATTAGTGTCTAACAACACGAAATTCGGACTGAGTGTTCAAGAAATATGATTTAAATTTCAAAATTTATGAAAAAACCGTTTTCGTGAATCATAATCATTTCGTGCTCTTATTTGGTATCAATGTGATGGTTTTCGGTAGCTGAATTTGGATCCGTTATGAGACTTCCTATCAACGGACTCTGAATAAAGTTGAGATGAAACTTTGAATTTCCTTAGGACTTGAATGTATCAACCTTTGTCTTGAGTTGCCGAGACTTTGCATGGAACAATACACCGAAGACAGCTAGTTGACGAAGGTGAGGTTGGAAAGACCCGATGCACCCCTGATTTTCTCGGCTCACTATTGAGCTAACTCGGGATGAATACATTGCGGTGTCGCCAGCGTGTGCAAAACTGACCGCTGGTCGAGGGCCCGTCGTGTAGTGAACAGAGTATGTGTGATGATTGAACTGGTGTCTACATGAAAAACACGAAGGCAACATGAGGCAACACGAAGGATATCAGCTTTATCAGCAATTCTGTAACAGTAAGAAACTAACTTTACTGTCACAACCAGCTCTGATCCAATCAAAGATGACCTATACTCCAGATTTGGCACTAGCTATGAATATTGTTGAGCGCCTTCATTGCTAAAACACATACACTGGGCCCTACGTTTCGGCGATCGAGAGACGCGCGGACGGGGTGGGAGTCACTTGGCCCACGACCATCTCTCGACTGGCCCCACCGCCCCACCCCGCCCGCGAGTCTCTCGCTCTCCGAAACGCAAACAAACCGTGGGCCAGTGTATGTGTTTATGTGTACACTTGCAATTGAAGGCGCTCAACAAATTTTAACATTGACGAGATAGCTAGTGCCGTATTTGGAGTATAAGTAATATTTGGATCAAATAAACTAATCAGTTGTAAACTTTTCAAGTTCATAGCAAGGAACTATGTCATTACTTGCTAATGAATAATTATACTAAAATCCCCTAGGTTCCCTTGAGTGCTGTTACAACACATCAGTCATCACTATACCTCCAGTGATAAACAGTTTGTACTCAGCTGCTGTATTTGTAAGCAATGAAATGGAAAATGAAGCTTCGCTGTTCCAGTTAAATTCAAAATGCTTTAAGCATCAGAGCTCTAATAATGATTTAATGAAATATGAATGTGCATAAACACCTAACTGTGAATGCAAAGCAGCCTTTACTATAAGTATGAGAGCATGCAAAAAATTATGAGAACACAAAAGAATAAATAAAACAAGAAGTTTGGTTCATTTATTCAAAACTAAGAACTGAAATGGACGAACTCAATGTCTCCGTTGAAATTGAAACTGAAAAAAGCACAGAAGTAAACGGTTGATCCAACACCCCCAACCACTTACTCGTTTGAAAGCCCACAAAAAATACGTGTATCGATGTAAATTGGAAATCGTTGTCTGCTGGTGTATTCGAATGGTAGCCGGCCAAAGTTTGAATTATCTCGAAATTTGACTGCGGGACTTATTTTTTCCTAGGCGGGTGTTGATACGTAGACAATTTAGGAAATTTAATTCTAATCCTAAAAGGGCTCTTGGTACTTTCGATTTGGACTACAAATAACCAAGATGTAGTCGAAAAACTGATTGGATGTTGGTTACGCTCTATAGTGACTTCATAAACCATTACCTACCACCGCTGTTGCCGCGGCGCGATCTTGGAGTGGCCACTTGCGACTCCACGTATCCAATCGGGGTTTTGGCTATATTTTCGTCATTTGACGACCGAAGCAAATACCAAGAGCCACTATTGGTTTACAATTAAATTTCCTGCATTTTTTATGCTTCACTTTTTTTTTTCTCCAAAAAAGTCAAGCGTTCAAAAGTTATGAGCAAAATAAAGTTTTGCCCACGTTCCAAGGAATCAGGGATTGGGAGCCGGAGCCGTGGTCAGATCTGAATTTTATGTTCTCCTCGGCAGAAAACTGTGGGAAAACTAAATTGAGTTACAATTTATCATTCAAATACTGAATCCAAAGGCTCTTGCACCAACAGAACTTGATTTCAAAGATTTGGTTTCGAGTTATCGCGTTGGGAGCTCTTTAGGGAGCACTTTTTGGGAGCCGGTGCTCCCAAAGAGCTCCCAACGCAATAACTTGAAACCGAATCTTTGAAATCAAGATCTGTTGGTGCAAGAGCCTTTGGATTCAGTATTTGAATGATAAATTATAACTCAATTTAGTTTTCCCACAGTTTTCTGCCGAGGAGAACATGAAATTCAGATCTGACCACGGCTCCGGCTCCCAATCCCTGCAAGGAACCCATTTTTTTAGGCTATCTTTGTTTTTCGAAACTCCTTCAGGCCATTGGCGGATACAAGGGGGGCGAAGGGGGCGATCGCCCCCCCCCCCCCGCTCAGCCCAAATAGTGAGAAAAGAGGGGAAAAGTAAGAGCGAAAACAAGACAAGGGGGTCATTAAGGGGCGAAAATCCAAAATTCGTCCCCCCCCGTTCGCGAGGGCTGGATCTGCCACTGCTTCGGGCTAACTGCAATCCCTGAAAGTTTCAGAAAGTTTCAATTTTTCCTCTAGAAATGCATAACATCGCCATTATTGTTGAGTTAACCCCTTATGGGCCAAGCCCGAGTATTCTCGTTTTTCTTCTCAAGTCTATTTCATATTGTTCGGGTCTTCATTCCGGATAAAAGCGATTGTGTCGATGAAAACACTTACAAGATAAGATCTTGTCGGGCGCCTTCAATTCGTCGTATAGGCAATTCCATCTCCCCCGAGTACGAACAGTTAACTACCTTCCCTAAATAAACGGATCAGTGGCATTATTTTGAACTAACCTGGTCCTTAAAGGGTTAATTAATATACCCCACTACAAGTGATAGGAAAATTCTAAGAAATGCCAACCACCACCCCCGAACCACAAAAAGCCTCCCCCCAAATGTGTTCTGGATCCGCCCTTGTGATGAGCACAACGTAATTGTCACATTATAAAAAGTTGTATTAGTATGGTATTTAAGGTGGGACCCCCCAGGGTGGCATAAAATCGGCGACTCCCTTAAAATACGCCCCCCTCAAAAATATTTGACACGTGTTTTAGCGATATTTCAAATTCGTGACCGTTTTCGAAAAAAATCCGAAGAGAAACTATTTTAATCAACGCACCCTGTATAATCAATTATATAATTTAGCAACACATTGAAAGCATATGTTAAGCATGTTTTGGGTCTATTGTGTGTAATATATGTTGTATTATACATAGCATACAGGGTTATTCAAAAGTAACGCCCACCATAAACCCCCCCCCCCCCCCCCCCCCCCACCATTAACTTTTTTCGAATTGAGGTAAAAGGATGCGATTTGGACTATTCTTATGTATGCTGGAGGCGCTATCTGAGGAGGCTGTTTTCGATGATCCCCCTTTCTTGGGGGACGGGGTAGGGAAGGCGGTGATCCACTTCATTTTCTCTTACGGCACTCCCTATCTTGAGATAAACCGTTTGAAAGATCATTAAATTCTAAGACTTTTGGCGCCAACTGCAGCTCGATATCGATTTTCGTTTTCGATATATCGAGGGTCAGAGTTCGATTTGGACCCATTTTCAAAAAATCATTACTTCATTGGAGAAATCGGAATTTAAGAAGCCAGGAATCCAAAATACTCCAAAAAGCAAGTCATTTTCAGAAAAAAATATTGCTCAGACACAAATTTAGTCAAAGCTAAGATTTAGCGCCCCCAAAAAGTTTTAACGGTTTTACCCCCGAGAGGGGGGGGGCTATCAGAAAAACTCCGTGGGACGACCCCCATCGAATGAAACATTGATCATAAATCGACTCCTAGTTTTTTAAATTCCGATTTCTCAAAGTGGAGTAATGAGTTTTTGAAAATGAGTCCGTATCGAACTTTGACCTTCGATGTATCAAAAACGAACATCGATATCGAGCTGCGGTTTGCTCCCAAAGTCTTAGAATTTAATGCCCTTCCAAACGATGTATCACAAGGTAGGGGGTGCCGTAAGAGAAAATGAGGTTGACCCCCCACGCCCTCCGGGTCGGGGGTCATTGTATAGCCCCCTCAGATATAGCGCCTCCGGTATAATGGTGGAGCGGATAGTAGCAGAAACGTGCATTTCTGGGGGGGCGGGGGGGACCGCATTACTCCTCTTTGAGAAATCGGAAATTTTGCAGCTCTGCACCAAGTAGAATGAGCCCAATAGATAACAAGTGTATATGTTTCCACATAAAACTGAATAATTTTTCGAAATTTTAAGTCGTTCAGCCGGCCATTTGGCAACGGCTTTCGACCGGCTGACCAATCGATCTTTAATCAGATGGATAACCGAGTAAAATGAGACAAAAATCAAGTGTACAGGGTGGTCCGAAAGTCCCGGGACGGCTTCATAACTTTTGAACGGCTGCAGATAAAAAAACTAAACTTGGGGGATGTTTATAACTCAATAGAAACTACTTTTTGACGTACCTAAAAATTCCGGGGGCATCCGTAAAGGGGGGTTTCGCCCCCCAACTCAAAACTTTTAATTGGCAACCCCCATTTTGTGATACCTTGTTTGAAAGGGCGTAAAATTCTAAGACTTTTGGCGCAAACCGGAGGTCGATAACGTTTTTGTCTTCGATATATCGATAGTCAAAGTTCGATTTCGACTCATTTTCAAAAAATCAAAACTCCCATTTGAAAAGTCGGACTTTAAAACTAGGAGTCAAAAATACTCTAAAAACAAGCTCTTTGGCCAAACTGAGCATTTTGGCGCAAACCGCAGGTCGATATCGTTTTTAGTTTTCGATATATCGAATGACAAAGTTGGATTTTTACTCATTGGTAAATTTCGATTTATCGAAAACCAAAAACGATATCGATCTGCGGTTTGCGCCGAAATGATCAGTTTTGTGTGCCCTTTCAAGCGATGCATCACTCGATAGGGGTCGTGGCTCGGAATTTTTGAGATAGCCCCCCTGAGGGGTCATTTCTTTAAATAATTTTTGGGGGCCCTAAGACTAGGCAAATATCAAAACCGTATTTTTTTCTGAAAAGTTCTTGCTTTTTAGAGTATTTTTGACTCCTAGTTTTCTAAAGTTCGACTTTTCAAATGGGAGTTCTGATTTTTTGAAAATGGGTCAAAATCAAACTTTGACTATCGATACATCGAAGGCAAAAAACGATATCGACCTCCAGTTTGCGCCGAAAGTCTTAGAATTTTATGCCCTTTCAAACAAGGTATCACAAGATGGGGGTTGCCAATTGAAAATTTTGAGTTGGGGGGGCGATACCCCCCTTTACGGGTGCCCCCCGGAATTTTCGGGTACGCCAAAAAGTAGTTCCTGTTAAGTTATAAACATCCCCCAAGTTTAGTTTTTTTATCAGTAGCCGTTCAATAGTTATGAAGCCGTCCCGGGACTTTCGGACCACCCTGTATATGTCTCCACCTAAATTTGAGTAATTGTTTGCAATTTTAAAATTTTCTCAAGGCTAAACGCAACGGCTTTGTCTCGGCTGACCATCCTTTACCTTAGTGCCCAGGACTATCGATTTAGGTGGGTGGCAAAATTTATATCCTTCCACAAAGGTAAATTTGCAACGGCTCTTGGTCTATAATGTTGCTAATTTTGACTCCATGACCAACAGAGGGGAAGAATTCTTATGATTTCAAAATCAGGAAAAAAAATATTTTAATTTTCACCTACCCTACCAAGAGGACGTCCTTTTCATCTTGCCCAGTCATGGTGGTGACGAATCCAGAATGAAGGTTTGTCAACCGCATTTAACTTAAAATATTCAGAAATTAGCTCTGTTCTAAGGTATTTTTTTGGTTTACCGCTTCTCCCACCGTCTCTGAAGTTGCGGATTGTTTTCGCGAGGAGCTGTTGTTTACGAAACCTTTGGGATCTGTGCCTTTAGATAATTTGTTTGATTTGTGTTGCCCATTGCCATGTGTCTCACCGCCTACGCTCCAATAATCTATCCTCTCATAGAGGTAAGCGACGTTGCCAAAGTACAATATTTAAATATATTTTTATTTCTTCTATGTTTTTGACTTGGGCCAATTCGGACGGGTGTTTTTTAAGCTGTGGGCCAAGTCGGACTTTTTGGTCCGACTCGGATGCTCCCACATCAGCAATTGGAGGGTTGGGGTAGCCGGCGCGGCGTAGCCGAACTGTTGCTACATAGTGAATACTACCTACCTGAATTATGCTCACCCGCTTTCTCATCTTGAACATAGTTTAGTTGATCCACAATTAGCGGGTGATTCCGAGTTGGCCCAAAAAGTCCGAGTTGGCCCAAGCCATTATTTCGCCGCATATACCGAGTTGGCCCCTGTCTGGAAAAACAGCGTTTCCGAGTTGGCCCAAGAGACAACAAAAATAAATAGAAAAGAGAGCACTTGGCAACGTGGCACTTTACGAACGAGGAAAATTAGGGTTTGTCAACCGAATTTAAATTACAAGTTTCAGAAATTAGCTCCGTTCTGAGGTATTTTTTTGGTTTACCGCTTCTCCCACCATCTAAAGTTGAGGATTGTTTTTGCGAGGATTTGATGTCTATAAAACCCTTAGGATCTGTACCTCTAGATGATTTTTTTCATTATGTGTTGAAAACGTACATTCCGCCTGCTTGCGATTTTCCCCCAATGTGAATGTGGGCTTCTCAATCAACTTATGAAGATCGGACAACGAACGGTTGTGAATCTTTCCATGTCAAATTAAATGCCGAGTTCAGTTGTGCTCATCCAAATATTTTTGTTTTATCAAAACTCTTCTAAAAATACAGGCTGGCACCTCCATTAAACTTGCCACCAAAAAACCTCGTCCTGCAACCAAACGACAGACAGAGAAGGAAGAGTTCTTACTTGAAGGTGTGGAGGAGTACGCGTCAAAATCACGATTGCCTTGCTTTCATTAGAAAAGTCTCCGGTAAATTTTTACCAATTTCTAAGAAAAAAGTGCATTAGCTATTTTTTAGTATATATTTTTCGGTGTGATATCAATTTTTTGACGCGGCGGGCTTTATACACCCCCATTTTTGTTTTTTTTTTTTCAATTTCTTGAAGACATTTTCTCACGGTAAATTTATTTATTAAAAATGTTTTTCTTATGAATTTACAACGGGCGGGTGAAATGTACTTGTTAAGGGCAAAGGGAGGGAGAAAGTTCTTATACATTTCTTTTGCCCTTTACGATGCAGAGTTTAAGAACTTTCTGTCAACCTACATATATATAAGCTCATTGCCACCAGTCTCACCAACTACGCTCCATTAATCTATCCTATCATAGAGGTAAGCGACGTTGCCACAGAACAACATTTAAATATATTTTTATTTCTTCTATTGTTTTCGGCTTGGGCCAACTCGGACGGGTGTTTTTTGAGCCGTGGGCCAACTCGGATTTTGCAATTTGGGCCAACTCGGACTTTTTGGGCCAACTCGGATGCTCCCCAATTAGCAAAAGTTTCTTTGCTAACTTACATAAGTTTTTCTCTCCCCCCTCCCTCAAATAAAATAAATAAATAAATCAATTAATGAAAAATATATGAATTGAAAGCTTTTTGCAGTTCACCCCTTTATACAACCATTCGCGATCGTTGATGGGTGTTGTGCAGGTATGTTTTTTGTGTAGGCCTAGGTTTAATGTCTAGGTTGCTCTCGTGCTTCTATGATAGCTTCATTCACCCTAGTGTCACGTGTCTTGCGCCGAGTGTGTAGCAAGTGCCACATAATCCTCCATTCATAATGCATCTTCTATGCCCATCCTCTTACTCCATTCTCGAATGACCTAGCTCAATTATTTATGCAATAGCCACTCTCATTGTAGCCAGGTTATGTAGAAAGAAATTCCAAGATTTCCCATAAGATGAATAAGATCTGGTGATTTCTCGGCCCAATCTAGCAACACTGGGTTCGCTTTTCAGCTCCTCCTCAAATCTCAAGCTGCAGAGTCAGCAGTCGCTTAAGCCGCCCCCGTGCGCATTCTCCTGCAACTTACATACCCCGCACCGGCATATAACCCGCGCTTTGACGCAGAATTTGTGACGTCCATGGGTCGCGGCCGGCGCAGGCGCGGCTCGCACGTTGGAAGTTGGTTTTGTCCGTAATTTGTTCTGTGGTGAACCTGCCATCTTGTCGTTCTTTTTAAAATTACCGTGTTTTTCTAGATATTGCGTTGGACAATTCCGATCTAGTCAGTAGGTATAGCGATGCCAATCTAGCAAAGTGTTGGGTTGTCTTCTGGAGAATCTAATCAGCTTGAGTTGGGAAGAACTCCCGAAGAATACCATTCAAAACGAAGGTTTTTGGCCCTAAGGCTGGGTCGTGGGATTTCTTCAGGGATGACAGAAGGTTGCTTTAGGGGTCTGAATACGGCCAGTTTTAGCCCAAAGAAAAGGGAGTTGGGACGTAATGCAAATGTGAAACCGTTATCTGTTGATTTTTTTTTTTTTTTTTTTTTTTTTTTTTTTTTTTTTTTTTACCGTTTTGAGCCTAAAAGAGGAGGTCTGAAATGATCCAAGGTTAGTATCCTGGTGTAAAACTCTTATTTCTGCAAATTAAATTTTGCGTTGTCGTCGCGTCGTGACATTTTTGGTGCTAGTATAGGCGACATTCATGCAAATTTTCACGTTTTTGGACAACAAATGTAGAAAAAAAAAAAAAAAAAAAAAAAAAAAAAAAAAAAAAAAAAAAAAAAAAAAAAACTGTGTCTGTTCAACGAGTAAAGAGACTTGTGCTTCTGAACGAAAATGCATTATTGGACAACACTTCTGAGCTTCATTTAAAGGGGACGTACACCCTAAAATCGTAGTTGAGTTAAGCACGGAAATCGATAGAGGAAAGCGAGACATGAACGATGGTGAAATCCGTTTGTCGAAATTCGTCTTCGTTACGAAGATACGGCCGCCGAAAGATCCGGCGTTGACGTCATCTGCTCCAACCGCACGATGCGGTACCATTGCGCTTAATGGGAAACGCAGCGCTCGCGCCGCTCCCCCTCAGTTTGTGAGGTTATCGGCACTCCAACGTAAAAATCGCTAAGGACAAAAATTGAAGAGCAGAAAATTTCCTTTCCAACTGTTGTCTAACTTTTTCTCCAAAATTATTTTTAGCTGATATATGAACGAAAACGGCAAAACTTCGGATTGCGTCCGAATTTCTGACGGTCCGCGTTCTCAAATAGCCGTCTCTCTAGTCGCTCAAAGTTTACTTATGAAAACTATTGATGGACCATTGTTGTAGAAAATTTTACGCTCTTCAAATTTAGTCCTTAGAGTTTTTTGCGTGCGGTAAGCCGTTGACCCGGAAAATGCGAATGAAAACAAAAAAAATGCCGCTTTCTTAATTCCAACACGCATTTGTGAGTAGTTTTTTCCTATTTTCCTTGACAACGGTCAATTTTTGATGGAAAATCATAAGGAATAAAGTTAAAGAGCGCAAAATTTCCTATCGATTCATTATACAAAAATTTCGAATATGCGTTTTCTGACCGAGAAACTATAATTTTCGGTGATTTTAGAATTTCAAGACATAAAATAAATCGAGATATTATGACGGGTGTCGAACCAATTATAGCTTCGAATAAAACGAACGCCGTAAACTGGCAAAAAAATTGGCTGGTAAAATTTTCTACAACAATGGTCCATCAATAGTTTTCATAAGTAAACTTTGAGCGACTAGAGAGACGGCTATTTGAGAACGCGGACCGTCAGAAATTCGGACGCAATCCGAAGTTTTGCCGTTTTCGTTCATATCTCAGCTAAAAATAATTTTGGAGAAAAAGTTAGACAACAGTTGGAAAGGAAATTTTCTGCTCTTCAATTTTTGTCCTTAGCGATTTTTACGTTGGAGTGCCGATAACCTCACAAACTGAGGGGGAACGGCGCGGGCGCTGCGTTTCCCATTAAGCGCAATGGTACCGCATCGTGCGGTTGGAGCAGATGACGTCAGCGCCGGATCTTTCGGCGGCTGTATCTTCGTAACGAAGACGAATTTCGACAAACGGATTTCACCATCGTTCATGTCTCGCTTTCCTCTATCGATTAAGACAATGTTGTTTTTAAGGTGTACGTCCCCTTTAAGAAAGATGTGAGGCAAACTGAGTCTCACTTCGCTCACAATCAGTGGCAGATCAGGACGGATTGTCTTTTTTTCAACAGCTACCAGGCAGACCAGGCTCCCGCTAACACTATTGTTTTATGGCATTTTCTTTAAATTTTGTGTGTTCTATTTGAATTTTCTTTCTGCGAGTTTAGACAAATTCTGCCCACAGATTCGATCTCATCAAAATTTTTCCATGAGATTGACTCCAAATTTCAAGCTAATAGCCCGACACCAAGGTGAATGATCAGTTCAGGAAAATTCAGAGTTCAATCTGTTCATTCAGACAAAATTTGGCCTCTTTGCGTGACTTTTGGAGTCAATCTTGAGGAAAAATTGCGTTTGTATCGAGTCTGTGGTCAAATTTGTCTTTAAATTTGCGGAAAGAAAATTCGGATGGAACATATTTAAAGAAAATGTTACAAAACAATAGAGTTAGCGGCATCCGTTAAACCAAAGACGGTCCGAGGACGGATCGTTCAAATTTGTCTCTGAAGGAACTGACCATGAGAGTCTTTTTTTAATCTGTCTCACATCTGTCTTATGCCCAGCACTGTTGTCAAATTACGCAATTTCGCTCGGCAGACCAAGTCTCTTAACTCTTTGAACAGACTATAGGCTTTCAGTGCCTTTATAGGTAATAGTTCAGTCAAGTGGTCGAAAATAATGGCATTACCTGATATCACTGGGTTTGATATACCAGGTGTGTAGAGTTGAATTTATAATTTGGAAGGGTTTATCCTCGATCGAAGGCTAGCCTAACTTTAGTGAAAGGCGTCAAAAGATTGTTCATTCGATTGAAACCTCGTTTTAATTTTCTCTTCGAGAATGATTCTGCGAGAAAAAGCGAGACACATGTGGAAAACAGGTTGGAGGACCACACTTCTTTGATTCGAAAAACTTAGGGAAAGAGACGGAGTTAAAAGCTTGAAGTTGATATCATCAGGGTCCAAAATTGTATTGTTTCTTTCTTCTTTCATTCTTATTCTACTTCTACAATTCTACATTCCGCCTTTTACATTACGACAGTCGTTCAGTAAGGGAGTTTCTCCTTCTCCCCCCTTTCCAAATGAACAGTCTTGATTGGAATGACTTGTGTCAGTCGTGAATAACTTTTGGATATTCCTGATCAATCTGCGTAATCAGCTTTAAAATGGAAGCCCTGCGTGCGTGCAGTGGCGGCTCGTGCCGTTTGGCAATCATGCGTTTTGCCCCTTTAAACCTATGCAAATGTATCGATTTCTTGGGGGGGGGTGAAATGCACCCCCTAAAGATCGATTATTTTACGTAGGTTTAAATGGAGAGGATCCATTGTTGCCAAATTGCACGAGCCACCACTGCGTGCGTGTGACGCTATCTCCTGGAGACGGCCAGCGCCAGTCAAATCAATGCCCCGTTTACACATGCATAGTCCCAAACACTCGATCTAAACACTTACTATAGCAAGAGGTGAGCTTTTCCATGCCGCTTGCGCAACATTTTTCCGGTGGATTATTGAATAACTGTGTACGGTTTCCTTTACTTCTTCAATCCTTCCATAGTACGAGGGGTTTCCACAAAGTGAGGAACAAAGTATATGACCCGTTTTTTGAAAAATGGGTGGGATAGCGTGAAGTTGGCCCGTCACTTTGTTGTCGGCTGTATCTTTTGACCAGAAGGCCGGGGCGTCCCTGGAATAGAAGAACAAATAGAAACAAATTGAAGGGGACGTACACCCTAAAAACAACATTAGCTTAATCGATAGAGGAAAGTGAGACGTGAACGATGGTGAAATATTTTTCTCGAAATTCGACTTCGTTGCGAAGATACATCCGCCGAAAGATCCGGCGCTGACGTCATCTGCTCCAACCGCACGATATGCGGTACCATTGCGCTTAATGGGAAACGCAGCGCCCGCACCGTTCCCCGTCAGTTTGTGAGGTTATCGGCGCTCCCACGTAAAAATTGCTACAGACCTAAATTGAAGAACAGAAAATTTCCTTTCCGATTGTGTTTTTATTTTTTCTTCAGTTTTTTTTTTTTTTTTTTTTTTTTTTTTTTTTAACTGAGGTATGAACGAAAACGGCAAAACTGCGGACTCCGTTCGAGTTTCTGACTCCGCGTTCACGAAGAGCCGTCTTTCTAACCAATCAAAGTTTACCCATAAAAACTGTTGATTGACCATCTATGTAGAGAATTTTACGTAGTAGAGAGTTTGTAGAGAGTTTTTTGCTTACGGCAAGCCGTTAGCCCGAAAATCGCGAATGAAAACTATAAAATAGCCAATTTTTGGATTCCAAAACGTTTTCGTGAGTAGTTTTTTCCTTTTTTCCTTGATACCACTCAGTTTTTGGTGGAAAATTATGAGAGGTTATGTTAAAAAACGCAAAATTTCCTATCGATTCATTACATAGAAATTTCAAATATGAGTTTTCTGGCCGAAAATTTATCATTTTTGGGGAATTGAGAATTTCCAGATGGTACTCAAAATGTGTCCGCAGTTTTGCCGTTTTCGTTCAGATCTCAGGTAAAAAATTGAAAAAAAAATGAAAACACAGTCGGAAAGGAATTTTCTGGTCTTCAATTTTGGTCCTTAACAATTTTCACGTGGGAGTGCCGATAACCTCACAACCTGAGGGGGAACGGTGCGGGCGCTGCGTTTCCCACTAAAGCGCAATGTAACAAATTCGAATTTATAGAAACGGATTTCACCATTCTTTATGTCTTACATTTTTCTGTCGATTCTTGTGCTTAACTCATCTGCAATTTTCAGGGTGCACGTCCCCTAATAGTTCGAACTGGGCCTGTGCCTTAGTAATGTGGTTGTAAAAAAATTAGAAAAAGGTTTGAAAAGTGCGTGTTTTGTTTGTTTAAGAAGGTCGGAGGTAACTCTTGCCCAACTGATGACCGTATTCATTTAGCTCGTTCAATTTTCAAAGACTTGGCGGTGATTTTCGATATAGTTTCTGCCGATTTATCGATCTATCGATCTTGCAGTCTAGGATTATGAAGGAAGCGAGAGGTAATGGGGAGCCTCAACCGCTATGGTCAGTGTAAGGCCTTGGTGTTACGCCTGTCAGGTCCTCATTCTCCAAAATAACAATAACGTCTGCCATAAGGAACCGAAATTCCCGTACAAACCTTGGAAGAAGCCGAAAGCGCGCTCCTATAACAAGGTAATTCCGGCTTTTTCTAGCAACAGTTTTTATCAATTATTGTGCCTCTCCAAAGGTCGCAGTTATCGCAGCATCGAAATGCAAAGCGCACAGGAGCACGCATCATGGCGGCAGAAACATGTGGGGGGGGGATTACAGAAAAAATGGAGATCGGAGAAAAAGAAAAAAAAATAAACTGTAAAAAATACTCTACGAACAATTTCTGACGCCATTTTTAACCGGGGAGACCCAGATCCCCATGCCCTTTTTCAAATGCTGGGGAGACCCGCAGAGACTACCTTTTGAAATACTGGAGAAGATCCCCCGACCCCCTGTAAAATGCAGTTCGAGATACTCAGATCCCCCGACCCCCCTTTTAATTTCTGGGAGGTCCCGCAGACCCCCTCAAAATTTTTCATTGGACCCATAGACCCTCTTTAAAGCAGGCTTGTTGTAGAGTGTGTGTGCCTACGTTCATCAAAGTTAATTAAGTCATGAATCGAAAACGGAAAACATTATCGAATTCTAGTTTATGCCTAGTCTTAAAGAATATTATGTCCTTTTGAATAATATGTCAGAAGATAGGGGTTGCTATTTAAAAATGTCAAGCCCCCAATTTGAAAATGCCGCTCTTCAATTAGCTTCTTTAAATAACGAATAGTGCGCTTTAGTACCTTGGCGGTCAATTTCCATGAAAGAAAAGGTAGGCCGCACCACAAAATCTCGATTCTGTCTCAGAATTTTTCTGAAAAATAAGACTGAAAGGGTTAACAGTCCCCCCTTAAGATTCCTCTAAACACGGTTTAAGGTTAAACGTCGGAAAATTCGTCTGTGGGGGGACCCGTTTTCCTCTATTGAAGCGTTTTGCGAAAAATACTCAAAATCCGGTCAAAAATCGGACCGAAAAGGTTTAATATCCTCCCCCTACCCTCCACAAAAATCCTTCCAATGGCAATTTGAGGTTGAAAATTGTAATGTACGCTCAAAGTTACACCGAAATAGCAATGCATTCATTCTATTAAGCGTTCGTCGTGCAAGAACACAGCTCTTTTCAGTCTCAAAGCACAACTTTTTTTGTTTTGCTTGGCAGTGTTTATTCCGTACCCTCGTGTCGACGAGAGTTTCTGGTGGAATATCAAATCATTCTTAGGAAAACTGAGGGATTACGAGGAGTATTGTTTTTGCGTTGCTGAAATACACCAAGATGCATTGGTTGGTCATGCGGAGAGTTTTTTTTTTTTTTTTTTTTTTTTTTAATCTTTGGAGTAACATCTTCGGAACCAGCTGTCTAGGGCCAGTGAAAAAGTTCCAGGGCTAGCGGGGTTTAAAAATCCGACGATTCGGAATGGGTGACCTTAGTCACATTTGAGTGGAAGTATTGTTTCCTGTTTTAAAGATCTTTCGATCAATGTATCACAAGTCGACTTTAACGCCTGAAAATTTTTACGGGGGGGGGGGGGCTTAAAACCTCAAAATATGTGTGGTTGGGGCCTCGAAAAGTTATCTAGATGAAGTAAAAATGTAAGAAATTAATCAGAAGCTCATACTTTGTACATTCAAAAAATGTTTATTTTTCTGCAAAACAACAATTTGTGTGGCCTAAACGGTCAACTAAACATTTTTTTTTTCAAAAACCTGCCTCATGTAAGAAAACAAGATTTTTTGGATTTTTTTTCTTTTTCCGAAAACTGTTCCTTTCTTCGAATCCTGAGTTACTTTGATACTTTTCTATGGCATTTTTCCAAGAAAACTTTAACGATCTCCCCTTCTTATTATAAACCTCCAAGACATGGTCGGCAGTGGCGTAGTTCTAACTTTTGCCGGGGTGGGGAGGG
The DNA here is from genome assembly GCA_011764245.1 of Trialeurodes vaporariorum. Lineage (NCBI taxonomy): Eukaryota > Metazoa > Arthropoda > Insecta > Hemiptera > Aleyrodidae > Trialeurodes > Trialeurodes vaporariorum. Next base: position 61,819,515 of record VMOF01000111.1, on the reverse strand, counting down.
GGCAAAATATTTTTGATAATATTTTTTTGCAAAATATTTTAGATTTTTTGTTTGCTTCTCTCGCGATTGCCCGCTGAAAACTCCGATCATCGAGGTCTTTGATGGCCATAATGTCCTTCCTTACTTTCAAGTAAGAAAAACTTTGGATGAAAACACATTTTGCACACATTTTTCCCTGAAATTGAAAGATTTTTTCACCTCCACCTTTTAAATTAGAGAACCCGTTTCTTTTGCTTCTCAAATTTTCCTTAAATTTTTGTTTCAAATCCTGGGGAGGGGGTCAATTGCCCTCCTGCAAATGGCAACCGCTATCTTGTAATACATTGTGCAGAAAGGCGAAAAATTCTAATATGATTAGCGCAAACGGGATGTTGATGTCGGTTTTTGTCCTCGATGTATCGAAGATAAAAGTTTGCTGCTTTGGATTCACTTTCAAAATATTATTCGTCCCAACTGAAAAGTTTGAAAGTTTTGGAAGTTAAAACACAAGCAGTTTCAATTACTCACGAAAGCAAATAATTTTCAGAAAAAAATACGAATTTGACATAAATTCAGTCAAAGTTAGGTTTTAGGCTCTCAAAGATTTTTAAAGTTTTGTCCTCCGAAGAGAAAGGCATCTCAAAAATTTCGTAGGACGGCGCGGCGCGCCGTCGTTCGAGTGGTTCATCAAGGGGCATAATATCTAATAATAACCTAACCTGAGCATTTTTGCGTAAGCTGGAGGTTAATATCGTTTTTTGCATTTGAGTTATCGAATTTTGTAAAGCAAGTTTTGACACTCGATATTGACAAAGCAAAACATGACATTGACCTCTGATTTGCGCCTAAATGCTCTTTTGATCGATGATTCACTTGATTGGGGGACATCTTATTGAATTTTTGACATAGCACCCCGTGGGTGCTTTCACGATAAAATGGTTTTTAACGCCAAAGTTTGTGTCAAATTCATATTTCTTTCTGAAGAGTGCTCACTGTTTCGAGTATTTTAACTTCCTAGATTTTATAAATTTCAGTTTTTCAATTAGGAGTTCTGCTTTTTTTGGAATTGAGACCAAATCTGACTTGAATCTTTGCTAAAACGACGTTGACCTCTGGTTTGCGCCGAGAGTATTACAACTTTTTGCCTTTTTAAACGATGTTTCACACGTTAAGGGTTGCCGTTTGAAATTTTCGAGAGTGACTCCGTTGGGGGGGGGGGGGATTGCCCTCTCACCCTCCCCCTTTTAAGGAATGAAGATTGATTCAAAATGTAACTTTTTATTCCAACTCACGAAAAAATTAAAGGGGGGGGGGATTTTTGTCACATCCTGTACATATAATTGCAGACTAATTTTGCGGCCCACGCGTTTACTATTATTAAATGCTGCTCAGAAAGTACAAAACATTTTTGATTTTTATTTTATTCACCTTTCGAATGACAACAAACTGTATGTAACCTGCATTTTGAATTTCTCTGTTGACAGAATTATAGCAAGGATGCTAAACAAAAATCTGGTGGTCCCTCGCCGCACACCACGCTTCAACGGCACATCAAAGTCAAGAAATCAGTCTACATACCCAGGTGCTCTTTTGTAAATTTTTATTTTATCCTTCGCTTCCCCGGTTTTGATTGATTTGTAGCTCCCATCTTAATGTTAGTTTTAGACCACGAAATAGTGGGTTTCAATTGTATTTTTAAATGAATTTTCAGGTCAAAGTTACTACGACACCGATATTTTAAGATTTTTTTCATGGTCGTCCCTCCGAGAAAAAACATAGCGAGCAGGTTACGTGAGGTACCCTGTATTGTGCGTACAAACAGAGGTGTAAGTGCGAGTTACAGTACAGTAAACAAGCAGTTAGCTCCAACTCTACAGTGTCAGAAAGGCGTCCCTTAAGCAAATGAAATATTAAAACAAACAGGGAACTCCAAGCTTTCTTTAATAGTATTATAGGAGATATGCTACAAGCGCTTTCTCACACTATATTTTCTCTGCGTGTTCCATCATAAAACTTAGCTCAGCCTTCTAAACATCTCCGTGACGTCCACTGTCAATCAATACCAGGCAGTATCCCTATCGACAGTCAACCTTCAGGGGCTCCTCCCTCCCGATCAGATGATAAGAGGGGGTTTGGACCAGTTCCGATGACCGAAGGACGTAGACGAACCTCCTGAATTTTCCAAAGTTTGGGCCCAAACCTTGGTACGGCGAGTGGGAGGTGGTTAGGAACACTACGGACGATCATAGGACAAACCTAAACCCTCAGAATCTTCCATCATTTCAAAAAAATTGTCCAGCAAAAGTTCAGACCGAACCTGTGTGCGGCGAGTGGGAGGGGGTGGGACCACCCCGATTGTCCAGCAAAAAATCGGGTCCAAACCAGAGTGCGGCTAGTTGGTAGGGGGTAAGACCACTACGGACGATATTAGGACGAACCCTCCAAATTTTCCACCATCTCAAAAAGAATTGTGCAGCAAAAAATCGGGTCCAACCCTGGGTGCAGCGAGTGGAAAGGGGGTAGGACCACTATACAGACGTTCTTAGACGAACCCCCCGAGTTTTCCACCATCTCAAAAAAGTTTGTCCAGAGAAATTTTTGGTCCGAACCTGGGTGCGGCAAAATAAATGTGTCCAAGCTTGAACCACTTTGCGACTGGTCAATGTGTTAGGACCTATACGCACCATAAAGGGCGTATGCGACTATGCCGCCAACATAGCATATACGGAATTATACCTAGGTTGGGTGAAAGAAATGTGTCCCGGTTTAGTCAATATTTGTGCCACTGTGCGATGGGATGGTGTTCCTGTGAGTATATTTTAATACCTACCTTCATACAGGGCGTATGCGACACGCACTTCCGCACAAACCGCATAGAACATTGCCACTACACGTCTTGCACTTGGCTGATGTCATCAAGGCAGTTGCGTAGCCAGGAATTTTTCTAGGGGGGGGGGGGGGGGGGTCCGGGGTCCGATGTTACCTCAAAAAATTGTGATTGGGTTGAAAAGTCGTGAAGTAGAATCTTGAAACCAGAAAATATCAGCTTTTACAGACCACCATTCTTCCTCAGACTATCATAATTCTTTGTTTGTTTTGAATCAGGTTTTATTTTCCATACGGAAGGGCTAAAGATCAAAATCAAACCGAGAAAATTTTTGAAGCAATTAGAGTTGCTTTCCAGTCACTTCCCAAACCACAAGCATTGAAAGAAGATTTTGGCGCCATCACAAAGGTAACAATTTTAGCTTGCCCCCTGCTGATTTTCACTGTCGCATTTTTTTATTTTCCCTGTGGAGGAGGATGGGTTTGTATTTCCCCCAAAAGGATCCAATCCCAGTCAAATTGGCAGGTAAACCACACTCCTTCTTTGTGATGATTATGTGCACATTTTTCTGGTGGATTACGGCTAACCACCACATTCAGTGCCAGCCAGAATATCCTGTCCACTGCCGATTCCAGATTTTATTTGCGATTTACAGGGTGTTTCAGACCACCTATCTGTTATCTTATCAGCGAAAACGGCGCAAGATGCGGAAATTCCGACAGCATTTTTCTGCCGTTTATCGACCCCAAAGGATTCAGATAAAATATTTATTGCTCTTAGTTTTGGAGGTATGAGATGACGAAACTTACTTTTTGGATGACCCTCGTATTTAATATGAGTTTAGAAACGTCGTATAAATATACATACAGGGTGTGTACTGAAATATACATACAGGGTGTGTGCAAGAAAGGATCAGATGTCCGATGAGGGTTAATATATGCTGAAATACGCTCATAAGTCGTCAAAAGTCTCAAAACAGCCAAAGCTAGTGATGTCATCAAATTCTGAAATTTAATATTTTTAAGCCAAAATTTGTGGTTTCAATGAATGATGCGAGAGACTTATAAGAGCTTTGGAGCGTGTTCCAGCACATACGAGGTGTGATCAAAAAGAAACCGAACTTTTTCCACTGTGTGCAGAGAAATGATCCAATCGACGTTTTCTTGGTCTTATCTGATAGCTAATAATCTGACCAACACGCTGGTTTTCAGGGATTTGAATTATCTTTATTTGTTAGGCCGCAATATTGCTTTGAATACAGGGTGTTTCTGTACAATCTGCGATGAGCGTTATCATACTGGAGAAACCACGAATTTTCGGCCCACAGTTCTGGCCTTTTTCGGCGCACATTTTCTCGAAGTCTACGCAAAACATCATTGTAATAATGGCGATTCACAGTCTGATTGGAGGGTCAAAACTCGTGATGGATGACACCTCGCGCATAAAAAAAAAAAACTGTCAACAGAGCCTTCGTTTTTGTTCTGATTTGGCGAATTTTTTTTGGCCTAGGGGCCGACCTTTCAACCCACTGCGACGACTGAGCTTTTGTCTCTGCATCATACCCATAAACCCATGATTCGTCGCCTGTAACAATTTTATTTAAAAAACTTGCATCGGCATTTGAGCGCTCCAAAAGCTCTTGACTGATTAAAACTCTGTTAGCTTTTTGATCTTGAGTCAATAACCGGGGAACCCACTTTGCTGCAACTCGCACGAGTTTTTACCCCCCAATCAGACTGTGAATCGCCATTATTACAATGATGTTTTGCGTAGACTTCGAGAAAATGTGCGCCGAAAAAGGCCAGAACTGTGGGCCGAAAATTCGTGGTATCTCCAGTATGATAACGCTCATCGCAGATTGTACAGAAACACCCTGTATTCAAAGCAATATTGCGGCCTAACAAATAAAGATAATTCAAATCCCTGAAAACCAGCGTGTTGGTCAGATTATTAGCTATCAGATAAGACCAAGAAAACGTCGATTGGATCATTTCTCTGCACACAGTGGAAAAAGTTCGGTTTCTTTTTGATCACACCTCGTATGTGCTGGAACACGCTCCAAAGCTCTTATAAGTCTCTCGCATCATTCATTGAAACCACAAATTTTGGCTTAAAAATATTAAATTTCAGAATTTGATGACATCACTAGCTTTGGCTGTTTTGAGACTTTTGACGACTTATGAGCGTATTTCAGCATATATTTACCCTCATTGGACATCTTTGGAGCCAAAGTTGTGGATTTGGATCGTTTTTCAAGAAAATAGCGTGATAAAAATGTTCGTTAATTTTGAAAAAAAGGTAGGGCCCCCAAAATGGCAACAGTGTAAATTTTATTTGAAAGGTGTATGTTTATCTAGAAAGTACTTGTTCTAGAGAGTACTTTAGGCACTTGGTTTTTTTTAAATCCTACCTTTTTTGGAGTAGTTCTGATTTTTTGAAAATTGGTCGGTATTGAACTTTGACGTTTGATATATCGAAGACTAAATTCGATATTGACATGCGGTTTGTGCTAAATGTCTTAGAATTTTATATTCTTTCGGAATCTGTAATACAAATTTGGGGTCCCCATTTGGAAAATGCAATTCAGGGGGGTGCTGTGCCCCGCACCGTTCACCTTTGGGGGGGGGGCTTTTTTGGAAAATCGAAGCCGTTTCCGAAATATTCGCCCCTGGTCCTTTTTTGTTACACACCTTGTAAAACTATTAATGATTGCTCTCACTCTTACATAATCGGTCCAGATATATCTGGCCAAAATAAAAAATTGCATACAGGGACCTATCTTGAAAATTTGTTTGGCATTACCAAATCATCCAATTCAATGTATGATGATCTTAAGAAGAAAATGTATCCAAATATGTTTTTGTGGTAGACGGAGCAAACAGTAACAATCAACGCGCGAGTTAGAGAGATAGTTGATAACATTCATAAGTTGGACATAGATAAGAGCACTGCTGATTTGCTGTTGGGTTTCATGAGGCTCCTTCAAAACCACCTACTGGATATTTTTTTGCTAATTTAGATGGAGAGTTCTGGTACTCTGAATTCTCCATAATTTCTAATCACAATCAGTTTTCTTTTTTGGGGTCAACACCCCTCTATCACTGAGGGCTATATCGAAAATTTCAATCTGTAACCCCTATCTTGCGATATGCCGATATATCATTCAAAAAACCATACAATTCTAAGACTTTTGGAAGTTTAAAGTTTGATATGGACCCATTTTCACAAAATCATTTCTCCTATTCATGACATCGGAATTGAAGAAACTGTGAGTAAAAAATGCTCTAAAAAGCATGTAAGTAAAGTTTAGGTTGAATGAAATTTTGAGACAGGTGCAGTTAAAACCAAATTTATACCTAAAAATAACTTTTTTACTGTCTTTTTACAGTATTTTACTGCTAGAAACGTTAAATTTATTTTTTAAATTCCGACTTTATAAATTGGTTTAATGATTTCTTTTAATATAGATCCAAATTGAACTGTGACCTGCAACTTATAGCAAATGAAAAACGAGATCAAATTCCACTCTGCGCCAAGAAATTCAGAATTTGATGTTTTTTCAAACGATGTAAATTTGATTTGCTGTTTAAAATTATAGAGATAGTCTATCCGGGGGGGGGGGGGGGCTCTGTTGGAAGGTGGGGATGACCTTGTAATAATAAGCATCATAAAAAATAATGAATAATGAAGAAAACAGCGTTTTGCTCAAAGAGCAAAAAACTATTTTAATGGAAGGGGCGATTTCAAAACACACCCTGCATGGTGTATAGCCAGGGTAGTCCAAAACAGATGGTATTTGATTCCACATATTCCCTCCCATTTTCTAATGATACATTGTTTTTCTCACAGGCATGTGGCTGTCCATTGTACTGGAAGGCTCCGCTTTTTTCAGCAGCTGGTGGAGATAAGTTAGGATATGTAGAACTGAATTCTTTTCTGGAATATTGGAAATCGTAAGTCAAATTTATCGCCAGTAGTGTTACATCCTGTATGACCTAACTTTCTGTTAGCGTAAGCTTGTCGTTGTTTCTAGTGTTTGTTAAAATGACTTTAACAAGTATACGATGTAATACTTGATGATATCCATCGAGTTATGCAACACTCTTCAAAGTTTTTTCCTTATTTACTATAAATTTATAGCTAAATTTTGAACAGTTGCAGATAAAAGAAAAACCAAACTTGGTTTACCGTGAAATTCCAGTATCCTGCTGCTTTTGAGTACTCGAGAGTCATTATAGTAATTTGAGGGATGATTTCCAGCCCGTTTTTCAGTTGTTGGGCTGCTTTTCATGAAAATCCGTATTTTAAAATCTTTTAAAATTCAAGACACTTAGATTGAAAAAAAAAAATTGTATTAAAATTCCTTAGAAGGTAAATTGCAATACGTCAGTTGGAAGAACATTAAAAAAGCTACATTTTCAAAAAATTTGCATTCAAATTTGTCAATTTTTAAAAAGTTACGGATGGTTAAAGGTTCCAACTTTAACCGCACCCCCACCCCCCGGCCCCCCCTTCCCAGAAAGCTGGAACAAAAAAAAATGTCTGCTAGTTGAAACATCAGATCATTTATGACATGTTCCCAAGTAGTAAAAAAGTACCTAAAACGGAACAAATACGGACGTAAAACTGGAGAAATCCCTTGGGTAAACTCAAGTTAAAACTCCCGTAAGTACTCACGTTTTTTGCAAAAACGGAACTTTTACGGGACGTTTAACGGCACTTAAACGGAATCTGTGCTGTAAAACTGCCGTAAAGCAAAAGAGACGTATTTTACCCAGGTAAACTATACGTTGGTAAAACTTACGTTTAGCTACTGTTTTACGGGAGTAATACCACAGCTATACTCGAATGAATTAAAAGTAATTTGCGCTCGTCTGAATCGATTATTTGGGTATTTTCACTCATTTTGTTCAACTTTCGCTACTCAGAGATGGTTATTAGACACTGGAATACATGGAGATACATAGAATGGAAACATGAAACGAAATTATGAAGACGAGAAGTTACCTGAATATCCGGGATTTGAACCCGGGTCCTCGCGGGTGTAAGTCGAGCACCTTACCGATGAGCCACGTCTGCAGCCGAGTGTTGAACGCGAAAATAGCGCATTATAAAGTTACAGCCCATCAGCTTAAGGCTCAATTCGGTTTCAGGGAAAAGTCTAAGGTAGTTTAAGAATAAGTAGCACATACCGCGACCGGCACAAATAGACAAGTGAAATGTAATTAAAAAGATAATTTTTTAAAAGTAGAGGTAAATATAGAATAATAAATAATAAATAGATAATAAGTAGATAAATAAAAAATAAAAATAAATAAAATAAATAAAAAATAAACAAAATAAATGAAAAGTAAAGAAAATAAATGAAAAACAAAGAAAATAAATGAAAAATAAAGAAAATAAATAAAAAAAAGAAAATAAATAAAAAATAAAGAAAAGAAAAAAAACATGAAGAAATTAATAAAATATAAAGAAAATAAATGAAAACTAAAGAAAATAAATAAAAAATTAAGAAAATAAATAAAAAATGAAGAAAATAAATAAAAAATAAAGAAAAGTAAATAAAAAATAATTAAAATTAAATAAAAATAAAAAAAATAAAAAAAAAAAAAAAAAAAAAAAAAATGAAAATAAAAAATTGAAAAATTATAAAAGAAATGAAAAATGAAAATAAATCAATTTAAAAAAAATTAATAAAAAATAAGAAAATAAATAAGAAATAGAATAAAATAGATATATACAATAAAAAAATGAATCAAAAATTAAAAAAAATAAAATAAAATAAATATTTAGATATACATATAGTTAAATAATAAATAGACGAATAACACATGCATTGATCGGCAGAGGAAAAAATGAGATGAACTTATGGATATTTTTATAAATAAGGAAGGAACAAACTATTGAATGTGAATTGGATATTATAAATAAAAAAAGGATGGTAGGTTATATAAAAAATTTTGAATAAATAAAATTATAAATATAATAACTCAAAAAATTTAAAATAAATGTATCTTAAAATTTTGCATGCATTTTTGCGTAAATAACTGATTCAGGCTTCCTTGAAGTTTGCTTCAAAGTTTCACACGTGTTTTCCTCGGAAAGTTATCACGTTTTTTGCCAGTTTTACGGCACTATGACTTGTCCAATTATTTCTGCGAATTGCGTCTGTAAAACTTCATTTTTACGATGATTTTACGGAGCCCCGAAACACCTAGTGTTTTCTGCCGCTTAGTATCAGTAAAACTTACGTTTTTCTCAAGTTTTCCCCAATATTTTTACGTCCGTTAAAATGCTGCTTTACAGCAGTAAAACTCCTGTTTTACGGGAGTTTAAGGCCTGTTTTATTAAACTTTCCGTTGCTCCGTTTTCCCTCCGCAATACTTCTTTTTTACTGAAGGTAAAGTGCCGTCAATATGACGCTGACGTTTTCCCTTCGTAATACGGGAGCTAAGCCGAGGGATTTGGGCCGTAAAAGTCACGTTTCCGGCACGTTTAGTAAAACATCCGTTTAACGCCATATAAAGTGCCGTAAAAGTCCCGTTCACGTAACGTTCCGTTTAACGCCTGATTTACGCAATTGAAAGTCCTGTAAACGGCAGATCTTTGCTACTTGGGTTGCTCAGCCTCACAGCCACTCTATCCAATTTTTTTTTTATTATTTAGGTTCAATATCTAAGGTATGGTGGACCCTTTCCTACAAGAAAATGTGCCTGGATGGGTATTATTGAGAAAGTTGAAAAAAGATTTAAGTTCTGCTTGATTGCTAAAATTTTGCACTGTGCGGCCATTTCTTTCATGAGTTTTCTGAATGTACTGATTGTGAGTAGTATTTGTCAGCCAACATGGTCAGTAGCTTTCTTTTGTATGTTGGGGGGAGGGGGGGCGGCAATTACCCCTCCCCCTACCCCACAAGGATTTTCAATATGGCCAAAAGATCAAGTCAAATAGCGGTAGAAGAAAAAGGGGGCGGATATGCAGTTGAATACTGAAACTTGTTTGAAAAGAAGGCACAACCAAAAAAGGAAAAATTAAATACAAAAATAAAAAGGGCTATCTGATTGTTTGGAGGGCCTTGCCCGCCCCCCCCCCCCCCCCCCAGGAAAATCTGAAATGGCGCCCCTGAACATGTTAATTGTTGACTCTCTGAGAAATATTCATTGATTTTCTCATTTTAAATCATTGCGGTCCATTTTTTTTTTTTTTCTAACCATTATGATTGTTGTAAGTTTAAATTCTCTTTTATCTCACTTGTTTCTGGTTTTTATTCTGTTTATTTATTTATTTATTTATTTTTTTTCAGGGTTTCAAATCAATATCATGACCCTGCATATCTCTTTTTACACATTTTAACTCGGGGCTCTTCAAGAAACTATTTGGATCCTGAAGATTTCATACCTTTAGTACAAGATGTAGTTGATACTCATCCTGGCTTAGTGTTCCTTAAGCAAGCAACTGAATTCCATTCCAGATATATTCTTACGGTAAGAACATTGACTCAGCCTTGGCAACACCAATTTTCTTTGACTAAAATGGTTGGAACTGTGGAAGCTGCCTAGCAAGTTGTCATCAGTTATTTTATCCCAGTTCAGAAAAGTTCCTGTAATGGAGGGTTTTAGGAATGGTGGCAGCCGGCGATGAGCGTTCCAAACAAAGACAGTTTGTCTCTCTCGCCCTCACGTAACCCCCATGTACTGCCATCTCACTGTAATTTCAAAAATTGTATCTAAAGGCATCTCTCGTGAAATTTTTTGGCTGAAATGAATTTCTCATGGCATTTTAACGCAATTTTGATGATAATATGTTGTAAAACAAGGCCCTGTGTACGAATTTCGAAACTAGAAAGAGATGGGTATACGTGGGGGTCACAGGAGAGTGAATGATAGTTTGGAGCGCCAGGCGAGTTTTATCACAACTGATTGCGACTGATGAGTGCATTGTTGTCGTTGTTGGCTAACAGTTGACTTTGCACTAAAACCGTCTATTGGAAATTGGTTCCTGAAATGAGAAAACAAAATAGCGGAAAATTGGAAGAAAGCTTAATTTTGGCATCGTTGATCCTTACGGTGTTTTCCGCTGCATTTTGGGGGATTGGTGGAAAAGCACTGAATTAGTTCTCAAGTCAGTAAGTGAGAGGAACTTTTGGAGTCATTTTGGAATCTAGTAGTTTTGGCAGGAGAAAGAGATGCTGTGATGCTCCGTGATGCTCCTTTATGGTGGCCGTTTAAGAAATATAGAGGGTTTGCAAAAATCCTGAAACAGAGTAAAAAAAGCAATTGAGTCGAATTGTTCAAGCCATTCAAGAAGCTCATAGCTCTAGGTGGAACCCCCCCCCCCCCCCCCCCCCCTCCCCCCCTTTCCATCAGAAATGGGATGCAGCACATTATATCGGAGGATAGACAAATTTTGAAAGGTATTTCAATGAGTAGCAAATCGTTGGCAATTTTATGAGAAAAAGATAATTGGGAGAATGCGATATGGAGGAGGGGGCAACTTTACTAAAGCCACCTGAAAAAAATGCAAATCCATTTTGAGGTGTTGGAACACGCTTTTGAGGTTAAATTAAGTAAAACACCATGCCGAAAGGTATCATACATGCATTCAAAAGTAAATAAAACCAATAGTTGCAAATTTTTAATCCAAATTTATTTTTAACTATTTTTGGGACCCAAAACCGGCCCTCGAGGCACTCTTCTTATCCCAAGATGAATCGAGATTCGTTCCATTGTAGAAGCATTGAATCTTAATGTTTTCTCAATCTGATCCCGAGATCTCTCTTCACTTTCTCTTTTCAATCCAGCCTTCTGTTCTCATATATTTCAAGATTAAAGATGAGATGCTACATATCTTGAAGTATATGTGATGAAAAAATGTCAAATTAGTAAAAGTATATTGCAAGGAAATCTCGAAAGTTCATTAAATCAGCAACAATCCAATAAGTAGGTACCTAGTTTTTTGTTAGTGCATTTTCGGTTTTTTTTCTGATGAAATATGGTCGTAACCGAAATAATTTTGTTGATGCTAACATATCAGAGCATACTACAGGGTGTCTCACGTAACCTGCTCATTATGGTTATCTCGATCGGGTGGCCTCAAAAAATCAGAAAAAATCAGTTGTAATTCAGACCTGAATTGTCATTAGAAAATAGGTACTGTAAAAACCCGCAATTTTGTTTTTGGAGGGTTTTCAGGGGGGCACCCCCGAATCTCAAATGGCAACCCCTGTCTTGTGATACCTCATTTGAAAGGACACTAATTTTCAAGCATTTTGGCTGAAAACAACTATAACTTTTTTGCCTTCGAGATATCGAAGGTCTAAGTTCAATTTAGGACGGATTTTCGTATATTCTTAACCCTACGAAAAAAGTGTGATTACTTAGTAAAAACTGCATGTGCAAAATCCTCTACTTGATGAGTACTTGGAAGAAAAAATTATGAATTAGAACTCAAATAAACTGGAAGTTGGCTTTTAGGCATCCAAACATTTTCGGCGGGAAAACCCCCATTTCTCAAAATTCTTAAATGGCAACCCCTATCTTGTAATTCCTCATTGGAAAAGGCAGATGAAGTTGTGCATATCATCAAAATGGAAAGTTTGTTATCATTTTTCCTATTCGATTTATCGAAAATTGACATTCACTTTGGACCAGTGTTTGGCCCCGTAAAAAATTGGTCCTATTGTGTGATACATGATTTAAAAGATCATAAAAAACTTAGCATTTCAACCCAAACCAGAAGTCAAAAAGTTTTTTCATGGTTGAGATAACGCAAGTCAAAGTTTAGTTTCCGGTTATGGCCTACCTTAAATTTTGACTTATGATATCTTGACCGCGAGAAACCTTATTGACTTCCGGCTTGCGCTGAGATTCTTGGTTTTTCCAGTCTTTTCAAGTGTTGTTTCTTACAACAGGATCCATATTTTGTAGGGTCCGAAAATGGTCCAAATGGTGTGTCAATTTTCGATTTATCAAGTTAGAAAACCGATCTCGAACTTTCGATTGTGTGAAAATGCACACATTTTTACACCATTTCAAATGAGGTATTACAAGATGAGAGTTGTCACTTGAAAATTTTGATGAATGAAGATTTTTCCGCCAAAAATGTTTAGGTGGCTAGAAGCCTACTTTCGGATTATTTGAGTTCAAATTCCTATTTTTTCTTGAAAGTACTTGTCAAGTAGAGTATTTTGCATGTGCATGTGTATTGTTTTACGACCAAGGACGTTATAGCATATGGACTGTCCGCTCGAGAGATTAGCGTGGGAACTTTCATTTTCGCTCGCGGCTCAATCAACCGTTGACTGCCGCGGCCTTCAACTTTGAACCAGATGCTCCATGATCATGACAAATCAAATCTCACTGAGGCAATTAACTGTGCTACAAGCAAAGACAATTACAAGTGTCAGTGGAATGTATCATGTTTTTTCAATATCTACGATTCAACCCTACTTATACCTTTACTTATGCGATGAAAAAAAGTGTAAAAGTCATAAACAATAAATGTTCAATTTATCTGTTTCCCTGTTGTTTCTTTTTCTTTAAAAAAATATTATATTCAACAGTACAATTTATTGACTCTTTTGATTTATTTAAATTTGTTTCCGAAAATTGCCATTCGATGGCTAAATTAGGAAACCCTGTATCTCTATGTATGTGGTTGGAAATTTACGAGAACGTTTTATTTTTTCAAGGGTAAGTAATGCATATTTTTTCTTGAAATTTTCTGTGAATTTTTTCTGCTATAAAAAGAAAAATCAGTGAAAGAAAATATATTCATTAGTTACCCTCCAAAAAAATAAAATGTTCGCGTAAATTTTGAAACGCCGCAATGGAAATATGTTGTTTCCGAGTTTAGCCGTTGATTTATCATGTATTTTTACGAAGTTCCACGTTTCCGCCATGCTATCCGATCAGTTGGGCTCATTTCAAAGAGGTTGAAATTTCTAGGGTTCATTCAAAAACTCTTGTTTATCTTTTAAATAAAGCGACAACACTCAATTTGTGTCAAATTTCTTGTGACCAAGAGAGAAAGTCAACTTTTCTTTGAAAAAACTTCAATCAGGCATCACTTTTTTAGGGGGTCATTCTCTATATTTTGGTTAGGGTTGAAAGGTTTAAATTAGTCCGAGTAGATAGGAAATTTCCTCAGCTTTAATTCCAACTCTTATTATTTTTTTGGTTAAATCAACTGGAAATGAGAAAAGCGTGGAAAAAGATAGCGCGGCAGGCATTCCAACATATGCTGCTGTACTATCTGCTGTGATGCGAGGAGCACCAAGCCCCCACGCTCGTTCCCCGCCCATCGTATGAAGCGGAATATAACCTCCCACCACGGCAGAGAATAGGAGCGGACTGTCCATATGATATAACATCCTTGTTTACGACTCTTTTCGTAGGATTTGATAATTTTCGAAAATAGGTCCTAAATCGAATTTCGACCTTTGATATCCCGGACACGGGAAAACATGTCGACTTCTGGTTTCAGCCAAAATGTAAAGAATTGAATGCCCTTTCAAATGAAGTATTTTAAGATAGGGGTTGCAATTTGAAAATTTTGAGATTTGGGGTTGCTACCCTGAAAACTCCTTTGAAACCAAGTTTATCCAAGTATCTCAACATTCTTAAGCAACTAAGTACTAGCAGCATTTTCAAATGAAAATTCAGGTCCACCCTGCTACAAAACTGTTTCTTTCTGATTTTTTATGGTCCTCCGTTCGAGGGAACCTTAGTGAGCAGGTTACATGAAACAACCTGCATATTCAGTGGCACGTATTAAGATAGACTTATAATAATTTTAATTACAGGAGCCAAAGTTGATCTGCATATAATTTCCGGAAAGAAATTTTCACTGGGGTACTGAAGGATTATGATGTTTTTACTGTTTCCAGGTCGTCTCCCGAATTTACTACAATGTTAATCAAATGTGGAATGGCCGTATTTCGATATCAGAACTAAGACGTAGTGATCTTCTCAGGTCAATAGCTAGGCTTGAAGAAGAAGAAGATATAAACCAGATGACCCAGTATTTTAGTTACGAGCATTTTTATGTAATCTATTGCAAATTTTGGGAACTTGATCGAGATCATGATTTATGCATTGATAAGCACGATCTGTCTCGCCACAGTGATCATGGTAAGTCACCATGTAGAGTCTTTATTCTGTTTGGAATCAGCAAAAAATGATTTGAATCCTACTTTGAAATTGTGCACATGTCGCAGGAAAATCGAAATTGGATTTGTGATTTGCAAAGGCAAACAGCATGCTGCTTATGTCTGATCAGAAACATTTGGAATAAACTTAATAGTGACTTACAAAATAATTATATTGAGATTTGCTTTAGCTCACCCCAAAGGTAATAAGCTAAAGAGCATATTGATATCCACAGGTTAAGTTTATCTCAACTTGGTCTTTTTATGAATTTTTAAAGTGATTAAATACAGGTTTTCAAACGTACTTGATCCAAAACACTGAAAGTAAAGAAATAATGAAAACAAACCTAATATGATGAAATAATCATTTTTGTCAGCTTATTAGCTTTCAAATGAGCTAAAGTTAATCTTCATAAAATTATTCTGTAAGTCAACATTACGCTTGATCTGATTTTTTCCGATCATAAATAAACGCCTTGCTCTTTCCCACACATACATATGTACGCATCTTCAATAATTCCTTTCTCAGTCCTCAGAGCCATCGGTCTCTCTTATCTGAGAGTTTATATTTGAAATGAAAATGGCTTTCAACATTTACAACGCAAAATTATTTCCTTTACTCACTCAATGTTGCCACACACATTTCCTTCTTCCCTGCCACATAGACTGTTTACTCAGTTGGTGAAGGAAATCAGTGGAATCTTTTAAAATCATTTTTATTTTATCCGATGTTTCATTTACTTTTGTAGGAAAAAGTCTAAACTCTTCATTTTTTTGTAAAAAAAAAAAAAGCTCGTTCTTATTCTAGCAGCGTGCAGTGTGTCCTAGACCACCCGTTCACCCTTTATTCTTGAAAATGGCTGGTTATTAAGTTTTTGAATTGAAAAGTCTGATAGGGAATGGATCCCAAATTTTTCAAGTTTCATACTTTCAACAGCGCGGACTTCTTCTTGGGGGGTTTTCGAGAAAGGGAGACACATCAATTTTTGTTTGTACCTTGTGTCTACCAGCCTAAGAGCTAACTTGAAAGACCCGTACCTATTACAATATCCTCAGAAATTCTCAGAAATCCTCAAAATATCCTGTAATGACCCAATTAAGTCGGATTTTATCCGGTTGTTGTCACGAGATTTAAAGCTTTCTGAGTGCACGCTAAGGCAAACCAGTTTGCCTTGCATAAACATCGTTAATAATTCTAACCCAAAATACAGTACAGCAGGAAAAGCATGTCTTACAATAGTGTAAGCCAGAAAACACTTCAGACCGTTTTCATTCTGCCTTCATTTCAAAATTATAACTAATCATCAACTTTCAAAGTGGCGTCTGATTGGTCTAGGATGTGCATTTAGGTATTCATTCTTTGTGGAACGGTTTTCGTCTAAATCTCTCTTCAAAATCCTGTGTCCTACAAATTTTGATATCCTGATCTAAATTTTGAATACTTTGTTGTCGACTGTTTCAGCGCTCTCATCTCGTATCATAGATAGGATTTTTAGTGGAACTGTAACCAGAGATAAAAAAGATAGAAGAAAAACGTCTGCGTCTAGTCCAACATCAAACTTAAGTGTTAGTTTCAACAATTACGAAATGTGTTACGCCGACTTTGTATGGTTCCTATTAGCAGAAGAAGACAAAACACATCCCCGTGCTATTGAGTATTGGTTTCGATGCATGGATCTAGATGGTGACGGTTTTTTATCAATGTACGAATTGGAGTATTTTTATGACGAGCAACTTCAGAGGATGGAGTCCATTGGCATTGAATGTTTGCCATTTGAAGACTGCTTATGCCAGGTAATTTTTGGCTTGTCCTCTATATATTGTTCCATTAAACTTATTGTGTAAGTATAAAGAAATGAAGTAATCCGCAGAGAAAATGTTTATGTTATGGGCCTCTGAAGTGTGGGGTACCTATTTGGCCGCCAGTATTTTTTTAGGGGGGCTACCAAAAATCTAAAAAAACGAGATTGCTCACTTTTTTAAGCCCTTTTGAATGATGAACTAAAAAATACCCTCTGCCATTTGAAATATGCAATGTATCAACAACATGGTGTACATTTTGGGGCCTACGCGCCCTCCCAAGGGGGGTGCAAGCTGCTCGACATTTTGTCTGAAGTTGCTTAGGGGTAATAGATTATTCCTGAATTTTTCAGATTTTTACAGCCAACCAGGCGATCACAGCAAAAGTGTGAACTCATTTCTCGTACACCCTGTATAATTTGGTGAATTAGGTTTGTCTTTGAGAAAGGAAAAGCTGCCCAGTCGTGAGACTTTTGTAATGGACGTTGCAGGTTTTGACAGCAAGTGCTTAATCTGTTGTTCTAGTCCCTCATAGGAATAAATAATGTCTTACTCGGGTTTGCATTATTTACAGATGCTGGACATGATCAAACCAGCGGTTCCTAACAAGATCTCACTAAGTGATCTCAAGCAATCAAAAATGACATCTATTTTCTTTGATACATTCTTCAATTTAGAGAAATATCTGGATCATGAGCAACGCGATCCATTCGCTTCTCAAAGAGATAATTCTGAGAATGAGGTAAGTCATCTTAATATTTGGCATGTTTCTTGTGTATCTTTCAGTGTCGCCAGAAAATCTTTGAATGGAGCTCGTTAATATTAATGAATGGGAGACTCCGTTTGTTTGGAAGCCACTTTTTTTTCCAAAGAGGGAATTTACAGTTTTCTTAGATAGGTTCAATTGGTTGAGTTTTTCAACGTTGCTAGTGAGTTTATGATTTTCAAGAGGACCTTTTCTGTAGCAAAAACAATTCGCAACATCTTTTATTCAACTTTTTTTTTTTTTGTCTGCTACTACTGTCAAGATTTGACCGAAAAACCGAAGAAGATTTTCGATTAAGTATAGCCTGTTATTTTTTCAAGCAACGCGTTTTTTATGATTATTTGCAGATGTCAGACTGGGATCGCTATGCTGCAGAGGAGTATGAGCTTCTCGTAGCTGAGGAAAGTGGCCATGAAAATCCAGATGAAATGTAAGTCAACCTTTTCAAAAAGTATTTGCAGCTACCACCGTGTTTAATTGACCTTTTCTTTGTATTTATTTCAGAACTGAAACCTTCTTGACAGGATATTTTTTCCAACGGTGGTCTTCCTTCTTCATTTAATGTAGGCTTTTTTCTATCATTTGTTATTTTTCCATCCATTCTGTTATAGTTTTTTGAATTGGTGGGCATCTCAAATTCTGTTCCCTTTATTTTTTTTTCTTTTTGAAGATTGTTGATTGACATTAATTCCAAATCGGACCTTTATCCATCGTAGAACTTGAGCTTGAATAACAACAATAATTAGCAACATAACAACAATAATTTGCCACATAACAACAGTAATTAGCAACATAACAACAATAATTTACAGCGTTCCAGCAAGGCAGGTATATGTTGAGAGATTCAGCAGCCTACGGTACATCATCAACCACCTCCGATCTTCCTCGAAGACATCCTTGTCTTGCGATTCCATGATAACGTGTTCTACAAGCAGCAAATACTACTATTATTTTTCAGTAAAAGCTGAAGAAAATAAAAATATATAAAACAAAATAACTTTTTTTTATCGAAGCAATTTTTCTCGAGTTGGACCGCTCCAAACGGGTTCTCGAGTTAGTGAACCAGTTCGGAGCAAACCTAAATGGTGCGTGACCCTAACCTAACCGATTTTTTCTGCGGTCCAATGCCCTGCATACAATATCATTTGGGAATATGTAAATGTATAAAATGTTTTTCTTTCAGTTATATGCCTTTTTAATCTTTTCGCATTTTTGTCTCCCCTCTCCCATCACTCCTCACCCTCCCTCCCCTCTCCTCCCTATCCCCACGCCTACCCTCTTAACCACCCATGATATTGCCCTATTATACCGTGTGAACTGACTGTGAATTATTGATTTTTCTCCTCTTTTGACTCCATGATAGATCTTTCTAAGAATTGATTGCTTTTGAAAGTTCAAATTGAAGAAAATTCAATGCATGACAATACTGTGGCATTACTGCTATTGCCGATTTACAGGAGAAATATTTTGAATCAATAAAGTAATCGCTGTTAAAGAATGCAAAACAAATTTATTAAAAAAAGTTAACAAAGTATTCAAAATTAAATTATTGGCCAATTCAAACAAAAAGAGAGAACAGAAAAAAAAAAAATCCGGTAGAAGCCAAATACATCTTTGTGTTTGTAGAATCTCACCAAAAACCTTTTCAGGTGCTAGTAGACGGCAAGTCAGGTAATTAAGTTTGTCTTGAAAAGCCGCTCCGCTGCATCGACTCAAACATTTGATATCATGGGAATGGCAAGTCCCATCTAAGTGAAGCGTCTCCTTTTTCCCAACAACAAAAGTCAGTACCTATCCTATGAGCAAAGGGTAAGACGTTCTAATACATCGACTCAAAGATTTGAATCCATCGAACGACAAGGCAACTGTTGATCATTTTTGAACATCAACATCATCCATGAACGGCGAATTTAGTGAAGGAAAAACTTTGAGCGATGTATTTCTTTATTTTTTATTTTCAAACGGTAAAACTTCCTGCCATCCATTGCATTTTTCCCCAACCTGCTCAGCGAGAAAGCATCAAAAGCTTTCAATCAGAATGGATGCAATTTAGATGCTGTCCCAGAAAAGATTGGATTTGACACTTCTACGGCTTTCATGAAAATATCAGCTTCCATCCTCAGATAGGGCAACCAGATTAGCTAGGAGCTTAAGAAGCTGATGTTTTTATTCAAACCTACAGCTGTCAAGTAAGATCCTGTTTTTTTTTTTTTTTTTTCTTTTTTTATTGTAATTTTTTTATTGGGGACATTTCAGCTGGGGGGGTTTAGGTTTACAACACATACTATGAGGAAAAAGGCTGTGAATGAAGGCAAGTTTTTGCGTTTGAAAATCAAAAATGAACAAAAATATGGCCTGCAGTTTTGAATATTTTCTGGACAACTTTCACATGAATTCTTGAGTGCTTACTTTGTAGTGGGGGCCAAACTGCCAGTTGTAAACAGGGCCCAGAGATCATTAATTCTAGGAGAAACTTTTGTACCTCTTATTTTATTCCTGGGGAGACCCCCAGAAGAGTTCATAGCTATCCCCTTTATCCCTAGCACTCGGCGCTCATAATGCAATACCGCGTCGATTTCATCCCGTCTCCCGCCGCTCTAATCGTTGCGCAATAGATCGTTTTGACATTATCAAAGTTAAATGATTTTTCGGCGGTTATCTATTGTGCTCAGCATAAATACAGGGCGTTTAGGTTAAGTTAGTTTATGTTAAGTTAGTTTATGTTATGTTTGGTTTGGTTTGGTTAGGTTAGATTAGATTCGGTTTGGTTAAGTGGGAGGGTAAGGTTAAACTCACTGGGAAGAAGGTTTTGGATATTGAGAACCACTCGGCCCGGGCTCGACCACACAATTGCCGATCAATGATTCTGCAACATCCTTTATGTACCTGTGACAAGTGACTGTCGCCCAAATGACATAGAGCCTGCGCTCTCGCAGCGGGGAGCAAGCCCCCCTCCCCCCCCAGAAATCAGGGAATTCAGAACAATCAAAACTTGACGATAATAAGGAAACTGAACCAAAACCCGCTGGCCGCGGCGTGGCTCTATGCATTAACTTATGACCGTGACGTTTCATATAAATTGCCGTTTAAGACAGAATCCAATGTATCTTTTCTAATTGCAAGAATAATTATAAAATATGCCTCCTTTTTTGAAGTAAGTGTGTAGGTAAGGTTTTCGTCTAAAATAAGATTCCTAGTTTGTACCATGATTACTCATCGAAGTATTGTGCACCTTCCATTTCATGTGAACAACTTCTCGTGAATATTATAAACAAACCTGACTCTCATCCGTGCTTTTTGTTTTGCGTGAACATTTTCTGCTCTAAAATAACTGAGATTGCAGCAAAAACATAAACGTGAAAAGCAATCCAAGTTCTCTCGAGGCTTCATTATAATATCCAACCTTTCGGCACAAAAATGAGTTAAATATTAAATGAAGCCAAGTCTTATGGCTTAAGTTTTTCTTATCAGAAAAAAGAGAAAATTGGTTTGACGATTAGATGTTATTCTCGTGCTCGTGCTTGAAGCGTATAACATTCGCAAAGAACGCAGTGGGCCAATTTTGAAATTGTTAGATAAAATTGGTTGACTAGATAAATGATGGTCTTCTATTGGTCCCTTCAAGGTGTTTGTCAAAAAGAGGAGCTTTTTAACTAAGTATACCTCCCCTACATTCGATAAGTTATCGATTGAAATACGCCACAAATGCCTTTTTCACATTTATGTTCTTGCTGCAATGGACTAATTACAGTTACAAATACCTGGAGGTGGTGAGGTTTGATCCGGTGTCACTTCGGTGGCAGTCAAGTGTCCTATCCACTGAGCTAGGACTGCTCGCGTAAGGTTACGACGAATACATATTACCTCTTTATTTGTTTGGTGAAATCCTACCATTCATAATCCCTAAAATTACTATGTGCTTTCTACTATTTATGTTGCTGAAAATTACTATTTGCTCTCTTGGTTTTTATTTATAATGCTGAAAACTACTACATATTTCTTTTCTGGGTAATACTTTTTTTAATTTGTTTAAAATTACTATTTGCTTTCTGGGTTTTACTATTTATGATGCTTAAAATTACCATTTCCTTTCTGGGTTGTACTATTTATGATGCTGAAATGTACTATTTGCTTTCTGGTCTCACTATTTATGGTGCTTAAAATTACTATTTCCTTTCTGGGTTTTACAATTTATGATGCCTGAAATCATTTTTTCCTTTCTGGGTAGTACTATTTATAATTCTTAAAATTAATATCTGCTTTCTATAGTATTACTATTTATAATCCTGAAAACTGTTATTTACTTACTGGGTTACAGTATTTATTATGCTGAAAATTACTCTTTTTTTCTGGGGTTTACTATTTCTAGTGCTTAACGTCACTCTTTGCTTTCTGGGTTGAACCCTTTATTATGTGTTGACGCGACCACCAATATTTTTCACAGAACACAATCTTCAGCTAAAAATGGCCGTTTGGAATCACGTGTTGGTGCTTAGAATGTCCTTTCTCAATTCAACGGGGAAAAGCCCTTTGTATGCACAGTTGACTGTAGTATATTTGCATACTTCCGAGTTGTATTATTGCATAACGTGGATACTGAACACGTTTCAATATCTTTCAATTCCTTTGTTTCCAGGTGCTAGAAGCGCCTTCGATTCCCAGGTTACATAATGCCATGACTAGAGTAAAAGTACATGAAAATAATTAACTGCATGATGGGTAGTTTTTCTTCCTGATGAGGGATAGTCAAATTAAAGCTAGCCTCTGACTCAAGATAGAAATTGTTGGTTCGAAGATGTGTTACATGAAGTAAAATTGGTCACTTCTTCACATTCTAAACACCAAGAACCCAACAAATGATGCTTCAATTGAATACATGAATGGAAATTACCAACAGTGCTACTTTTATATTCAGGGTGTTTCAGACCACCTGGCCAGCTTTTATTGTGGCCAAACTAAGGCAGATATGAAAAATCGGTAAAACACGTGTAACGTATATCGACCCCAAAGAATTCGGGGAAAATATTTTCAGCCCCCCAAAACCATCCCTTGGGGGTTATTTAGAGGGGTGGGTACCCGTATCTCGAAAAAATCAAATGGAAAGGGTATGTTTTGACATTGTATAGAAAACTTTATTTGAGCAATATTTTGTATGTTTTTTTTTAGCTTAAAGTAACGTATAACGAACACTCGAAATTCGTCAATTTCATCATTTTCATTGGACCAAAAAAGGGTGATGACCAAATGAGGCCAAAACAAGCTTAAAACCACGAGAAAGCCCATTTTCTGGAGAACAAAACCCTTTAATTAGATCCTGCAACTTTTTGCAACTTTTTGAAATATTTAAGTTTGAAAAGACGTAGTTTTGCTGTTAATAGTGACTTCGCCACGCTTACTCGAGTGCCACTCACTCGCTCGTTTCCGCTCTCGCACTCTGACACTTATTACTTCGAGCAACTCACGCAGTATGATAGGAGTCCTCTACTCTAGTGGTCAGAATTCAGGACGCTCATGACGAAGAGTGCGGGTTCGATTCCCACAACGGGCAGAGTTTTGGAACTTTTTTAAAAATTGTTTTTAATCCTTCATTTTTTGAAGCGCGTCACGTTACATCCAAACACGCCGCACTTCGTTCTTTTCAGCCCATAAGATCATTAATGGAAACTAAGCCATCTGAATTATCACGTTCGACCTTTCCAATGGGTTTTAATGGACTGTATACAGCGTTGTCAGATTGAACTATGTAGGGAACTAATTTTTTACGATTAAAATAAAAAAGTGACTTATAAAATATAAAAATAAAATAAATTAATAATTGATAAATAAACGAAGTAAAATAAAAAATGTAAGCGATCATTTATGAATCATAAACGTCGATTAATCGAATAATGACAACTAATCACTAATAATACTATCACTTGCCAGTATTCAACCATATAAAGTATTTATTTAATCTCTGTGCAAGTAGCAGCTAGCAAATATTTTACAATAAAATATGATCAAAATAACAGCACTGTAAAAAAGTATTGATTAAATTATTTCACGTTCGTAATCTGCGACCTAAAAAAGCCCTTGGCCGTAGGTTTATGAAACAATATCAGATCATTTTATATTCAGTTGCATAGAAGAAACGTGTAGATATATAATGATGCACAATTTGGCAACAATGTAAAAATTATCGAAAAACTGACTTCCTATTCGTAATCAGCAACCTGAAAAACCCCCCAACGTTTCTTTAATAAACAATAAGGTAACTTTATATTCAGTTAAATAGAATAAACGTGCTTAATAGTGTGCAATTCGGCAACACCGTAAAAATATCGAAAAACTGACTTCATATTCGTAATCAGCGACCCAAAAAACCCCGAAACCCATGAAACCAGATGAAAATTCGGTTGGCAAAGCCTTTTGTCGCAGTACACCCACACACTGTGCTACGGCCGATTCAAAAAATAACCGTATGACCGTACGCGGCAGAAAAGTCGAAAAAAAAGTGTGTTACGGTCAAAACCAATTCTGGAAAACACTAAAATAAGACTAAGCAAACTCTTAGCTTTCATTTGAGCTATTATTTGATCCATTTCGAGTGCGGAATAGCGGAATGGCAGCGGTTTTAAGGCCCTATTCCACCTGAGACTTTAGTCGCCGGATCTAGCGTCAGCGTCAGGAAGATCAGGTGGAAGAGCGAAGATCCGGGATCTAGCGTCAAGTCGCTAGAAGTAGGATCGAATCCTACTTTTTTGGCTTCTAGTGCAACGTTGAGCTCCCGAGTTTCATCAATATCCCTGTGTCATCTTTAATTCGGCTGAAAACAACCAAGACAACCATCATCCGCGGTTCTTGTTATTATTGTTATTACTTTGTTATTATTATTTTCTTGTTATTATGTTATTACGTGAAAAATTACCGACGATTTCGGTAAACAAATGAGTGGTGAGAGGCACTGTTTGCATCGGTGACGCGCGTCAAGTCGCCTAGGTGGAAGGGAGTTTTCAGCTTCTTGACGCTAGATCCGGCGACAAAAGTCTCAGGTGGAATAGGGCCTTTAAAAAAAAAGTAGGTGCGCGATTTTGAGCGCAGAGCTGACAATCAACGAGTGTCCCCTGCTACAACGGCATGTACGGTAAATCATAGCACACCTCTCTAACTCGAGCTCTGGCCGTCTGGGTAACGTGCTGTGTTCGAAATTCACGTATCTTCAATGGGTGTGGGTTCGATCCTGCCTTATAACACATTAATTTTTAAATGTCTCTTCACGTCGCATCGCGTCGTTGATATTACTTTGTTCCATAAATGTTGGAAATCCTCATTGTGGAACACCGTAAAGGCACAGAGCTTCAGCGTGCCGACATGAATTTTGCCTCTTAATTTCATTAAAAACGTACCGTCTCACTGTACCTGTATCAATCGATTACGACTACCGATTATCTTACATAATGTTTAATTGGAAAAAATCAGATTTTTCCGAAACTACTTTGAATAAGTGGATTTAAAATAAGCCGAAGCCGAAAAATTGTGCTTCGAAAAAGGGGGGAATTTTGATCGATTGAAACATTCTAACTATTAGAAAAAATATGAATGAAAAAACTGAACTACTTTCAGCCCCCCCCCCCTTTTCAAAGCATAATTTTTCGGCTTCCACTCATTTTAAATCAACGTATTCAAAGTAGTTTCGGCAACATCTGATTTTACTCCAATTATTAACACTATGTAAGATAATCGATACTCGTAATAGATTGATTCAGGTACTATCGACGAATTAAAGATTGTCGCGAGTTATCCACCAGCTAAGTTTTTCCTTAAAGGTTTTGGTTCGGCCACTCTTCATGCTCCTCACACCTTGCAAGTAAGGGGCGAGTGCGGGTGGGGCGGAAAAGCCGTCGCAGATCAGTCCCACACTCACAACCATAACTGAAAAATGTGTGAAAGTTTCGCGACAATCTTTAATTCATCGATAGTACAGTGAGACGATACGTTTTTAATGAAATTAAGAGGCAAAAGTCATGTCGGCACGCTGAAGCTCTGTGCCTTTGCGGTGTTCCGCAATGAGGATTTGCAACATTTATGGACCAAAGTGATATCAACGACGCGATGCGACGTGAAGAGACTGTTAAAAATTAAAGTGATATGAAGCAGGATCGAACCCACACCCATTTCAGCTACGGGAATTTCGAACACAGCACGTTACCCAGACGGCCACCGCTCGAGTTAGAGAGGTGTGCTATGATTTACCGTACATGCCGTTGTAGCAGGGGACACTCGTTGATTGTCAGCTCTGAATTCAAAATCGCGCACCGACTTTTTTTTAAAAAACCGCTGCCATTCCGCTATTCCGCACTCGAAATGGATCAAATAATAGCTCAAATGAAAGCTAAGAGTTTGCTTAGTCTTATTTTAGTGTTTTTCAGAATTGGTTTTGACCGTAACACACTTTTCTTTCGAATTTTCTGCCGCGTACGGTCATATGGTTATTTTTTGAATCGGCCGTGGGCCCTTTGGAACGCGGCTTTGGAAAAAAAGTCGAGAGACGCTTTTTGTAGCTCTTATGTTTAGTAGAACAAAGCCTGTACTCTGATTTTTCTTATTTCCCCTTCTGCTGCTCAGAATAATTTTTTTTCTCTTTTGCGTATAATACTTTTCGCGCAACTTTGAGCTTTCATAACTCAAAAACGAAGCATTTTCGGACTATATGGTTTATAGGAACTTTTTTGTTCGTATAGACCTCCCGAATGACCTCTGAAATTTATGCCGGAAAGAACTGGACCACTCTGTATACTAAATTAGGTGATTATGCTTTTGCATAGGTGCGTAATAAGTCTCCTGATAAAATCAGAAAAAAATTCAAATCTCGCCATCAGTGCCCTGGCGCTGCTGATAGCATTTAAAAATCTAGTTCCAAAATTGCTAAGAACTGTTCTTTATCGTATATTCGTCATATATGTGTCTGCAATTATAGTCTAGATTCAGCACATTTAGGTCCATTAAGTGTTCATCGGCTAAACGAATGCATACTTCGACAATTTACGGCGCTTTATGCAAGATAGTCAAATGAACACAATGTTCGTAGATTGAACATACTCACTTTGTTTGGACGAAACAACTGAAATGTTGAATCGCTAAACATTTTAAATAGTACCTTGTGCCGTGCAAAATTCATACCTAGACAAGCGGCGCTCTATGCAAAATAGTATATTGGACTACCTCAAATGTTTAATAAAACTATTTTTTTTCTTGCAGTAAAACGAAAAATGCTAAAAACAACATGTCAGACGTTTAGTTGGTTCAATCTACCTAAATAGTTAATTCGAGCAATGTTTATTTTTTTCTTTCAGTGTAATTAATTTCAATGCCTTTTGTCAGTTTGACCAAATTATAAACAGTCAATGCATTGAATGACACCAGATGACTGCGTAAAGTTTGCCTTAGCTAGATCACCACTCATGCTTGTATTTATTGCAAAATGGCTTACAAATTGACTACCTAAACCAAAAACTCCATATGTAGTAATTACTTCATGAATCAACTCGCAACTATGACCTCACTAGGTTTCAACAACCTGAATTTCATCACAACAGCATTCAATTCCTATACCCACCCCCCACCTCTCCTTAATAAATCAAGTTCATTCATTTGCAACTAACAGGAAGCAAAAGAAGTTAGTTTTACTTAATTCTTCTGATCTTCTTATAACTATAGCTTTTTTCAAATACAACACCGTGTTAATAACCAAAAATTCCTACCAACAAAATAATTTTATTTAAAATGTTGGACTCGCCCTTTCCAACATTTGCTTGATGGAATTTTACTGCTTGTTTTTTCTTAAAGTGCTTGTTTAATAGAACATTTTGCATCCAGAGCTTTTTCAATTTGATCCTTTTGAAGGGGAGCAACGAATTTTTGAAAATGGGTGGCTATCAAACTTTGAACTTTGATTTATGGAACAAGAAAAAATATATCAAACTTTGATTTACGCCAAAAGTCTTAGAATGTTACTCCCTTTCAAACTATGTATCACAAGATAAGGGGTGCCATAGGAAATGGAGTTTAATTTACCACCCCCCCCCCCATTTTCTGGGTTGGGGGGTCATCGAAAACAGCCCCCAAAAAGTAGCCCATCGGCATGAAAAATAATGGCGAAAACCGATTCTCAAAATATCAATGAGGACGAAAGTATGATGGGGGTGTGAGCTAGTTTTGCCCATCCCTGTATCTCAAATTCAGGAGAAAAGGTTTCATGAGAGCCTGTTATCAAAAATATTTTGTATTTGGGGGGTATTTTAAGACTGGGATAATGAACAGTCAAGCGCTGCAAAGCCGTACCATTCCATACATTGTAACATGAGACGTGCTGGCTTTCATAGATTTGTATTCTGTGGAAACGTCAAACTGCCACAGTAGGTATTTACCCTTCCCTTGCCTCACTCGGATTGTAAACATATAATCATGCGTAGTAGTCGGAATAATAACCATGTTCATTTATACCATGGTTGATGGTACCGATTTAATTATTGTTTTGTGATTTCGATTGTTTACCCTGTGAGCTCTTCTATTTTTTCCCAGCATAAAGACAGTCATGATAGTTCTTCTTTTTCAGGGGCGTCATTTTGAGTTCCGCTGGGGGGGGGGGGTGTGATGACCTTCTATTTCCTTTGCTCATCAATATAATTTTAGAGCCCTACAACCCTGTATACCCTATATTCACGGCCCTAAATTCCAACAAAATTTGTGGGTGACCACCAAATTCTAGTTCGAATTTTTTTTCTATACCAAAAAAAGGTCGGCACTTTCTTACTCTTAGCCAACTCTTGGTAAGAGGTGGAGGGGGTGGGAGGGGGAGGGAGGGGGAAGAGGAGGGCAGGGAGCAGTTGCCCTCCTCCCCCTGTAAAACTAACTCAACATAAATTTCTGCAAAAAGAAGTCGTTGTTCCTTTTGTTCTGCAAATCAAATATACCCACTCGAAGAAAGTAGGAGGTAAAATGAACTACAGGGTAGTATTAAAATAACAAATACTGATTTTTGCTGTTCAAATTGATTCAATTTTCGTCTCGATAAGGTCTTTGCAATGAATCAAATTGTAGATTGATCAAAAAGTCAAGTGGCAGCGCTTGGTGTTGCTTTTTGCTGGTGATAAAAGATACAAGTTACCTGAGGGGGTGATTACAGAGGGTCGGATCGTAATCGGATCGAATGCTTCTTATCAAATGGGCTTGCTACTGCGCAACTCGATCGCGCAGGTAACCCCCTCCTCACTTCTTCTTACTTCAGTCGACTGAGCTTACGACATGACAGCTTTCCACTCATCGGCTACTTTTTTCCCGCTTCCATCGTTTTGAGGAACTCGAAGCGATTCGATCAGTGAAGCCACCCGTAAGGTTATATGTACTTGATCCGATCATGATAACGATAACGATCCGATCCTCCATAATCACCTCCCTGGTGCCCGCTGGGTAGCAGAAAGAATGGGGGTCAGAGTTTTATTCATCAAATTGTATTTCATTTTCATTCGGTGATCGAATCAGATTCGAACAAATAATATTCGAAGATTAATTATCGGAATATGTTTTGAAACGCTGTAAAAATAGATTGTCGACGAATAATTCAGTCAATTTATAATGCTTTCTCACAAACAATGCTGCCGTATCCCAGTTCCTACGCATCAACTCTGTTGCCAGACTGATTTCATTATTCCTGAGAGTTTGGTCGTTCTACTCTGGATCTAGCTGAAAGCAAATTTAATTGTAAACACTAAAGTTTTCCAAGAGAGAAAAATATTGCATTTCGCGTTAGTTCACAGAAGTAGGAAGAAGAAGGGTCTGCAACCATTCGGGAAAAGAGCGAATGGTAGACCACGTAAGAGGCACTCTCATTCAAAGGACGAAAGTTGAAAACTTCAAATTCGCAAAAAAATCAAAAGCAAAAACAAAAAATCCGACTTAAATGCACAAACATTTTTTCTATTCCAATGGGGCTGTTGCACACTTTCGTTGTAAGCTAGCTAATAGTCGATTATGGTGTAAAAACCTCGAGAAATAACGATGGCAGCATTAAAAACTTCCGAAATTCACTTCTAAACTCAATAAACGCTTTTATTTGCGCGAGCGTAATGGTGGGTGAGAGCAGTAATCATGGGAGATTCCTATATATCTTAATTTCGTCACTCTCTATTTGCTGACAAGGATGATTCTCCGAGTAATTAGTCATCAGAGTAATGATCCACATAATCCTATGAGTGGTACTGTGACAGCTCGTGACACCGGTGTCACATGAAAGTCGTCTCTCATTGGTCACTTCTTGATGGAGTTACAGTATTGTTAGATGGGAATCACCCATTATTAATGCCCTCAGCCACCATTACGCTCGCGCAAAGAAAAGCGTTCATTGAGTCCAGGAGTCGATTTTGGAAGGTTTTAGTGCTGCCATCGTTATTTTTCGAGGTTTTTACACCGTAATCGACTCTTAAACCGCTGCAACATTCCCATTTGGCCGTGTTGCAATTTAGTCGCGTCAAAACTGTATTGTTTACTTTCGCGAGCTATACCTATACTCTGTCCGTTGTTTAAAGGTGGCTGGAATATAAGTTGAAAATGTACAATGTGACGTCTATGCTTCGCAGCTTAGTTTTCGAAAGAGCCATAATTCCATGAGGATTTCATTTCAGTTTCGTCGTTTTTGCCTCGTATAGCAGCTCATATCATACGCGGACTTCTCTTTGGCTGGAAAGCAATGGTGAGCCGAGACTCGGCGGCCCTTTCAAGGGAACTCACCCTCGTCAATCGGCTGTCAATGTTACAGAAACGTTTGCCTCTCTTATTTTCAGCGTTAAGGTTCTAAATTTATGTTGTAATTCCAAAGAATAATGATGGAGCATTTCTAACTTCTGATTTAAAATCAGCTCATCAATGCGAATAATTTGACACTAATCTTCAGTATATATTCCGATAATATGCGATTATAATTAAGAATTCAAGTCTAATGGAAGGGTTGAAACGCCAAATTCATCCCAAACTATACAAGCTATCTTAAGTTTAGTATGAAATTGTTCTTATTTACAAGCTGAGTACCTACTTATTTATAGTTAATATACTATAGTAAGAAAATTGTTCCATCTCTATTTTTTAAATTAAGGAGTTCTCTGGAAAAACCACTTATAAAAAATGTATGCTCGTCCTCAAAAATTCATAATCCAAAGTGTTATTGTGTGCGTCTCCGATGAGTTAAACGGATTGTAATTCCTTAACTGACAATTGAAGCTCAGACCACTCATCAGATGAAAATAATAACCGGCGTAACTCATCAGAAACACACACAATAAACCTTTGAATTATGAGTTTTTGAGGACATGTATACCTTCTGTTTTATTAGTGGTTTTTCCAGAGAACTCAATTATGAAAAACTCCGAGTTGAGGCGCAATCGCGGGTGTGTGAAGAGACTCACCACAATTAATTGACAACAGTCTGACAAGGGTGAGATGAGTCTCGGATCATCTTTTGTTCTACTTTTGACTAGGATTGAGGCAGCGTAGTCAAAAAATGCTGCTTGCGCAGGTAGCACAACCGCCTTCAAATATCGAAGAGTGTGTAGTTCTTGATATTGATAAATCGATCCATAATTACTCAACTTTTATGGTAAATTTTTGATCACAAAAATTTCAAAAATAATCTATTCAACGTCAGAATAATTATTGAACTTTGAATATCAGAATTTCCAAAAACCAATATCAGATTTTTTTTTTCGTAGCTCGATTATCCCTGGATACCGAATTTTATTTAAATCTGTTCAGAGATTTTCATATAATCCTCATGGCTTGTTACGTATATACCTATAGTTTGAAAAAGTAGTGTAGCACTTAATAATACTGCACGTAACTTATTGATCCACTTCATTAAGTTCAAAATACTTGGGCAAAATCTAATTTCAACCTAGTGAAAATTGGCTAGGTCAACAAAGAGTTAGTATTTCTTGCAACCTTATTAGAACTTCCTCTTTTGGTAATATGCGGAACGCTCTCATTCAGCTAGGAAAAGTTGAATGACTTCGTATTTTAGTCTGAATATGTGTCAGCATTCTTTAAACGTCAGTCCACAGAGTGTTTTGTTACTTTCTTTTCAGCATCGGACTTCCCCACACCTTTGTTTTTTTCCAACTTTTACGAGAAACTTGGTAACGTGCGTAACGAAAGAATGCCTCCTAACAATAACACTTTTCCATGCGACCAGACAGACAATCTAGCTCTCCAGATCAGAGGCATTGCCTTTCTCCCTTTTTCTGAACCCTTTGTATCCTGACGGTAAAAAAGGGGTCTATCCAGCTACCATTGGGAGAGCCCCCCTGTAGAAATGGATGAAAAGAAGAATGATAGAGCTAAGCGTCAGCTTTCAGAATAAGGCCAGTTTTTTTTTTTTTTTTTTTAATATGGTCGACTTTAGGAGCGGAAGAGCAGGGGGTCAAAGTCAAAACCTTCAATGCTCTATAACTTTTGAACGAAAAGAGGTACTAACGTAAACATTGCCAAAAGATGCGCCTTTTAAAGATCTTTTGATTAATGTGATACAACGTTTCGTTTAAAACATATTTCAACCGGTTTTTGCCACTTTTTGAATTTTAGAAATGTTCTAAAAACGGTTTTTTGAGTTTGAAAAATATGCACAATGCATGGATCTGAACAAAGAACTCCTGTGAAAGAAAACTAATTTTATAACCTTTCAAACGGCGCAAACCACGCTGCCGAGAAGCGTTTCGTTAAAGAGTCATGATCGCCCATAAAATTTCAAATCTCGCTAATAATAGGGTTTTGCCGACTTTCGATTCTACAAAAAAATTAATTGCTCCACCAATAATTCATGAAATGCATTAAAACTTGGTGAATGGTGTTTTTTTGGGTCGCTAAATTAGTTTTCGAAAAACTAATAACAAAAATGAATTCAATATCTCTTTTCGTCCTTAAGTTATAGAGCATTGAAGGTTTTGATTTTGACCCCCTGCTCCCCCTTTCCCAGTTTACCAAATGAAAAAAAAAAAAAAAAAAAAAAAAAAAAAAAAAAAAAAAAAAAAAAAAAAAACTGGCCACATTTTAAAAGCTGACGTAGCTCTGTCATTCCTGAAAGTTGCATCCATTTCTGCAGCCGGGCAACTCCTAATGGTAGCTGGATGGATACCTTTGTACCACCAAAATAACATGGTTTTAAATGTATTTTGTGACAAATCACTCTGCACATCAATTTAAACGAAAACAGTTCATTCTATATTTATTGAGATTGATAATGAATTTATGAGAAGTACCTATTTGTAATAATGCCGGATTGAAAGGGTTAAATCCTTTATAGCTTGCTCAGTTCGCATATTATATCACATATTATCATGTTTTATCGGACTTTAGAATTGATTTTTTTTCATTCCTGTCGGCTGCTGTTTTCTGCCCTTCAAGCTTTAAGAGATTGGTGACAACTTTTTCACTGTCTCTCCTAGAGCCTTAGCAATATTATTCAATTTAATTTTTGTTGTAATGGGTCTGTTGCAAACTTTTGCTACAACGATTAAGTGTTTAAACCAATGTAAAATCGCCTGAAAAGTCCATTGGTGGCATCAGAATGTCATTAAATGCAATAAGAAACTCACAAGAGGCGTTTAATGAACTCCAAGATGGCAGAGAAATATTGAGCAATTTGTCTGCATGCACCGCGAACATCCAAGGATAGCCAACCTCACTATATCGATCGCAACCAATCACAACGTAAATAAACTCGTAACCTCTACCTCCAGTGAGATGGTCAAAAGTTGGCCATCTTTGGATTTTCACGGTGCATGCATACAGATCGCTCAATATTTATCCGCCATCTTGGATTTCATTAAACGCCTCTTATGAGTTTATTATTGCATTTTATGACGTTTTGATGCCACCAATGGACTTTTCAGGCGATTTTACATTAGATTATACAATATACACTCATAATTGTTGTAGCAAAAGTTTGCAACAGACCCATTCATTAATGTGGCAAGAACTGTGCTGTGTCTTTCTAATGCAGATTTTTTCTTTTTTTTTTACTGTCTACAGCCACCATATTCTCTTGAAACATTATAATTTATTCACTTGCTCTGTTTTTCCTCTCTGTCAGTTTAGAACAGATTCTTCTGTTGTCTGTCCTAATTTCTAAATTTAACAATTAGAATTTTGAGTAGTCATCGTACATCTTTTAAAATTAGTTGTCAAAACTTTCCTCCTTGCTTACATATTTCTTATTGATTCTCAGACTCTTTATAGAATAACAATCTATGAGGACGAAGCGGCATTGAAAATGTTTTTATCTCCTTCCTTCCATGTCTGCTAACCCTTTTTTAAAGAGAATTTTAACACTAAATGAAGAAGTGACTCAATGCCAATAATGTGTTATGCTTGAAATTTCCTTTTAACTCTCCAAATCGCCATCAATGATCTAAGTTTGATCGTTTCTAAAGCCATACTGTTTCTATATGCCTGTTTCATACTCTTAATTTAGTTACAAAACTGTTTTTTGTGAAATTCGTTCATTTTCAATGCTGTTCTCTCTCGTTTTCTCTGAGTTGATCGTTTTGATCTTGAAAAATTATGCATCCGCAATCTATAAATCTAAAGCATCGAACTATCCATTAATATCCTCATCTTATTTTGTGTACGTCTATTTGACCTAATATTAATTTCACATATCATTAATATTTTTTGGTGGTTTTGGTTTAATCGTTTTACAGAGTGGCCGAAGATGACATTTAGCCACAATTTATTTAAGTTGTTGGTAAGTTCGTTTTAGCCTCCTCTTACCACCTGACTAATGTCTTGATCATTTTCCTTGCTTGTGTTTTTTTATTTTTCTCTGTCTGCGTCGTTTTTTTGGGCTTTTGCATGGTCTTAGAAAATTTGGTCTTGTTTCATTCTTTCAAAATCTTCTCCCAAATGTTTTTGAACAGTGAGGTCTCCTCTCACCTTCATCCTGTACCTATCCAACATTTTTCCCCCGTATCCGTTTCGCGGAAAAACGACGTCGCTTTGGATGGGGAGAAATCACCTTGTTTCCCCGTTTGTTTTATCTTAACTTGATCAGTTTATTAGTTACCTGCTATTAAGTAAATAAATCCTTGAGTCTCCGTTGGTATGTGCCCAATGTCTATCAAGTCAAAAGTTGCCTTAATCTCTCGACGCTCCCCCCCCCCCCCTTACTTTGGGAGCTCCTAAGCAAAGGAGTTTTCGAAAGAATCGTTGAGATAGTTATTGCTTCAGTATTAAATGTAGAAATGTAGAATTCCCTTCATCTTTAACTGTTTCAACCTCTCTCAAAACTCCTTGTACAGATGACAAAATGTGCGAAAAGAGGGATGTAACAGACTGGGAGCTCGTTAAAATTTATCTTTGAGGATGGATATGAATTTGTCACTTACCTCAGTTCCTTAGTCCTAGGACTTACGCTCAAGGATACGGCAATGTGTCGTCTGCTGTTCGAAAATTTCAAGTTTGTGTTGAATTCCTCAGCATTGTGCGGAGACATACATGATTGTTTTTTTTAATCCCCCCCCCCATTTTTTCCGGATTGAGAAGGAGAGTTATGGTTTTCACAAGTTTTCATTATTTTTGATCAGTCTTATTTCTTTGAAGTCAATTTCCCTGGGGTGCCTATAAGGTTATTTCCAAAAATTTATAGCGTAACCCATATCTCAAGATGCATTGTTCGAACTACCTTAAATTTTGACTTGCTATAGTCTGTTCGTTCTAACTTAAGACCTGGAGATTCAGGTATATTTGCCTTCTGTGGCAACGTAGGAGTTCTTAACCCTCGGCAGTTGGCCGATGTGACAGGGCTATACTGCCCGACTCTTGGACTATGGCAAACTATTGAAGTGTTGCCATTCTCTATTTTCCGAAATTCATTTATCGCCCGATCAGGTCTCAAGTGAGAACAAACAGACTATAGATCTCGACCGCGATAAAAGGTATTGACCTCCAATTTGCGCTAAAATGCATAGTTTTTTATGTGTTTATAAATCAGGAACCCACACGATAGGATCCGTTTTTTACACGGTCAAAAAATGCCCAAATCTAACGTCGATTTTGGATATATTGAATAAGGAAAACGATATCGATATTTTATTACATTGATCACCATGGAGTTTGCGACAAGCTCAAAAGGAAACCCACGCTAGCTGTGTAGAAAAGTTTTATTTATGACCACGAATAAATAATACGAGCGAAAGACATTTGGATAATTAATAATAATCATTACTATTGATTATTAAAAGTAATGATAGTAATAATAATAATATTGAAAAAAAGCGGTCAACTGTCGCGTGATGGTATGTGCACTCGGTCAGCTATCGCCGCTGTCAAATGTGCGCAGTCAACTGTCGCAAGGCCGCTTATGATTATGCTTTGTGTTTATAACAAGCTTTGCTTTTTTTGGATTAATTCAGAAGGTATGAATACAGGTATGTGTGATCTAAAAGATATCGGGGAGGTTAATACTTTTGTAGCATTGAAATAGATTTTACAATATCTAGGTTCTAGAAGTTTTGTTCTCTGGTAGTGAAAGAATGTGAACTCACAGTTTTCGGACTTTCATGTAAAGTGCTTTAGATTTGATTCATTTCGATTTTTGAAGCGGGTTTGGTGAATTTTTATTTTATTTTCTGCGGACAAATTGTCAGTTTTGGAAGGAAATATGGAAACGGACTCGGTCAGGAATGGATAGACACACTCGGTATATGAGATCGCATCATTCGATCATTTTTTTTCTTTTTTTCACTGCCTGGGTGGCTCGTGGATTCAAAAGTGGCTGTGGGGGGGGGGGGGGGGGGGTTAAAAATGTGATGCTTCTTTTTTGTGGCTCCTCACTTTTCCGCATAAAAAAGTGGGGGCTTATGGAGTTGCAACCTTTGTTTTCTCCTTTTTTTGAGCCCTCTGTGGTTCACTGAACCTTCAAGAAATCGATTGTTTCGCGAAAGTGGTTTCCGGGGGGGGTTGGGAGGGGGTTGGAGGGGGAGGTGAAAGGGGGGGAGGTTGACGGCTTCGGAACTCACTGTAGAAAGCCGTTTTCTTATCTGGTTCACTGATCTTTTACGTAGAGTCCTTCAAACGACTAAGGATGGTAGTGAACGAATTCGAATAAAAATCGCTTTTTGGGGGATTTTGGGCTCAATCCGTTGATATCAGTTATTTCGCGAGCAAGAGATAAAAAGAAAGAAAAAAATCGGTGAAATTCGAGTGAAAAGACCAAAGACCTCAGCGCATGTGAACGATAGCAGCTTAAAAACGTTCACAGTGGATTGCATTGTTAACTGTGGCGGATGCAGAGAGGGGTCAAGGGGGCACACGGCGCGGCACGTGCTCCCCCTCGAAGCCTCTTTGCCTTTTTCAACAGAAAGTAGCTTAAAACTTGTTTCCTGCGACGCTTCAAATTTATTCAAATTTGCGCCCCCTCTCAATAAATGTTCTGGATCCACTGCTTATCGTTCATAATATGTTCGATAAGACTCACTGAAAAGGAATGGGGAACATAGGGTCATAGGGGACGTAGGGTCCTTTTCAACACCGAGTACTTATAAATCTATTTTTATTTTTTGCCAAAACTATTAGTTGAGGTCTACTTTCGAAGCATCCATCTTCCAAAAAGACATGTCCGGCTACCGATAAGGCCCCCCTCCCATTTTTCGCTTTCGTAGAATTACATTTTCCGCCACGCAGAACGAGTAACCTCACGTTTTTAGCAATGTTTTTTAACACCTGTGTGTTTGAAGTCGCAACTTCTGTTTTTGTTTTTGTTTTGTTTTGTTTTTTTTTTTTCTTGGAAAAATGCCAAGCTTTTCCGGGACATTTTTGAAATTTTAGAGTCAAGGACGAAGACGATTCTGACGAACTTGCACTCAATTTAATCTTCTGATTTTCTGCGTTTTAATGGGGGGGGGGGAGTCTTTTGTGGCAGTTTGTTCTGGGTTACCCCTGATTTCCTCGTAGAATGTGACTTTACTATTTATACGTGAGAACGATGGTTATCGAGAAAACCGCATTATAAGCGGAAGGGGGCCGGTCGCCGCGCAGATGGAGGTAGTTTCAGAAGTGGAGGCGCACCTAGACCGATAATCTTTGGAATTTGTCAACATCATTTCTGATATTATTAGATAAAAATGAATGAAAATGAAATTGAGCGTTAATTTTTCAATGAGGAACACTTTAAAAGCCAAAGAATACAATTAGAAGCAAGTTCGGTTTTGATTTGAAGGAATTAAAGTTGAAAATTCGTCAAAGATTATGGTTTAGGTGCGCCTACACCTATGAAACGAGCTCTACTGCAAGAAGCAATGCGGCTGCAGACAGCCTTAACAGACTCCCGCTCTGGGAGGATAGTACTGACGTCACAGTGCCACTGCTCGTTTCCCGCCGAAACTGCCGTTCTTAGGCATTCTATTTTTTACGTCTCAATGACTCCGCGACTGCGCATTCTGGAGAAAAACTGAAACAATTGTCGTTTTTAGCTCCTCCAAGACTTTCGATTCACACGTGAAAAACTCAAATCCCGACTCTTGAAACCGGTCCATTGGTGTGGAGTCGGACTTAACGACAGAATTCAATCGGTCTCATCTTTTCGCTCGATTGTAAACCCCTAATCCGATTTGGAGTGCTACTTTTTGGTCAGCCATGCCCAAATTACGATCAGGATAAAAAAAATTATTATTCTATTATTGGTGAAACTTGTTTAGTTCAATGATTATAAAAATAATTCCTAAAATATTTCTTTCTTTTCAGCACTCCATATTCAGGCGATGAGTCCAGTGATGATTCAAATAGTGATGATGATCGTCTGAACAACATCATCAACAGTAATGAAGACTTACTTTCACCAAACTTGGATGATATCAACTATGGTCGTAACTGGTCACCTGTGACTGATAGGAAACGTCGCAAAGAAAAGCATCGATTGGGTAAACCCGATATCGAGTACATGTATTTTCCCGGTAGTCCATCTCCAGAAAGTAACAGCTTGGATCTTTCAAAATCCTTGATTTTTAACAATCGTGATTACAGTGTGTCGAGTCCAATTAGTTTGACGTCGACTAATTTAATGAGTCGGAACCAACCATTGAGTAATCAAAAATGGCCCAAGCAACACACCAATGAGCCTGATGGGTCAACAGATGACTCCGCAGATTACGCCGCTGATAGTGATGATTATTCGTTGTAAAGTTGTAATTAAGCAAAACGTCCCTCATACTAAGTCAAATTTATTGTAAATAAGTTGAAAAAATCGCTACAAAAAAAAAAAAAAAAAAAAAAAAAACATTTCTTTTTCTTTCGTTTAATCCAACCCTCAATTTCTAAAAGAATGTTGATACTACAAGTATCACAAGCTTCGTTAATGAAGTACAAATCACATGAAATTACTTTGTAATCCTCGGAAGCTTTTCATGGAGACATATATGGTTGACTAGATTTGAAAGGTTAAGTTTTTGCAGAAGAGATAAATTGTCTTTTAAGTAAGAAACAGAACAAGAAGATTTTAAAAATGTACCTTTTCGAGAACTTTTCTTCAGTTGAAAAATGTGAAGCTGTTTGCTCTTCAGTAGTAACTACAGTAAAATTCAGTTGTGTCGAATCGCATAAAGACCGATAAGAAGTTCGACAGAGCGAGTAAATCGACTTTGCCATTTTCGGTAGGTACCAGTTAAATCAGCGGCAAAATTCATAAAATTTGACACACCGCATTTTTCCAGAAAAATCTGCGTGTTTCAAGAAAAGCTAGAGCTTTTACATTTTGAATCGAACTGACCGGCCAGTTTTCCGTTGGTTCCGCGTTGATATCTTACACTGACATCTAGCAACTGCTGTCAAAAATCAGCAACGAATAACGATTTTCTGCAGTGATATTACTGCCTATATCAAGCGCCCTACACGGTGCTATAGCAATGGGGCTCTTGCAAACTTTTGCTACGGGGGATTGAAGAGTTGATTTTTGCATTAAAACCTGTAAAAATGACGATGAGTACACTGACAAATCACGAAATTCACTCTCAGAATCGGGCATAATGACGGTTCAAAGCTGGTATCATGGTAGATTCCTATTTAAAATGAGACATATCTCTGTGTTTTCGTAGAGAAAGTGACACATTCGACAGGAATCTCCCATGATACCTGCGTTGAAGCGCGCCATTACGATCTTGCCGTTAAAGCAGTTATGTGAGTTTATCACTGAATTTTAGACTTTTTCGGTATGATTTTCTTGATTTTTGCTAGTCATTACACCCGATTGGACCATTTATTTGCTCCCAGCAAAAGTTTGCGAGAGCCCCATTTGCAGACGACGACAGCTTGTTGTAATGACGAACAAAGATACAGGAGAGTGCTCGAGTTTTGTAAAAGAACAAATGCTCGTTCTTTATATCCAGTTTGCAAATAAAATATCAGCTATTAGCAATTTTAATAATAATATTTTAATTAGAAGTCAGATGAATAAAAAAACACTTCAGAAAGAGAAACAACGACGAAGTAAAATAAAACAACTTGAACTTCAGAAAAATAGAACGCTGTGTGTAAAAATAATTCAAGTCCCACTTTTGAGAGAGAGTGCCAAAGGCAATAGGGACTGTTCTCCTCAATATGCAATGTAAGAGAATGTAAGAAAATGTAAGAAAAATATCGACTTCCGGTTAAAGCAAAATACGTAGAATTTTACGCCCTTCAAATGAGGTATCACAAGACAGGGGTTATTGCCTTTTGAAAATTTCGAGATTAGCGGGGTGCCCCCCTGAAAACTCCTTAAAAACCAAATTCTGGGTTGTGACAGTATTTTTAAATGAGACTTCAGGTCCGAATTTGTGTAAAACCGATTTTTCCCGTTTTTTTTAATGGTCAGCCGTTCAAGAAAGCCATAGTGAGCAGGTTACGTGAAACACCCTGTAAGTGAAACGCGTTTGCCACTCTGGTGTTGTGTTGACTCGACTGTGGTGGCTACCGCCACTTATAATCTAGGGTTTTAGGGTAGTCTTTCTTGTAGGCAATTTTATGTCGTTTCATTTGCTTTTCCTGTTTTTGATCTAAACTCAATATTAAAAAATCAGATGGCAAGTTTGCGTCATACTTGATGTTTCAAAATGGCGGCTTCCTGGCCGCAAAGAATATTCCTGGAGCTCATGTGTCCATTTGCCGACTTATTTGGTCACTAGGAGTCGGAAAAAAGGTCTCAACCCGAACCCGTGGACACAAAGGATGTTGCGTAGTGAAATTGGCAGTTCTGGTTTTCCTCCAAACTCCCCATAAAAACCTCAAACTCGATATATCTCGCGTCCTCGTAAAGAGCTCGACGAACCTATTTTAGCTTTGACCTTAAAATGATCTACTTTTATTGTTTTTAATTGTTCTTTGGTAGTGCTACATTCTATCATTCGTTTTCGAACCTTGTTGTGAAAAAGTAACCGATTCTAGAGTTTTCATGCTACGAAACACTCGGAGGATCCGACAGATCCATTGTTTTGTCAATAGAATATATTGTTGGGCTCTGCACAAAGCGATGAACTCGACATTCAATTGTTTACTTTTTCACTCATTGCACTGAGCAAACTCGCGGCGTGGGCACGCCGCGCTGCCGTGACGTTGAACATCAGCCGCGGATAAGTTACGCTATTTTTGCTCGATCAAAGTTCATCTCCGCACTTATACAACATTTATGTTGATACAAAGGCTGCCCCATAAACATCTGGACTGACGCTGTAACTCAAAAACGAAACAGTTTATTTAGCTAAACTTAGTCTCATTCAAAAGAAGGAGTAAAAACCAATCGATTGAGACCAAAACTAGCTTATTTGAACTAAAATTGATCAAGTTATATGGCAGTTTAAACATGGGATGTAAGGAAACACCCTACCATTTTAGAGCAAAAATGTATTCAAAGCAAATGTATTCTCCTTTGCAAACGTCAATCTTCATCGCCGCTATCCTCTGAATCTCTAAGCTCCTCTCGCTTTTTCTCTGTGTATCTTCCTTCGAATCTTCTGCACTTTTCCATGCGTTTCTTCCATTTTTGAACCATAGTCTTCTTGAATTCCTCCTTAGGGATGCTTTTGAAGAATTTCTGAACTCAACTCTGGATTGCTGCCCATGTTTCAAATCGCTTGCTGCGAAGACTTCTTTAATTCCAGGAATAGCCAGAAATCGCAAGGAGCTAAATTCGGACTATTTGGTGGGTTTGATCGTTTCAACTTACAACTTTTCAAGTCGTCTTCGACGTTGTCCAGTCGGTTTTGTCGTAAACAGAACCCCTGGAAAGTTTTACGGGCTAATGCTGAAAAGAAAAAAATTCTCTAAAAACGGTAGGGTGTTTTCTTACATCCCATGTTCAAGCTGCCATAACTTGATCAATGTTGGTTCAAATAAGCTGGCTATGGTCTTAATCGATTAGTTTATACTCTTTCTTTTGAATGAAACTGAGCTTAGCCAAATAAATTGTTTAGTTTTTGAGTTACAGCGTCAGTCCGGTTATTTACGGGACTGCCTTTGTATTTTCGCAAAATGTTTATAACGAATTTTCACAGAGCTCCAAAAA
Organism: Trialeurodes vaporariorum; assembly: GCA_011764245.1. NCBI lineage: Eukaryota > Metazoa > Arthropoda > Insecta > Hemiptera > Aleyrodidae > Trialeurodes > Trialeurodes vaporariorum. The sequence continues at coordinate 61,777,442 of VMOF01000111.1, read as the reverse complement.
ACATGTCTGCACTGCTTAAAAGACCAACTGCTACTCGAGAAAATAGACGAAACAGCAAAATACTTCGTTCTTGTTGGAATTAGTAACTCGTTCGCTTCCATGAATAATTAATTCCCATGATTGTAAAATTGTCTGTGAAAAATTAGGTGTTCTCATCTTGTAGAAAAGTATTTTGATACATGCATCGTTATAAAGATGCCATCTTAATGGATTAGCGATCGATGGAACAAAAGGGTAAAAATAACGATGTTACTGAGGGTAAACTGAAGAGGCAGGGTAAGAACAAAATGGAAGAGATTTGTCTGTTCGTGGCATGTTCACTCACCGCCGCGCCGTCAAGTCGCCCTCTTGCTAATTTAATGTGAAAGGTCTGAAATAATCGAGATGTCTTGACCAAAATCTTTTCGGTTGCGATCTCCACAAGTGATTGGTCATGAATCTCCATCCTTCTCATCCCTCGCCCTAACCTAAAAATGCATCCTGCATGATTTGCACCTTCTAGACAGTATCGGTCTAGTGGAGCAACCTCAATCTAGATTTCGATGCACCGCTCAGCTTGGTGGGGGTAGACAGATTGCTGTCTTGAACGCTCCTGCACCCAATTAATAATAATAGGGCTGTATGTTTAATGAATTACTGTCCATGTCTTTGTTTGTTTCTTTTTTTAAGTGGGTGCAATGCACCTCTACAGTCTACACCCCCCAGTGCAAACCACGTACCACTGCAAATGCCATCCAACGAATGGTTATATTGACTTCGTCAAGTGACCAATGTCAGCTCATCTCAGGACGGAATTCCCCCGACCTCTCCTTGAGGGCTGAAAGAGGGGGGGGGGGCTCAAACACATTTTTCATGTTTTCTCTAAAGAAAATTCCCGATAATAGGAATAAAACAAATTCGGATCCTTTTAGAAAAAGCAACTGTCGGCATTTTTACTCCTTTAAATTTTTTCTGAAAACCCCTCATTTTCTGAGTTATGGGGGCTTTTTGATAAAATTTTGAATCGGCCTTTGTGACTGCCCTGTTCACAATTTCTCACAAATCTTTACAGATTCCAAGGTCCATATACTACAGGTCAGTCACTGCGCAGCTTCCTCGTCTCGCTCCGCGGCAGACTGCTGCCCGCTCCCATCGGTGCCGGTTGAATCGGGGCGAGAAGGAGCGGGAGTTCAAATTAACGTGTGTTTAAATGGGGGAAAGCACTCATTTTAAGTGTAAAGTTCCGGCAGCACACGATGATTTTAATCAAACTAACCGTTTGAGAGTCTTAAATAGAGCTTGTAGATTAGTAGGAGCCCATTCATAAGGCTTTTATATTATTTTTTCCATTTTTAAATGATTTTTAAAGATTGGGTACGAATGCCGGCAGATCGGCTTCGCCCGTGTCCGCTGATTCCCTGTCGTATCTCATTAATTTCTTTACCAAGGGGTGTTTTTTTTGTTTACGCAGTTATTAGACGTCTTTACTTCCATGTGCACAAAATCATAACTCAAAATATTAGAAGAAATCACAGTTAATGGCTGCTAGATATGTAATTTGTACAGTGGCGACACTGGAGACCGCTAAGCAAGCAGCCATTACCCGTGATTTCTTTTTATATTTTGAGTTAAAATTGTGTATACATGAAGACAAAGACGTCTAAGAACTGCTCAAACAAAAAATAACACCCCTTGGTATAGAAATTAATGAGGTACGAGTGAATCAGCGGATCACGGGTGAAGCCGATCTGCCGGCATTCGTACCCAATCTTTAAAAATCATTTAAAAATAGAAAAAATAAAATAGAAGCCTCATGAATGGGCTCCTACTAATCCACAAGCTCTATTTAAGACTCTCAAACAGTTAGTTTGATTGAAATCATCTTGTGCTGTCGGAACTTTACACTTAAAATGAGTGCTTTCCCCCGTTTAAACACACGTTAATTTGAACTCCCGCTCCTTTTCGCCCCGATGCGCAGAACGGACGCGTTTTCGTAACCGGAGTGACTGACCTGTAGTATATGGACCTTGACAGATTCTAAAAAAACAGATCAGGTCCTTTCAATTAATGTGCCACATGTTACCTTTAAGTGAACAAATAAGGTGTTTTACACCAAATCGAAATTTTGGGGCTTAACTGGCTGAAACCGTGGAATGGCGCCAATTCTGCCATTGAAGCCCCAAAATTGGCGTACAACACCTTATTTTTTCACTTAAAGGTAATAGGTGGCACATCAATTGAAAGGTCGATCTGTTATTTCAGAATCTATGTTAATATCTTTGAGTAATTGTGAACAGGTTGGTCACAAGGGCCGATATAAAACCAAAAAGCCCCTATGACTCTAAAATTGGGGGTTTTCAGAAAAAAATCATATGAGTAAAAATATCGGCAATTGCTTTTTCCTAAAGGATCTGAACTTGTTTTTATACTTTTACTGGGAATTTTTTTTTAGAGAAAACTTGAAAAATGTGTGTGAGCCCCCTCCCATTAGCCCTCAAGGGGGGGGGGGATTTTGAAAGTATCAAAAATTGATTCTTCGGGGTCATTTCCCTGCATGCATTTTTTGTTTCAGATCTCAACTCTCAGCCGTTCTCGACGGGTGGTCTGGGACACTCTGTATAGTAGATGGTAACATTCATTGGTAGATGGGCTTTCTAGTTCGACTCAACGATAAAAAAAGGAAAGTTCAACGTCCAAAGATTAGTTAGAGATAAAAGGTAATTTTTACTCGTTGAATGTCAATCTAGCCCGAGGTTTTCAACATGGCGTTTATGGAAGGATTGACGGGACTGGCAGCTCTGTTCGACGTTCGAGTAGGTATTTCAACTGGCGATTTGGCTCGGCACATCAGAATTTAATTGTATGAAAAACAGCAAGCAAGGTAAGTTTAATGAAATGTTTAGCTCTTCATCCGGCATAGTAAAGTTCGCTTTTTGGGAAAAAAGGAATATCCTGTTCATAAACTGTCACCAAAGGCTGGTGATAGAAAAAAAATGTGTCAATCTAAACCATCTGTCGTATCTTAGTATCAATGAATCGGACCTTGTCCAGATGATTTTACTCTGAACATTTCTTATTGAAAGCACGGATATTTTAGAGAAAATAAATACTAAAATGATTCAGTAAAAAAAAAAAAAGTCATTTCTTTCATCAAGCTATGAAATACGGAAAATTGCCTCTAATTTTCCAAGAGGTAATGAGTCAGTGTCTCTCATTATTAAATAAATGGATTTATTTCATTCCTAAAATTTTATTGTTTTAAGTTTTTGTCAATAATTATCTTTTAATACATCAGGCATTTGTCTGTAGTTCGACTCTTGTAGTTGCTCCCAGGAATTGGTTGCAAGCCATACTGCTTTGCCCTTGGACGTTTCGATGGTCCTCTGCCCTTTTTTGAATCTGCGGGCTATTTAAATCGCCATTGTGAACCATAAGTCTAGGAAGCGCTGAACTGAAGTCATGGACTTTTACACACCATCCCTCTCCCCACCCCCCCCCCCATTCTTTTTTGTTTACCTTTTCAGTTGTCCATTGAAAAAACTAAAAAGGGTGGCCAGAAAGTGACTACACACCCCTCTCCTTCATCACTTTTTTCCTATTGAAGATAAAAAGATGCGGTTTGCGCCATGCTCCATCATTTAAAGAGGCTGACTATAGGGTAGTCGCGATTCCCCCTACCCCGCGGGGGTGGGGTCCCCCACCCTCGTAACTCAATAATTTCAAATGGTAACCCCTATCTTGTAACGCTTCGTTTGAATAGGCGTAAAATTCTAAGACTGATAGTGGAAACCGAAGGTCGATATCGCTTTTCGTTTTCGATGTATCGAATTTCAAAGTTCGATTTTGACCAATTTTCAATAAATCTTTTCTCCTCTTTGAAACGTTGGAATTTAAATAAGTAGGTGTCTAGAACACTTCAAAAAGCAAGTTCTTTTCAGAAAAAAATACAGTACTTACAAAAGTTAAGTCGAAGCTGGGTTTTAGAGCTCCAAACATGTGTAACGTTTCTGCCGCCTACGGGGGGCTATCTGAAAAATTCCATGAGACGACCCCTATCGAGTGATACATCTTTCGAGAGAGCAAAACAAATTGAGTATTTTAGTGCAAACCGGAGGTCAGTATTGTATTTCGCATTTGAGGTATCGAATGTCGGAGGTAGAATTAAAAAATTGGATTTCAATGTGAAATACGATACCAACCTCAGGTAACCGAAATGCTCAGTTTGTAATGCTCTTTTGATGGATGTATCACTCGATAGGGGTCGTCTCATGAAAATTTTCAGATAGACCTCCGTGGGGAGCAAGAACGTTAAATAATTTTGAGGGCTCTAAAACCCAGCTTTGACAAAACTTTTGTAGGTACTGTAGGTAACCTCGATTATCCGGACAGGTTGGGATCGGGCACCATCCGGATACCAGAATATCCGGATGATCTAAGTCCGGGGAAGAAAATTCCTAAATACGTGAAAACTGCGTTTGTAATTAGCGAAATTCGCATTATTGGAGATGTATTAACGAGAACATTGAAAGCTATAGATCTTGATAAAGTAATTACGACCAATCCAGATGTAATTCCCGATCACGGTACGGTTGAGTTTTCTCCGGTTCCTCTCGTTCGATTATTGAAAACCGTTTCCGGACCACGTCCGGTTAATCGAGTGTCCGGATAATTGAGGTTACAATTGCTAAAAATTAAATGACCTGTTAAATACACTGTAAAAACAACGGAGTGAATCGCATGAGATTCGGAAGCGAAATTTTCCGTGAGTATCGTGCTCCGGTCGGGGGTGTTCGTGCGACTTCGCTCATCCCCCCGATTCACATTGTACCCCTGGTTAGGGTATGGTTTTATTTTCTTATGAGGCGGAATCTTATCTCGGGTTCTACGGCACCGCAAACTCTTTAAAAGGTACTGTATCTGGAGTCACTCTGATACGCTCGAAGCGATCTTGCTCATCCTAACCTGTTCGATCGTAAACACAATCCCTCGAGGGGGGTTTGATCCCGAAATCAGGTCGGTCGGTATCTCGGAAACGTTGTTGACAGCCGCGCTAAACTGGCTGAATGAGTGCTCGCGCGGCGCCTATAATTTTGAACTACCCTCCATATAGGGGCTGTTCGATTCTCGCGGGGTAGCTCCGGATCCAGGAAAGTGTGTAAGGCTGAAAGTCCTTTTTTTGTGTGTGCCGTCTCTCCTGAACTACGGGGATGGACGTTTTCTACTTTTGATAGAGCGGTTTTGAATTGAGAGGTAGTTGGTCCGTAAAGATCACCCTGAATTCGAAAAAAAAAATTCTCCGAACTAAGATATCCTGAGATAATAATGAACAACTAGTAATATGAAAAGTAAGACGCTTTTTACATACTTGCTTCATCACGTTTATTTCTCCTTTACTAAACTCGAGGAAACTTACTTACTTTTTGGATGATCCTTGATTTAATTCATGTGTTGATAAACGCTGAAGTAACTAAGGATCGTGATACTTTCAAATAGACTTTCCAGTATTGAAGAAAGCGGCAGCTAAAAACTGTTCTAAACTTTAATCAACGAGCTAGAGGGGTCTTGCGGGACGTAATTTTGCAGACATCACGGAGGTGAAGATCTCTCAGTCTTATAGACACACTACACGGGTTTTGGTTTGTTTTTTCCTTATTTTTTATCTTACGTTAAAGTTGTGACGGATCCATGTAGAATTGGTTTGAAATAAGGAAAAAGTACTTTGAAATGGCTATATCTGGACGAAGAAATGGGTATCACTACATACATACAGAGTGTTCAAAAAGTCCGTCCCCCCTATCTAACTTTTGAACGGCTGCAGATAAAAAAACGAAACTCGGGGGATTTTTATAACTTAATGGGAACTACTTTTTGGCGTATCCAAAATTTCCGGGGGCGCTTCTAAGGGGGGTTTTGCGCCCTAACTCAAAATTTTCAAATGGCAATTAACCCCTATCTTATGATACCTCGTTTTAAAGGGCGTAAAATTCTAAGACTTTTGGCACAAACCGGAGGTCGATGTCGTTTTTTGTCATCCATATATCGATAGTCAAAGTTTGATTTGACCCATTTTCAAAAAATCAGAACTCCCATTTGAAATGTCGGAATTTAGAAAACTAGGAGTCAAAAATACTCTAAAAAGCAAGTACTTTTCAGATAAAAATACGGTTTTGATATTAGTCTTGTCTTAGAGCCCTCAAAATTATTTAAAAAATGATTCCTGAGGGGGGCTATCTCAAAAATTCCGAGCCACGACCCCTATCGAGTGATACATCGCTTGAAAGGGCACACGAAACTGAGCATTTTGGCGCAAACCGCAGGTCGATATCGTTTTTGGTTTTTGATTTATCGAATGACAAATTTGGATTTTTACCCATTGGCAAATTTCGATTTATCGAAAACCAAACTCGATATCAACCTGCGGTTGGCGCCAAAATGCTCAGTTTTGTGTGCTCTTTCAAGTGATGTATCACTCGATAGGGGCCGTGGCTTGGAATTTTTGAGATAACTCCCCTGAGGGGACATTTTTTTTAATAATTTTGGGAGCTGTAAGGCTAGACTAATATCAAAACTGTATTTTTTTCTGAAAATTACTTGCTTTTCAGAGTATTTTTGACTCCTAGTTTTCTAAATTCCAACATTTCAAATGGGAGTTCTGATTTTTTGAAAATGGGTCAAATCGAATTTTGACCATCGAGATATCGATGATGAAAAACGATATCGACCTCTGCTTTGCGCAAAAATTCTTAAAATTTTACGCCCTTTACAACGAGGTATCACAAGATAGGGGTTGCCATTGGAAAATTTTGAGTTAGGGGGCAAAACCCCCTTAGAGGCGCCCCCCGGAAATTTTGGATACGCCAAAAAGTATTTTCCATTAAGTTATAAAAACATCCCCCGAGTTTCGTTTTTTCATCTGCAGCCGTTTAAAAGTTAGATAGGGGGGGGGGGGGGGTCGGACTTTTTGAACACTCTGTATATTTATTTTGAAGGATATACGTGATAAAGAAACACTCACATGACTGAAGCAAGCGAAAGTTTTTCACTCAGATAGTTTTCGTAGTATTCTTTGTACCGATAGCCTCAATAAAACACTTTACACTTTTATTAAAAACTTGTTTCAATTTAATTAATTTCAATTTTTCAACTTTTGGGGGAATTTTAGTATAACTCTCCTTTCATCTCTAAATTTGGGAAAATTGAGATAATGCGCTTACAGCTGGAGTAAAAGGGTTAAGGAATAATCGAGTTTGTGGAAAAAATTTTATAAACAAAGGAAAATTGAAGAATGCTTCAAACGTTTTGGTGTGATTTGTCTTAATTGACTAGATTTTTAAGATTTACAGGTCTTCATCTTGCATTTTTTAAAGCGCTAGATTTCTCTAATTTTACATTTGATTAAACAAAAATCCTAGATAGAGTTGATCGGATGCGTTCCAAATCAATTGCCATTATACCATAAGATAGTTAAAGAAGCATGACAAATTAAAAATTGCCTAAATTCTAGAATCGCATCCGTGACCGACCTTTCATCTGAAATGGGAGACTGTGCGCCCGCGCCGCTCCAAGCGGCCACACTCTCGCTTAATCATGTCCAATTGGTTTATGTAGAATGTTGCCCTCTGCTGCTCCTCCGTACCGACCTTAATTCATTTTAAGTTCTCTCTCCCGATTTCCAGCCGCATACTTGCTTCCCAATGGCTCAACTTGGGCGTTCCGTCAAACATCATCCGTGCATCATCCTCGACACATTATCGGCTACGTTTTATCAGCATTTGGCCACTCTTTACCGTGTGGAATGCTCGTTCACGGTATTACTAAATATCTTATAATACCTTATCAAATCAGATTTTCAAAGAAGATTTGCTCCGTCCTAACGATCATCGTACAATGTACTCATTTTTTTTAAAAAAAAATTAATCAACTGTCAATAAACCAATCCATTGAGCAATGTTTTGATAACAGTTCAACAAAGCATGTCCCATCGTAAACAACAATTATTATTCAGTACCTTCTTGCAATTAAACCCCTCTTTTCAAACGGTGCGGCTTTCAACATCGCCAACTGCGCGAACTTGCAAGTACTCAGTTAATATAATACGTGGCAATACATTTCCTTTAAATACGCCTGAAAAACATATTTCCATCCCTTCAAAGTTGTGTTTTTTGTCGTACGAAAAGCTCTCAGTGAGTCAGGTATTTTTTCGCATTGTTTTATCGTAAACAAAGTCAGCTCTCAATTCTATAACCCTTCAGGTAGCTGTTCATTTTAAGTGGCAAATAAAATGTGCGCAGTGAACGTGTTGATTTTAATATTTATCAATCATCTGTGTATTTGATTTTTTACTCGATTTCAATGAATTCTTCAAAATCTCCACACATACCTAGTAATTTGCAACTTTTCAGTGGAACGAAGAGTGCTTTTCAAAGTGATTTATCATCGAAGGTCTCACGGAGTTTGGGGAAATGTTAACGATTAAAAGTTTTAGTTCCATATTCGCAAACGAGTCAGTGAGATTTAGTCAGCTCAAGATGAATGTGCATCTTTATTTTTTATCAATATTTTTTTTACAATTAAATGAAATAGCCGGAGGACCTGCTCGAACTCATCACCAGTCTGCGGAAGACTACTGTCGGGATTTGGAGCCCCAGAAGAGCATGGACATAGAACAGGTAGGTAATGCCCTTTTTCCATGCTCCTCTTCCATTGATTTCTAATTTTTACATCAATCAAGTAGGTACTTTACCCCCGAAGAGAAGCTGTCTTAAGTGGCACAGCCGTCAGCCAGTCTGTCGTCTACCATTAGATGTTCACTCGGTGTGTCCTGCATAAGGTTCGGGACTAGTAAGGAGCTAATTTTCGAGGTCGCTGATTGACCTTTTTCCCCTAAAAACATTTGCTTCATCGAGTTAATCAAGGTCTTTACCTTGTAGTTTAGGTATTTATCTAAATTGTTCCGTGTTTTATATTTAAGCGTCAATTTTGCTGGGAACACTTAATATCTCCTACAAGGACAGCTACATGTCAAAGGAACCAAGTCAACGTCTTTAAGAAGTAGGATGTATAGTTACACAGCAAGGACCCATTTTTCAAGAATTTATTTTGAGTCAAATAACTTATTTTACCGGTGTGTATAGAACCCCTTTCTCCATCCCGGCCCCGGGTAGATCATACATACAGATACGACTTGTATAAATGGATTTAAGATGTAAAAAAAGAAGCAGCTCCTAACAGGGATGTGGACCTTGTCGAGAAATGAGTGGATGCGGATTGCATAAACGAAAAAAGAGACAACTTGGTGGACGCTTCATTTTTCCCTTGCGAGTGGTGACTAAATCAGCGAAAGACCTGCTTTGCTCGCAATGCTGTTATTATCCTCGCGAGAACCCACCGTCACATTGCAAGTCATATGCATTTGCATCGTTTTCCTTCAAAATTGGCGTCTAGTTGTATTTTTATGCGTGCTTTCCATTTTTGACGTCAAAATGTGGTTTAAAGCAACTTTAGGAGGGAGAGAAAATGTTATAAAAACAATTTATCATTTGAGATATCGAATTTCGAAGGTCGATTTACAAAATTTAATATTTCGAATGTGAAAAACGATATCGACCTCTGATTTGCGCCAAAATTCTTAGTTTGTTATGCCCATTCGTTTAATATAACACTTGATAGGGGTCGTTTTAGGGAATTTTTAGGGTAGCCCCCTCCCCTTGAGGGCAAAAACATTGAAAACGTGGTTGGGGGCTTTAAAACCAAGTTTTGACTAATTTTTTGTTAATATTGTATGTTTCGGAAAAGGGCTTCATTTTTAGAGTAGATAATCCAGGCTCTTATTTTTTTAAAATTTGACTTGTGAAAGAAGAACAATGATTTTTTGAAAATGGGGTCCATTGAACATTGAACCTACGATTTCTTGAAAACGAAAAATGATATCGATCTTTGGTTTGCGCCGAAAGTCTTCGAATTTTACCCTTTTTTCAACCAGTTCATAAACAATGGGGTTCATCATTTGAAGTATTGGATTTAGGGAGAAAGTACCCCCCTAAGGGTCCCCCAGGGTGGGCCACAAAACCAATGACTAACTTAAAAGAGGTCCCCCTCAAAATATTCGAACACTTGTTTTAGCGTTTCTGGAAATTTGGGGCCGTTCTCGAGTATTTCAGTCTAGTTCCTTTTTTAACTGACACCCTGTAGTTTTAATGATGTTGTAAAGCTGAAACGAAAACTAAAGATGCACGAGTCATTAAAGAACGAAAGAATTTGAATTTACGAAGAAATCTTCAGAATGAATTAGTAAAGGGTAACGCGAGAGAAATAGTTTTTAGGAAAATTGGAGTGATGAAAATAATTAAAATCAATCGAAAGGGCCTTCCTACGGGATTGAATCGTAGGGAAATTGCGGAAGCACGTCGCAAGTTTATTAGTGAAAATGCATCGCGGTAATGAAAGAAGAAAGGAAGAGAAGAAATGAATTACTTCTCAGGAACCACCGTACCAAACCGAACGCAATAATCTTTGGTGGATTTGCACTTCGCCGGTGTGTCAGATTATCGATTGATCGAGCGAGGGTAGACATCGTATAGGCGCGATTTCACTTCGCCGTAATTCATTCTCTCATGTTACAACGGTCAAGCAGACCGGTCGTTGTAATGCAATTGAATATGAAATGCGAGATGTTCAATTTTGGGTAGTTCATAAAAAAGTAATTCACCTCACAAATCACAAAAGAGGTTTGCGTGGGATTTGAACATCAATGAACTCATTTTTCAAAAGCAGCATAAGTGGTCTTGAGAAATAGGGACTGAGCGAGGGGCGATCTAAAGGGCGAATGGGTTAAATCGACTGTCTGTGCTCTCTGTAGAGGTTGCCGGCGGCGCATTAATCAGTGACTCGTAGCTAATTGACCGCCGCGCCGCTGATCAGTGGCGCGATCTAATTGCGATGTCCGAATACTTGCGGACTGAATGTTGCGCGGCGCGGGAGATTTAAATGCGATGAAGACGCAACACACCTCATGTTATCTGCAGTATCCCTTACTTCAGAGTATATTTGATCATTTGTATGAATTTGGGATTTCAGATGATGGGACTTTGGTATGCAGTAGAAGTGGTCGAGCACCGACCGAATCTTCCTCGAAGCAATCAAGGAACTACGATAATCGATTCGTGTCCCGTACTTCACCTTGCTCAGACTAGTGCTCACTCAATTCGGCTTGTGTGGAGTGAAAAAGCCGGTCAAATCGATTATAGATTCACTATTCCCGATTCCGAATCACCGGGATACTGGATGTCAACTGGGCCTCAAAATGGTAAAAAAAAACTTTTCACTCAATTTCTGTGGTGTCTCTTTTGATGTTACGTGCAGATAATTTGTAGATATATGGGTCATAATACCTGCCCCGTTCTTCACCCTCCAGACTAGTACTCTCTCAATTCGACTTGTATATGCCTGTATGGAGTGAAAAAACGGGTCGAATCGATTTTATGTACAGATTCACTTTTCTTGATTCAGAATCACCGGGATACTGGATGTCAACTGGGCCTAAATATGGTGAACGAACTCCCCCCCCCCCCTCCCCCAATTTCTGTAGTCTCTCTTTTGATGTTACCTACGTGCAGATAATTTGTAGGTATGTGAATCAAAATGTTGGACTGCTGGAAGTTTGACTTAGTCGGTAGTGAGTAGCGACCGTACCGCGAATCTGAATATTCCAAGAACATGAGAGCGGAGCTGTGCTCCTATGCTCCTGAGATCTTATGTGGAGTCCTACTCTATGAAGCGCGGTCTGGGACTAAACTGAACTGCCCGTGAAATATAAGGAAGGCGCGTGAAATAGAAGGAAGGCGCGTGAAATAGAAGGGAGGCTCGTGAAATATAAGGAAGGCAGCGCTGTTTGGGACTAAACTGGAACTACGCGTGAAATATAGGGAAGTCGTGTGAAATATGAGGAAAGCGTGAAAAATAAAAGAACCCGATTTTTGTAAAATATAGAAACGATGCGTGGTTGCCAAATTGTTTTTTCCCCCGTTCCATCCATTGGTTCCACGCAGTTCCACCTGCTCCGGCTCCACACTTTAATCTTTTATTCTTATTTAGGTTTTTTTAGGTTATGGTATTTTTAATTCTTTATGGTTGTCGCCTTTCAAGTAATTTTGAATTTGCCTTCTCCAACTAATTGTTTTGAAAGAAATAAATTTATACTTACGATCCGCGCCGCCGAGTGTAAATTTTAATATCTTTGTGTAGAACGTGCACAACAAACAGCTCCGTGGTAGCGATTCAAAATAAACATGAATGATCTCTTGTATGGCTATGGTTAGCCGTTTATACCGTCGTTTGGGTAATTTTTTTTTTTTTTTTTTTTTTTTTTTTTAGTAAGAAGTTTTTTTTTCACTCGTCTTTATTTTATCGATAAAAAGTCATGTTTTACTATGGCATGACTTTTCATCGATAAAATAAAGACGAGTGAAGAAAAAAACTTCTTACTAAAAAAAAAAAAAAATTCCTCAAACGACGGTAGAAACGGCTAACCATAGCCATACAAGATATCATTCATGTTTATTTTGAATCGCTACCACGGAGCTGTTTGTTGTACACGTTCTACACAAAGATATTAAAATTTACACTCGGCGGCGCGGATCGTAAGTATAAATTTATTTCTTTCAAAACAATTAGTTGGAGAAGGCAAATTCAAAATTACTTGAAAGGCGACAACCATAAAGAATTAAAAATACCATAACCTAAAAAAACCTAAATAAGAATAAAAGATTAAAGTGTGGAGCCGGAGCAGGTGGAACTGCGTGGAACCAATGGATGGAACGGGGGAAAAAACAATTTGGCAACCACGCATCGTTTCTATATTTTACAAAAATCGAGTTCATTTATTTTTCACGCCTTCCTCATATTTCACACGACTTCCCTATATTTCACGCGTAGTTCCAGTTTAGTCCCAAACAGCGCTGCCTTCCTTATATTTCACGAGCCTTCCTTCTATTTCACGCGCCTTCCTTATATTTCACGGGCAGTTCAGTTTAGTCCCAGACCGCGCTTCATACCTACTCCCGTGTACTTATTTACAGCGCCGGATTTAGGCACGGGCAACATGGGCCGTGGCCAGAGTTGGGCAACCGAATAATCAGAAATAATGAAATGACTCCGGCAACACTGAAAACTGGGTTTGCTACCTGAGCTGAGGAAAGGGAAACACATGGAAGGTATAGGTCAATTGTAGAAATATTCGTCGAATAATTTGATTGACTCGGCGTTGCCTGACATCACCGAATAATCTCCGAATAATTTTTGCCCAACTCTGGCCGTGGCCCAGGGCGGCAGATTTCTGGGGGCGGCAAATTTTTCACGGCAATTTTTTTTTTTTTTTTTTTTTTTTTTTTTTTTTTTTTTTTTTAAATGGGTGCTGTCGCAAGTGCAGCTTCGAAAGTGGAACAGCTGACACGATGGTAGACGAGTAAAGAATATGCAAAGACTCAGAATTTCAAATGCACTTTTCACTTTTCTTTGCACTTTTTTTTTTCACTTGAGGGCGCGGGGCGGGCGGCTCGGTGACGGTGCCAGCGGCCGGCGCATCATTTCGTAGCCTTGCGTTTCATCTGAATTCAGGCTTGTTGCTGATTTTCTTGCCGAAAACAACTGCATTGTTATCACCACTAAAATCCAAGTCATTTCGGGTAAAAATTTTGGGAAATCTCTCTAAAAATCACGTAATTTTGCACCTTAAGAAGGTAAAAATCACGAAAATTTCTAGTAGGCTGATTCTCCCTATCTATCTCGTACGAGAGGACACGAGATAGACGAGATAAACAACTCTATCTCATGCAAAGAGATAGGGCGAGACGACTCGGAGCAATACCATCTAAACATACCGTAGCTCGAGGGTTTGAGGTTATGTGATTAGGTTGTCAACTTTTACACAGGCTCTTATGGGGGAAAGAGGAATTTTTGCGGTTTTTTCTAGTTTTTACTAATTTTTCGGCTGTAATAACCAGATTCACTTGGTCAGGGTACTTCCCTGGATGTTCCAGAGCGTTTCCGCGAAAAAACACTTTTTTCACAAAATTACGCGAAACACCAAAGGGTCCCCCCTTTCACATCGACCCAAAGTAAGCAAGGGTCCCCCCTTTGGTGTTACATATTTTGGTGTGTAATTTTGCGGAAAAAGTGGTTTTTCACAGAAACGCTCTAGAACATCCAAGGAAGTGCCCTGATCAAGTATACATGGTTTTCACAGCCGAAAAATTAGTAAAAACTAGAAAAAACCGCAAAAATTCCTCTCTCCCCCATAAGAGCCTGTGTAAAAGTTGGCAACCTAATCACATAACCTCAAACCCCCGAGCTACGGTGTGTTTAGATGGTATTGCTCGGAGTCATCTCGTCTCGTCTCGTAAAATGAGCAGAATCAACCCCCGAACCCCCCTTAGCTGGGCAGGGTTGCAAAATTTCCCGATTGAGCAATCCGTGGATCGCGTGAAAATATAGGGAAATTTCTCTAAAAATCACGAAATTTTGCACCTTTAAGAGGTAAAAATCACAAAAATTTCCGGTGGTGGACCTCCAGACCCTCCCTAGCTGGGTAGGGTTGCAAAATTGCTCGATCGAGCAAAACGTGGATCGCGTGAAAGTGAGGAAATTTTTCAATTTTTTTTTTTTTTTTTTATGGCTACCTACAAGTTTTTTTTTTACAGAAAATGTCTCAAATTTTCAAAAATTTCGGCAAATTTGCGTACCCACAGTGTTTAAATGTTAAAATAAGAAAACAAAAAAAAGTTATCACTTCTCAAATTTTTGTGAGGAAATTTTTCGAAAATCCTGTGAGTAAGAAGTCCCGAATCGCGTGAAACCCCCGACGTTTTGGAAAATTTTGCACCCCTGTAGCTGGGGGCGACCCCGACCTTCTTTCGGGCGTGGGCTTGGATGGGGGCGGCAAATAGTCAAATGGCCCATGGGCGGCAAATGTGTAAATCCGGCGCTGTACTTATATGTAGAATGTTTGTATCCTGGTCGATGCTCACACGAGCCGTCTCACTGCCCGAGCCTATATGTATATAGGACTGCGCTAGCAATGGCATGACGCTGCAGCTGCCAAGGTATAGAGGGTTTTAGTAATGGCGACTACCGGTGATGAGCGTTCCAAACAAAGCCAGTTTGTCTCACTCGCTCTCACGTGACCCCTATGTACTGCCATCTCACTCTAATTTCAAAAATCGTATATAGAGACTTATTTTGTGAAATTTTATGGCAGAAATGAATTTCTCGAGGTATTTTAATGCGATTTTGATAATAATATGTCGTAAAACAAGGCCCTGTATACGAATTTCGATACTAGAAAGAGATGGATGTACATGGGGGTCACGGGAGAGAGAGTGAGATAGTTAGGAACGCTACGCGAGTTTTATCACAACCGATTGCGACCGATGAGTGCATTGTTGTGGTTGTTGGCTAACCGTTGACTGCGCACTAAAACCGTCTATATGGAAGAACAGGTATGGACAGGAGCCGGAGCCTATCTCAGTAGGTGACGGCTACGTCACAGATGCTCTAGACGATTGCGATAAAATTCGCCTAGCGTTCCAAACTATCTCACTCACTCTCCCGTGATCCCCATCTCTCGCTACTGCAGTAGGTGACGGCTACGTCATCGCCAAAGCAAGCGTGTCGTCATCATTTAGCGGGATAACTCGGAAGCCCCTTAAACCCCGCCTCCTGTACATACCTATTCTTCCGTATGCCTTGTGCGGCTGCTTGGACTCCCATCTCCTCACTTAGCTAACCAATTTATCCAGTTTCTGTGGATCCCTTTAATTATATTTATTATTCCGGTTGCTGGGCTTTATATTTCGTTGCATCATTTTAGGTTTGAACTATTGTTTACTCTATAAAAACTCACTGGTTTTTGTACAGGACCGACTTTAGTTTGGCTTAAAAATTTGGGGGCCTAAAAATCAGGTTTCTATAAATTTTCTTGGACAGTTTTATTTCTTCTGAGAAGTAGGTACTCGTTTTACAAAGCACGAGGGTGTTCCAAAAGTAGTTATCATGTTTTGTTTTACTTCCATCTTCCAATTCGAACTTTGACCTTCGATTTATCGAAAACGGAAAACTTTATCAACTTCCAGTTTGCACCAAAAGTCCTAAAATTGTATTCCTTTTCGAACGATGTATCACAAGATAGAAGTTGCAATTTGAATTCTTCTGAGATAGCCCTCGGGGGGTTCGTGCGTCGCGGCAACTTTGAGCGGCTGTAGCTCAGAGATAAATGCTTTCCTCAGATCGCGGTTTGCGCTATTCGCAAGGGCATAGAATCTAATTTTTTTTTTTAACAACAAACATTAATGCTGATCCATAGGTGCGCATTATTATTGAATGTTAAAAACGTCATTTTTTAAGTCTCTAAAATCGAAAAATCGCCGTAACTTGGACAAAATCGTTAGAAACATCTTTGATAGGTTGAAAATGATCGTACTTTTTATTGCAGGGACCTGAAAAGGCCTTAGCTGTGATACAATTAACATATGAAGTACTCTTTATTTGCGAAAAAGGGCATCAGAGGTTACAAAATTCACTAAAACCATGATAATCCTTCAAAAATATCAAAAATTATGTTTTTTACATAACTCCCCTTCACCACCCCCGACCAATTGGACAACAAAATACTTTTTTTGGATTTTTTTGTAGATCTATCCGTGAAACTCAAATGTTTTATGGTGCCATAGACCATCCAGGACAAACGTTTATAGCATGCCTCTGGTCAATTTGACCCGGCTTGGGAATCTAAGGGTGAAGTACAGTTTTCTATAAACCTTAAAAAATTTTAATTTTCAAAAATTGGCTGCAAGTTTTGCAAGGTCATGGGACCATTTTGAATGTAACGGGTCGTAGCGCGCGGCAAGTCCAATAACGTCTTTGGACTCACCGAGCTGAAAGGAGTAACATTCGTAAGATGACAAATCTTTTTTTAATTGCTCAGCCACACTTTCTGCCTTAAGTTCTACTCTTCTTACCATTGTTTTTCGTGACATCGGAATGTCCTTAATAAACTTCAGTAAGTTACCCTTTTTAATTTTAAATCCCTTCATCTCTAATTCCTGAATAGGGTAAATACCAAAAATTTTGAATGTGATACATGAATGGCAACGAGTTAGGAAATATTTAGCGGAAATTAAAGATTTTGCCACAGAAATGAGAGTGAGAAGATTATACAAATCTTCAATCGAAAACGTATAGCTGTGCATGGAACTTCAGCGAATTTTACCGTATTTTTCAGTATCATTTCAGAGGTCGCCGCGATCGACACGTTGGCCGGCCCTGCTTTTAAGGTACAAGATTGCCTGAAAAGTACAGTCAGGCTTAATTTCTAACTTTTTCGAAGTCCTTAATGGATTCTGCACGTAAAATTATCTTGGAACACCGATTTTCATGACATCCGGTTCATATAGGAGGTCGCTATTCCAAAAAAAACATCAATCTTTTAAAGCTTTTGGGGGCTGCAGCTTTAAAGGAGGGCACTTTCGGGCCCATGTTTATACGGAAAAAAGTCTTATTTTGGCCTCAAATATATGCTCCAGAAGTTTGGCTCATGAGTTTTGTAACACCCTGTAGTGCATGCCAGAGTTCCTGGTTAAACTTATCCACTATCCAGCAAAGCAATGAACAAGAGCCATACGAGAATGAAGATGATAGAGGTGCTGAAAAGTGAAACTCCCTGAACTGAGTCTCCTCTCTAATCTAAGTGGCAGACAAACTCGGAACAGAATCACTAGAGTTGCTGGAAAACGACCAAAATATAGAAGAGGGAAACCAACAAATTGGTTGATAAGAAAAATTAAAAAAAAAAAAAATGTAATTTTTCTATGAAAAATATAATACGTTGTTTCATTATTTGTTGCCAATCTAACAGATATCAAATTAGAAATGCCTGCAAAACGGCTCAATTTCATTAACGTTTTACTTTCGTCTTTCATAAATCCAAAAGAAGGGGACGATTTTAAAAGATTTCTCTCCTTTCCCCCTTTCTCTTTAATTATGCTGAAATGTGTTCTTTTATAGCTATAGTTTTCCTCTCAACAACTTTTGAATGATAAAATAAAAATTACTCCTTGCGATTTTAAATGGGCGAGAAATCGGCATCGCAGGGGGAATTAAGGAGTCTGCGACTCTACTGGAGAGGCGGTTGGTAGTTTTGACATTTTTCCGAAGCTGTCGAAGGATTCCTCATTATTCATAATTTTTTAGATTTTTATCTGCAACCATAAGCTTGCAACAGGCGTGTGAACTCATTTCTCAGACGCCTTGTATGTAGTATCTACGTTTGTATTTCAGCGAGAATGCTGCGGTATGAAACCGTTCATTGCCTCCCCCGCCTTTAAGTGTCTAATAATCAAGCTAACAGTCATTTAATTAATGAATGAGTAAGAACCGGCTTCGAAGAGGGCACACTTGTAAACGAAGAACGTCCGCTTGATCATCTCTTGGCTCAGCTCAACCATTTAACTCAATTAGTACGGTTAATTTAAAACTGAGAATATAATTTCACAAGAAAAAAATTCCTTGACCATAGGCACATGCAAGCTGAAAAAGACACTTGCATCAACCAAAAAAGTAATCGTCAAAAATTATAATGAAATGTTTTAAAGTCACATTCATAATTTTCTGGGCCGTGTTCCCCTTAAGGAAGGGTAGGCACTTGACACTACAGCGGCAAATTTTGCTTTTTTAGGTGTGCCATACTACGTATGGCACGTATGGCAAGCTTCTTCCTCTTGTTTCGCTGCAGACAATGTATAATTTTACTATACAATTTAAAGGGTGTAAAAAAAACACGGAAAAAAACTACGGTGAAAATAACCATACGGATACCTGATTTTGGCACCTGCTAGATGTTACGGTAATGTTAACCAGAGGTATACTATGTTTTGACTAGGTACTAGGTAATGTTACCTGATTGCGTGTCGAATTTACTCAAAGTATCGGTAAATGTACCATACTTCTGGTCAAGTTTACCATAACATCTAGCAGGTGCCAAAATCAGGTATCCGTATGGTTATTTTCACTAATCTTTTTTTCCGTGAAAGGAGCAGCTCCAAATAACTCGAGTTTGGGTTCGAATTTCAAAAAACTCTGAAACACGGGTTCCATTATTTTGAGGGGGGCATCTTTTAGGGGGGTTGCCAAATTCCGGGCCCCCCACGGGGGCGGATCCGGTGGTCACCGCCTCCTAAATCACATTTCTCAAATGGTGACTCCTAATTATTATTACATAACTTTAAAGAACACCAAATTCTAAGCATTTTGGCGCTAACTGCAGGTCGATATCGTTTTTCGTATTCGAGATATGGGAAGTCAAAGTTCGATTTTGACCCATTTTCAAAAATTCATAACTCCCACTAAAAAAGTCGGAATTTAAAAAACAACTAGAAATACATCTACAAAACAAGTACTTTTCAGAAAAAAATACAACTGTCCAAGAAACTTGATTTTTAGGCTTCAATTTTTTTTTTTTTTTTTTTTTTTTTTTAATTTTCGAAAATGTGGAATTAGCGATATTCTTGTAAAACGGCCCGAATCAACAATTTTGGCCTGAAACCTTCAGGCTGAGTCCTAGTGAGCGATACAAAGCCCTCAAAAGTCCCCAAAACCCCCATTAAAGCCTGAGAGAGAGTTGTTACCTGACTCTAAATTTAGCCGTGTTCTCAATACTGAGGTTGGTACCTATTTTTAATGGTGATTTTGAGACTTTCTTGAGCTTATAAGCGCTTTGCATCGCTCATTTGAACTTAGCCTATCATTAAAAAGTGGGTGTGCTCGTGCTCAAAAGTTCTGCTTTCAAATTGTTATCACATGAAACTCTGCTGAGGAAAACTGGATTTTCTTAGTTCTTATTCTTACTTCTTAAATGCAACACTTCTTACCTACTCACAAAATAACCTTTTGAAATCATGTTTTTTTTTAGCACTAGCACACCCACCGTGTTATACCCCCTTTTACCGAGGAAGTCTTCAAAGAATGGGACTAAAATATTTTGTACTCGGCCGCTCGACGAGTGAGGCATTAGCGATAAGGGAAAAACTCTCGGACATTTAAAATAATAAAAAGGAGAACACACAAGTACTAAATCAAATAAATTAAGAAAACGGACTCACTTGCGCGAATAAATTATTAATAATTACAATAATAATAATAGTTTATTCGCGCAAGTGAGTCCGTTTTCTTAATTTATTTTTCTCGCGGACATTTGCAGCGGTGTAGCTAGCTTGGGACGTATGTAAACTGACTCCCTGCGGTCAAAAAAAGGTGCAAACTGACTCCCGTCTAAAAAGGGTTGAAATCGGGAAGCTGGCAACAACGCGGGTGGATGTAAATTGACTCCCATTGATTAACCTTGATTAACCACTCTCAGCAACTATTCTTTGACGATCAACTGTAGTCGCTGCGCATATTAGAGTAAGGGGTGTAAACCAAGGTCCATACAGGGTGTAACAGATGTATCCCCCCCCCCCCTGTCTAACTTTTGAACGAGTTGAGAAAAATCGTTGCGGTTTGGACCATTCTTCATAATTTTAGTTGAACTTTATTTTTTTGGGGGTCAAAACCCCCCACCCCCCCCCTAGGGGGCCCCCAGGGGGGCTATCTCAAAAATTTCAAATGGCTACCCCTATCTTGTGATACATTGTTTGAAAGGGCGTAGAATTCTAAGACTTTTGGCGCAAACCGAAGGTCGATATCGTTTTTCGTTTTCGATATATCGAAAGTCAAAGTTCGACTTTGACCCATTTTCAAAAAATCAGAACTCCCATTTAAAAAGTCGGAATTTAAAATAATAGGGGTCTAAAATACTCTAAAAAACAAGTACTTTTCAGAAAAAAATGCGATTCTGCCATAAATTTGGTCCAAATTTGGTTTTAGAGCCCCCCAACATTTGTCAAAAAAATTGCCCCTCAAGGGGTCTATCTCAGAAATTCCGAGGCACGACCCCTATCGAGTGATACATTACTCAAAAGAGCGCAGTAAACTGAGCATTTTGGCGCAAACCGCAGGTCGATATCGTTTTTAGTTTTCGATATATCGAAATTTGACAATAGGTGAAAACCCAACTTCGCCATTCGATATATCGAAAACTAAAAACGATATCGACCTGTGGTTTGCGCCAACATGCTCAGTTTACTGCGCTCTTTTGAGTAATGTATCACTCGATAAGGGTCGTGCCTCGGAATTTCTGAGATAGACCCCTTGAGGGGCAATTTTTTTGACAAATGTTGGGGGGCTCTAAAACCAAATTTGGACCAAATTTAAGGCAGAATCGCATTTTTTTCTGAAAAGTACTTGTTTTTTAGAGTATTTTAGATCCCTATTTTTTTAAATTCCGACTTTTTAAATGGGAGTTCTGATTTTTTGAAAATAGGTCAAAGTCGAACTTTGACTTTCGATTTATCGAAAACGAAAAACGATATTGACCTTCGGTTTGCGCCAAAATACTTAGAATTTTACGCCCTTTCAAACAATGTATCACAAGATAGGGGTACCCATTTGAAATTTTTGAGATAGCCCCCCTGGGGGGCCCCCTAGGGGGGGTGGGGGGTTTTGACCCCCAAAAAAATAAAGTTCAACTAAAATTATGAAAAATGGTCTAAACCGCAACAATTTATCTCAACTCGTTCAAAAGTTAGACGGGGGGGGGGGGATACATCTGTTACACCCTGTATATACAAGGTCTGGCCGGTAGCTTTTGGCTCCCCTCGTTGGTCCACAGTTTAGGAGCCACTCCTCCATTTGAAACCATTGATCCAAGATGGCGGCGAACTCGGGAAGAATGTTAAAGTAAATGGGGGTATGGGTTCCCAAACATTGGATTTCCCGAGTTGGCGCTACCGGCCAGACCTTATATTTATGAACCTTGGTACCTTGGTGTAAACTGACTCCCGTTGAATAGCTATTCCCAGCGACTCTGCTTCGACAATCCACTACTGTAGTCGCTGCGCAAATGTATTATAGAGTTCCCTTCCTGATAAAAGAGGTGTAAAAGCAACGCTAAGAACCTACAAAATCTTTCCCTTCACTATAAATAGGCTTGTAGAGAATAGCGTGTAGCACAAATCTGTCACTTCAGTTTCCGCCTTCAATTGAATGGGGCAGTTGCAAGGGTCTTAAAGTGTGTGTTTTTCATAAAGAAAACGAAAGTACTTGATGAGCTGAGGACAACGGTGCCTTTGGTTTTTTCCTAAGTGTCTCGATTTGGGAGATACACACGCGTAAAGTTGTAAAAAATCGTGAGCGTAGTGACGTCACCACGCGGAACTCCCATCTCAAACAATGTATTTTGGGCCAATAAAGTCTCATCTCCGGAACAATGGGACTTAATTAGAAACCAAAGGCATATTTGTTCTCAGCTCATGTAGTACTTTCATTTTCTTAATAAAAAACACAACATTTGAGACCCTTGCAACTGCCCCATTTCGGGAGTTAAATTTTGAGCTGATTTTGACAACAAGTTGATTTTCGAATTATCCTGATTCTCCTGCGTTATTTTTTATGCTGAAATATGTTTTCTCGTAATTTATTCGAGGTTACCGCATTATTTTTCATCCCCCCCCCCCGACCTATCAATGGATCGTCGAAGCAGAGTCGCTAGGAGTTATATAGGTATACCTACAAACGGGAGTTAGTTTACATCCCTTACTCTAATACGCGCAGCGACTACAGTTGATCGTCAAAGAATAGTCACTGAGAGTGGTTAATCAATGGTAGTCAGTTTACATGCATCCACCCGGTGTTGCCAGCTACACGAGTTTAACCCTTTTTAGACGGGAGTCAGTTTACATCTTTTTTTGACCGCGGAGCGATAGGAGCGCACAGTGGAGCGAGTCTATGGGAGAAGCTGGGCAAGGCGTGAAAACTTTAATGCGTATATCTGTGTTAATGTGCAGTGTAGATTGTAGAAGTTTGAAAGTGTTTTTGTTGGTTTTATCGTAAAATTTACTTCACGAATTGCCCTTTTAACTACATTTCAAATTTGCAATGTTAGTCTTATTTTCCATGTCCGACCCCCATTGACTCGCTTCACTGTGGGGTGAGGCAGCGGAAAGAGGTGCAGATAAACCGCTGAGCCTTCACTCATAATGACTATGACCAGGTACCAGAGACGACAAATGAGTGCGCCTCGTCGAATGCGAGTGCGGTTTGTAATATGTATCCGTCTCTGATGTCTCTGATCAGCATCTCCGAATTTCCGACTAATTTGGTTCTAACCTTAAAGCTGGCCATCGTGTCCAATTGACATTGTCGTCCCTCGTCACCCCCTCCTTTCCTTCCCCACCAACGCACTAACATTTTCTTCACCTCTCAACTCTTTTTTCCTATTTCCATTCCGAATTTCACTGAATGTCAGACTTTCAGTGACACGCAAGTAGAAAAAATTGGTTTTCTGAAATGATGCCTTCCCCCTCCGACGCAACACAAATTACCTATCATTGAGTCAGTGACTCAGTGCCTATAACTTTTGTGACAGCTCTCCCTAGAAAGACATTTTTGGTTGTGCTTCTATCGAGATTGAAAGAAAGACAGCTGATTGACAGTTGATTGGTTGATGAGATTGGGTGGATCCAGGAGGCAAGAGTCAAGAGGCAAGGGTCCCTAACCCCCACCCTACCCCCATTCTCAAAAATCTTTAGAATTAGAAATTGCCTGTTTTCATCTTATACTAGCCTCGGCAGCTTGCTTATTCGAGTATTTTAGACTCCTAGTTTTTTAAATTTCGACTTTTAAGTGGGAGTTGTGACTTTTTGAAGATGGGTCGAAATCAAACTTTGACCTTCAATATATCAAAACATATATATTTGGATGTTGCAGATTAATAAAAAAACAATAATTTATTTTCTCGTAACGTAATGTTACGCAATCCTTTCATACCAAATGTGATTTTTTACGATTTTTTTACTCTCTCGCCGTGAAAATTAGCTGAGACCGTTGATTTACTATCAGTTACAGGAACTGGAAATGTATTAAAAGTGGTGCATGATCACATGGTGTTGTCAATTTGTCTGGCCCCTCCCAACAGTCAACAATTTACTGTTTTGATGTCTCGCGAACAACATCTGAAAGTGCGTGAAATTCAAAGCGTCAACAATCTTTTGGTGAGGAAAAAACTGCCTTTACACAATATGAAGCAAGGCTGTGCAAATAATTCCATTGGACTCTCCGTTCTGAAACCTTTTTGGTTCATACCTATTATCAGTTTTGTTCGAATGTTCAATTTTCAATAATAATGCAGAACAAGGAAAAGATTTACTTAAAAATAAAATGTATGAAAACTGCCGGACTTTATGCTCATAACGTCAAATGTATCCTCTATTTCTTTAGTATCTTTACCACTTTAGGAATTACGAAAACGTCATATGATCCATGACCCAGCGAATGGTCCTAGTAAAAATTTGTTGTTGGTGGCCAGCAAAATTATCGTAAAATGGAACCTCGATCGACCAATGAATTTTTTGGTTGCCAAAAATCTTATTGGCTGACCAGGGTTCCATTCCACAATGTTGGTAGCCAGTAGAATTCAGCTGGCCGTCATTAAAGGGGAGGAGAGGGGGGAGATATTATTGGGGATTGATAAAATCGATAAAAAGGGTATAATTTATTTACGAAGTGCATCTTTCATCCGTCGGTCATAGTAATTATGTGAATTGCACTTTCTTAAGGTCGAATATGGATTTAACACCTCAGCCTTCCTATTCCTAGCTTACCCTCACCGATACACTGACCTGATTATTGATAATGTGCTACAAAATTCCGGTGTAATAAGTTTGCGAACGTTGGAATGAACACTTATGGTTGTCTTTAGTCCGATTTGCTTGAAATGTGAAGTCGTTATGTATTTTTGGTCGAAAAATTTAATTCTGTTATCAGATTTCTAGAATTAAAAAAACCAAATACTTTTTTTTTTTTTTTTTGAATGGGTAAAACAGATATAGTTAGAACAAAATTTGTTATACCCAGTATGACCGGTTGCAAATGAAAAAACAAAATTTGGTGGATGATTTTACCTAGCATAATACTAGCTACTTTTATGTGTATCCAAAATTTTAAAGGGGAGCAGCCAACGCAGGATCCATGGACCCTAATTCGAAATTTTCATTCGGCAACCCACAAGTCTTGTGATACCTCATTTAAGAAGGCGCAAAGTTTTAGACCTTTGGCACAAATTGCAGGTCCATATCGTTTTTTCCTTTTCGATGGATTCAAGTTCAAAGTTCGATATCGATTCATTTTCAAAACTTCGTTCATGCAGCTCCCTAAAAAATGGTCTGAATCCAAAAACTTGGGGTCGAAAATGTTTTACCTAACAAGCCTACTTATTGGCTTTACAGATTAAGACAATCACCATAGTTTCCGGAAGTTGCTCTAAAATCGATTTTTATGCCTCAACACTGTAACGTACCAGAAAAGGGGGCCCTTGCGAGCCTTGTGTCGGGGGACCCTACAATTTACACAATGAATGAGGTGTCTAGAAGGCTCCCCCGTTCATCGTGCCCCTGCTCCCCACCTAAGGGGGCTCATCAGAGATCCTTCCCTAAAAAGTCTTGAAAATTGAGTGCTCTCAGAATGCTCTTTCACGCTGTTTTAGCTTTAAATTCATAGGCGGACAGGCTAAGGGCAGGTAAGCGGGCATGAAACTAAAAACTCCCTCTTGTGCATCACCCACTCCCGCAATCTCGCGTAGTATGCCACCTAATTAGTTCAGTTTGTATTCTCTATTCTGCTGATCGCCATCTACCCTACTCTTTCTGCCTTTAGCCTTTTTTCGCTCCTTATTCTTCGTATTTTTTACCTGTTTTTTCGACCTTATCTATCTAAATCATTTCCTTACTTCCCCTTCTGTTTATTCTGATTTTCCTATTTCGTGCTTCCTCACCTTGTATACCTGTACTCAATGGAACATTGTTGCAAGGTTCCAATGGAACCTAGCTGCATAATCTTAAATTGATACCATTTTCGGAAGAAGGGCCCATAAAACAAGAGGTGTGCTCTTCAGACAAAAGTCTCTGTTCTATTACAAGACTAATTTCTCAGAATGAGCACACTCATTGTTTTATAGGCCCTTTTCCCGGAAATGGTATCAATTGGAACCTTGCTGTTCCCTTTGAAAAAGTGGAGAAACAAGTTTGCTGCAAGTTCGTTGGTAGGCTTTGTAAGGAGTTTATAACACGGCTACTGCAAGCTTCTGTGATATCTGGGTTTTCGACCAACTCGTTTGTAGTAGGTACTTACCTACTTAGTGATGGTAAGACTGAATCGGAGTTAGAGACAACGCCCCAAGTGGCCCAAGTGTATGGTCACTCACTGGCTTTAAAAGGTCGATAGTAGTTTTGAACATGACTTACCTATGTCTGTATATTCTACCTGTGGATAAAGTGAGTTGAGTCACGAGAGTCCAAATCGGTTCGAATCATGACGTAGGAAATTCTGACCTCATTAAGACTTTTAGTTGAAACTTTCATAGTGTGTACTAAATTAAAACCAGAAAATATCGGTGAATTGTTATTTTCCGTAAAAAGCGGACTTCCGTGCAAATCAATATAAGTATTCATTTTTATTCCATAAACATTTGTTGATGTTTGTTTGGTCCAGGTTCAATGGTTTTTTCAACCAACTACCAACAATTCGCAGGCACCGTCCAAATTTTAAAGGCCACGCCTACTTACGCCGTTGTCACTTTCTGCTCACCAAATAGTCAACGTTTCTCGCTGATCTTGAACAGAGAGCACTACATGTCTCGCCGCGATCTAAGAGATCTCAATAATTTTCTTCACAAGAAAAATCTTACTCTAGAAGAAATCAAGGAAGCGTGCCGAAACTCTGCATCTGGAATCACAGCGAGCAACACAACGTTCATGGTCATTCTCGTGGTTTTGCTATTTAATCTCATTTGGAGAACTTACTGTGACTGATCACATTTTGAGGAAATTAACAGGCCAACAACGGAAAATCCCCCCTCCTCAGCATGGCAGTAAAGCAGCCCCTTCGATAAGTGTACAGGCTTAAAATAAAAGCTCCCTGGCTTAAAAGAAAAGAATGAAGGAGGTGATTTTTCAAGGCAAAATAAGATTTTTTTCCCCTGATGAAGATAGGTCATAAAATGCTTTCCCTCTGAGTTCTGATTTTTCAAAATGTGGACAAATTTTTGTTTTTTTAATACCTACTACTGCTCTAATGTCATGCATAAAAATGAATGAAAATTGGTCACTAGACGTATTTCTTGGTGCAAAATTCAATTTTCTGGTCGGAAAAATGTTTCAAGGAGTTTAAAGGGTAGTTTCAGGGGAGTTCTAATCTTTAAATTGGAAAATTTTTGGTTGCCGATAAATGTTTTGAAAATTGAAGTGCATATTCGGATTTTACAAGTATAAACAATGAATTTTGACATCTTTCATTTTGGTCCTTCGACGCGTTTTTAATGGCGAAAAATGGCTTTGAACTTTTTGTCCGTTTTCGGGTATACCCTGCTAATTGAAGGCGCAACTTCCGATGTCACCGTCCCTAGCACGTACGCTCTCCGTGCTGACGCGAAGCTATGCGTTCGGTGGTGTTCCCCTCCCATTATCTTCGAAAGCAAATGTTAGTTCGCTAGTTCATCAAGTTTTAGAGGTTGCCTATGCCTAGTGGTGATTTTAAATAAAATAAACCATTAATATCTGTTATGATGATCAAAAACAGTTAAACACATCAAACAATGAAACAATCAATCATCCCCCCCCCCCACCCCCAAATTGTTATGGAAGCGTTAAAACTTCATGATACCCAGTAGCGTGGAGTGCAATCTAACAACGCTGAATTTTGGTCCCTTTAAACCCATGTAAAATATCAAACAACGGGTATTCGGTTGACGTTATTGGATTCGAAATTTTACACGGTTTTAAATGGGCAAACACAGCGTTGTCACTGATCTTATTTTCCTAACCACATCGACAGTGCGGAGTTGCAACGTTCGCACTCCAGAGCAAAATGAGTAATGCATAGTGCAACTTAAATCATGCTCTAAAAACATCAGGAAATAAAAAAAAAAAATGGAGAGATGAACAAATACGAAGCGTCGAACACTCCTTATTCTTATGTCGTCTTTATTCAGTAATATTTATTTTAGTTGTGCCTTCAATTAGCAGGGTATACCCGAAAACGGACAAAAAGTTCAAAGCCATTTTTCGCCATTAAAAACGCGTCGGAGGACAAAAATGAAAGATGTCAAAATTCATTGTTTATACTTGTAAAATCCGAATATGCACTTCAATTTTCAAAACATTTATCGGCAACCAAAAATTTTCCAATTTAAAGGTTAGAACTCCCCTGAAACTACCATTTAAACTCCTTGAAACATTTTTCCGACCAGAAAATTGAATTTTGCACCAAGAAATACGTCTAGTGACCAATTTTCATTCATTTTTATGCATGACATTAGAGCAGTAGTAGGTATTAAAAAAACAAAAATTTGTCCACATTTTGAAAAATCAGAACTCAGAGGGAAAGCATTTTATGACCTGTATTCATAAGGGAAAAAAAGGTCTTACTTTGCCTTGAAAAATCATCTCCTTCATTCTTTCCCTTTAAGCCAGGGACACCCTGTATACAGTAGGTCGCTCTCGAGTCCTTATAAACACTGTGAAAGTTGCGCCTTGTATGCCTAATGTTCTTTTAAAACATGAAAAAAAAAAGAAAGCGGATCATGGAGTGCTGAAAAAGCCAATTTTCAAATGGTGGCGTTTCCTACTTCAAATTGCGAAAAGCAAACAGAACTTTAGGCCATTCACATTTTGCCTCGTGGGGCTTCCATTAGAACCTTGATCTGAGAGTCAATCAGTAATGGATTCCAACGTGGCGCAATTGGCAATTCTTATTGTGTATAGGGACTCAAATTTGAAAAGAGAGAGAAAAAAATAATAATAATGAGTGATAAATGAGACGTCAAGGCAGATCTTCGTAGCAAACTAAATGATGTGATGAGTAAAAACCAATCAGCACTCACTTCCTGCATAACATTTTGTTCGTGTGACATAGGGTGGTTCAGAACAACAAATTGAAAAACTGAGTCAGTAAATACATGGTGAGCCAAAGCTCCCGTACCAGGCGTTTTTAATGAAAACTACGGAACCAAATGATTTGAAACAAAACAGTCGGATAGAGAATTGACCCCAAATTTTCCCTTTTTGCTATTTTCAAAAGAACCCGACAGCCCCTTGGGGCGTATTTGGGAGGGTTTCAAACATATTTTGGTATTTTTGGTAGTTTTCTCGAAGAAACCTCTATTAAAGGTATAAAAATTAGTTTGAAACCTGAAAGTAAAGGCAATTGCCAACATTTTTGCTTCCACAAATATATTCCGAAAAACCCCAATGTTTTGAGTTACGGGGAATTTTTGGAAATGGTTGGAATCGGCCCTTTTGGCCACCCTGTTGAGAATTTTTCAAAAAACTTGACAGATGCTGAAGGAACAGACCAAGACCTTTTGATTGATGTGCCACATGATACCTTGAAGTGGAAAACTAATGTGTATTCCGTTAAATTAAAATTTTGGGGCTTTTAAGGCTCAAATCATGGAATCGAGCCAATTATGGATTTGTAGCCTCAAAAGTTTGATTTAACCCCTTATGGGCCAAGCCCGAGTATACACGTTTTTCTCCTCTAGTCTATTTTACATTGATTCAGTCTTCATTTTGGATAAACGCAAATATAGCTGAAAACACATAGAAGATAAAGTCGTGTCGGGCGCCTTCAATTCGTCGTATAGGCAATTCCAACTCCACCGAGTACGAACAGTTAACTACCTTCCCTATATGAACGGAAGAGTGGTGTTCTTTTGAACTAACCTGGTCATTAAAGGGTTAACGGAAAACACCTTTGTTATTCACTTCAAGGAAACATATGGCACATCAATCGAAAGGTCTTGATCTGTTCTTTCAGCATCTGTCAAGATTTTTGAAAAATTCTCAACAGGGTGGCCACAAGGGCCGATTCAAAAAACTCCAAAATACCTTCATCAGAGGTTTTTTCGAGGAAACTTGAAAAATGTGTTTGAACCCTCCCAAATACACCCCAAGGGGCTGTCGGGGGCTCTTGAAAGTATTGTCTCAACTCATTTGGATCAGTAGGTAATTTACGAGAAAAATGTCTGGCACGGGTGCTGTGGCTCACCCTGTATGTATGTATGTATGTATGTAAGTACTTCACATTAGACGCTTTATTGGCGAGTCATTATAACATGTAAGTCAAGGTCCAATAATGACAAACCCTTCTAGTAGCACTGTTGGTAATCGTTGCGCTCAAATAGAGACGCGGTGTGAATCAAATGAGCCGATACCCAGATCTAATCACTGTACTATTACAAATCAATGAACCTTATAAATGGCTATTATTATACGTGATTCAATAGGATAAAATAGATAGACTTACACTGATTTGTGGTAATCATAAATTACTGTTCGTCGCAGACCGGGTTTTATCAAAGCGACAAAGGATTTCATCAGCGTCTCATCTACTCGTGTTTTTTAGCGGAATACTGAACCATTAAGAAAAATTATTTCAGTTTAGGAAATATTATGTCGTGTAGCCCGGTGAGTTTGTAATTTTTTTTTTTTCTAAATTAACGACTGAAAATTTTAAATCATACAGGGTGTAAAAAAAGGAGCAGTTCCAAGTAACTCGAGTTTGGGTTCGAATTTCGAAAAACGCTGGAACACGGGTTCCATTATTTTGAGAAGACATTTTTTTAGGGGGGTCGCCAAATTGCAGGGCCCCCCAGGGGGCGGATACGGGGTCACCGCCCCCTAAATCACATTACTCAAATGGCAACCCCTAGTTTTTATTACATAACGTAAAAGAGCATCAAATTTTAAGCAATTTGGCGCAAACTGCAGGTCGATATCGTTTTTCGTTTTTGAGATACTTATCGAAAATCAAAGTTCGATTTTGACCCGCATTTTCAAAAATTCATAACTCTCTCTAGAAAAATCGGCCATTAGCGTATAAAGTACTCTGCAAAGTAAGTACTTTTCAGAAAAAAAATATAACTGTTCAAGAAACCTGATTTTTATAGCCTAAATTGTTTTCCCAAATTATCGAAAATTTTGAATCAGCTATTTTCTTGTAAAACGGTCCGAATCAACAATTTTGGCTCAAAACCTGTTGGATGAGTCCAAATCAGCGATACACAGCGCTTGAAAGCTCAAAAAAGTCTCAAAATCACCATTAAAATGACCAAACTCAGGATTGAGAATAGGGCTAAATTTACAATCAGGTAACATCATTCTTTCAGGCTTCAATAGGATTTTGGGGACTATTGGAGCGCTTTGCATCGCTTGTTTGAACTCATCCAACAGGTTTTGAGCCAAAATTGTGAATGCGGACCGTTTTACAAGAAAATATCTGCTTCAAAATTTTCGAAAATTTTGAAAAAAAAAAAAAAAAAAAAAAAATATAAGGCCTAGAAATCAGGTTTTTTATGGACAGTTGTATTTTTTTCTGAAAAGTGTTTGTTTTGTACAGTACTTTAAGCTAACATTTTTTTTAAATTCCGACTTTTCTAGTGGGAGTTATGAATTTTTGAAAATGGGTCAGAATCGAACTTTGACTTTCGATGTCTCGAACACGAAAAACGATATCGACCTTCAGTTCGCGCTAAATGCTTAGAATTTGATGCTCTTCTAAGTTATGTAATAAAAATTAGGGGTCACCATCGGAGAAATGTGATTTAGGGGGACGGTGACTGTCGGATCCGCTCCCCCGGGGGGGAGGGGGGCGGAATTTGGCAACCCCACTAAATGAAGTTCCCCACAAAATAATGGAGCCCATGTTTCAGCGTTTTTCGAAATTCGAACCCAAACTCGAGTTATTTAGAGCTGCTACTTTTTCTTACACACTGTATACAGGGTGTGGAAAAACTGTTCCCGAATATATATTTCAGGGGCGGATTCTACAGTAGACAGACATAACATAAGACATAACATTAGACTTTCTTAACCATAAACATTTGTCCGAAAATGCACCCCTTCCGCGTTATAGCGTTGCCAAGTTTCTGGAAAAAAGTTTAAAAATGATGTTACTTTTCACAAAAATGATTAAAAGTTCATGAAACTTGGTGTTGGTAGTTGAAATTTTCAAGATCTGATGAAACTAGGCAAAAGCACGTTAAAAAAATACACGAAAAAGGTACCCTTTAAATTTTTCCAGAAACAAATCCCTTCTGCGGAAAATGGGATGGAAGGAAAAACTCGGCGCTATGTTTCGCCTGAGTGTAGGCAATTCGCACGGCATGAAATAGTAGTCGCTCGAGAGACCGAATGCCGCGCCGCACAATGCTGAGGCAGGCGAATCAGTCTCAGTTGCCGCGGTCCGCGGTCGTGGGTGGAGGTTCAAAGATGCGCCGAATCCTCGGAGTAATTTACTTGCATTACTAATCTTTCATGAAATATCGATTAATTATTTGAATTTGGACAAGTGCTCTTAGATTAATGAAAAAAAAGAGAGAGAGAGAAAAAAAAAAAAAAAAAAGTGATGATGTCGGAACGTGGAAAATGTGTCATGAAATCTTTGCCGTGCGTCAATCACGTGACGCGGCGAATGATCGGCTTTGATCATCGCCATTTATTTATTTATTTATTTATTTATTTATTTATTTATTTTTTTTATTTATTTTTTTAAAATTAATTTTAAGTGGGAATTAATTATTATTTTCTTTCCTTACCTACAACAAGTGTTGAAAATGTGAACCGTTTGACCTGATACATGCCTCCACCCGCCGCCGGTAATCGATATTATCAATGGGTTTAAATGGGCCAAAAACACTGTAGCCAGATTGCAAGCTTCGCCTCTGATACTTATTCGGCAAGGTGACAACTGCGAATTCGCACGAATGTCAGATTGTTACCTATTCATCTTGATTAGAACGAGGAAAATGGAATAAGAAGGAGAACGGTCTAGGTAATTTCATCTAAAAATTGATTTTTGGAATAGTCGATCATTCGCACGTCAAAGATTTCCATGACACATTTTCCACGTTCCGACATCATCACTATCTTTTTTTCTTTTTTTTTCTGTCATTAACCTAAGAGCGCTTGTCCAAATTTAATAAATTGGTCGATATTTCATGAGATATTAGTTACGCAAGTAAGTTAATCCGAGGATTCGGCGCGTCTTTGAAACTTCACCCCCGATCTCAAAAATGCTTAGAAATGCCTCAAAAACCTGGCCCAAAACCCAAAATTAAAATTTCATAAAAAAATTAAAATATTTACGGTTTCTTAATGCTAAGTAACCGCCCTATAGCGTGCTAGATGCGTCAGGACCCCAAAGTTGATCCAATATCAATAGAACGTCATGGAAGTTAGCGTCCAAGTGCCCTTTATTTTTTATCGCTCGGTGCTCTATTATTAATAGGTAAACATTTTCCATCACGAACAAGCGTTGGTGCATCCAATCATTTCGGCAATTTTGGGTGATGTTTTTGAAGGTATGCACTTCACTTTTATACCAATAATTTTTTTTTTCTCATGCATTATTTAAGACCATTCTATAAGTTATTAAAAACTGACGTAAAAAATATCCAATTTCAGGCACTTGATAAATAGAAAAGGGTAATTTTACATACATTCCGGCCAATAAAACCGGACAAAACCAAAAAAAGGAGGTTGAAAGAGACCTTCTAGGGAGATAGTTTTTGCAATAAAAACTTGCACAATAGTGCACATTTTTATCGAGCAACATTTTGAAGTCAAGCCTTTTTTATAAAATAAGCTTCAATAACTCGGCAAAAAAATGCGATATCGACCTAAGGTTTGTGCCAAAATTCTTCATTTTTTCGCCTTTTCCAACCATACACCAAGCAATAAGAGTTTCGAGTTTAAATTGGAAAATTAACCAAAATCGATTTTCAAATATTCAAGAATACGCAAATATTTTTGGGGGTAAATACTCCTACGTGCGACCGGGAACCGCCGAGCGCGGTATCTGAGACTGATTCGCCTGCCTCGCCATTGTGCGGCGTGGCATTCGGTCGAGTTTACACGAGCGAGTATTTCATGCCGCGCGAATTGCCTACACCCAGGCGAAACATTGCGCGCAGTTTTTCCTTGCATCCCATTTTTCGCGAAAGGGATATGTTTCTGGAAAAATGTAAAGGGTACATAATTTGTGTGTATTTTTTTACGTGCTTTTGCCGTGTTGCATCAGATTTTGAAATTATCAATCAGCAAAAAAGTTATGAGCGTCTGAAAATCGGTGCACCCCTCTAGCACCTTCCAGTGAAGCAATGGAGGATTTTTACCCATCAAATGGAGCTCACCTATCAAAAGTACGAATAAAATTACCCTTCATCACCAAAGTTCTTAATCACTTTAAAATTTATACACTTCCAGTAAAAATTGCGAACGGTCCAAGATACGACAAAACGGACGTAATTGTCGAAATTTTCAGGAACTCGATTCTCGACGCAATAACCTCAATTTAATTTGGACTAAAAAATAAGAATTTCTGAAAGTCATCATTATTCAAACTTGACTATTTTCGCCGAGTTTTGGCGCTTCAAAGCGAAAATTTCGTCCTTTTTTCGTATCTTTGACCGTTCGCAATTTTTACTGGACGTGTGTTAATTTTAGAGTCTGTTGGTTCTTAGAAATCCTTCATGCCAATCTGCCGTCAAGATCATTTTTCAGCGACTTCCTTTACTCCATTCCATTTGATTTGGCGCTTTTCATAAATGACGAAAATCACTAAATAGCAACGCTGAAGTAGTCGGGTCGAGATACGAGTCGACTGTCTCGGGTTCCGATCGATCTGAGTCCGTACCTCCTTTTGTCAACGCGGGGTCGCGGGGCACCGGATCTTCTTTTGTCTTCCACTTGTTTCTCTCGAGTGCCTCGTAAAATTGAATCTTCCTCAATTTGAGGATTTTTTTTTTTTTTTTTTTTTTTTTTTTTTTTTTTTTCATGCAGATTCGTTCTCAGCTTGAAATTCAGTTAAAATTGCCATCCAAAAGCAAGCGGATGAGAGTTTGTTTTTAACCCTACATTCGGTGGAGAGTGTGAGACTGATAAATCACCTTCTCCGCGTGTAAGGTTAAAAACTAAGTCTCCGCTTGCTTTTGGGTGGCAATCTTTACAAATTTTCAAGCTGAGAACAAATCTGCATAAAAAAAAATTAATTTCCTCAAATTGAGGAAAATTCAATTTTACGAGGCACTCGAGAGAAATAGGTGAAAGACAAAGGAACATTCCTTGCCCCATTGACAAAAGGACGAGGTATGGACTCAGACTGATCGGAACCCGAGACAGTCGGCTCGTATCTCGACCCGACCCTTTCAGCGTTGCCATTTAGTGATTTTCGTCATTTATGAAAAGTGCCTAATCAAATGGAATGGAGTGTATAGCTCCAGAAAAAAAAGGAGGGGCGTGAAATCTTAACCATAAAAGTAAGTTCCGGGCCACTTTGCGTTTAAACGGGGAGTCGCAGGAATTTGACACTTGGTGAGCTTGTAGCTCTTGATAAGCCCTCTAATTTTTCGTAAACGTTTTTCCAGGACTTTCTCAGCGCGAGAAAAAAATTCGGGGGGGGGGGGGTAACGGCCTTTAACAAAGTTTGACCCCCTAACATTTTGAACTGAGAGGAGTTATAAGAATCGTGGTTTGCGCCATTTTTCATTATCATTGATGAACGATGGATACCTGAGATAAAAACACCCCCTTTCCATTAAACGAAGTTGCCCCTAAAAAACCTCCTAAGGAGGGGCTCCCAAAATTTTTATGGGGCTTGAAAGAATTTTTGGCTAAAATAAGGGTACATATATGTTTTCTAGCGTTTTTCCGAAAAAAAAATTGAGCGTTCAAAAGTTAATAGGGGAGACCGGACTATTGTTACACTCTGTATAATAATCAGCGTATCATTCCGAATAACCGCATAGTCACTTCCTCTAATTTTGAAATCTTAACAATTAAAATGTGATATTATTATGAACATGTAGCAGACTCTGATCCAATAGATTGTTACCTCATTTTATTGTATCGTGCTGTATTTGTTTTTTTCAACATTTAATTCTCATCTGCATGTCAGTTATGTGACGTTGCACAGGAGACACAGGCGTGGGGCGCACACCCGAGGCCTCCGAAAATTTGTTGCACGGAGGCCACGGGCGTGGGTTCCGTGCAGAAACATTTTTTTTTTATGAGTCGCATTCAAAAATGTTTTTGCACGGAAGCCACGCAACAACCAATAATTTCGTAATTCCGAATGTGCGTGGAGCCCACGTCCGTGGCTTCTGTGCAACAAGGTTCTCAAGTTCTTGTTGCACGGAGATCACGTGCATAGCGGCCACAACTGTAACGCGCTAGAACTTCGCATGCGAGTATCCGATAGTTCGGTCACTGTTGCTATTGCCAAACAAAGAAACTTTACCAAAACATCAAAGCATATGAAAGTACGGTCTCATTTTTGCATGCAAATGACGCTCAAAGTATAATGAATGTATGTAAAATAAATTCTGAATACAACATTGCAGAAATACTCACAAAAGTTCTCGGTAGAAAAAAAAAAACTGTTATTTTTAAAGAAAAATTGGACTTAATTTAACTGTACCTAAGCCTCTGTTAACTCTCATTTTTTTTTATAAAATATTAATGCCAAAAACCAATGCGTAATGCATTCATATCAATTTAAGAATTGAAGTCAATCTCAAATCAAATGTTACTTATTCTTTTATATCTTAACATGATAGCACAGCTTGGTACGATTTTACCCGTCTCGTAAAATTAGTTCGCGACGCAAAAGCCTATTCCGGATAATCCGATCAATTCATCATCGTGGCCGACGAAGAGAAGAGCTTTACTGAAAGAATCTTCATTTTTGTTAGGATAAACTACAATAAATGGAAATCACGGCTCCAACAGTCCAACCGCTTTTTGGAGCAACACAGCTTAGCGGAGTAAACACAGATGCAAGCAGATGAAAGACCGGCGGAGATTCAAGCAGCCGGTTGGTTGAAAATGCAAGTGAAAGCTTATAACATCATTGTAAGTTCCACATCAAACTCTCAACATGATTTGATTGCCCCAAATAGACCTGTTTTGTGTGACGTCACGAAAAAAATTGGTTCCAAACAAATGCTCTATCTCACTCGCTCTCGTGGGTTTTCCCCCAAGAAACAGGATCCAAATTTTCAGCTGCAAATTCGTGACAGTAAACAACAAATTTTCTCATATTTGATTACACCATCGGATTCCACGTACTTTAAAATGTAATCACGCTGCAACAACATTTGTGAAACTTGACGTATTAGTTTAGTTTACAATCAGTTATTTCGAAGAAAAGTCCTATGTTTTGTCCTTGTCTCACTCACAGTTTCTTATGGGTACAGAATTCTAGGATGTAGGCTCATCGGCACCATCACACCATGTGTTATACCTCGAACAAGCTTCGATACGAAGAGAGGTTAGGATGATTGAGTGTCACGCCGGTGACACTCCCATAAGAGACCGTGAGTAAGACAAGGACAAAACATAGAACATCTCTCGGTATAACTGTGATTGTAAATTAGCTTGTGATCTTTTAGGAATTATGTTAGAGTGAAAAGATACTTTAAGGTACGTGGAATCTAATGGTGCAATAAAATTTGAGAAAACTGGTGGTTATAACTAGCTTGAATTTACGTTCGAAAATTTGGATCTGATTTCTTATGGGTAAATCCACGAGAGTGAGCGAGATAGAGCATTTGTTTGGAACCAATTTTGATCGTGACATCAACACTAAACAGGTCTATGACACATCAAAACAGATGGTTGAAAAGCTCGATAAGAACACTATTCAAACCCAAAGAAGGAGTGCTGTAAAAATAATGGCTAAACGAAATTTGTTCAATCTTAAATTAGCCGAACTAACCAATACCCGAGCGTTTCTTGTAAGAATGCTGTTTCGAGATGTATATTCGTTTCCTTTCAATTTCTAATAGAGTGAAAAAATGAATATAGTCAATCTCAAATCAAATGTTATTTATTCTTTAATATCTTAACACATCTGTCTAATCTACGCACTAAAGAAAAAATAATAATTGCAAGAGCCCCTAGATTACAAGTTTTCGCTCATCAATTAGCTGTCATGCCTAATAGCCCTCGGTGCTCATTGTTAGTTTGGGTGGTGAAGGAATGGAGTCATTTAATCGGGTAATAACATTACGATATGATAGCGATCGGTAATTTTCTGAAAACATTCTTCGACGCTGACGAGCAAACTGACGAGTGGGTCGAGTAGATGCAGAGGAGGGAGGCGGGACTATGTGAGTCTCCTCTCCTCTCCTACTGGCTGTAGCAACGGTTCATGCGCCGCTTCGCGGTGCTGCGCTAACGCGTGAATCGCTGGTTTAAGGCAGCATTCGCCGTGATGTATTTTCATGAATTATTTTGCCTCAGCGCACAGTGTGTAAGACATTGCTCAAAAGTTTAATTTTGTGGGTGAAATTGCGGTTTCGAGAGACTCATGACAAATGATATCACCGCACAGTTTGAACAATGTCCTGAATAATCAGGTCATATGATCTTATTTAAACTAACTGATTTTTAAAACAATAACCTTGTGCTCACCCACTTTCCGTGCAACTTTTTTGGGACGTACCTTTCAAAGCTAATCCTTGTTAATTGTTGGGATATTATTGAATCGTTGGTGTTGTAAACTGTCGCCCTTTGAAAAAAGAATGAGATGGCATATGGTTCCTTTCACTTGTAGCAATCCTATATATGTACAGGGTGTCCCAGACCACCCGTGTAGGTACTTTTTCTCAATAACGGCTGGGAGTAGAGAGCTGAAACAAAAAAGTCAGATAGGGAATTGACCCCAAAGAATTCAACGAAAATATTTTCAAAGCCCCCCGAGGCCCCCCAGGGGGGTTTTGGGGGGGTTCGAAACACATTTTTCCATTTTTGGCGGGAAAAAGCCTATAAAAGGTACAAAAATAAGTTCAGATTCTGAAAGAGCAACTCATTGCCGACATTTTTACTCCAGTAACTTTTCCCCGAAAACCCCAATTTTTTGGGTTATGGGCCCTTTTGGGGGGAAATTTTCATTCGGCCACTGTGACCACACTATTCAATATTTTTCAAAAAACTGAAATCCATCTGAAAGGAGAGATAAAGACCTTTCGATTGATGTGCCACATAATACCTAAAAGTGAAAAATTAAGGCCCCCACGTAGATTCCAAAATTTGGGGGTCTTTGGCCCCCCCCCCCACGTAAAAAAGTCAAATAGCAAGGTATGGCTTGTGATACATCGATCGAAAGCCCTCAAAGAGTAGAATAAGATGGCGCAATTCAAAATCGTCTACAATCATTACTTTCAAAATGGCGGCCATTTGAAAATTTTGGGTGTTCAAAGGAAAGTCCTGGGAAAGGAGTCCAAAGATGAACGATATATAGATTAAAAGGCCTTAAAAAAAGCAAACGAATGGCGCAAACCGCAAATCAATCCGCCTCTTCAATCAAAAGTTATGACCGATTGAAATTTAAGCAGCCTTAAATAGGCCTTATTGAGCCCTTTAAGTTTCAATCGGTCATAACTTTTGATTGAAGAGGCGGATTGATTTGCGGTTTGCGCCATTCGTTTGCTTTTTTTAAGGCCTTTTAATCTATATATCGTTCATCTTTGGACTCCTTTCCCAGGACTTTCCTTTGAACACCCAAAATTTTCAAATGGCCGCCATTTTGAAAGTAATGATTGTAGACGATTTTGAATTGCGCCATCTTATTCTACTCTTTGAGGGCTTTCGATCGATGTATCACAAGCCATACCTTGCTATTTGACTTTTTTACGTGGGGGGGGGGGCCAAAGACCCCCAAATTTTGGAATCTACGTGGGGGCCTTAATTTTTCACTTTTAGGTATTATGTGGCACATCAATCGAAAGGTCTTTATCTCTCCTTTCAGATGGATTTCAGTTTTTTGAAAAATATTGAATAGTGTGGTCACAGTGGCCGAATGAAAATTTCCCCCCAAAAGGGCCCATAACCCAAAAAATTGGGGTTTTCGGGGAAAAGTTACTGGAGTAAAAATGTCGGCAATGAGTTGCTCTTTCAGAATCTGAACTTATTTTTGTACCTTTTATAGGCTTTTTCCCGCCAAAAATGGAAAAATGTGTTTCGAACCCCCCCAAAACCCCCCTGGGGGGCCTCGGGGGGCTTTGAAAATATTTTCGTTGAATTCTTTGGGGTCAATTCCCTATCTGACTTTTTTGTTTCAGCTCTCTACTCCCAGCCGTTATTGAGAAAAAGTACCTACACGGGTGGTCTGGGACACCCTGTATACTCAATCACCCTACTCAGAATTCTTCGAAAGCATAAAAACAGACAGGACCCCCAGATCCTTCGGAGGTCCAGGATTGATTCTTCAACTAGCGGAAAGTCCTATGAAACCTCGCGAGAAACCTCAGGATTCTCAGGAAGTGACTCTTAAACTTCATTAATATCACTCTTATAATAAAAAGCATAAAATGATGATATTTTAACTGGAGTTTGGCTTAAGTTACAATACTCACTTATATCTGAAGAAACTAGGATAACTTTTGTTTGACCCAAAGAGCAAGCAAAAATATGTGCGTATTACGCTCGCTGAGAGAAAGGTTCTGGAGAGGTATAACTCTCTGTCTATATTCCTAATTAATCGCAGAAAAAGTCAGAATAGATTTGGACGAGAGAGGTCTTCTCTTGATCAATCCCGAACCGTTCACCGCACCGCTCAGTCCACCGCACTGCGGCATCGCGTCATCGAGAGTCGCGAATCTAGAATCGGCATTTCTCCCCAACCGTGATCTTAGTGCACAAGGATTCATCCAAATGTTCATCATTAATTAAAGTAGGGATATAAGCTCACTCGCCAAAATCCAATAATGTTTCCAAAAGGCAAAGAATCATTCTGATCTAATGCCAATGCTCCCCCTGGGCACGATCAAGTTAGAACTCGGCCCACTTCAACCGATGAGCACCAATCAACCTCAAGTGAAGCTCTATATAGCGACACAAGAAGCGAATTTTATTTACAGAGTAGTGTCGGGTAAAGATTTTCACCCGAACCGCAATGGTTCTGCATTTTTTTGTCTCACCCGAACTGTTTGTTTGGCAACGATGGATGGCATCAATGCAGTAGGTACCCGAACTTCGGAATTTGTACCCGTTCCGCGAGGTATAGCAATGGTGTAGGGGCGAAAAGAGTAACTCAACGTTGAGTGACAACAATAAACAACGCTCCTGATTGGCTAGTAGTGGTTTTGTTGACTTTGGCGTTGGTGTCTCCCGAAAAGTTCCGCACCTCGAATCTCCACCCGACACTGTAAATAAAATTAGATTTAGAGCTAGACTCGAGGGCCATCGATGCCGTTTGGTGAGCAAAGAGTGAGGTACTTGTAGTCAATCAACTTTCTCTAACAAAGGCTCTCTGCCTGCCAACTCATTTAAGGAAGGCCGATCGTCTATAGCAGGGGGAAAATGGGCATTCGAAAATAGTGGGCATTTGAAAACAGTGGGCATTTGTAAACAGTGGGCATTTGAAAACAGTGGGCATTTGAAAACGGTGGGCACCTAACCCACGTAAGATTAGAGGAGTGAACCTCAGACAAAGTTTTACAGCGTTGCCAACATGAACAATGTAAATATCTGACTCCAAAATCAGGTATGCTGAATGGTAGTAAATTCATCCAACATCTTAGCGAGCCACCGTTATTTTTTTTCGTAAATTAGTGTATTCTTCACCCAGAAACAGCCCAGCCATATCGCTTTGCACAGAAATCCAGGTCTAAGTTATGTTCATTCTCGTACAATAAACAGGGTGTATCAGAAGCATATGTCGTCTTTGTAACCACGTTTTCTAGAGGTCAAAATCAGAATATTTTCCTCAATCCTGTGTCCGAAAATGCCCCCCTTTTGAGCTACAGCCCTCCAAAGTTTTTTTTTTTTTTTTTTTTTTTAATGACTGTACTTTTCAGGCAATCTTATTGTACCCTCAACGGCACTTTTAAGCCACGGATTAAAAATTTGAAAAATAATTACTGAAATTAGATTGGAAGAACTCTTAGAAAGATTTTTAGTCCTCTATATTTTTTTTCGATACGACGCATTTTAAGCGTGATGGTCGCTGCACTAGGTGGAAACGTCTGCGATTTTACTGTAGCGGGCGGCCCGAAGAAGGAGCGGAGTGGCGGGTCCCTTCAAACCCCCAGCAGGGAGGGCGGCAAATTTTGTCTCGGATACTGGCGGCAGATATCCTAGCAACGGCTCTGGGTCGCGCGGGGTCAAAACGGACCCCTAGCAACTTTCACACGTCAGAGTGTCACTGTCAATGATTGAATTCGGTGAACACTTGCAGGGTGGATAGTACAGTGAAAAAAAAGTAACACTGGAGTGGCTTCGAGTGACTCTGAATTATTTATTTCGGTGTACCCTGTAGTTTGAGTTGGTAACTCCTTTTTGGAATCTTATGAAGAAAATAGGATTTATTTCAGTTAAACTGGATTCAAAAGTTACATTATTTACAGTTGGATGCACCCAAACATTTGATATGTTGATCGTAATAGAGTGTTGAGTACATGTGTTATTTTCGTTTTTTAGAATTTAAATGTTTTGTATACAAGTTGTGTAACTGCGCACCTGACATCTTACGAAACTTATTTTGATCAGTTGAATGTTGCCTAATAAATGGGTGGACAATGGACAATTCCTCATTGCGTAACAATTACGTAACGGTTATGTAACCCTCCGTTGACCTATTACGTAATAAGGTAGGTGTACCCAATATGGCCCACTTTAGCTTTCAAAATTATTTTAATTCTCTGTATGGGGCTGAAAAAATTGTTGAAGAAAAAATTGAATTATACATACCTTCAGGCACTTGCAAATGCATTTCAAATTTAAAGTTGATTTGATTGTTGAGGGGGGTCATGAGACAAAATTTCTCAAACGGGCCTTGTTGGGTACCCACTTGTAAGTACCTATTATGGTGAAGTGGCGTTTGCGGACATTCGAAAAAAAGAGAATGAGGGGAAATTAAGAGTGAATGATATTTCAAAGAATCAACTTACTGAGTTGCATGTCAAATGGAATTTGCACATTAATCCCCAGCAGACAGCCGAATATTCTGATCGGATAAGAATATCCCAGCCGGAATATTCTGAGAATAATATGAGAATATACTTATGAAACACTCCTCAGAATATTCTGGGAATATTCCAAGGGAAATTTGCGATAGTTTTTTTTTGCGGTAGTTTTAGTTTTTTTTGTTGATTATTCCAAAAACTATTTTTTGAAATTGTCCACGTTAAAAATCTGCGGCACGAATTTGGTAGTTTCGGAATATTCTCACAATCAGTATGTTCCTTGAAGAATATTCTGAGATTATACTGTGGAAGTTGTGTGCAGGCCCCACTATGGTGCTATCCCGAAGAATTCTGAAATCCAGAGTAAAACTTAATTACTTCAGGTGGTCGATTCCGACCAAGGATAATAATTATCCTTGTTCTGACTCGAACCGGCATCCACGGATAACATTTAGAGAAATTATATCCTCACATGACCCGTGAAGAACACTTATAAATTCTGTTAATTTTAGTACCAGTCATGTAGGTATCTATCATACAGGGTGTCCGAGAAATGAGTTCACACTTTTGCTGTGAGCGCCTGGTTGATTGTAAAAATCTGAAAAATTCAGGAATAATCTACTACCCCTAAGCGACTTCAGAGAAAATATCGGGGGGCTCCCACCCCCCTTAAGGGGGGGCGTAGGCCCCAAAATGTACCCCGTGTTGCCAATATATCGCATATTTCAAATGACAGGGGGTATTTTTTATTTGATCATTCGAAAGAGCTCAAAAAACCGAGTAATTTCGTTTTTTCAGATTTTCGGTAGCCCCTCTCAAAACAAAATGGCGGCCAAATAGCTACCCCATACTTTAGAGGCCCACAACTTCAGTTTGAATCAATATTTTTTCAAAAACTAAAAATTTTCTGAATCCTCAGAACGTCCTCTTTCCAATGATGTGCCACACTTTATCATTTGGTGGAAAAAAAATGGGGCGCGGAGCCCCCCCAAAAATGTTTGAGTTTGG
The DNA here is from genome assembly GCA_011764245.1 of Trialeurodes vaporariorum. Lineage (NCBI taxonomy): Eukaryota > Metazoa > Arthropoda > Insecta > Hemiptera > Aleyrodidae > Trialeurodes > Trialeurodes vaporariorum. The sequence continues at coordinate 61,733,350 of VMOF01000111.1, read as the reverse complement.
GGGGCTGTAGCTCAAAAAAGTCAAATGTAAAGGGGGGTCGTGTTGTACATCAATCGAAAGGTTTTAAAAAAAGGAAGAATTTGGCGCAAACCCGAAGTCGCTACAATGGCGGCCATTTAACCATTTGGGGGTGGGGGACCGTCCCCCCAAATAAAATCCCTCCATCGAGTGATACACCAATCGAAAGGTCTTGGAAAGAGAAAGAGAATGGCGCAAACCGGACGTCAATACGATGCTTGTATCCAAAATGGCAGCCGGTTAAAGTTTTTTGGCTATAGTCCTGCAGGGTCATAAGCCAAAAAACTTTGACCGTCCGCCATTTTGGATACAAGCATCGTATTGACGTCCGGTTTGCGCCATTCACTTTCTTTTTACAAGACCTTTCGATTGGTGTATCACTCAATGGAGGGATTTTATTTGGGGGGGACGGTCCCCCACCCCCAAATGGTTAAATGGCCGCCATTTTGAATAGACGCATTGTAGCGACTTTGGGTTTGCGCCAAATTCTTCCTTTTTTTAAGACCTTTCGATTGATGTACAACACGACCCCCCTTTACTTTTGACTTTTTTGAGCTACAACCCCCCAAACTCAAAAATTTTTGGGGGGGCTCCGCGCCCCATTTTTTTTCCACCAAATGATAAAGTGTGGCACATCATTGGAAAGAGGACGTTCTGAGGATTCAGAAAATTTTTAGTTTTTGAAAAAATATTGATTCAAACTGAAGTTGTGGGCCTCTAAAGTATGGGGTAGCTATTTGGCCGCCATTTTGTTTTGAGAGGGGCTACCGAAAATCTGAAAAAACGGAATTACTCAGTTTTTTGAGCTCTTTTGAATGATCAAATAAAAAATACCCCCTGCCATTTGAAATATGCGATATATTGGCAACACGGGGTACATTTTGGGGCCTACGCCCCTCTTTAAGGGGGGTGGGAGCCCCCCGATATTTTCTCTGAAGTCGCTTAGGGGTAATAGATTATTCCTGAATTTTTCAGATTTTTACAATCAACCAGGCGCTCACAGCAAAAGTGTGAACTCATTTCTCGGACACCCTGTATAGGAGGAACCATGGAGAATTGTAAAAGAGACTGTGAGTCGACACAATACTGAATGGAAAGAAGGCGCAGAGGCACTGGATGAATCACTTCAATTAAAAAATTTGAGGAACCGAAGTTCAAATAAAAATTTACCATACAAATGAGAAAATAATTTAAAACCAATTTAATGACATTATAGGAAACGATTAAACGCACCTTGTAATGAAACTTATTTAAAGAAAAAATAGAAAAATCGAAAAGGAAAAGAAATTAGATTGACAGGAGGCGAGCGCTATCTAGTGGTAGAGTGTGGAAATAGAATCTTTAACCCTTTAAGGACCATAGGTTAGTTCAAAAGAACGCCATTCTTCCGATTATATGCGGGGAAGATAGTTAACTATTCGTACTCGGGGGAGGTGGAATTGCATATACGGCGAATTGAAGGCGCCCGACTAAATCTCAGCTTGTAAGTGTTTTCATCGATACTCGCGTTTATCCCGAACGAAGACTGAAACATTTTGAAAGAGGCTAGAGGACAAAAACGAGTATACTCGGGCTTGGCCCATAAGGGGTTAAGAGCGTTCTCTGCAAAATAATCGGAGAAGAATCTCAGAATATTCTCAGAATGTTCTCGGTAGAAAATTCTGAGAATATTCTCGGCGGAATATTCAGGCAGGAATATTCTAAGAATATTTTGAGAATATGCTCAATGAAATATTCTGGGAATATTCTCTTTCTGACAATGAGTTTGCCTGCAGGGTCAGTCTATTTTTGAAGATTTCTCGCGGCTCGTTCACTTTCGCCACTGCTTTCTCTAACGCCTTGTCCAGTTTGACTGTCATATCTCTTGGGCCTTCCGTCTGCAATTACATCCTTCACACCCATGATGGCTTTGAAGAAAATCAAGAGCAAGGGGTACAATAGACAGGGTGAAATACTTAGCGGGGGGTTAATTAATTGGTCACACTGACTTTCTGTACCTTTCAGTATTACAAAATGTCAAACCCCAGACATCGTATTTGATTGAGCAGTACTATTCAATCCTCTGCACTCGTTGAACCCGACGTGCCATATTTCTCGTCTTTCGGAGCTTCGTATATATTTTCAGTTTTGTTTCCGTTTTTAGTTTTAAATTAAAATATTAAAGACTTTACAGTACTTATTTATTACATAATTAATATTTAATACAAATGTCGCAAAAAAGAAGCCAAATATACATTTTTTAATCCAAAACTCTAGGAAGAAAGTAAGTAAACATCAATTGTTCTTGGTTAGAAAATCCGTACTAGGAATTGCAGACGGAAAGCAGAGGGAAAAGGCAATCAAAATGGACGAGACGTTACAGAAAGCAGTGGCAAAGGTGAACGAGACGCGAGGTATTCATAAGATCTTGCGTCATGTTGGAAATCATAATAAAAATAGACTGATTAATGTGCAACTTCAATTTTACGTGCTCAGTAAGTTGATTCTTTCAAATATTATTCTCTCTCAATTTCCCCTCATTCTGTTCTTTTTCGAGAGACCGTAAGTATAAATTCTAAGAATCTGGAAATCCCGTGTCTGCAAACGCCACGTCACCCCTTTTATGGCCCGTCTTCAATGATGGTTATTCTTAAGTGATAAAAAGTAAGTAATTGAAAAAAGTACGATTGTGATAAAAAGTAATCAATATAACTAATAAGGTTAAATTAAGGCTGCAAGCGTAGGTAAAGTGCAAATTAGTAACTTGACTCATTGTCAGTAAATGATCTCGTCCTGCAAAACAGCTGCCGAGAAATCATGAGCCGGTCGAAAATATTACCTAAAAATTGTCATTTCAATAATCTGAGTCCTCCAATCATCGGTGTAACGCCGACTTTCAAAATCAAAAAAGTCATATTGGGTCCAGAGCACAGCTCTACAGCTATCTTAGATCTATACTCAAAATATATACAGGGTGTGTAACAAAGAAGGATCAGGGGCGAATATTTCGAAAACACGTGTTCGCTTACTTGGAGGGGGACATCTTTTTGGGGGGCTTTCACCTTCGGCGACCCCGAGGGGGGCGGGGGACACCACCCCCTAAACCGCATATTTCAAATTAGGAGGACCCCACATTTTCATTACAAATTCGAAAAGAATACAAAATTCTAAGCCTTTTTAGCGTAAACCGTATATCAATATCGATTTTCGTCTTCAATACATTGAACCTCAAAGTTCGATATCGACCAATTTTAAAAAAATCAGAATTTCTCCGAAAAATGTCGGATTTTAAAAAACTCAGTGCCTGATGTACTCTTCAGAACGAGTACTTTTAAAAAAAATACACCTTTCGCATAAAATTTACACGGTTGCCATTTTGGGGCACCTACATTATTTTCAAATTATCGAAATCAAAAAGTGTAACATCCCACAAAAGAGAGCGTAGATATATGCACCACTCCTTCTCAAAGAATTGAAAAATAAGGGTGCGTAGATCTACGCTTAGTGGCACCATAAATAAAAAACGTAAAACGTTGATCGTAGATCTACGCACCACTTGAAAATCTTCAGATTAAGATACGACCCAGTTAGCATTAAGCGTCTTGAATCCGTCCTAAAGACGGCTTTGAAAGACAAGTAATTTGTCTTTAATCCGTCTTAAAGACGCCTTTAAAACGTCTCCAGCTCCGCTCAAAATAAAGGTGTTAGAAAACGTTTCACGAATCCGTCTTGAAGACACATTTAAGACGACTTCGAAAACCGTCTTACGAATCCGTCTTAAAGACCTATTTAAAATGTCGGTGACCGTGAGCTTACGTTACCGTTTCACAGGGACGTCTCTAGATTTTCACGCCTAAATTTTCACGAATTGTTGAAAATTGTCAACATTTTCAAAAAAAATTGGCATTGTCTAAAATGTTGAAATTTAAGTAATTCTTGAAAAAAATCTTTTCAAAAGTTGCTCATTTTAGGAAACCATTAATTGTTAGATTCAAGGTTTCTACTACTAAAGAAATATTTTTTGTGTTACTTCAATTTTGGAGTAAATTTCTCTTTTGTTCGATCCTCAGTAATTTTTCTTTGTAATTTTCTCTCTAAAATGTGTATCTTTCTGTTACAAATGTGACGTAACACCATTTTGTATCTACGTGATGTAGTGCACCGTGTTCGTGATTTGTAATTCAATCGGTCAATCTGTCATGTCTACCTTGCTGTCAGCTGTGCTAGTCACTAATCAAAATAATTATGTAGGTATATAAGTCAAAACGATGATCTCTTTGTTACTTTAATATATTGTCTTTTACAGTTTAGTTCATTTGGTCATTATTATCCATAATCTAACACTTTCTACTGTTTTATTAACTCTCTATATGTTCTTTTTTTTCTTGTCTGACTCTTGCAACTTTTTTCTTTCTTAATGAGTCAAATATTTGACTCTTTATCAGCTGAGAGTAAGCCAGTGCAGGACTTACGTTTTTAAAGATTTGGTTCCCAAAAGCCACAAAATTTGGGTGGCTTTTGCCCCCCCCCCGTTAACAGTGCACTCATTAGCCACCATATTCTCCTCATAAAAATAAAATAAAAAAATTGCAAGTGTGGGTAAACTTTTGTTTGGTTTGGGGATTTTTTTCTGCATGAAGTATCCATGCCTCAGCCAAGTCTCATTTAAAAAGATCCATCACCAAAATTAAAATCAGTCAAAGCTGTCAAAAATTGCTCCTGTTAAACCAATTTACAACACATCATTTTGCGCAAATCACAGGTCGATATCATTTTTAGTTTTCGATATATCGATTAACAAAAATGGAATTTCACCCCCTGTCACATTTTGATTTTGATTTTGTTGTTTTGTTGTTGAACTAAAAGCGATATTGACCCTCTACGATAAGAAAATATCATAGTAAGTAAAAATGTTCAATAATTTTGAAAAAAAAAAGAAAATTAGGGGCCCAAAAATAGCAGTAGTGTAAATTTTGTTTGAAAAGTGTATTTTTATCTGAAAAGTATTCGTTCTAGAGAGTACTTTAGGTCTTTAGTTTCAAAAATCCGACTTTTTTTTTTTTTTTTTTTTTTTTTTTTTTTTTTGGAGAAGTTCTGATTTTTTGAAAATTGGTTGTCATCGAATTTTTAAGTTCGATACATCAAAGGCGAAAATCGATATTGATATGCGGTGTGCGCGAAAAGTCTTAGAACTTTGTGTTTTTTTCCGAGTCTGCAATAAAAATTTTCTACAAACATTTTTTAAGGAAAAAAGAAAACTTTTAAGCCGGCATTTTTTTTGCTGCCTGGTAGGAAGTATCCTATTTCGTGTACTGTTTCATTCACCTACTCCGTTCAAAAAGTAAACAAATATTTTCTCAGCCCACCAATAAAAATCAGTAAAGAATAAGAAATAAATGGTCTCCTAAAGGATAACGTATTTCTCTTCTTTTCCTAAGTTTTAACTTTTAAAACCACTGATGGTGAATAGTTTAAAGGGTGAGCTCATATCTATGACTCAAAATATGTTCCTTACTAAGATCGGAGCCCTTTAGTCAAAAAATTCAACGTGGATAGAAAAAGAAGGTATCTAAGTGAGCATTTCCAAAGGTATTAGCTATTGCAAATCTTCATTCAATCAATTGCTCCAATATAGTATCAATTTCTACCTCAGATCAGCTAGCGGAGATTTCAAGACAACGGGAATATAAAAATGCCAGCTCAAGTCTTTTTTTCCCCTAAAAAAATGTTTGTAGACAATTTCTCTCGGCCAAAACACCCGGAGTCAAAGGAGCCGTGAACCTCGTCTGTCCTATGAAATATCGGAGTGAACTGGTGCCAGAAACAGTATTCTGTTTAGCAAGCCTGATTGGCCGCTGTTCGGTAAGTAATGAAAGGTAAGTAAAGATGGTGAAGTTGCATCGATTTCATCGAAGGGGATTTATCTGTACATGCATATGTGTCAGGCTAATTGAGGAAACAATACGCATCTAAACTGACTCGATCGTTGTATTGATTTCATCCTTATTTTGGCGAGAAATTGAAAGAAGCCGGTGGCCACTTCGACTTTAAGAGGTAAGATCAGAATATATCCGAGACTTGATCGCTACAGATATCGTAAGTATTTCAGCTATGAAAAATTACTTTTGTTTTCTTTTTGTTTTTTGTTTGTTTTTTGTTTTTGTTTTTTGTTTTTTGTTTTTTTGTGAAAACAAGTGCTAACACTTGATGGAGGGTTTTCCTTACATTTAATTTAAAACAAATAATAAGTCCGTATATTTCCTGATCAAAACTTATTTTGTTTATTTTATTCTTTTCTTAAAAGACTCATTTTCTTTTTCAAAGCTGAAAAAACCTATCATGAACTTTTCGCGGTCGCACAAACTTTCTACTTTTTTCCACCAGGCTGCTTATGAACAATCGTATCGTAATGCTATCGAGTCGATGATCGAGCGCGTGTTATCTTATGATTGGTGCCATTCCGTAAGGTTTCATTCCGATGGAAACCCTCCCATCTCTACGGAAATTCTCCGATGACTCATGAGCTATTGGAGAATTTCCGTAGAGATGACAGGGTTTCCATCGGAATGGCACCAATCATAAGATAACACGCACTCGATCATCGACTCGATAGCATTACGATACGACCGTTCATAATCAGCCTGCTGTTCTAATCTTTTCCAGTTCTAATTTTTTGCCCATTTTTTCCCCACATATCTGTTTAGTTTTTAATGATAAACTTGACGCTTATTTTTGGAAAAAAAAAACTGTTTAAGCCTCCGAGGATATTAAGCAGTTGTATTTTTTTCTGGAAAGTACTTGCTTTTTAGAGTGTTTTAGATCAGTAGTTTTCTGACATCCGATTTTTCATATAGGAGTAATGAGTTTTTGAAAACGAGTCCAATAGAACCTTCACCTTTGATATCTCGAAAACGAAAAACGATATTGATCTGCGGTTTTCGTCAAAATACTCATTTTTTTGCCCTTTTCAACAATGTATCATAAAGTGTGGGCCATGCTTTGAAAATTTCGAGTTATAGGCCAAAAACCCCCTTAAATTTGTTTGGGGGGATTAGAGGAAAATGGACTCATACATCTGAAAGTTCACCCTCAAAAACGCTGTGTCCGGTTTCTACAGAATTCTAAAATTCCGCACCGTTCTCGAGAAATAGGGGGGTGGCCAGGACTTCTGAAACATACTATGTATAGATATTCATATTTTAATATGCCCGAAGTTATACCCAAAACACATTTATTACCCCCAAATAAATATTAATTTTGACAGCATGCATGACTGAGCTGTCCACTTTCGCAGCTATACGTTCGCGGGCGTGCAAATATGAAAGCAGAGAGGGAGTGATTTTCAAGAATCTTTGCTTTCTTGCCAACTTTAAACGTTCATACACCCGAAATTATTTGTTGTCAACGAATAAAAGTTGCGCCATTCTATAGAATAGGATGAAAAGCTTTCTTTTCGAATGTTTCTTAACAAAATGTTTTATTCGGTATCAGGAAGATCACACGACCACGACATACTTAATCCGACCCAGATGCCTTTGTCTGTGCGCAGTGAAAGCAAGTAGAATACTTGGAAAACAATAAGATTTCGTCTGCGCAGCCAAATAGGCAACGTTGGAAACATACTGCAATTATTCTGATGTGTAGCGCACTATTTGGCAACGCAATTGAAGCGCGGAAGCTTCCGGTAGCGTTTGAGATCAGAAAGGACGAGTGCGTTTCGTAAATCTATATACGCTCCCAAAAAGTTAAGCGAAAGGAGGGAGGTCAGAATCTTACACAGCAACTATTCTTGTGGTGCCAGTAATGAATTCATATAATTCCATTGATTTAGGTGGAAAATTGTTACCGTATCCAAGAGTTGAGTTGTTAGACAATGACGGCCTCGATCACCGCCTAGAAGCTGATAAAATAGACATGCTTTTTCCTTAGTTTATAAAAGGTCGATTGGATCCGACAATATCTTTGAGTAATTTATATGACCAAAGCAGCCGGGATTAACTGAAACAAGAATCCTATTATGGAGAATGAGGTGATCACTGTGGATCGAATCATAATCGTTATCGTAATCGAATCGAATAAATTATAACCGTATAGACTATAGATAGGTGGCTTCACTGATTGAATCATTTAGAGCTCTTTATTCCGATCAAAATTGATGGAAGGAATGAAGACCCAAGTAGCATAGATTGCAACATAGCGTAGCTACATCATCAAAAAGTGGCACATTTTTTCGCCTGACAATTAAATAGCCAAAATAGTTGCGCAATAAGTAGAAAAAAGTAACACACTGCACAAGAATTGGGATCTTTTGTCAAACTGCTGATACCGCAGAAAGTTGCAACCAAATTGCTCCTAATGATAATGTTTGTCGCAATATTTTACAAGGCTCAAAAATTTCGTAAAAAGTTGCGAAAAAGAAGAACGAAATCGCCTCTTTTACAATGAAGTTCCGTCGCCGTCCGCACTGAAGGCGCCGCGGCCGCCCACCAGTTATTATTATCAAATTTACTGTTTTAATCACGTATTTGTGCCATTTTATTCGTTTTTTTTTTTTTTTTTTTTTTTTTTTGAAATGAAATGTTGATATTTGAGAATTGAAAGTCTACCTATTCGTTTAAGTTTGATAAGTTTTTGATATAAATTACAGTTTAAATTCTCACCAAAAACTCAAAATCTCGTTATTTCCCATTAGAAAGCCACCTCCTTGTCCCTCTGATTAATGCTGTTTCGCACCCAAGCAGTTGGTTCTCAGTACCTACCCACTTTCACCCGTTGCGATGATGCAGTCCCGTAAGGATATAAGGAATCCGAAGCTGTAGATAGTCTTCGCTTGACTTATTAACGCTGCAAAAAGTTGCGGGCAAATCTCGTTGACTGAGTATCGCATGAGTATTCAACGGTCGATGAACACGCGCTCCCAATAAGATCTTAAATTCCGTGAGGGTTTGGAAAGACTCTTAACATAGGCGTAAAAATGACAAAACGAAAATTTGAGCTTAAACACAAAAAATTAGAGAGTATGAGAGATTATTTGATTATTTTTTCGAAATTTTTTTAGCGCTTTATATAGATTCAAAATTTATGATGATTTTAACTTGTAAAATCTTTTCGCATTTTTGAGCGCGATGTGTTAACTGTGTGTTCAGATGCGGTTTTTACACGGTCACGGAAAAGTTCTTTTTCTGACCTTAAAAAAAATTTTAGACAAAATTGAGGTAATCAAGTCGCGATAGTTCAGACTCTAAAAAATCTGGTGCGTGTTTCATATTTTGTTTATCTATGCTAAGCTAATTTTGACCAAAGAGTTGTGAGAAGTCAGAGTAACTTTTTAGAGATGTGCGGCAAAAGAACAGTTTTCGTGATTGTTTGGAAAAACTCTTTCACCCCAGGCGGAAAAATGACCGAAAGAAAATTTGAGCTTAAGCACAAAAATCAGAGAGTATAACAAATCTGACTCCTTTTTTAAAATATTTTTAGCTCTTTGAGTTCAAAAGTTATGACACCTTGAGTTTTTGTAATTTTTTCGGATTTTTGAGCCAAATGATCCAGCGCGCCAGGTGCGCCGTTTTTTTGCGGGACAGTGTAGTTGACGTTTCTCAGTGATTCGTGGAAAATCGCTCATTTGTTTTCAAAAGATGACGATTTAGTTTCGAATTTTTTGTAACTTTCTTTCAACTTTTTTCCAACAAGCTGCAATTTTTCCGTAGCAAACTGCTACATAGCGAGCTCTAACTGATTCGATCAGTGAAGCCACCTTTAAGGTTAAAATGTATTCGATTCGATTGTGATATCTCGAGATACCGCATCTCATCACGTGATAAAATTGCATTGCTGCGATATGCCCATTTCTGTTTTGTTTCTTCTGTCATAAATATCATACTGTAAAAAACTATGAAAATAGTTTCTAAAAATAATGACACAGACTATTCGATCCGATTGATTATTTTTTTATATTTTTAGCGCAACATAAAATCGTAAATAATATGTTGAAAAATTTATAAAACTGATTCAAAAAATATTTTCGATATAGTAATTGGAAGCTTTTTCGCGCCAAATTGTTCAATTCGATTTTGGAGAGCAGCCATGTTGTGACGTTGGTCCCTCATGACGTAGTGGCAACGTATATTCCATGTTGGTGTGCGTGTTGCATACGCCCTTTAAGGTAAGAATACTCACAATAACCCCAACCCGTCGCACAATGGCACACGTATTGATCAAACTGGGACACATTTCTTTAGCCGCACCTACTCCACGGCTCGGACCCGAACTTTTGCTGGACAGTTTTTGTTTTTTTGTTTTTGAGATGTTGGGGAATTCTTTAAGGGTTTGTGCTAAGATCGTTCTTAGTGGTCCAACCCCCCTCCGACTCGCAGCACTCAGGTTTGAACCTAAAACTTTGCTGGGATTTTTTTTTTTTTTTTGAGAAGACGGGAAATTCAGATAGCCCATAGTGGTCCAACCCCCTCCTATCATCAGGAGCCCCGGAAATGTGACTGTTGGTGGGGGTGATGCCTACCCTTATAACAATATCAGGCTTGCCGATCTGGCTTAAAATGGGCTTTTGTAAGACGTCTATTCATTCCGTCTTAAATACGTCTTAAATCCGTCTTATGGTCGCGGTTCCAAAGACGTCTTTTAAGCTTAATGTCTTAAATCCGTCTTAAATGCGTCTTTAAGTCGATTTTAGAAGGCACCTTGTATTCCGTCTTAAATCCGTCTTCTAAAGTGGTTTTTAAGACGTCTTTCAATCCAGTCTTACAAGGCGTCTTAAATCCGTCTTCAAAGACGTCTTCCAAGACGGTTTGCGAGACGGCTTGAATACCGTCTTCAAAAGTGGTTTTTAAGATGTCTTTCAATCCAGACTTACAAAGCATCTTTAATCCGTCTTAAAGCCGTCTTTAGCCAAGATAGCTAGAAGATTGACTCCAACCTTTTAAAAGACCTAAAGTAATGATAATTTGCAAAAATCACGAAAATTTTTACAAATTTCGAAAATTACGAAAATGTTCACAGTTTGAAAATTTGAAAATTACCAATATTTTCATAAATTTTGAAAATTACGAAAATTTTCATTAAGTTTGAAAATTACCAACATTTGCACAAAATTTTGAAAATTACGAAAATTTTCACAAATTTTGAAAATGTTGACTATTTTCAAGTAAGCTTGGAAAGCTAGGCTTCCTCGAGCGTAACCCATAAATTTAGAGCATTGTGACCGACGCCTTTCATATGTTTTTAAGACGGATTCGTGAGACGTCTTGAAAGACGTGTTTGGGCGGAACTAGAGACGTCTTTAAGACGGATTAAAGACGGATTTAAGACAACTTTACTTGTCTTATAAGACGTCGTTAAGACGGATTGAAGATCTGATCAGATTGAAGTTTTTGCTAACTGGGTAGTATCAATTGACGCTGGACGTCTCGGAAAGTCGATCGGTTCCGAAAGTGACCAAGGGGGTCCTATGGTGACTTGTCGAACGAAAAAAAACATGTTTGTCCAGAACAGAGATTTGAGCCTCCCCCCCTCGAAAGTTTCAATGCGGCTCATGAGGGGAGTATAATGTTGTGCGATGAAATTTTGACCCTAGATGTCTCCCAAAATCCTAAAAGACTTTCGGCGCAAACCAGAGATTCATTTCGGTTTTTTTTTCGATGTATCGAAGGTTGAAGTGCGTTTGGATTCATTTTCAGATATTCATACCGACTTCCAGCTTGTGCAAGTTTTAAAATGTAATTCTTTTTTGAATGAGGTATCACAAAAATGAGGTTTTCCTCTTGAATTTTTTGAGTTGCGGGAGAAACACCCTTGACAGCGCTTCCCGAAATTTTGGTTTAATCATAAAGTAGTTAGTCCTCATTAATTTGTAAACATCGATCAAGTTAATTTTTTTTATCTGCAACCTCAGCCTTCATCTCTGAAACTACTGTATTTTTATTTCTGTTGAAGACCGCGTTTTGTCTAATTTTTCTCAGTTTTTAATCTCTGGAAAATCAAAACCACTGAATATTTAGAGGGCTGACACTAGAGGCTATAAGTTTAATGATGGAACGCGCAGAGAAAATACAGGGTGTCCGAGAAATGAGTTCACACTTTTGCTGTGAGCGCCTGGTTGATTGTAAAAATCTGAAAAATTCAGGAATAATCTATTACCCCTAAGCGACTTCAGAGAAAATATCGGGGGGCTCCCACTCCCCTTAAGGGGGGGCGTAGGCCCCAAAATGTACCCCGTGTTGCCAATATATCGCATATTTCAAATGGCAGGGGGTATTTTTTATTTCATCATTCAAAAGAGCTAAAAAAACTGAGTAATTTCGTTTTTTCAGATTTTCGGTAGCCCCTCTCAAAACAAAATGGCGGCCAAATAGCTACCCCATACTTTAGAGGCCCATAACTTCGGTTTGAATCAATATTTTTTCAAAAACTAAAAATTTTCTAAATCCTCAGAACGTCTTTTTTCCAATGATGTGCTACACTTTATCATTTGGTTGAAAAAAAATGGGGCGCGAAGCCCCCCCAAAAATTTTTCAGTTTGGGGGGCTGTAGCTCAAAAAAGTCAAATGTAAAGGGGGGTCGTGTTGTACATCAATCGAAAGGTCTTAAAATAAGGAAGAATTTGGCGCAAACCCGAAGTCGCTACGATGCGTCTATTCAAAATGGCGGCCATTTAACCATTTGGGGGTGGGGGACCGTCCCCCCCAAATAAAATCCCTCCATCGAGTGATACACCAATCGAAAGGTCTTGGAAAGAGAAAGAGAATGGCGCAAACCGGACGTCAATACGATGCTTGTATCCAAAATGGCAGCCGGTTAAAGTTTTTTGGCTTATGACCGGCCTATAGCCAAAAAACTTTAACCGGCTGCCATTTTGGATACAAGCATCGTATTGACGTCCGGTTTGCGCCATTCTCTTTCTCTTTCCAAGACCTTTCGATTGGTGTATCACTCGATGGAGGGATTTTATTTGGGGGGGACGGTCCCCCACCCCCAAATGGTTAAATGGCCGCCATTTTGAATAGACGCATCGTAGCGACTTCGGGTTTGCGCCAAATTCTTCCTTATTTTAAGACCTTTCGATTGATGTACAACACGACCCCCCTTTACATTTGACTTTTTTGAGCTACAGCCCCCCAAACTGAAAAATTTTTGGGGGGGGCTTCGCGCCCCATTTTTTTTCAACCAAATGATAAAGTGTAGCACATCATTGGAAAAAAGACGTTCTGAGGATTTAGAAAATTTTTAGTTTTTGAAAAAATATTGATTCAAACCGAAGTTATGGGCCTCTAAAGTATGGGGTAGCTATTTGGCCGCCATTTTGTTTTGAGAGGGGCTACCGAAAATCTGAAAAAACGAAATTACTCAGTTTTTTGAGCTCTTTTGAATGATGAAATAAAAAATACCCCCTGCCATTTGAAATATGCGATATATTGGCAACACGGGGTACATTTTGGGGCCTACGCCCCCCCTTAAGGGGAGTGGGAGCCCCCCTATATTTTCTCTGAAGTCGCTTAGGGGTAATAGATTATTCCTGAATTTTTCAGATTTTCACAATCAACCAGGCGCTCACAGCAAAAGTGTGAACTCATTTCTCGGACACCCTGTATAGTGTGAGAAAGGCTTGTAGCATACACATCTCCTGCACTTTATTTTTAAAGAAAGCTCGGTACAGTAAAGATTATAAGTGATGTTGATTTTTATTTCAACATTCTGGCAGGCTTTCCAGCTCTTTTGTTCCCGAGTTCCCTGCTTGTTTCCTTTTTTGTTCGCGCAAATAAAATAGTCTATAGGTTTGATGGCGATTACCATAGGTTTGGTAGTGGCTACCATATAAGTTTGGTAGTGGCTCTCACAAGTTCGGTGTTGGCTATCATAGGTTTGATAGTTGCTACCATACGTTCAGTACTGGCTCTCAAAGGTTCGGCAGTGGTTCCCATATAGGGTCGGTAGTGGTTACCATCGGTTCGGTAGTGGTTACCATCGGTTCGGTAGTGGTTACCATAGGTTCGGTAGTGGTTGCCATAGGTACGGTAGTGGCTATCATAAGTACGTATAGAGGTGGTTACCACAGGTTTGGTAGTAGCTATCATAGGCGTGGTTGTATTTACCCAAACGAGCCTCTTCGGTGGTGGCTATGAAAGCCTATCCAGCCGTTCACTGCAGTAAGGGTCGAAATTGGGGCTTGCCCCACTGTAACTTCGACAACCGCGATTGAACGTCTACCGAACCTAGTGACATCCAAGACCGAGAGATTTTCTCCATGTACCACCAAATTGAAAAAAATCAATATAAACGTATCATTAAATGTTGCTTTTTATGCGTCATTACAAGAGGATGATATTAGCCAAACGTTTTTGGCGTAAACCGGAAGTCAGTATAATATAATTCATTGTTGAGTTGTTGACGTACGGTCAACGTTCGATTTCGACCAAACTTAAAAAAAAATTCTTCGTTTCTTTTCAAAGAACTTTAACCGTTGCAACCTCAAAAACAAAAAATATAAGCGGTTTCTGGTTTGCGCCAAAATGTTCGGATACTTATAGTGTCGTTCTATTCTAATGATGCATCACAAAAAAGGGTTTAACGATACTTTCATTTAATGCTTGTGAGCCTAAGGTATTTCGGTAACACTAAGGACTAAGGGGGGTGTGTTTGCACCCCCAAGGATATTTGCATGCAGCACAGTCAATATCAATATTTTTGAAACTTTAATGGATGGATAATGTACTTAGTACCCTAAGAGAGTAATTTATGTGAAAGTTGAGTAAATTTTTGCCATGTTGCCAAATTTACACCCACTTTTTAAAAAAATGTCAAAATAAAAAAAATGGAAAAAATGAAATGAGGTACCATCACATTTTTTCATTTTTGATAAATTTCCAATTTTTTTTCAATGATCTGACTTAATATGCTGCATCTACATAAAATTTCCATAAAATTCATTGTAGTAGATGGTTCCCAACTTAAAACTGGCAGGGTCAAAATTTAATGTGAAAATCATGCAAAAAAGGGGTCTGAAATTCTCGATATACAAATATTCCAATTTGAAAATCGATGAAAGTTGAGCAATGTGTCAGCAGACCTGAAACCCATCCAAATGGCTCAGGGTGAATCTGTACGACAGTGATAGAGTTTTGAATGGGGTTACGAGGTTTTAACCCCCCTCCCCCCTCTCCACCATGTTTAAGACAAATTTAGCCAAAATAACTGATTTTACCCCCATTTTTTTTAAGATTTTACTCTCTGTAGAATGGAATAAACTTTATAAGCATCAGGAGAAAAATATGTCCATTATTTTCCTGTAAAAAGAACTCATTAGAGCATTTTTGATATTTTTATCCTGGATTTTACGGTATCTGTTGGTGATCGTTTGGCGTTAATCGTCCCGACAATGCAAAATGATAACGACTAATATTTTATTCTCTCAATGTTTTGCTGTGTTATTCGTAATTCTCAGTAATCAGTAAGGAACAACATGATCTCAGCTTAATAGTGTTTTTCGGCTTCAGTAATACTCAATAGCAGGATAAATTCAGCGAAACGCCACAAAATTCTGTAATGTATGCAGTGTTTCAAAACATCAACAACGTAACTCCACCAAATGCTCTCATGAAATAGATTCTAATGATTCTATAAATCTGATGATTCGAAGCTAGAGAGCGTTATTGACTCTAATTACTGCTCTGGGGGAGTTTCTGGGCCAAATGGACTATGTTCAAACCTTAAATTCAAGCTTTACTGTGAAAAATAGAAAAAGTAAGAGTTGGCAATGAACGGCCACACTAAGGACGGAGGGGGGGTGTTTGCACCCCAGCACTTTAAATTTCTATAAAATCGACAAAAATTCATAAAAATTGATGAAGTTTTGTGGATGTGTGCTAAATATCCTAACTTAAAATTTCATAAAGTCCCAAAAATTTTAGAGCAGTTTTGACAAAACGGCGTCAAAAGAACTGGCCTAGCCTAGGGTGCAAACACCCCCCCCCCCTTAGGCTCACAAGGGTTAAAAATGTAGGATTTGGGTGGTTATGATCCCCGTCCCCACCATCTGGGTCCTGGGGGTGCTAAGAATCGGTGACCTCCTGAAAAGGTGTATTTCTGAAAATGTTTGAGCCCGTGTTTTAGCGTCTTTTTAGAATTTCGAAGTTTTTACTTATCTTCACCTCTGGAAAGTTTGAAATTTTCAATATAACTTTAAGAGGCTCAAAAACGCAATTTAAGTAAACGTTGGTTTTTTCCCAGATGTTTTTGCTCTCGCGAGCATTTTAGATGCGAAGGGTTTTACCTTTGGACTGTTTGAAGATATAATTTGAAGGGGAGGTACACGAATTTTTAAAAATGGATTCTTTTTCAGGGATGTAACAAAAGTCCGTCCCCCCTCTTAATTTTTGAACGGTAAATTTTTTTGAGAAACGCTATAATATGTATATGTATTGTATACCCTTATTTTAGCCAAACGTTTTTTTAAGCTCCATGGAAATTTCGGGAGGACCCTCCTGAGGGGTTCTTTTTGGGCAACTTCATTTTTTCAAATAGAAAGGGGATGTTCTTGTATCAGTTATCAATCTGTCATTAAAAACAATGAAAAAAGACGCAAACCGCGATTCTTAACTCCTCCCCGTTTAAAAGTTGTAAGAGGCCGTTGCCCCCTATTTTTTTTCTTGCGCTGAAAACGTCCTAAAAAAACGGTATTGACGGAAATGAAAGGTCTTATCAAAAGCTACAAAGCCAACCAAGTTTCAAATCTCTGCGACTCCCCCTTTAAACGCAAGGGGGGGGGTTACTTTTGGTTAAGATTTCGAGATCCCCTTATTTTTTACTTGAGCTAGAAAAGTCGCAGGAAAATGATCTTGACGGCGAATGTAAGGTCTTATCAAGCTGCGAAAACATCAGGCATCGAATCTAAGGGTGGTCTTCCCAAATTTTCATAGAGCTTAAAAGAAACTTTGGCTAAAATAAGGGTATACCTACATGTTTTAGCGTTTTTCAAGAAAATATGCCGTTCAAAAGTTAAGAGGGGGAACATACTTTTGTTGCACTCTGTAGAACACGGACCTTTGTTAAGATCGAGAACGAAAAATGACATCGACTTCCGGTTTGAGTTTAAAGAGTTAGAAGTAGATATTATTTTCAAGAATATAATTAAAACTGAGGGTCCCCATAAAGTATTGGCTCTAAGGGGCGGAGAACCCCAAAATTGACGAGCCCTTTAAAGTTTCCCCTTAAAATCACCAAACTTGTGTTTCAGTTTTTTCGATAATCGCAGCCGTAAGCTAAAAGAGTCGGATAAAAACTTTATTAATCGCAACATCATGCATAATAATTATTAGAAAAAACGTGTTAATTTTTTTAAATTAAATTTTGAGTTACTTGAAAAATCTAGGATGAACCTTACAGCCTTTATTCCATCGCCATGATGATCTATTGCGGCCAATCTATATGTTGTCGTTGCCTCGACCTTAAATTGCTACCAAACACGATATCATGACATACAGCTTGCGAGATCCGGTAAAGTCCTCATTTAAGCTCACTGCGCGATATGCATCATACAAGCTGCGATTATAATGCACATTAATGTTAGGTAATAACTCGCTACGCTCCATGCTCTTGGCAACGGAAAACTATTACGAGTTGGATTATCAGAGACACTGATTTGTGTCCGAGTACAGGGGTGAGGGAGCTTGGAGGTTTTCAAGGTGCTACTGCTTTTGCTACAGCTAGTTTCCATTCAGGAGATTTTTCTGATTTTGTAATTTATTTTGTATTCATGTTCTTAAATTCTCCCCGCCCCTCAGAGCTTGGCAGTTCTTGCTGAGCGATCCGCGTGAAAAAATAATCGCTATTCCTCCGCGCTTGCTCACTTTACAAATAACAAGGGACCCGCGGCGATCGTTTTTGAGGAAACATATGTTTTGATTTTCGTTATTTTCATTGGTAACAAATTCGTCTTAACAAGGTGAAATTAGTTCCTTTGAGTCAGAATGTTCGCAATTATCGGAGGTTTTATTTTTGTTTTATAGAGTGTGGCATTCAAAGAGCAACAACAAACAAAAAAAAAAACAAAAAACGACAATTTTTTTACTTTTTTATGGTGAAAACTTAAAATTGAAGTGATTCCAGGAAAAAATGCGCGAGTTATAACGAGTTTGGTGTTTTGTCTCTTTTATTTCTTTCTCGTGACTTTCGGAATCTTCATGACAGTAAGTTAATATCACACAAAAAAGTTGAGGTTGAGACAAAAGTAACTTGATCATTTCTTTCAAATAACATTCTTTCTAATAAGTATGTGATTGTACTTACTTGGACAAGTGGGTAATTAACCCAAGAAACAGAGGTTTCAAAACCCTTTAGTCTAGACAGATATCTAACCAGGCTTGTAAATTTCTTGAAATAAGTTTGCCTTCGCATGGTAATTAATAACGGGTTAATCAGATTAGAGTACAAGACTTATTCAAGCCAATAGCGTATCCAGAAAACCTTTTAAAATGGAGTGCTTGCCCCATTTTTGAAATACTAATTAATAATAAACATACATAGTTCATGTTATAAATGTCGGTTCACGGAAGTTGCTAGTTCGGTTCGAACCGAATCTTTAAATGCTGAACTAACCTCATGGAAATAAAATTTTTGACGAAAACATGAAGAAAGGACCTTAATCAAAACAGCTGTGTGTTTCGCCCTGGGAGCGAATCGTGAGATAGTTTCAAGAAGAGAGGACCCTTCAAAGGCCTTTTAATCTGGCGTCGTCATTTGACTGATGCTCCCAGGAAGCGACGTCTCCTGTTTCAAAGTCATAATCGTCATGCTTATAAAACTATTATTTATTCATCGTTCTTTAGCTCAATCAACAGACAATAAAGGTACTCTTCGTTTGACATATCATGTTTTGTATCTTTGGTAGGATGGTACTTGCGAGAATTTTACTGTTATAGAAATACCTATCTACAAAATATAGGCAAAATCAAAAGGTTCAAATTCAAACAAAACTATCCTGTAGAAAGTTCGTTCTAAAGCTATTTTAAATGACAAACTCAAATCCAAGGAAACTTCTAGCTTAAAAGTTATGGCTGCGGAAAGTTTCAAAAAAAGCTATAAAGGAGTTTCGCTTATACCCTTTTTGAAGAAGGCACCAACAATTCCATAATAATTAATGAGTTTAATTGCAAGAAACTCGGGACCCGGCAGCCTTTTCGAGTCCTTGAATCCCATTTCTTCAATTGACTTCACCATGCTTTTAAATCCAATATGGCAAACATATCATGCTTTCTGGTAGCCACATATTATGATGTTGACTTTAAAAATAGATAACGCTGCGTTCTTGGAGCCTTAGTCAAAAACTGACCAATAGATTGAAACCTAGAAGAAAAAGTCCTTCACCCACCCTGAAAACATCTCTCGATTTACTCTCAGGGCGGAAATCGACAATTTTTTATAAGGTTATTTGTCCAAAAACTAACTAAATTGAAAAATAACCAGGTTTGCGTGTTTAAAAACAAGCAGTTTTGGAATGAAGTGTTCGATGGTGGAGCTAACTCCAATCAAACGTTTTTTGGCCTCATCGCTTCTTTTTGGTACAAGTAATAACCAGTAATAAGTCCCCTTGCGTTGGTGCTGTGCTTAGGTCCGAAGAGGATGGAAGGGACTCTAAATTTGGTTTTTTCAATATATCTCGTTTGAAGACGATTTCAATTAATCGATAAATGTGAGCTTATTTTTGTTTGTTATGGAATTTTGTCCAAAAAACATGCTGACAGTTTTTGTCGGACCTACCCTGCCCTTACAAAACCCCGTCGAAAATTGTTTGACCAAAAAATATTTCAAAATTCACCACTCTGTCAAAAAAGACAGTAATAAATAAATAAATAAAATAAATCTCATCCTATAAGCAGAAATCGTTACTTAGTTGATGAATGAAAAATTGCAGTTATTTTGAGCTGACTTTAAAAAATAATATTTCTTGTTAAGAAAAAAAATATTTTTGAGGAAGCAGTCTCACTTTTTATTACTCCCAATGACCCTTGTAGTACTGTAGGTCATGTACACATGTTGAACAAAAAGGAGTTTACCTCCAAAATTATCTTGGATGAGTATAAAAACGAACTAAGTCACTCAAATTTAAAACATTTCACCAGTCATGTAACTTAATTGTGGCGACATTGAGGCTATTCTAATAAGTATCACTAATTATACAGGGTGTTTCACGCAACCTGCTCACTATGGTTTTCTTGAACGGTTGACCATAAAAAAATTGGGAAAAATCGGTTTTATAATAATTCGGACCTGAAGTTTCATTTGAACATACTCTCCCAACCCAAAACTTGGTTTTTGGGGGGTTTTCAGGGGGGCACCCCCCTTATCCTAAGATACCTCATTTGAAAGGGCGTAAAATTCTAAGTTCTATGGCTCAAACTGGAAGTCGATATCTTTTTCCGTGTTCGAGATATCGCAAGTCAAAGTTTTAGTTTTCGGGTTTGGGCTTACCTTAAATTGTAACTTGCGATATCTCGACCGCATAAAAAGGTATTGACTTCCGGTTTGCACTAGAAAACTTGGTTTTTTAAGTGCTTTCGAATGATGTATTACACGATAGGATCTATCTATCATAGGGTCGAAAAATGGTCCAAATCGAACTCCGATTTTCGACATATCGAATAAGAAAAACGATATCGAACTCTCAATTGCGCCAGCATGCACAACTTTTTACACCTTTTCAAAAGACGTGATAAGAGACTGGGGTTGCTATTTGAAAATTTTGAGAAATGGGCGTTAAGGTGCAAAAATGTTAAGGTGCCTAAAAGTCGACTTCCGGTTTGTTTAATCGTTAATTCGTATTTATTTTATCGAAAGTACTCTTCAAGTAGAGCATTTTACATGCGCAGCTTTTTGTTAAACGACTCTTTTTGAAGGAGTTGAGAATTTTCGAAAATTGGTCCATTATCGAACTTCGACCTTCGATATCTCGAATACGGAAAAAGATATCGACTTCCGGTTTAAGCCAAATTGCTTAGAATTTTACGTCCTTTCAAATGAGGTATTTCAAGATAGGGGTTACCATTTGAACATTTCGAGATTAGGGGGTGCCCCCCCTGAAAACCCCCCATAAAACCAAATTTTGGGGTGTGATAGTATTTTTAAATGAAACTTCAGGTCCGAATTAGTATGAAACCGATTTTTCTTGATTCTTTTTTTATGGTCAACCGTTCAAGAAAACCATAGTGAGCAGGTTACGTGAAACACCCTGTATAGAAATTGAAATGACGCCGATCTGATTGCGTTAATAATACAAAACACTGGACTCCGCCAAACAATTCATCCAGTAGGAAGAGACTGAACCCTACAGGCTGCGCCGTATTCACAAACACTTACATTATCACTGTAAATGGAAATCACTTCTTCTTTAGAGGCACCAAGGTCACGAAGTTCAATAGCAAAAATAAATGTCAAATGAAGAAATGATTTTCGTTTCGCTAAACTGGTCGAAAAGAATTGGAATGATTTAAAAAAATAAAATTAAAACACCGACAGAGAATATCAACAATCGGTCTCAAAAAGGGGCCTTAGAACATGATTAGATACTGAATACAATGGAACCAGCAGAGGACGAGTCCCGCTTGCTATCCGACCCAATGGGCTCGGGGACAAGAACGGCCCTTCAAAGGTGCAAAGCGTCTTGGAGAGCAGCTTGGAAGAAATCAAAATCTTACTAGTCGACAACGACTCTTGAGCTCTGGTTCAACAACGAACCATTTTTTTTTTTTTATTTTTATCGACGATATTTTTTCTCGTGAAGTCTACTTCTAAGCTTTGCTGAGTCAACATCCCATCAAGTGAAATGAACATGTTAGCCATTGCACGGCAATTAATTGTTTGTCCAACAACTTCGTTTGTTTAGCTGAGTTGTGTTTTCCATTTAACCTTGCACTGTGCATTTGAGTAGCCACATTGTGCATGATAGCATTATCTTGGTGCATTAAACAGAGGAAAGCTACAAAAATGTCAGAATTGTTGCGTTAAAAACCAACAATATACTACTATTTTTCTTTCTTGGTTTCAGAAACGAGAATAGGTATACTTAAAACTTCCAGAAAATAACTAAGAAAGATTGTTGGTTTAAATAAGTAATATTTCTTCGTTTTGCTTGTATACTTGCTGGAATAAGCCTCTATACAGGGTGTGACAAAAGTCTCCCCCCCCCCCAAGCCAACTTTTGAACGGTTTCAGGTAAAAACAAAAAAAAAAAAAAAAATCAAACTTGGGGAATAGATCTAATTTAATTGGGATTTTATTTTGGCATATTCAAAATTTCTGGGGCGCCCCTGAGGGGGAAGGTTCGCCCCCTAACTCAAAATTTTCAAATGTTACCCCCCCCCCATCCATCCAGTAATACTTCGTTTGGAAGGGTATACAATTTTAAGACTTTTGGCGCAAACCAAGGGTCAATATCGTTTCCCGTTTTCGATGTATCGAAGATCTAAGTTCAATCTGGACCCATTTTCAAAAAAACATTACTCGGATCAAAGTTGGAATTTAAACAACTAGTAATCATAAGTGGCGGTAGCCACCAGGCCAAGTCCAAAACCCCCGAGCAAGAAGGTGGCGTCCGCGGACACTTACTATACACCAAAAAATTCGTTTTTGTCAATTTAATCAAAAATACGTCAAGAAGTAATAAGTACTTTTCATAAAAAAGTACTGATGTGACACAAATTTAGTTGAAACTCGGTTTTAGAGCCCCAAAAATGTCTAACGTTTCTACGCTCTAAGAGCGGGTACGGCAAAAATTCCTAAAGACGAATCCTATCTAGTGATGCACCAATCAAACGAGGATGAAAAAAAAACTGAGTGTTTTGGCGCAAACCAGAAGAGGTTGATATAATTTTTCAAATTCGAGATACCGATTGTCAAAGTCCAATTTTTATCAGTCTCATTTGCACTCCTATTTTGTGCATGTTTATTAATAGAGGCCTCAAAATTATAAATCTGTTTCTTTCTTTCAAGGTTTTATTGAAGTTGCTATAAATTGGGAGGCAAAACGAGAGGAAAAATGTTTTTCATCGTCTCTGCGTTCAGCATTTGTTTGATTGCAAATCACTTTTCGTCGACAGATGGAGCTTTGCGTAAGTGTTGAATCGCTACTTAAAATTTTCTAAAGTTGTCCTTAAAAGTTCTATTTTTTGTGGCTGAAATGTCAACCGTAGTCTGCTGGACCATTTGTATTTACACGAATGTCTGACATGGGCCCCTCAGGCCCACATTTAAAATAAAGTGATTTTACTACTTCTGTTATATTTGTTTTAGTTACACTCTAGTTACACTCTATAACCGTCGATTTTTATCATCCAAAGCTATTTTAATCCTTTTAACACCACCCTGACCTTAATTACAGAGCATTTTGACCCAAACATTTCTCCCTCACTCCCCCTCCCCTCCCCTCCCCTTCCCTCCCTTCCCTCCCCACCCCTTCCCTCACCGCCATCCCCTCCCCCACCCCTTCCCTCGATCCACAATTTCATAGAAGTGGAGCTATCATCAGAACAGCCGCAAGTCTGTTTATTTCTTCTTCACGTTGAGCTTTTCTGTTACAATCGGTTCTCCCTCCAATTTTTGGCCGGGGGCCCATGTCAGGCTGACTAGAGCAATGAGAAACTAACTTTGATACAAATTGAATCAAACATGAGAGGAAAGGGAGATGGAAATATATATGTATAGTCAGCGCTGTTCATTCTGAACAGAAAGTTGCGCAAAACTCCAAGTGCAAAACTTCGGTAACTTCCCCCCCCCCCCCCCCCCCCAAGAAAAATGGGTAGATCGGGTAAGTTCAAATAACTTTTAACTTTTAGGTCAGCCGAGGTTTGAAAAATGAAAGTCAAAATCATGGATCCCCATATTTTTTGGGGGGCAGCATACCCCCAAGAATGAGGTTTAAGTAGTGGTCAAGAATTATTTGTACTTAAAACATTTTTTTGCCGCCATTTTGAATTTTTAGGCCTTTTTTCATGTCATTGCCGTAGATCACGCATTTGAGCCTTAAATTTACATAAAATTTTCCTAAATATACGCGTAACTATGATTTCTTTGTCGCCTTTTTAATGCGCCTTAGTGGTAAAAGTAATGAGTGAGCATTTAATTGGTGCTTATCACAAGTTATAAGGCAGAAAATCGCCAAAATTTGATTTATTGCTCATTTGACCTTCAAATTTTTCTTAAATATAAGTATGAAGACTGTTGCAAGCGTTTTTTTTTTTTTTTTTTACAAAAAAATAAGAAAGTGGGTCTGAACTTGTTAAAAACATAAAACTTTAACATTAATTGCTCCCTTTATTGAGGAGCTTTTAAAATTTCACAATTTTTTGAGAGATCTACGATAATGAATAATGGTTGGCGGTAATAACAAAAACCTACTGTAATGAATTTTGACCTTCAGTACCATGTAACTATTCAAGCAAAAGTCCATTTAAATGGAATTGCAAAAGCTCACTCCTACAGTTAAAACTAAGGAGTAGATCAGTGGTTTTTCGTGTTACCAAATTACCGTAGATCGTGTTTTATTAGGGGGGATCTACGGTAATGACATCTACGGTAATGACAATTCATTCTAAAAATGGCGGGGAATCATGATTGAATCGTCGGATTTGGATGAAACTTTGGATTTGAGGTAAGGCCAATCAGTCTTTGTGATCTTACAATTTTTGGACAGTTAACATGTTACAAGCTTAAAAAAAAGTATACCTCGGTAATGACAGTGTATAAAGAGCAGGGCTTTGGACCCTGGACCGGTCCTGGACCCGGAACCGGTCCGGACCCCTTTTTTTGCTTGGACCTGGACCCGGATCCGGAGCGAATTTTTTTATCTCTTCTGGACCCAGACCCGGACCCGGACCGAAAATGTCTTCACTTCTGGACCCTGGACCGGACCCGGACCCTTCGGAGGCGTTTATTCAGAACCCGTCAGAACCGGTCCTTAGCGGGTCCAGTGTGCATATGAAAAGAAGGAGAAATTAGAGGTAAAAAAGAAGGTTAAAGAGGAAAAAAGAAAGCAAGAAATAAGAGAGGGAAAGAAATGAAAAGAAAAGAAAAAAAGGAAGAAAAGGAAACAAAAACCCGTTGCTATTTTATCGGTTTTTTTTTTCGGTATTTTTTTCTTTCGGTGTCAATCCTCGTGCATCTCCATCCGGGATCCACAGCGTGGCTAGTAACCAACTCGAAAACTGTCCAAGCGTGGCTATTCTTCCCCGTCTAAACCTGGCAACACTGCCTGATAACTATGGTTTTTGAACACGGATGACCATGGAAAAATCGGTTTGAAAGTAGGTATATAGTTTTGATCAATTTTTTTTTTTTTTTTTAAATACTGTCAAAATCCACAATTTGGTTTGTAGGAGGTTATCTGGAAGGCAACCCCCGTTCCTCAAAATGTTTAAATAGTAACCCCTATCGTGCTGCACCATTTTAAAGTTCACTAGATTCTCAGCATTTTGGTGTAAGTCGAAAGTCGTTGTCACTTTTCGTGTTCCAGGTGTCCAAGGTCGAAATTCGATTTTAGACCAATTTTCAAAAATTCCAAAGTCCTACATGAAGAGTCAATACCTATGCAAAAGGCAGCGATGCAAAATTGTCCACTATAGGTTGTCTCAAGAATGAATGGACTTGACAACTGTAGCTTTGAATTAAAACATCAGCTTCCATCCGCAGATGGAGCAACCTGATTGGTTAGGAGCCGTAAAAACCATAGAAAACCATAGAAGTGTCAAATCCAATCTTTTCTGGGACAAGCTATAGATGAGTAGTTTCAAAATAAATGTACCAATTTGGAATCAACCTATTGAAAATCATATTTCAGGCCCCCTGGCCCAGGCGTTTTTGACGGAAAACCGCTAATTTTTTTTTTTTTTTTCTTCCTTTTTTTTTTTTTTTTTTTTTTTTTTTTTTTTTTAAATCTAAAGGCGACCCCATTCCTTGTGATACCTATTCAGAAAAGAGCAAGAATTTGTTATCTTAATGTTGGTGGAATCCTAAATTCGATACAGTTTTTTTCTACTCGGTATACTGAATATTTTAATATACACCCTCTTTCGCGCGACCCAGCAAATTATGAATCCTATTGCGTGAGAGATGCATTCGGAAGGACAAATGAAAACCAAGCATTCCAAACCAGAAATCAATATCTTTTTTCGTGGACCAGGTAATCGCTATTGAATAAAAAAGTAGCTCAACAATTGTGCAAGTAACTAATTGTTTCCGATTGCTGGACGGACTTTATTTTCGGTGACTAATACGTCACTTGACTGCTCGCTTCCAAGGCCCCATCTCCTGTGTTCAATCTCAAAAAGCACGGTTCGCTTTTTATGTAGACTATTTTTCTCCACAGCTAGGTTACGAGCCCAGAGTCAAAAATCAAACAAAACATCTTAAAACGCTGAGAGTACCTATGATAATTTTGAAGGCGCTTTGATTTTCAGTCTTTATAGTACCTATTTAAATTTGAGTTGTGAACTCGCAATAATCAATGAATTACGTTCGGTTGTTGGAGCCAAGGTTGATGCGAGTAAAGGAACGTGCAATTTTATTTCTTTACTTAATAATCCCTATTTTACCGTAAAAATTTGATTATTATTGTTCCCCCAAAAAATTCATTATGACCTGAAAACTTTTTTCCCGTGATCAAAAAACTTAGTTATTTTAAGATTTAAATTGGTCGTTACAACAAAATATTTTTTTGAAGCACTAATTTGTTTTGGTTGACCCACAAAAAAAAGTATCATGGCCAGAAGATTTTGTTACTGTAGCCAGTTGACTTGGTTATTTTAACCTAAAACTGGGCTAAAATCTAAACTAAGAACTTGTGGGAGGACGTCTCTACATTTTACATTTTCATTATGAACTGAAAACAAACACACACAGAAAAATAAAAAAGTAACCTAAAAATTGAGTCGGCGCTCTAACAGCAAGGTCAAGACTAAAGAGTATGCATACAAAAACACCGATTTCACATCTAATTATAATCACCAACTTCTCTGGGAGGATGAAATGGTGAGTAACAGAACTCAGCTGATTCATATCTCCGCTTATCACCAGTTTTTTCTCCCAGAGAGAGCTGGTAAGTAATTAGGCGTGAAATCGGTGTTTGTGTACCTGCTCTTCAGTCTTGACCTTGCTTGAGCGGCGGATTAATTTTTAGCAGTGCTGCTGTTTGGCGGAACTTGTTCCGCAAATCGGAATTTCTGCCACTTTTGGACCAGATGCGGATCTTTGAGAAATGAGCTTGATCGCGTTCGCGTATCTTTTAGGAATTTGCGGATTTTTAGCGGATCTCTTGGAGCGGATATTTAGCGGATCTTCGAGGTTTTTGCGGATATTTGGTGGATAATTTTGAAAAATAACGATGATCAGCGAGCGGATCTTTCAGAAAAAATTCCGTCCAGGAGCGGAACTTTTCGCGGATCTTTTGGAAAAAAAAAAAAAAAAAACGGCAGCCCTGATTTTTAGGTTATTTTTTTCTTGTGTGTGTGTGTTTGTGTGTTTGTATGTGTTTATTTGCGGTACGTAACGAAACTGTGAAGTTTCGAAATGTCCCCTCCGTTTTTTATTTAAATTTTAGCTTCAAAGTATTTTTTCAGTAAAACTTCGAATCAAGGGTTTTTTTGATAGTGAAACGGCTAGTCAATAATAAAAACGTCACGATCGTTGCGTGACATAACATTGTACTGGCTTATAGGTTTTATTTTGCTGTTAATAATCGCGTACACTGAGTACAGGCCAATGACAAGTCGCAAAAATGAGTGTAAGGAGATTCATGGCAATCTAATAATTAAAAACGCTAAACCCAGCGCAAAGGAACATTCGTTTGTTAAAAACCAGTGCGAAATAACATTCCTGCTTAGAAAAAAAAAAAAAAAAAAAAAAAAAAAAAAAAAAAAAAAAAAGATAGACCACAAACAATGAATGAAATGATTGCCGTTGAAAAACTGGACGATAAATCCAACTTTCAGATGTCGAAATTCCAAACAAACATTTTGATAAAATCTGGTGCGGAGTGTAAGTGACATAACATAACATAATAACAATGGGAACAACCAAAAGCCTGCTGACAAAAAGGATGAACCAGACTGGGACAAAAAGGATGTTATGGGACAAAAACTGATCGTAACTACTTTGGCAAAAATATGTTGACTCATCTAATGAGCTGTGACTCTTCCGAGGAAATGTATATAGTTACATATTATGGGACCATTTTAGAAGATCAAGGAGGCTAACAAGTGCTGCGTAGGAATTCTTCGATTTAAGTACATGGAATGTGATGCTCTAAAAGAAATCATGTCTGTAAAACAGTGGCGAAGCGTGCAATCTGGCAACGTTAATTGCAGTTCGTCTATTTAAACTCATTAAAAATATCGAACTACTGGGTGTTCGGTGGACACCTTCGCATTCGACCTTTTACATGGGTTTGAATGGGCACAAAGCAACGCAAAGTTGTCAAACGATTGCAGTGTAAAATTGAAAATGCATTTCATAGACTCAAAAGCATTTATTCAGCTATCAAAAAAAGTGCGCCTGTAAGATTTTATCTACTTTTTTTAATTTTTAACTCCGTGAAAATTATTATGCTACTGCTTGGCATAGGTGGACGGCGGTGAGTGTATGGGGCTATAGCCCCCACTTTTTTGAAGAGGTGGGACTAAAATTTAATAAAAACCAAAAACAAAAAACCAAGCTGTAACACTTGAAAGTGTTGGCCAGTGGCGTCGCGTGCAATCCGGCAACGCAGCATTTTGTCCATTTGATTCCATGTAAAATATCGATTCGAGGGAGTGCACTGTGCACCCCCAATGTTTCGATCTTTTTCATGGGTTTTAATGGACTATATACAACTTTACCAGATTGCACGCGACGCCACTAGTGTTGGCAAAAAAGCATGAATTTCAATCTAGGCGCATGGTAGTGCACCAGCCAATAAGTTATCGCACTACACGTCTACACATCCATTTAGGTGTACGGTAGTGCACCAGCCAAGTTTTCGCACTACACCCTCGATTTCCACTCCTCTCTAATTCAGCCAAAAAACAATATGAAGTTCTAAAAATTTTCTGAGCTATTTAGATACACTATTTAAACAAGCTGTCAAAGTTTCATGTTTGTATCTTTAGACAAGATACAGAGCGCTGAAAATCTCCAAAAATGCCATTTTAGGCCCGGGACTGATTTTAAGAGATAATCAAAATGTTTGAGTACTTCCGATCATCGTAGAACTTTGATATTTGGTGCACAAATGGCATGCTTATATATGCACATTAATGCGCGCGCACATGGCGCACCTAAAATCGGTGCAAAACCCTCCGAAATATACAAGAAATTGGAGACATAACTTTGGAGAACTTATATTCCGGGGACCATGCCAGAAATCCAGCTAATATTTTTACCGAAGTATAAGGTCATTATAAGGTATCATTTGAAACGTGTTTCAAAAAAATCCGTGAGTACTCCAGAAAAGCGCTGGTCACGGTTATACACACCCCAGTGGGTGCTTCGTTTCTGTCGCTAGATCACTAATAACCCCTTATGGGTCAAGCCCGAGTATACTCGTTTTTCTCCTATAGTCTTTCTTTTCTCCTATATTCGTTCACATGGTTTCAGTCTTAATTTCAGATAAACGGGATCATCGATGAAAACACCTACAAGGTAAGGTTTCGTCGAGGCGCCTTCAATTTGTCGTATAGGCAATTCCAACTCTCTTGAGTACGAACAGTTAACTACCTTCCCTTTACAAACGGAAGAGTGGCGCTCTTTTGAACTAACCCGGTCCTTAGAGGGTTAACTCATCATCTACATTTACATCGACAGTTTCTTACCTTCTGTCTGTAATTCAAATCTAGACAAGCAATAAAAGAGAGGCAACACTCAAATGAAGGCTACACCAAAGAGCGCGTGGGAGAACGGCTGCTTGACGACGGGTATGAATCACCCTACGGTCGAAGGTCTTTCACTGTCGACAATGTTTTCAGAACTATTGAATTGATGCGAAGGATAATGGGTAAACGAAGGATATAAGCATCAAAGAAACGAATAAAACACCAGTAAGGCGAGGAATATGACTGAAAAGTGCAAACAAAGACTCAGATAGGGTTGCGGGTTGTGGCTTTCTCCAAAATATGAGGTAAAAAGTCAAGCACTAGATACATGACTCAAAATGTTAGTTCAGATATGCTACACTACTCTGGCAAATCATACCTCTAAAAGTTCTGTAGAAATTACTGCTAAATGTCGAAATTTATGAAAATTTTGTTGTTCAAAGAGGTCGGAAGCAGAGATGTAAACAATGGGGTACCATAACCTTCTTTCACGACTTGGTTTGATATATGTAGCATAACTATACTAGTTAAAATTTCACGCTATCACCCTATTTTTTGCTGGTACTCGGCATTTAAGGATACGTAGATTCCATTATCGCAGCCTCCGACGCAGTGGCGTCGCGTGCAATCCGGCAACGCAGCATTTTGTCCCGTTGATCCCATGTAAAATATCGATTCGAGGGAGTGCACTGTGCACCCCCAATGTTTCGATCTTTTTCATGGGTTTTAATGGACTATATACAACTTCACCAGATTGCACGCGACGCCACTACTCCTACGTAAGAAAATGTCTCTAAAAGGCCCAAATTTCCGCTTGAAAATCGTATTAACATGAAACTTTGACAGCTTGTTTAAATAGTGTATCTGAACAGCTCAGAAATTTTTTAGAACTTCATCTTGTTTTTTGGCTGAATTAGAGAGGAGTGGAAATCGAGGGTGTAGTGCGAAAACTTGGCTGGTGCACTACCGTACACCTAAATGGATGTGTAGTGCGAGAACTTGGCTGGTGCACTACCATGCGCCTAGATTGAAATTCATGCTTTTTTACCAACACTTTCAAGTGTTACAGCTTGGTTTTTTGTTTTTGGTTTTTATTAAATTTTAGTCCCACCTCTTCAATAAAGTGGGGGGCTATAGACGGTTTTAGTGCGAAGTCAACGGTTAACCAACAACCACAACAAAGCACTCATCGGTCGCAATCGGTTGTGATATAAAACTCGCGTAGCGTTCCAAACTATCTCACTCACTCTCCCGTGACCCCCATGTATATCCATAGTGTTGATTTTCGTATACAGGGCCTTGTTTTACGACATATTATTATCAAAATCGCATTAAAATGCCTCGAGAAATTCATTTCTGCCATAAAATTTCACAAAATAAGTCTCTATATACGATTTTTGAAATTAGAGTGAGACGGCAGTACATAGGGGTCACGTGAGAGCGAGAGAGACAAACCGGCTTCGTTAGGAACGCTCATCACCGGCAGTCGCCATTACTAAAACCCTCTATAGCCCCATACACTCACCGCCGTCCACCTATGCCAAGCAGTAGTAGCATAATAATTTTCACGGTGTTAAAAATTATTTTACGCTGCAATCGTTTGACAACGTTGCGTTGCTTAGTGCCCATTCAAACCCATGTAAAAGGTCGAATGCGAAGGTGTCCACCGAACACCCAGTAGTTCGATATTTTTAATGAGTTTAAATAGACGAACTGCAATTAACGTTGCCAGATTGCACGCTTCGCCACTGTTTTACAGACATGATTTCTTTTAGAGCATCACATTCCATGTACTTAAATCGAAGAATTCCTACGCAGCACTTGTTAGCCTCCTTGATCTTCTAAAATGGTCCCATAATATGTAACTATATACATTTCCTCGGAAGAGTCACAGCTCATTAGATGAGTCAACATATTTTTGCCAAAGTAGTTACGATCAGTTTTTGTCCCATAACATCCTTTTTGTCCCAGTCTGGTTCATCCTTTTTGTCAGCAGGCTTTTGGTTGTTCCCATTGTTATTATGTTATGTTATGTCACTTACACTCCGCACCAGATTTTATCAAAATGTTTGTTTGGAATTTCGACATCTGAAAGTTGGATTTATCGTCCAGTTTTTCAACGGCAATCATTTCATTCATTGTTTGTGGTCTATCTTTTTTTTTTTTTTTTTTTTTTTTTTTTTTTTTTTTTTTTCTAAGCAGGAATGTTATTTCGCACTGGTTTTTAACAAACGAATGTTCCTTTGCGCTGGGTTTAGCGTTTTTAATTATTAGATTGCCATGAATCTCCTTACACTCATTTTTGCGACTTGTCATTGGCCTGTACTCAGTGTACGCGATTATTAACAGCAAAATAAAACCTATAAGCCAGTACAATGTTATGTCACGCAACGATCGTGACGTTTTTATTATTGACTAGCCGTTTCACTATCAAAAAAACCCTTGATTCGAAGTTTTACTGAAAAAATACTTTGAAGCTAAAATTTAAATAAAAAACGGAGGGGACATTTCGAAACTTCACAGTTTCGTTACGTACCGCAAATAAACACATACAAACACACAAACACACACACACAAGAAAAAAATCACCTAAAAATCAGGGCTGCCGTTTTTTTTTTTCCAAAAGATCCGCGAAAAGTTCCGCTCCTGGACGGAATTTTTTCTGAAAGATCCGTTCGCTGATCATCGTTATTTTTCAAAATTATCCACCAAATATCCGCAAAAACCTCGAAGATCCGCTAAATATCCGCTCCAATAGATCCGCTAAAAATCCGCGAATTCCTAAAAGATACGAAAAATCATTTCTCAAAGATCCGCATCTGGTCCAAAAATTGGCAGAAATTTCGATTTGCGAAAACCAACAGGACGATTTTTGGAAACAGCTTGCATGCCAAAAGGCTCCAATTTCTTTTTTAACGTTTCTGACATGCCAGAAACATAAGACATTTTAATTACTTTTTCAGCCATGAACTGCGTTTTGGGACCATTTTTTACCTTATTTTTAATCATGAAATGACACTCCCTCATCTGTTTTTTCAGAAAAATAAGGGGATATCCATTCGATAATAACAACCGCTCAAATCCATTTAACCGCTCCTTAATGTAACACTTATTGGTCAAGGTCAAGACCCTAGATACAATATTTTTAACGACATTAACTTTCTGGTGGAAAGGAACAGCAGAGAGATAGTTAGATATCTTCTAGAGTGTATGAGAAAAAGTCATTCGATTCACTATAGTGAAGGTCTGAGATTTTTGAAACTACTTTTTGATAATGCAGCACTGAAAGGGTTAACTTAAATTATTTCAAATTTTGAATTCTTTTTTTTTTATCTGTTCGTGTTTTGCAGCTAGTTACGTGCGACCATGCAAAAGAAATGATCCGAATTTAAATCAATGTGTGAAAAAAACATTTGAAGAACTTCGACCGTATCTGAAAAGAGGTATGTATGCATCTAGTTTCGGACGTAATATAGTCTCTAGTGAGTCTACTCTTGTGTGGCTAGGTTAATTCTATCTCACTTGTAAGTATTTTACTCACACATGAATCACCACGAGATTATACAAAAGTCTCCTCATTAGGTAATTCATTAGGTCACTGTCCAATAAATTGAAAATAGTTTTCTTCGCTGATGCAAAAAGAAGGAAGACCTAAAGTGGCTCTCAATTTTCACTTGTGTTGGAGGAGAACAAATTCTCAGGCGCCTAAGTTGTGAAAATAATTTGTGGGAAACGTGTTTTGAGAATTATAAATTCATCTAATTTTAATTTTTTTAAGGCCTGGCTGAGTTGAATAATAACGAAGGGGATGCAGTATCTTGAGAATCATGAATTCATTTATCGTTTAGAATTTTTTGAGATTTTTCCTCACTAAAATCTCCTTTAGAATACAGGAGAGTTTCAAAACTGTTCAGCAATGAATGTTCCGCATACATTTTGCAATAAGGACATGCTTTTTCTTTAGCGCAACATTTAACATTTTATGATCTCATGGGGTGTTTTTTAAAAGGCACGCATAGACGCCAGTTTTGTACCGACAAACCGGAAAAATAACCAGTGATCGCATTTCGCTCTCAGGATTTTATATGATAAAATTTTTTTACTTCAGCCTGCTCAGTACTATAGTTTGCTTCTCTTGGATGAAGAGTTTGTTCGTTATGCTCTAATTATTCATCACATGAATAATAAATTTATTTCCAGCTTGCAGATGGACCTGCTCCGTTCGGCTGTGACTGTTCAACTATACGTATCCGTGTCAATTATTTTGGGAGGACCGACGAATATTAAGGGAATGTTGCTACCACGATTGGCGCGAAAAAGCATTATGACTCGTTCTAGCATTACTTTCGCTTCAACCTTTAAATTGTGGCAATATAAATCCTCCCTTCTCACCCTCAGAGGAAAACTAAAGGAAGCAAATATGAGAGGAAAGATTTACTTATGGTTATTCTAGGCGAAGCTTGTCCATAGATTCCAATCCGGAGGATAGGGGTCACTTGTGCTGCTCAAAAAGCCCACATTTTATGGCTGAAATGGATTAATTTACGCCATAAGTACGAATTTGAGGAAAGCCAGCATCTGCAGACATACGTCAGTAAGATATCCTGTAAGTTTCAATCTGAAATGCTCAAAATAAAACCGGAAATTATGAAATACGAAAATTCCCCTAAGCCTCAATGAGTGCGAGTATATGAAGCAAATAGACATACTATCACTTGCACTGACTAAGCTTATGGCAAACTGAATTTTATCATTTACGGCATTCATTCTCAACCCATTTTGTTCATTTAAGGCTCAAAGAATCTAAAGCAAATTCACAAATGCTGACGTTCATGAATTTTATATTATTTCTTTGGTTTCAATTTATGATGCCAAAAACACGCTTTTTCCCCCAAAAGCGACTGGTGGCGCTAACCATCGGATTGAAATCTGGAAAAATTTGCCTGGAATCACTTTAAGTCACGATAGTTCAATTAAATACCGATACATCAAAAACTAAAAACAATATCGACCTGCGGTTTGCTCCAAAATGCTCTGTTTCGTGTGCTCTTTTGAGCGATCTATCACGTAATAGAAGTCGTGCATCGGAATTTTTCAGGAAGCCCCTTGAAGGGGCAATATTTTTTTTAAAAAAAGTTGGGGGCTCTAAAATCAAATTTCGACTGAATATAGGTATGTCAGAACCGTATTTTTTTCTGAAAAGTACTTGCTTTTAAGAGTATTTCAGACTCCTGGTTTTTTAAATTCCGACTTTTTAAACGAGAGTTTCTGATTATTTAAAACTGGTCAAAACTGAACTTTGACCTTTGATGAATCGAAAACGAAAATTGATATCGACCGCTAGTTTGCGCCAAAAGTCTTAGAATGGGCCTGTTGCACACTTCGGCTAGAGCGTTTTAAAGTATCAATTCGTATATAAAAAGCCGTAAAAATAACAATGGCAGCATCAGAAAACACCAAAATTCATTGATAAACTCACAAATTACGAAAAACACTAGACACTATTCACCCCTGTATC
Source organism: Trialeurodes vaporariorum (assembly GCA_011764245.1). NCBI lineage: Eukaryota > Metazoa > Arthropoda > Insecta > Hemiptera > Aleyrodidae > Trialeurodes > Trialeurodes vaporariorum. Next base: position 61,697,995 of record VMOF01000111.1, on the reverse strand, counting down.
TTTCCACCAGGTGCACGATATTTCGCGAGATTAGCGCGGCACATTCAAATAATCACGGCTGACTGTCATCAAAGCTGACTTCATAAACAAATGAACAGTAAACACTGACGGTGTCTGTTCGAATTTCTTACGTCTCAATATCCTCAATTCCTCTCAATAGGTTGCGAAAGGTACGGAAACTGATATTTGTGTCGAAAACTTATCAAAATAAAACAATAAGACACAGGAGCTCCGAGGATGATGATTGAAGTTGGAATCATACTTGGAACTCCTGTGTGTCATTGTTTCACTTTGATAAGTTTTCGACACAAATATCAGTTTCCGTGTCATTCACAACCTATTGTGAGGAATTGAGGATATTGAGACGTAAGAAATTCGGACAGACGCCGTCAGTGTTTACTGTTCATTTGTTTATGAAGTCAACTGTGATGACAGTCAACCGTGATTATTGGAATATGTGCCGCGCTGATCTCGCGAAATATCGTGCACCTGGTGGAAAGATACAGGGGTGAATAGTGTCTAGTGTTTTTCGCAATTTGTGAGTTTATTAATGAATTTTAGTGTTTTCTGATACTGCTATTGTCATTTTTACGGCTTTTTACATACGAATTGATACTTTAAAACGCTCTAGCCGAAGTGTGCAACAGACCCATTGTACGTCCTTTCAAATAATATGTCACAAGATGGGGGTTGCTGTTTGATATTATGGAGATAGCATCCTTTGGCGCCCGGAGGGTGGGGGGTTTTGACCCACAAAAAATGAAGTTCAACTAAAACGATGAAGAATGGTCCAAACCGCCACTTTGTGTCACAAGTCGTTCAAATGTTAGACAGGGGGGAGGACAGGGGTGCCCACGCAATAGAAATCATACGGGCAACTCGTACATGCTTCGAAATTGAGGGGGGGGTGAAGATTTTTTTTCCTTTTTTGAGAAAATCAGTATTTTCGCTTACCGATGAACGTTTTTTTAATCACTAGCTTCATAAATACTCAGTTTCTATCTCATTTTTGACCGCATCTATACTCTACCCCCTAAATCCTCATTCCCTTTGTACAATCCCCCCCTTAAGTCCATATTTTCTATCCACACCCCCCCTAAACCTTTTCCTCATCCCGATCTATACCCCCCAAATCCATTTCTCATCTCAAACTTCCACCCCCCTCAAATCTTCTTCCTCCCTCTATCACCGCCCCCCCCCCCAATCTCGACGTAAAAAGCCTTAAAAACTAATTCTGAAAGGTCGCAAATTTTCAAAAATTGTTCATGGGTGCACAATTAGAAATTCATTTCTTTGGAGACTCCAAAGTAGTTTTCTAAATAGTCAAAATCCCAAACATTTTCCGAGAAAGGTCCCACGAACCCCCCTGCACTGTCAGAGTACCTTATGCGCCCAATATCCCATCCCCACTTAAATATCTTCCAAAACGTATCGTAGAGGGTCTAATTTTCAAAAAAATTCCGGGGGAGGATCCCCCAACCCCCCATTCTCCTGGGGGTATTCACCTCGAACCTTTCGGTGGGGGGGGGGGTGTCAATCCTCATGATTAGGGTGGTAGCTCGTACGGTACCTGGGGGGGGGGGTTGGGAACCCCTGGGGGAGGATATATCTGTTACACCCTGTATAGTTGTTTATATTGAATGTGTCTTTATTTTTAACTCCACATTTCAGGTATCCCAGAAATCAATGTTCCTCCGATTGATCCTCTGTTCTTACCGGAAATCATTGTGGCTGGAAGTGCTGATCGGAAATTGTCAACACCATTAAGAGCCGTTGCAACAAATGTGAAAGTTTTAGGTGCAGGTGATTTCAAAGTTGAAAAATTAACGTAAGTGACTTGAGAGTGAACAATGATCCTTAAAAAATAAATAAAATAAAATAAACAAAAAACCAGCGGTTGCATTCCAGCAGGTTGATTATGAACGATCGTATCGTAATGCTTATCGAGTCAAGGACCGAGTGCGTGGTTATCTTATGGATGGTGCCATTCCGATAGAAAACCTCCCATCTCTGCGGAAATTAGCCTATGCTTCCTGAACTATCGGAGAATTTCCAGACAGATGGCAGGGTTTCTATCGGAATGAAACCTTTCGAAATGGCACCACCCATAAGATAACACGCACTCGATTATCGAATCGATAAGCATTACGATACGATCGTTCATAATCAGCTTGCAACGCAGCTGGAGCTCTGGTGCGGCGCGCTATGTATTTGATGCATTTTTGGAAATGGTTTTAACGTCGAACAATGTACCAAATGGATAGATGATGACTTGATGAGTTATAAACTTACGTGCAGGGCAGGTGAGATTTAAATGTTGAAGAACAGAAATGCTATACAATACAATAAAATGAGGAAGCAATTTATTGGAGTCTGTTCCAAGTTTTCATAATAACATCACATTTTACTTGTTAATATGTTAGGAATTTAGAGGAAATGATTATGCGTTGTTCAGGATGATACGCTGATAAATATGGAGTAATTTTATGTTAGTAAGTGATGTAGTTTACTTTACTTGAACTTTACTTTTTCAATTTTTTCTATTTGTTGGTTTGATCGCACCTATTTTGATTTTTTAAACGGTCTAAAGGATTGAATATTACAACGATAAGGGTTTTTTTTTGGACGGCTGATTGCAGATTGTGGCTTCCCTCCCATATTCGGCTTTCCTCCCATATTCGCACGGCGAACGAGATGTGCATAGCCTTTGCTGCGATGGGTTCTCTTATCTGTCCCGACCCCTGAACACCGCCCGCCCCCTCTACGCTCGCAAAAGTTTCATCGGGTAGTGCAATAGACCTGTTTAGTGATGACGTCACGATCAAAATTGGTTCCGAACAAATGCTCTATCTCGCTCACTCTCGTGGGATTCCAAGACAAACTATCGCGGGGCATTTCTCCGCGGACATTTCACCGCCACGACATTTCATCGCCGATACATTTCACCGCGCGACGTTTCACCGCCAAAAATAATTTAAAGAAAAGAAACAAAGAGAATGAAGAATAAAAAGAAAAAAAGGAAATGGAAGAAGAAGAAAAAGAATAAGCTTATAATGAAAGAAGAGGGAAAGAAGGAACAGTAGATGGAGGTATTGAAGACAAATAATGAATCAGAAAGAGTGCAGAGAGGTGAGACAGATAGGATGTTTTTATCGGTTTTAATTTTTTTTTCTGAATAGTTTTAATAGTTTTGACGGATTGAAAATCTTTTTTACTCACAGCTATTAACTTTTTTGGTGGACTTGATTTTTTTTTTTTGTTATAGTACCATTATAGAAAAAATTGCCGAGATCATTAACAGTAGAAAAGGGAAGGGAAAATTAGGTTACAAAGGTTACTTGTATACCCACGAAAATTTCGTTGGTGCCAAAGATATGTGGAAGTGCGTCAATTTTTGGAGGCGAGATGAAAGATGCCGCGGCAGAATTCATTCCGTTGGAGAAAAAGTGATGAAAGAGGTCGGAGTGCATATCCATTCGCAACTGGGAAAGGTTCAGGCGAAAAACGCCCAAAAAAATTAATGTATACATATTTTTTTTGGCCAGTCCTAAGCCTGGTAAAGTGTGAAGGAATAGTTGCAACTTTTCTTCTGTTCATTACTGTTATTTGTTTTTTTGTTCTTTTTTCTTTTCTTTATTTTATTTTATTTTTTTTCGGCGGTGAAACGTCGCGCGGTGAAATGTCGCGGCGGTGAAATGTTGCGCGGTGAGATGTCGCGCGATAGCTTGTCGTTTGACCCTCTCGTGGATAGCCCATAAGAAATCTGATCCAAATTTTCGAACGCAAATTCATGCTAGTTAACTACCAGTTTTCTCAAATTTTATTACAACATTACATTTCACGTACCTTAAAGTATCTATTCACTCTAACATAATTCCTAAAAGATCACAAGCGAATTTACAATCACAGTTATACCGAAAGATTTTCTATGTTTTCTCCTTGTATTACTCACGGTCTCTTATGGGAGTAACACCGCCATGACACTCAATCATCCAAAACTCTCGTCGTATCGAAGCTTGTTCGAGGTGTAACAGTCTATAACACGTAGTGTGATGGTGCCGATGATACTATATCCTAGAATTCCGTGCCCATAAGAAACTGTGAGTGAGACAAAGACAAAACATAGGACTTTCTTCGATATAAACAGTGATTGTACACTAATGCGCGATGTTTCAAAAAGTGAGATGGAGCATTTGTTAGGAACCAATTTTTTTCGTGACGTCACACTAAACAGGTTTATTCGCCCCGCACAGTGGTTTTATGCAACAATGCATAGTTGTTGAGTTTGGTTATAGGATCCTGCAACATGTTACCCTGATCAAGAGAGGCGGCTGTTTTGCTCACTTTGATCCACCCCCATCTCCCTTCCAACTCAACAACGCCATCAACTCTCGTCAAAATCAAAGCTGTAGACCAAAACAGCCTCCCCAGTCCTCTTAAGAAGCGCCCCTCTCCCCGTGCTGGGCACTGGTCGGAGAATTTTGAAGTAATTTTGTCAGGACTGACTCAAGTCTGTCTTTATTTTTTTAAATTTCTTATGACAAAATGTTTGTCTTGTATTATTAGATCTATTCTTGTTTAAACGGGTCCTCACCGCGAAACAGTTTTTTTTTCTTTTTTTTTTCAATTTAGTGCGTATATGATTCGTATACTCTAAAATTATTAGCAAATTAACTGGACCAATTTTTAATAGCCATATCTGTTAACCCCTCATGAGCCAAGCCCGAGCTTACTCGTTTTTCTCCTCGAGTCTATTTCACATTGTTTTAGTCTTCATCTCGGATAAACGCAAATATAGATGAAAACACTACAGTAGATAAGGTCTCGTCGGGCGCCTTCAATTCGTCTTATAGGCAATTCCAACTCCCCCGAGTACGAACAGTTAACTACCTTCCCTCTAGAAACGGAAGAGGGGTGTTCTTTTGAACTAACCTGGTCCTTAAAGGGTTAAGTAGACTTAGGTACACGACGTAGACCTGTTTTTTGGACCAAAAGCCTGTAGACCTTTTTGGAAAGTACTTCGACGTATTTGATAATTAGGTTCATTGTCTGTGGACCTAATGAATTATATCTTTGTCGTTAGACGTAATTTATTAGTCTTCGTCACTGCAGACCAACTTTTAGTGTACCAAACGACCTAACCCCCCCCCCCCAATACTACTCAAGGGGTTGTCAGGGGTGTTTGAAAGTATCAAAAATGAAAATTTGGGGTCAATTCCCTATCTGACTTTTTGGTTTCAAACTTTTCAATCAGCCATTCCCAAGAAAAATTCCTGGTACGGGTGCTCTATCTGATCATGTATTCTTTATTGCCGTCTTACTGAAGCACGTCTCATTTTTTGTCATGCCCTTTATCACATCAAGGCAGTCGCGAGTGTCTGATTTTTGTGTTTTTACTTAGTAAACAAAAGGAAGTGCTCGGTGAGCTGTAAACAAGGATACTTTTGGTTTATAACTAAACATCATGGTTCCGGAGAGGCGATTTCGGACCAAAATGTATTGGTTTAAATGTATTGGAATTCTGCGTTGCGTCGTTATAACACTAGCAATTTTTTGCAAATTTATCTGGATTTATCTCTGAAACCGGGACAAAAATGAAAAAAATTAAAGAACCTTTCTTTGTTAGCTCATGATTTCTTTTATTCTCTTTGAATCAAACACGAAACTTCAGATCCTTTTAACTTCCCCATTACTAGTTATTTTACTTAAACAATCAACGTTTCTTACACGATATTACTGATTGTAATCTGTATTTGCATTTCAAGGGTGGATCTGAAGAAAATGGTATATAATGTTAATATGATTTTTCCATTCCTCCGGATTGAGGGCAGCTATGACATGGACGTCAAAATTCTCAATATTCCGATCAAGGGCAGGGGGCCTTTGAAAGCAAATGCAAGTAAGTAATGCTTTTGAGATCTGGTTCCACCAGATAAACTATCTAACAACTGAAAATGGAGGAGCTTTTCTAGTCCTATTAAAAGGAAAACAAACAGTGAATAAAATTCCATCACGCAAGTGTTGGAAAAAGCGCGCCCAACAATTTAAATGATGGCGTTTTTTTCGTAGCAATTTTCGGTTGTTTTTTGCGGTTGTTTCATTAAGGTGATCATGCTCTGCCTCTCTCCTGTAAATAGAATCATCTCTCATAAATAATCAAAGACGCCGGGCCGACACCGCAAAGTGTGCCCGGCGTTTCTTCAATTTTTTTATTGATTAATTTTTCCTCCACAATCCTTTCAATTTTTTCCTACTCGCACCACGGATCGATCAACACCTTCGTGTTGCTATTACTTGTAAATTACACGAAAACTTACTTGTAAAATTACTTCTAAAATTACATCTAAAATTACATTACATGTAATTTTGTAAAATTAACAAGGAATCGCCGCGCCGCGGTCGGCCCGGCGCCTTTGATTATGAGAGATTGATGGGCTCGGCAGTGCACTTGCCAAGCTCCAACACTGACAGAGTATCTTTACATTCTATTTTCAGGTCAGAGGACGGCAACAATCACCTCTTAGCAGAGGCAACCATGCAATTGAATCATCCTTTGCCTAGTGTGCGCAGGAGTAGTATCAAATTTATTGAAGGCGCTCCGAACTTACTCAGATATTCGAGAAGTGTGGATTTCAGGTACTTTAGAGCAAATATACGAGTTGCAGGCCGAGTGTTATTATTTAAACTTGTCAACAGATACTTGAATAATAACAAGGATATGAATTCTACGGAAAGAAATTCCATCCACAGAGTTAAGAGTCAATTCAAGCAGCATGTGTCACGTTTGCCCGACTGGAACGTGCGCAAAGAAAAAGAAAAAGGAACTTAAAAATTAAGGGAGAGAAATCTCAAAGAAAAACACAAGAGAATATGAAGTTCGACAGTTGACAAGACCCCGGACAGCGAGATCATGAAAGATTAGAAAATAGATAAACCTCCAACACTCTCGCCGACCGAATATATACTTATAGAAAGAAAAGGGGAAAAGGAAAGTTAACCCAGCAGATGGGTTAACCCCCGTAACTATACTCATGTTATTGAAAAGAAAGAGAACCGCACGACGCGACGCGACGTCTGACTCAATAGTGAGAAGGAGATGGCCCTCCCCCACCAGGCAGCAACAGGTTTAAGTCTGGTGGAAGAGGGCCATCTCAACTCAGGAAATAAACTTTGAATAATTAAGATGAAAGAACTTGTAGACTGAAGATTCATTTGAGGAGAATAATTTATAAGAATTATGTTGTTTAGTTTAGAAAAGGGCATGTGTTAAAACTGATTTGCAAAATTTGAATGGTAGGGGCCGGGGGGTGGGGGCGGTGAGAGTGATAGCCTGAGGAGTTGATTGCCAAAAAAGAGACAGCACTCGCGCAGTACTCTAAGGTGGAAAAGAGTACTATGTTACACATATTTGACCGTTGAGGCATCATATCAGGCCCTTTTCGCCGTAAAACACAATGGTTTCCCCCCTTTTTATGCTTGTCTATGTTTTTCTTAACCATCGTCGACGAGGGTTTTTGTTAAAATTTAGAAACTCTAACAAAACTTTTCTGATGTGCACTGACCCCAAATAATTTAGGAAAACATTTTCGACCCAAAAAAAAAGCCGCGTCTAAGGACATATGTAGCCAAAAAAGCCCCCAAAAAAGGACCAACTTTCTGTATCTCGATATTTTCTAATAGCAGCGGGTTATTACGCTCATGCTCATCTAAAAATAAGCACTTTTCGTTTGCAATTTTCTCCCCTAAAATCCCTCTTCTCAAGTTAGGGGCTGTTTTGAAAAAATTGGGGGCCATTCTGAATCCCTCGCTGTATCCTTCAAAATTGTCGCATTTCAAAATACTGAAGATGTTTTGAAAAAGCAGGCCAAGGACTTTCTTTTAATGCATCACAACTGTATTTTCTGAAAAAATAAATTGGGAGCCTTCCACCACCCCTGAATTTTGGGCCTTTGGGGGCTCCCTAGAAAAAATTTTCAAATGGCACCGTAAAAGTTGTGATACACAATTGGAAAACTATCAAAAATGCGAAGAAAATGGTTTAAACCTGAAGTCACGTCGATAAATTTAACGAGTGTTACAGCCATTCAAAGATTTGTTGTTTTTCGTGTTCGCAGGATTTTGTACGTGGTCGTGATTGTATTCGATGGCCTACTCGATGTATCCTCGAATAAGATATAGCTACCGCAAATCTCTGAATGGCTGTAACTCTCGTTTGCACTTTTTTCTTTGTCTTTTCAAGAGCTTTCAAAAGATTTTTCCCAACATGTACCCTGCCATTTTCATTTTTGTTTTCAACGGGGCCGTAATTTCTTTTTGCAGAAAATATGGTTGTGATACATCAACCGTGATTTGCTGATTCAGATTATCTTTAGTTTTTGGAATGCGAAAATTTTGAAGGTCACAGCGAGCGATTCACAAATAGTCCCTATATTTTTTTTTTTTTTTAAACGGCAAGCCATTTTTGGAAGAAGTTGCACTAAACAAAAAATGCTAATGTTTTGGTGAGCAACGTATTTCTGAAATAATAATAAAAAAAACACCCATTCCATTTGAAAATACCGAGAAACAGAAATTTGAAGTCTTGGGCCTTAGAGGCTGTTTTTCGGGGTCGGTAATATTTTCTCGGAATTTTTTGGGGAACAATTTACTTCAGAAAATCTTTGTCAGAATCTCCGTACCTCGCGCCCCGCCGTTTGCTCTAAAAAGATAACGCGCACGAGTAGTCTGAAACATTCTGTGTTCAGGCTTCATAATTCCTATTTGAATCCGAGCGAATTTTGTACGCATTTTCACTAGAATTTCGACAGCACTGGTCCTTAAAATTTAGCGTTCCAACTTTTCCCTGGGCAACAATAAGAATAGAATTGGTCAGGCTTTACTTTAAATAAGACGGAACGTTGGAGGGATAGAAAATGAGCGCGAGCTATAGGGAGGATTTTAAAGTCATATTTCATCGAAAGGTATACAATTTACGATTTCCTTTTAATTTTAAATTAAGTCATTTAAAGGCCAAACCAACGCTAAAATCGAACTGTACACCTTTAAAATACACAAGTATACTTGTATTGCACAGTGCACATCACTAAGAGTGCAGGTAGGTATCCGTAACAAGCCTACGTCCGCTGCCTCCAAAACCTCGTTCCATACTGGTACTGTGAGCGGGTCGCCAAAAAGTTCAATTGAGTACGCGGCTTGAGAGGTTTGCGGTTTTATTTAAGGAAGCTGCCATCGCGTAGGAAATTACACCATATGCGAGAAACACCTTTGGGTAAGGCGCTTGTGTTTGTTTTTGGTATCTTGATCCAGGTTTGTAGTACAGTTACTGAATCTGGTATTTACTCCGGAATTAAAAAGTAATTTTGTTTAGCCTTCACCATCTAAAAATAATTGCTTTTTTTAATTAGGTTTCTTCGTTCTGTTCTGGAACTTTACCTCTATAGCTTAGCTCAAAGGAGAAAATACAATACTGTCTATTTTGATTAAATGTTCGATTTTTAATTCATGTCTTTCAAACTCTTCTTTCAGCAAATGTTCGGGCAAACATGATTATTCACGGATCTAGGGTTAAAATCGATGGCAAAACGCATATTCAATTCCATGGTATGGAGACCGCACTGGATATTGGAAATTACGTTATTAAACTCTCCAATTTATTCAATGGTGACCCCACCCTCAGTGAGTACAACTGGCACATTTTCTTTCCTTCCTTTTCTGATTGTTTCACTTTGTCTGCACTTACTGAAACCTTTCTGGAGCAAGAATTAACTGTTTCCAAATTTCAATTCAAACTTTTTTTCCAAATAGTCGATATTGCTATATACTCTAAGTGAAGAATCGATGTTTTCCTCCATTTTATAAAATTTGGTGTTTCTATATTGCAACAAATTCAGAATTTAAAGAATGGTCGTCTAGCGTACAGAGAAAAATATTTCTGATGTTTCGAATACACTCTTCACATATCTTTTCACTGCATGTACGAGACGGTAAACCATAGCTTAAAACTTAGTCAAAGTCGCTACTTAAAGGAGAATAATCATCTCTTCTTTGTTCATTGAACAACTTTTACTGCAACCGGTGGATATTTTCGTTTAGAAACAAAAACAAGCAGGGAACCTCCATTACAATTTATGTATTGGTGAAGCGTGCCATGATATGATGGTACTTTTGTTTAAAATCAATTAGTTATTCACTGTTTAAACGCTGGTCGTAGTTCAAGGTTTAACGTGTGATGGAATAAGGGTTGTTTCTGGAAAATAAAGGGAAAGATATAGCAAAGTTTTTCTTTTTTTTCTCTTTATTGCATACTTATGAAGGATCGGTACAAAAATGTTTGACTTTTTCAAAAACAGTATTAAAAGGAGTCAATTAGTCAACGAGTCAAGTATAATGATAAATAAGAAAATATGACTTGTATTTAATATATTTACAAAAAAAGATATAAACTTACACAAATGTTACTCAAAATGGCAGCCTGGGCTGGACGCAGCGGTTCAATGACGATCCGGGCGCTCATCAATCGCTATTCTCATGCACAATTTCAATAGGACTCAAAAATTCACGAAATGAACAAGTTTTTCATGAAATTGACACACTTAATTCTAAGACTTCAAATCAGCTCTGAAATTATTATGCAACGTACTAAACACACCATTAGAGTGACACCTAACAAAAACCGATCTAGTTCCTTTGACATTCATCTTCGGCTCCATAGGCGGAACTACGATTTTTTCTAGAGGGGCTGAGCAGTCAAAAAACTGGCGACCTTTTTTTTTTTTTTTTTTTTTTTTTTTTTTTTTTTTTTTTTTGCTTCTGATGCTTGTGATCCCGATTAACTCTCCCTATCGAGCTCCTTGATGACCCTTTTCCTTTTACAATCCATGCAAATTTTGGGGAAGAACGGAAATATCACGTTCTGTATTTAAAGACCCTTTGGTTTTTGTTCCTTGAGTTCTCCATGAGAGCCGAGATTTTGGTCGAACGGCTAAACGCTTTTTGTTTCCAAAATTTCCTAGGAGGAGGAGGGCTCCCCCCAGCCCCCTATTTCCGATTGGTTTATCTCCCGAAGTTCCCTCATCACGTACAAAAAACTATCTTGGGAAAATCAGTTGCGCAACTTTCGCCAATATAGAAGAATAAATGGCGGAATATTTTAATGCACTTTAGACCATTTTGTAGGTTTTTTACTTTCTCACTCTAACAAAGTTAGAAAAATTGTGAAAGTATTGCATGCGATGGCACAGAGATTTTCAAGGTATTTTGTTTCGGTACTTGGCCCACCACGACTAAGCCAATCATGATACTTATAAAATCACTGGCTCTAACTATACCCAATACTATTCTAAACAACATCCATCCATGGCATTTCAATATTTCTTGACCATATGTGGCTTTTGTAAGAGTGAATGCATACAATTTCTGTGGCGCCTGTCTATGTCCGTGAGTCCGTCTGTAGTTTAGCATACCTTTTGAACCCTTGATCCATATGCATTCAAATTTTGCAAAGAAGTTGCTTCCGACATTCTGCAGAGGGCCTTTTTTTGTTTTAATGAAAGCTTAAATTTTAAGTTACTTGTGGATAAAACATGGTTTCCATTAGAATCAATGGTAAAACTGCGGGTAAAAAAAGAGGAATTGGTTTCTTTATGTTTTCAGAAAAGACATATCCAACATACTTAATACTAGTTTTGCAATATCGGAACTTGTTCATATTAAATGACGTTTAGAACTTTAGCCCTTTCTAAAACTCCTAGTAAATTTCTATCATGTTCTCCTTGAGTGGCCCTCGTTATTAAGATATTGTCAAAATAAATAATGACACCTGGCAGGTCAACAAATTTACTGTAGTTGAATTTTTGAAAGATTTCTGGTGGAACATTTACACCGAAGAGAAAGCGTATAAAAAGGCGTATGGGCCCTTTGAAGTCTTTGGACGTTTCACTTTACTTAATATGAAAAAATGTGCAAAAGGTGCATGTCTGTTCGCCTACTGCATTAGGCATAAGAGACAAATTTCCGACTGTCAATTTGCCTATGCCAAAATGTATAAAAAAATTGCATGAAATGAATCTTCTTACTGGAAACTTAGCATTTAAAAGAAGCACGTGTAGGCGTACTTAATCATATTTTTTTGTTTGTCTCCAAAAATGACAAACGTGGCGAGAAATATGGCAACAAGAAATGCACAAAAATTCGAACTAGTAAAATGTTATGGATTCAAGAATAAAAAATGTCCATCTTGATTCGGCACGAACCTAACCAAAAAAGAACAGTTTAATTTTTGTGGAAAGTTTGGTGCAAAAAGTTTAGTTTTTGTTCTTTTGTTTTTGATTTTTCTCAATTTGAAGTTGTGATTAAATTGTTATGTGTTAAGTAAATTGTTAAAAATGGCTATTCTGGTTACGTCAAAGAGAGGAAAAAATATTTTTTCAATTGAAGGGTTCGAATGCCATAAGAACAGAAGGGATGCAGATAGGAAGAAAACCTATTGGAACTGTACGTTTTAGGAAAACCTGCAGAGGAAGAGCGGCCACAAAGGATATAGCATTGGTAGTTTAAAAAAACAACTGAGCACACTCACGCACCTACTCCTGAGTTTACGGCAGCTCACGAGGTTGAAAAGACGTGCAGAAGAGCACCCGAAAGCATCACCTGCTCGAATGGTAAGAGATAAGTTGGCTCAAAGTACAAAGTACCATCAAGAGTGCTGTCCCACGTTCCTCAGAGGCCGGCCTTAGTACGGGCCATAAATCGACAGAAACAAAGGGAATTGCCGTCTAACCCAATGACACCAACAGATATTGGAGATATTCTTGTAGAATATACCAGAACAACAACTGGGAACAGATTTTTGTTGTATGATAATTGAAATGACACCGATGATGAGGATGATGCAGAAGAACGCACGCCAAGAGTTATCATATTTGCAAGTGACGATAATTTACGAAGGTTGGGTGCTTCCAGAAGTTGGTTCATGGATTAAACGTTCAAAACAGCTATTAGGCCCGGTATTACGGCCCTTGGTTTGTCCAAACCGATGGTTTGCCTCAACCACAATAAGGCAATCCGGTAGACAGCCAAACTACTGGTTAAAGGATGAGAACAAAGGAGGCTCATCCCCTAACCAGAGGATAACAAGAGGTCGTAAAACTCACTCCTCGTATACCTGAGGCTAGAGCTCTAACCACAGCCAAACTATCACTTAACCAGAGGTCGGAATACCGGGCCTTACTATTTTTACGCAAATTTTCACTGAGTACGGGCTGGTGAATGACCGAAATACGTTTCAAATTGTATTAGCTCTATTGGAAAATAAGGAGGAAGCTAGTTTCTCAGAAGTCATTGAGGTAATTGATCAAAAATTATCAAACATATTCGTGAACTATCAAGGGCCAGATCTCACTATGAGTGACTTTGAACAGGCTATACCTAATAACCGCTCACAAACGATTTTTTTCCGAACGCTGAACCCAGGCTTTGCTTCTTTCATCTGGATTAAAGCGTTTTCCGAAAAGTTCAAGCGGGGGGCCAGCGAGGCCTGCAAGCCGCATATGCAGATGCCAACAATCCAGACATCGAAAACGGTGTTCATCAGCTCCTGAGCTTGGCTTTCATTCCTATTAATAAGGTAGCAAATACATTTAATCTTCTTCATAACGATTTACCGGATGAAATTCTTGATGTAGTGTAGCAGAATACTTTGAAAAGGGATATGTTGCTGGTGTAAGAGCACGTGGCCGCAGAGTGCGTCGCGTCGTTGCCCTTCATACCCTCCTCCCTTATGGAACCAATATCAAGCTGTGTTAGATGGACAAATAACCTGGACAAATAACCTGACCGAAGCTTGACACAGGCGTTTCAGCCTCATGGTTGCACTGAAAAAAAAAATATTGCTATAGTACCCACCGGCCGCGGCATTGCTACTTTAGCAAGATAATATTGCGAAAAACCCGGCCTGCAATTGCGTTGCTATAATGGCAATATTCATAAACGCTAAAAAAGCAATAGGTGTAATTTGCTTGTCTAGCAATAAAATTAGCGAAAATTGCAAAATATTTGCTGAAGCAGCGAATTTGAGCTTGTTCACGGAGAGAAATGATGAGTGTACGAGACCAAGATCTTGATGATATTTACAATGTTCCGAGGTCTCCTAGCGGCACAACATTACTCATCGCGAAGTTCACATTTCCAACATTGTAAACTGCACAGTGCCAGAACCGGCCGCCAGATATTGCGATATTCTCGAAGTAACATTGTAAACTACACGTGTCGCTTGAGTCTCCTTTGCCGGCGCGTTCAATGCAAATTTTAATCGAGCATTTTCGTTTCAATATAAGTGACAATTTTAAATTTCACAAACCTGGACGGCGTGTTGCCTATGAATGTCGTTGATGCTAACTTTAACGCTTATTCGGTTTTGATTGGTGTGTTGATAATTTCGATGTTCAGTGGATGATATTATCTTTGCTTTGGTTCAAAAAATGCATCTCTCAAAGTGAGGTCAACATTTTCTTGAATCAAGTCAAAGACTGTTTACGTATTAAAATGAAACATCAAGGTCATTTGCAGGAATTAGGAACAAGTGAAGACACAATATATCGGAGTAATTAAACACATGTAACACACACAAACACACGTTCAACCAAATATACCTTTCGAACCCGCACGAATAAATATATTCAATAAAGAATCACAATCACAAGAAAATGTGGAAGACAGTTATTTTAGGTTTGAACCACTGGCAAAGGAAGTGGGGGTTTTGTAAAAGCAGTAACGAGGGAAATCTTATAAAAACTCACAAAAGTCACACTCCTTCCAAACGAAGCCATCAAATAATAATGATTTCACACATATTCACGCACTTAAAGAAACAGTTTCGAAAAAATAAATCTCCGAGATTCACACTAATTGAGACAAGAAATGCAGCTAGAGGTACGGATTAGACGAACACACGGAATAAAAGATGCGGGATGAAAGCTGGAAGTATGTGTTAAATGATCGAAATACTTCAAAATCGCATTTTGATCAATAATTTACGATTAATGATAAAGATGTATAATTTCATAGGACCGAGAGACAATTAAAACAAAGAAGCACGAATCGCACTTTGTGGATTCAGAGGTTATGTTATGACAAAACAAAAACTCAACCACACAGTTTCCGAAAACACCACCCAATAACCACTACAATAAGTTACCGCAGAGTGAAAAACACACTTATAAACAAAAGGGAACCCACATAAATAGTCACACTTGTAGATATTCACAAATTAATTAACTTAATTGAGTAAACTAGATGAGAACCGAGAACATGACTGTCTGTCACCGAGCACAGGCAATGAATGAGAAATAGGCGGGAAATCGGTTCAACGGTTATTTTTGATGGACCATGATAGCTGTAATCTTCTCAATGATCGCTGCAGAGTATGCATATCTAGGTAGCGATTAGAACCAAACGAAATATTGTAAATTAAACCGAGGCCGCACTATTGAAATAAACAACGATTGCCGCTGAGTTTGCATATTTGCATCGTATAAAATGGCATTCGGACATAGTAATCGACATCATATGCAGACTGTTGGGAATTGTGTTTTGACGACATTGAGAACATTGTAAAATTCAGCGTAGTGATGTGACCGTCACTTGCTTTATGTTTACAATGTTAACGTTGTAGATTTCTCATTTCTAAGAGTGTATTTCAATGGATGAAACTGCTCTTGTTGCCTGATCTTGTAGCAAAGATTATTACACGCAATTTACAATGCAAAAAATGTAAGCAACGTAGACGCTTTTTTCTCCGTGCTGGAACAGCAAATCCAAATTTGCCATTTTAGCAATACTTATTGCCATTTTAGTAATGCTTATTACCATTTTAGCAATACTTATTGCGAAATTAGCAATGCTTATTGCGATTTTAGCAATTTTTTTTTTTTTTTTTTTCTCTCTCTCCGTAGGATGTGAAAAATGAGTTCGCTCAACCACTGGAGGGACCGCTCTCCAGTAGCAATGGGATTGGCAGTCTGTCAGATGTTAGGGACTGGTAGTGGGATGGTGATGTAATGTGCCGACCCACTAAAAAACACACCCTTAGCTGGCGGGAACACCCCCCGGGACCACCCTTGAGGGTATTGCTTCGAGGGGTCGCCGTCCTGTAGCTGCTCCCCAACTAGCAGCCTTCCTTCTCTCTTCCTTCTTTGTACGCAGTTAGATGTTCAACCACTTGCTCGGGTACCCGGGGTCGCCAGCCCAGCGAAAATTGGGCCTCCCGTGCAATGAGAAGTCATTGCCCCTGGGTCGGATGGCTTAGAGTGTCTCCTCTTTCTTCTTTTTGAGAACAGTGCACACAAAGGTGTTAACAGAGTTCCAAGTTGCTGCTGATTCGATCATTTTGCTAATTATATCTTCTTCGGAGAATTCTTCGATCTTCGTCCGGAGAGTGGCTCTCTCTTCATTCCAGCGCTGGCAGGCAAAGAATGTGTGGTAAGCATCATCTTTGACACCGCATTTCTGGCATTCTGGGCTTGGCACCTTCTGCATGTGGTAAAGATATGATGCGAATAGGCCATGTCCAGTTAAAAACTGCGTAAGGTAGTAGTTCACCTCTCCGTGTTGGCGGCTTACCCAGGCTCCAATATCTTTAATCAGTGCTCTGGTCCATTCTCCCTTCGTTTCATTTTGCCAACGGTCATTCCAGGCAGCCATGGTGTTATCTCGCTCCTCCTTTTGGATACGGGAGCGGTCGGGCTCAGCTTTCCTGTGATACTTGCGCTTCTTTTCTTTTGCAAGAAGGTCTATCGGTGTAATGCCTGCGATGACGAGGGCTACAGGCTCCGATACAGTGCGATAAGCACTGATTATCCTTAGCGCACCTCTGCGTTGGATTGATGCTAGCTGCTTCCTGTGACTCTCGATGTTCAGAGTGTCAGCCCATATTTCAGCACCGTAGAGAAGAATCGAGTGAGTCACTGACATTAGTAACCTCCTCTTGTTGGGTCTTGGCCCATTTGTGTTTGCCATAATTCTAGAGAGAGCACTTACAAGTTTGTCAGCTTTTTTAGCCACGTTCCTTATATGTTCCAGGAAGGTTAATTTTGTGTCTAGGATGATGCCTAGGTGTCGAACAGCCTTGCTTGCTGTGATGGTAGCATCACCTACCTGGAACTGCCCCATCGTGTCAATTCGTTTCCTTGTCAGGAGCAAGATTTCTGTCTTGGGAGTTGCTAACTCCAAGCCATTTTCATCGAGCCAACCGTGTATGATCTGAATGACGGTGGTTAATATCTCTTTCACATGTGCAGTGTCTCGGCCGATGATGATGATTGCAATGTCATCAGCATAGCCAATCAGGAAAGCGCCCTCTGGCAGTTCCAGCAAAAAGATTCCGTCATATGAGACATTCCAAAAATCTGGTCCTAAGATAGAGCCTTGGGCTGCGCCTGATGTTACTTGCTTTTCTCGGGGACCTTCGTTTGTATCGTAGAGAAGTTTCCTGTCCCTAAGGTAGCTCCGGATCATCTGCAGTAGGTATGCCGGGATTTTGAACCTATGTTCTAGGGATTTAAGGACGTTGGTCCAACGCAGGCTGTTAAAAGCATTTTTAACGTCGAGGGTGACTAGAGCACACACCTTTTTAGCGCGGTGGTTGCCCTTCCACGAGGATTGCACTGCTGATACAACCTCTTGGACTGCGTCTACCGTTGATCGGTGCTTCCTAAATCCAAATTGCCGGATTGCGAGACCTCCAGCTGCATCAATGGATTCATCTATACGCTTCTTCAGCATCCTTTCCAGTAATTTACCAGCTGTGTCTAACATGCAAAGAGGTCTGAACGAATTTGGAGTTTTTGGGCCGCTTTTACCCTTATCGATGAGGATCAGCTCCTGACGCTTCCAGCTTCGGCTGAAAGTTCCTGTCCTCAGGCAAGAGTTGTACATCGCCAATAGGAGCTCTGGGCTTGTGGCAGCTACTGTTTTGATGGCTTCTGCTGGGATTCCATCTGGGCCCGGAGCTTTCCGATTTTTCATTGCTGTCACCGCCTTCAGAAGTTCTTCGGTGCTAAACGGGGGAGCATCCTTGGTTGTTAATGGTTGCTCCTGCTGTCGGATAGGGTGTTCCGGGAACAGTGTGTTGACGATATTTCCCGCCTCTTGTGCCGTGAACCCCAGCTTAGGACCGCCTAGGGAGAACTTTTTTGTAACAATCTTGTAAGCCTTGCCCCACGGGTCAGAGTCCACCTCTTTGCAGAGAGAGATCCACGATTTTTTCTTGCTGATTCGAATGGCTTTTTTCAGCCTTTTCTTGGACTCGTTGTGGATTTCTGTGTATACAGCAGTTTCTGCAGAATTTATGGCTCTGGAGACTTTTCTACGAGAGCTCAGGCACTCTTTCCGGAGGGAGGCTATTTCTTCCGCCCACCATGGTACTGGCTGTTTCCCTTGTATTGGTCTTTTCAGGGGGATCGCAGCTTTACAGGCTTGCTGTATCAGGTTCATCGTCTCTTGCACTAGGGCCTCAGAGTTTTCTTTGCCCAAAGTTCAAAGTGCAAAGTTCTTTGGCTATAGCCCAGCAGTGTCATAAGCCAAAAAACTTTGACCAGCCGCCATTTTGGATAAAAGCATCGTGTTGACTTCCGGTTTGCGCCATCCTCTTTCTCTTTCCAAGAACTTTAGATTGATGTCTCACTCGATGGAGCGGATTTTATTTGGGGGGGGGCGGTCCCCCACCCCCAAATCGTTACATGGCCGCCATTTTGGGTAGACGCATCGTAGAGACTTCGGGTTTGCGCTAAATTCTTCCTTTTTTAAGACCTTTCGATTAATGTACAACACGACCCCCCTTTACATTTGACTTTTTTGAGCCACAGCCCCCCAAACTTAAAAATTTTTGGGGGGGGCCTCCGCGCCCCATTTTTTTTCACCAAATGATAAAGTGTGGCACATCATTGGAAAGAAGACGTTCTGAGGATTCAGAAACTTTTTAGTTTCTGAAAAACTATTAATTCAAACCGAAGTTATAGGCCTCTAAAGTATGGGGTAGCTATTTGGCCGCCATTTTGTTTTGAGAGGGGCTACCGAAAATCTGAAAAACGAAATTGCCCAATTTTTTGAGTCCTTTTGAATGATGAAATAAAAAATACCCCCTGCCATTTGAAATATGCGATATATTGTTAACACGGGGTACGTTTTGGGGCCTACGCCCCCCTTAAGGGGGGTGGGAGCCCCCCAACATTTTATCTGAAGTTGCTTAGGGGTAATAGATTATTCCTGAATTTTTCAGATTTTTACAATCATTCAGGCGCTCACAGCGAAAGTGTGAACTCATTTCTCGGACACCCTGTATACACTGTATATTATACAGGGCGTCCCAGACCACCCGTGTAGGGACTTTTTCTCGAAAACGGCTGGGAGTAGAAAGCTGAAACAAACAAGTTAAATAGAGAATTGACCCCAAAGAATTCAATAAAAATATTTTCAAAGCCCCCCGAGGCCCCCCGGGGGGGGGGGGGGGGTTGGGGCGGTTAGAAACACATTTTTCCATTTTTGGCGGGAAAAAGCCTCTAAAAGGTATAAAATTAAGTTCAGATCCTGAAAGAACAACACATTGCCAACATTGTTGGTCTAGTAAATTTTTCCAGAAAACCCCAATTTTTGGGGTTATGGGTCCTTTTGGGGGAAATTTTCATTCGGTCACTGTGACCGCACTATTCAATATTTGTTAAAAAACTAAAATCCATCTGAAAGAAGAGATCAAGACCTTTCGATTGATGTGCCACATATCACCTAAAAGTGAAAAATTAAGGCCCCCACTTAGATTCCAAAATTTGAAGGTCTTTGGCCCCCCCCCCCACGTAATAAAAAGTCAAATAGCAAGGTATGGCTTGTGATAAATCGATCGAAAGCCCTAAAAGAGTAGAATAAGATGACGCAATTCAAAACCGTCTACAATCATTGCTTTCAAAATGGCGGCCATTTGAAAATTATGGTTATTCAAAGGTAACTCCTGGGAAAAGAGTCCAAGGTTGAACGATACATGGATTGAAAGACCTTAAAAAAGCAAACCGTAAATCAATCCGTATCTTCAATCAAAAGTTATGACCGATTGAAACTTAAAGGGCTCAAAAAGTCCTATTTAAGGCTGCTTAAATTTTAATCGGTCATAACTTTTGATTGAAGAGTCGGATTGATTTGCGGTCTGCGCCATTCGTTTGCTTTTTTAAGGTCTTTCAATATATGTATCATTCAACCTTGGACTCTTTTCTTAGGACTTATCTTTGAACATCCGTAATTTTCAAATGGCCGCCATTTTAAATGTAATGAATGTAGACGGTTTTGGATTGCGTCATCTTATTCTACTCTTTTAGGGCTTTCGATCGATTTGTCACAAGCCATACCTTGCTATTTGACTTTTTTACGTGGGGGGGGGGGCAAAGACCTATAAATTTTGGAATCTAAGTGGGGGCCTTAATTTTTCACTTTTAGGTGATATGTGGCAAATCAATCGAAAGGTCTTGATCTCTTCTTTCAGATGAATTTTAGTTTTTTGACAAATATTGAATAGTGTGGTCACAGTGGCCGAATGAAAATTTCCTCCCAAAAGGGCCCAGAACTCCAAAAATTGGGGTTTTCTGGAAAAATTTACTGGACCAATAATGTTGGCAATGTGTTGTTCTTTCAGGATCTGAACTTAATGTTATACCATATATAGGCTTTTTCCCGCCAAAAATGGAAAAATGTGTTTCGAGCCCCCCCAAACCCCCTCCTAAGGGACCTCGTCAGGCTTTGAAAATATTTTCATTGAATTCTTTGGGGTCAATTCCCTATCTGACTTTTTTGTTTCAGCTTTCTACTCCCAGCCGTTTTCGAGAAAAAGTACCTACACGGGTGATCTGGGACACCCTGTACATAAGTTGAATCGCTAAACAGTTGAACACATGAACATTGAAGTTCTTTGGGGACAGAAAAGAAGAACACGGAAAAAAATAATTCTAAATGTAAGAGATGTAGGAAAAAAATGCAAAGAAACGTAATAACAAAACTTTACATCACTTTCATGAGTAGAAAAACACCTAGTAAATAAACAAGTAAATTTCCAAAAACTCTAATATGCTGGTCGCAATCTCCTACCTTTCACGTGAGCTTTCCATATTGTCCTCACGATGATCCCACTCTGGAATTCTACAGGACTTTATTTAAGGAAATGAAACTCTATTCAGAGTGTCATCAATCTCCAAAATAAAGGTCTATACTCGTTATAAAACTACCTTTGACATAGCAACTGCGAATAAGCTCGTCATTCACTTTTTGTTGAATAAACTATTAGAGTATGATCACACACAACACTATGAATCGAGATATTGTAAAAAGATACGAATGAAATGACACGTAAATAACAAGGAACAACGTAAAGAACGCTAGAATATTAGCATATATCAATAACTTTGAAACATAGCGGCTTCCATCTGACTTATTGTTATCAGATCTCTCAAATTCATCAGTTATACCTCGTACATTGCGATGAATGTCTTGAAAATGCATGCTAGAATGTGGACTGGTCGGTTTGAAACACTTTATTAACAATCTTGGAAATTATTTACTTCACTTATAATGAACGATTGTCCAGTAAAAATTTACACTACGAACAAAGCAAGCACTCAATAGTAACGCAGAATAAACATAGAGATCACGCAGACCAGTGATAAATTCCCACAATTGTGGGAACTTCAATATAAGAACCCTTGATTTCCGTTCTCTCCTCAGCGGAGCACCGTGGTTCAGTCTAATTATTTGATTTGATACCGACAAGCAGCAATGCTGCCGACGGTCATTTTCGCCCTGATGGTCTTATTAGAAAATCAGTATAATCAGTCTAATTATTTGATTTGATACCGACAAGCAGCAATGCTGCCGACGGTCATTTTCGCCCTGATGGTCTTATTAGAAAATCAGTATAATGGTTAGGAAGCTGGCTTAGAGATGGGTGGGATATCGAATCGAGTACGGGTACATGCCGCTTTACTCTTCCACTCTATAATGATTTTTGAGTTCTGAATAGGTATCATTAGTACGGGAACTAATTTTTTGGTGAGGAGACTTTATGTTGGCAGTACTAATTGTATTGGATAGGAAAAATAATAAATTTGATTGCTTAAAGCTCACTTACAAAAATGAGTCAAGCAAACACAATTTGAGTAGTCCGAACTAACATTTTTTCAGTGCTCCCCCACGTTCCCCTGCTGGGGGCTGGATAAAAATAGTCCTTTACAAAATGGGTCCCCACTAATAATACTAGAAACATGTTCACCACTTTTCAATATCTGCTGCTTTTGTTGAAAAAATAGCAGTGGAGCTTTTTTGTGAAGAATAAAACAAATAATTCAACGTGTATGGTGTAAGAAATACGTTGAGATTTAAGACTTAAATCCAGGATAGGGAATGATGGAGAAGTGAATCAAACCAGTTAGAATACTGGTAGCTAAAATTAAATTCTCAGTGAAGTTCCTTTTGAAAAAATGTCTTTGCTTTCTTGATTTGTTTCCAGATAGCGCGATCAACGCAGCCATCAATGAAAATAAACAGGAGTTTATGAGAACTTTGAAACCTCTGGCAGAAGACACTGTATCCAAATACATCCTCGAAAATTTGAACAAGATATTTACCAAGTTTGCGTTTGACGACTTTTTTCCAAAGTAGCGACAAATATCACGACGGAATCTTTTCATTATATGTATTATAGTTTTTCCCAATGACTTAAGGAAGCCATGCTGATATTTTACAAGCCAAATTTTAAATACTACCATTCTGGCACACAATATATTATGAAGTTAGTTCAGAGAAATTAACTGCAACTAAACCTAAAAATAGTATTCTTTAAAAATGTGACTAAAATTTTTATTCAAATTAATTTTTTATTTCATTTGAATGTACAGCATTGAATTCTTTCTTTTCGTTCAGTTCTTTTCTTACTCAGTCCTTGTGTTGAGAGTGACAGCTTCCAAGCAAAGTTTAGAAAATTTTAACGTTCATTGTATTAAGAAAGTAGACCCCTCCTCCTTTTCTACCATTTTAAAAACTCATTTTTAACTGGTACAAATTCTCTATTTCAACCCGAAAATCCGCCAAAATTTAAACATTTTGAATCACTTTTTACTCACCTCCTACCTATTTTTACTATGATTACAGTTATAAATGTACAGTCAGCAAATTAAACAATGTTAAGCTGACTCCTTGGATTTTGACTCCGGTGAGCCACCCGCAATATTTAAATGCATTGAGACAAGTTTTGTTGATAGCCTAAGCACCTGAAACAAAAGAGTCGTGACTGAAATGATGTAATTCATTAACTGCGCAGCTGTTTTCTGCAGTAATAAAGTGTCATTGAAAAACTGAATAGAAAAAAGAAAGTATCGCCAAATTTACATCGAAGCGTTTAAAGTCAACTGTGACACTTTACTCATGTTGCAACGTTCTCTTCCCCTTACAGCCAAAGTCGAAGAATGAAGACATGTATGATTCATGAAGAATGTTTGCAGAAAATGTCATTAAAATTCAGACAGTTGTTTTTTTGTTATTTTAAGATTGGTCTGGAGGATTTATACAACATTGCAACTGACTTGACTCTTTGCTATAAGAGGAATGATTTGTGAACTTATGAGTAATAATTCGATCTTTTTCGAATGTTGTATTTAACCTAGAACTAGAATAACTGCTGATGAAAAGCGACCTTCTTACTCTCCTAACCTATGAATTTCTTCAGGATGGATGCAAAATAGGACAAATGAAACCCAACAAAACATACTCAAATCTCTGTTTCACCAATGATGTCAATCTACCTAGCTCCATGGTTTCATTGCAAACGTTTTTTATTTCTTATGCAGTTGATGAAGGCGATTTTGCTAATTTGTGTTTTTATTCATTGCGTTGCACTCTTTGCAGATCCTCAGATGCTCTGATTTCAAAATATGAACTGTCATAATTTACAATGGAAGAAATTATATTTTAAATGCGGGAACTACTAGTAACCGACACTTTTTCAGTGAGTTGCACTAAAACATATTCAACAGGTCGATACCTGGAAGTCAGGGACCCTTTATAACTTTCTGCCCAAGCACCAAGCAGTTGTGTGGGCCAAACCAAATGAATTTCTAATACTAAAATCTCGTCGACGTAGACCCTTGAGACGTAAGATTTGATGTTCTTATCTGAGTTTCATGAATAGCGAATGTCTAGCCTCTCTGCTTCTCTCTATGCTGATTAAATGGGATCAATAAATATCATAGTCATTTGCCTTACCCTCTTAAAACGAAAAGGGTTGACAAACAAATGTTGCGGGGTAAGTGCCTTGCGAACAGACTTATAATGTAGGTACGGGTAAATATTACTGTTCATGGACATTTAAATTACTTTGCGCTAAATATTTCTCAATTTTTAAGCGCATAGTAGAAGGAAGCGCTTGTCTGAACATTGAGTTGGGCGCATTGTGTCTCCTGCGCACAAACCCTGAAAGCTGTCAGACGCCAAATAATTTGAAAATACCTCTACTCTTAGTGTCGTCACGTCGCGAGGAATCTAGCAATGCTGCATTTCACTCATTTAAATCCATGCAAAATATCACTTTGAGGGAGTGCACTAAGCACGTTCTCTAGTTCAACCTCTTCAATTAGCCTAAATGGACAAAATGGAGCGTTGCCAGATTGCAGACAACCACACTGCCTCTTCTTATTTCAGGACTAAAATCACCACTTACTATTCAATAAAATAATCTCATAAGTTGATTAACTTGCAGCTTGAGGAGAATGACTCAGATTAAAAAGAAATTTTCTGCTTCAATTACCAATATCTTTGGTAAGCAGGGTCATTGAAAAGACGCTCAAGCAAACGTAAATGTTTCTACAACTAAGAATGCACGCGGAGCGCATAACGTTGCTTTGATTCCACGATGATTCGCAACGTATCTTGGAAGACAAAACTCTTGTGTTTGGTAGTATGCATACACATATGAACTCGGTCTCTGGACTTACTTCGGCAGACCAAATTTATAAGTGCAGTGCAAGTTGCACTAAAATATTTAAAGGTTTCCTAGGGTGTGTCATAGTGGCATGCGTTTCATGCCTGTGTCCGTTGTTGGCAGCGCTGCCATCACGCATATATCATAATACAGGGTGTTGATTGAAATACTTTCCACCTTGGTTTTTTTTTAAAAAACGGTCGTGACTTTCAAAAATCTTTGAAACACGGGTACGTCTTTTAAGAGGCCGATTTTGGGCCCCCACCACCTTTAATCCCATACTTCAAATAGAGACCCCCAATTCTTTTTATTTGATATATAGAAAGAAGATAAAATTCTAAGACTTTTAAAGCAAACCGGAAGTTGATATCGTTTTGTTTTCGATAAATCGAAGGTCAAGGTTCGATTCGGATCCATTTTCCAATAATGTCTATTTTCCTTATCAATGGTCCGAATTGAAAAAAAAAGAGTTCTTTGAAAAAAATAAGAATTTTCTGTAGAAATTATTTCAAGGGCGTTATGGAGCCCCGAAATATTTTTGAAAATTTCAAAATTTTAAGAGGTAGTAAAAAATAAACGACCTCAAATTTCAAAAGACGCTGAAACATAGGTCCCATTATTTTAAGGGATACACCTTTTCGGATGATCAACAATTTTCAGACAGTAGAGGGGGGCAGGGGTGGGGGTCACGACCCTTCAAATTTGAATATTTAAAATGATAAAATCTAGAAATCCTGCTTTGTGATATATCGTTAGAAAGAATGTTTTAAGCCGAACATTTTGGCGCAAATCGTTGGTCAATATCGTTTTTCTTTCTCGATTAATTGAAGGTCAAATTTTGATATCGTTCAAATCAACATTGAGTGGATATCAAACTTTGACCTTCAATTTATTGTGAACGAGGTGCACCTTTTGAAATAATGGGACGCTTGTTTCAGCCTTTTTTTTAAAATCGTTCAATTTTTAGTCGTTTCTTATTGACAGCCTCTTAAAATTTTGAAATTTACAAAAAAGTTTAGGGGCTCAAAAATCCCCTTGAAGTAAATGTTTTGGAAAATTCGTATTCTTTTTAAAAAGAACTCGCTCTCAAGAGCAATTTAGACCCACAATTTTTTCAATTCGGAACATTGAAAGGGAAGTTACACCTTTTTTAAAATGGGTTCATATCAAACTTTGATCTACGATGTATCGAAAACGAAAAACGATATCAACTTCCGGTTTCCGTTAAAAGTCTTAGAATTTTGTCTTCTTTCTAAATATTAAATAAAAATTAGGGCCCTCCCTTTGACGAATGGGATTTAGGGTTGTGGTGACCCCCCTGGGGGCCCCAGGAGGAGGGTCCAAAATCGGTGACCTCCTTAAAAGACGTCCTCCTTAAAAATATTTTACACGTGTTTCAGCGATTTTTGAAATTCGCGACCGTTTTTGAGAAAACCGGAGTGGAAACTATTTTTATCAACACCCTGTAATCTATATAGTGTTTCATTGGCTTGGAAGTGGATCGTCGTACAAGTATTGTTAATTAGTTATATGAAAGACGAACAAATAATTCTGATCGCAATCATGGGTTTGCTTTATTCAACGCTAAATGATTGCGAAGTCGAATCTGTAAATACGTGATTGCTCATCCTTCAATCACTTTTTTTTTTTCTTTCGGTAAAGTACTTTCCGCGCGGTTTGCAACTATAACCTCACATCCATGGTTCCGTCATCAAGGTTTTTTTATCCAAGTACATTCCTGAAGCATTACAAGTCACCAGTAATCTGTCAAATAGCCAGAAGACTTTTCGGCAAAACTTCGGGATATTCATTCTAGCAAGTAAAAGCAGCAATGAGGAAGACGCAAAGAAGGTGGCCTTGTTTCTGAACGTAATCGGACAAAATGGGGCTGACTTGTACAGTTCATTTAACATACCTGCGGATAAGTAGAATGTGCTGAATCTAGCTCCATTAACTTTAGCGGTTTATGCCTCACCGATGAAGAATCTGATTTTTGAACGTTACGTCTTCAACAATACTAACCAAGCAGAATATGAGTCCATGGATCAGTATATTACTAAGCTGAAAAATTTAGCCAAAACTTGCGAATTTGGTGAAATATAGGAATCTCTAATAAAAGATAGGCCTGTGTGTGACATCAGAACCTCTGCAATTGGAGAATGCCTTTTAAGAATCCAAGACTTGGATTTACCAAAGGCGATAATGCATTGTAAATCTGCGGAGCTAAGCAAAGAGCAAGTGTCACACAAGTCTAATGGAAGAAGTAACGAAACATCGGAAGATGACTTACTTCCTTTTGCTACTATATCTAGAAAAAACAAGCGAGCATCATTTAAAACAAACTTATAAGTCAGCGTATCATAGCAAAAATGCTGAACCAAGAGAGCATTCAGTTGTCGCGAGTAAGTGTCGCAAAAACGAATGTATTTACTTCGGTTAAGAGTATGCACCCACAAAACGTCCACCTTTTGGTACTATGTATTCTAAATGCACAAAGCCGAATCACTATGCCTCTGTGTTTAGAAGTTCAATAAGTGGGTCTTAAAGAAATTTCTGATTCTTATAGCAGTGATACTGACTCAAGAGGGAAAGCATTTCTTAATGAAGTTTAAGTCTCTCCCAATAAACAGTGGTGGTTGTGGTAAAGCAAGAAGCAAAAAATGGCGTCAAAACACCTTCTTTCGAAATTCATGCATTAATTTTAAATTAGATCCTGTTAAAACAGGAGATTTATTAGAATCATATCATCGTTAAATAATAAAACCGATGAACTTTACGATAACTTTTATTCACATAATTATACAACTTAAAAACGATAGGATCTGAAACAGCGGCCGGCCGGGCTGCGCCCCTTTTCTCGAGTGAGGTTACACAGAACTCACCAGTCAACGGTGAACATCTGACTGCTAATCACCAATCAACAATGACTTAAACTTACATTTCAACACGCCTCCTTGATAAGCAGACAGATAAAAAAAGCAGTGACACTGAAGACTTATTAGTACATCAAATAATTCACAAGAGGAAAATTACCATACTTTTAACACTAATTGATCGATAAAATTCCAAGTTGCTATTTACAAAACTTTTACAACATCCTTAGGAACTAAAATCACAGACAGAGTGATTACAATGTTTAAACTTGACTCAATTTACTTTTACATGTTTGATTGATTCACAGTGAACCCACAACTATTCACCATGAGCAAACGAGAACATTGTTCTTAGCGTCCGCAGGTTGCGAATTCTGCGGATGCAAACAACACTGATCCTTATAAAATGAAATTCAATAATTTTAACATTTTAACTAATTTAACGACTTACTTACTTGGATAAAACAAATTACAGACGATTCTTCGAGAAATGTTCCGGAATGTAAGTTTTGCTTTTACATTGCGCCTTAAATTACGCCTCCTCAAAACTTACAAGCCGAACCGAAAGTAACTTACAAATGTCTCGTCAGATTTAAAGACGTTCTAAATTTTCAAAGTTTTGTTTACCTAGGGCTTTCGTGTACAAATCAGCCGCATTATCCTCTGAGCTAATTTTACAAACTTTAATGATATTCTTTTCACAATTTTCATGAATAAAATGGTAGTGCACCTCTATGTGTTTACTATTTTTTGTAAAATTTCCAAATTTTGCGAGGGCTACCGCTCCTGCATTATCTTTATGGATAAGAATTGGAGACGTAAAATTAACATTTACAAATTTAAAAATTCCGTTAAAATAAGACACTTCTGAGACCGCTTTAGACAGGGCTACATATTCTGCAGCGGTAGAAGATTTTGTTACACATTTTTGTTTGGTAGTTTTTCAATCTATGAAATTTCCAAAAACTCTGATTAGATATCCAGACGCAGATTTTGTTTCGATGATATCAGTAGCAAAATCAGCATCTACATAACAGTCGAGAGGTTCTTGGATGTCTTGTCGATGATATGTTAATTTTAGATATTTCGTAGCAAACAAGTATTTTAACACTCTTAAAGCATATTTGAAGTGAGTGTAATCAAATGCTTGTTGAAACCTACTAAGATAATTGACTGCATACATGACATCAGGTCGTGAACTATTAGTTACATATGATAACGCACCAATAAGTTGGTTATCTCTGTGGTAGGTCAGAATTACATCGCAAAGATGGCTCTAATTTTAAATTTTGCTCCATTGGTGTGGAGTACAATTTTGAGTTTTTAATACCAAAATTTTCTGCAAGTAAATCTATGTACCTTTCTTCACTTAAAGTTAACGTATCATGATTGAAATCAATATCAATGCCTAAGTAGGTTTGAATTTTACCAAGATTTTTCATTTGAAACTTTTGAGACAACAATTGCTTAATTTCATCAATTTTACCTTCATCTTTGCAACAAATCAACAAATCATCAACAAACAATAAAATGTAGATTGTTTCAGAACCATCTCCCTTTTTATACAAGCATAAATCATACTTGCATTTTTTAAAACCTAAGTCTTTAATGAAAAACTCATCAAAACATGTATACCACGCTCTTGGGTTTTCACGTAGACCATACAATGCTCTTTTAAGCCTATAAACTCTACTGTAGTTAGTTGAAAAACCCTCAGGTTGTTTTACGTACACTTCAGACATGACTTGACCATTCTAAAACGCAGTATCCTCGTCTATTTGGTGGATCTGTAAACTAAATTGACAACAATAAGACAACAAAACTGTTAAATTTTGAATTCTTGTTACTGGGGCATAAATATCCTCTATTCTCTCTTTTTGTTGAAAGCTTCCGACCACGAGTCTTGCCTTGCACAAGTCATTATTCTTTGTTAAATAAACCCATTTAACATCGAGAATTTCTTTTCCAGATGGTTTTTTAACTAACGTCGAAGTATCATTTGAAGTAACATTGTTAATTTATTTTTGCATTGCTATCTTCCACTTCTCTGCTTCAGTACAGACTAATGCTTCTTGATACGTTGTAGGCGTTGTTATATCACAATAATTTAAAAATAAAACGTGATCAGAGAGTTTCTTTGGTTTTGCTATTTTATCTCTAGGTCTAAGTCTCCTACCATCTTGTTCAGATTCAGAATGAGAATTTCTTACATTTGGCCTCTCGGGCACACGTTCCTGTGCAGGGGGCGTTCTTCTCTCTGGCGTTTGCACCTGCGCAGGTCTCTCAATAGGACCTTCTGCTTTCTTCTCAAAATTAATGGTTAAAAAAGATTCATCCTCATTCTGAATTTGATCAAGGTCATTGACTTTCTCATCAGAAACTTGGCAACGGGCTTCACACTTAGTTTTTGACTTAATCAGGTTTTCTTCATCTTTAATAAACTTTACATGCCTACTGACAATTACTTTTCCGTCTAATAAATTCTATAAGCACAGTTATCATATCCTACAAAAGTACCTTTGACAGCTTTGGGGTTGAATTTAGAAATTATTTGATGCTCAGGAATGCGAACATAGACTGTACTTCCATAGATTTTTAGGTTGGTTAAGTCAGGTTGTTCTCCGAAGAGAATTTCGAAAGGAGTTTTCGACAAAGAAGTACTTGACAAAGATCGATTACTCAAATATACTGAGCTTTGAACACATTCAGGCCAGTATATGGGACTAATCCTAGCTTCACTTAGCAAACATCTAGCCTTATTCATTAGAGAACGGTTAAATCTTTCAGCGACTCCATTGAGTTCGTGCGTATAAGGAGGACTTGCCCTGATATAAATACCCTTTTCCCTGACCAAATCAAAAACTTCCCTATTCAGATATTCTCTGCCTCTATTACATCGCAATTCTTTATTTCTTTTTCCTAATTGATTTTCCACAAAATTTATGAAGCCAGAAAATTTTTCAAACACTTCTGTTTTGTTTTTGATGCAATACACCACAGTAAATTTACTAAAATCATCAGTAAAACTTACACAGTAATTTTCTTTCCGATAACCTAGGGGTTT
Organism: Trialeurodes vaporariorum; assembly: GCA_011764245.1. NCBI lineage: Eukaryota > Metazoa > Arthropoda > Insecta > Hemiptera > Aleyrodidae > Trialeurodes > Trialeurodes vaporariorum. The sequence continues at coordinate 61,667,058 of VMOF01000111.1, read as the reverse complement.
TAACGGACCATTAACATCCGTGTGAATAATTTCTGAAACATATTTGGCGCGAGATCTTTGATTATTAAATTTCAAATTGGACATTATACTTTCGAGACAAGTTTCGCAAGTCATAAAACCTTTCTCTAAACTAGTTGGTAGACCTTTTGCCAATTTCATATTCACTAATTCATTCAAATCCTTAAAATTAATGTGACCTAGACGCCTATGCCAAATTTCTTTTAATTGCATCTTAGAAACATTTGCAAAGAGTAAAGACTTTGACTCAACTTTACTTTCGATCCAACACAAATCTCCTTCGCTGTACTCGCCAACAGCAAATTTCTCATTGGTATCACAGCCTACCACTTCTGCATAGTTACCCTTAAAATTAACAAATGCATTTCTCTGTTTCCAGAGCTTAGAAACACTGAGAATGTTGATTTGTAGATCAGGTACATAATAAACATTTTTAATTTTCATGCTTTTCCACTCATTATTGACATAAGAATAAACATTAACACTCCCGATCATTTTTGCTTCTAGTTTATTGCCGTTAGCTACTATTACTTCCTTTGCTAAAATTAACTCTGAGTATTCAGAAAAATAAGAATCATCATTGATCATGTGCTCAGTCGCTCCACTATCTAACAACCATTTGACCCATTTACAATTTTCATTTGGACTTTTCATATCTTCCGCTGATTTTAAAGGATTCACATAAAATACATTACTATTTGACAAGCCAAATACCTAGTTGACACGTGACACATCATTACCACCTTGATAAGTGGAGCCTCCTCGCAGACCTCTATTGGATGACATAAATGACCTTCTTAAATGAGAATCGAAAGGCGATGGACAAACCCGAGGCATATGATTTTTTCCTCCACAGTTCCAGCAGCTATACTCCTATCTTGATTTCGACTCCGATTTTGATTGCCTGAATGATAATTTTGAGAATTGCTGTGATGAAAATGTGATTGAGTGTTGCTGTGTTGAGAGTTTGGTTGAAAGTTGCTGCGTTGACTCACATTGGCGTAGCGTCTTCCATTACTTCGCCCTCTCCGATTGTTGTAACTTCTTCTTCTGTTGTTGAAACCAATACCTCTGTTGTAGTGATTGGAGCTGCTACTAAACACTTGCAAAGCTGCATCTTTCGGCTCAGGTTCCTTCTTCAATTGGGTTCTTTCATATTTGGTGCACATTCTTTGCGCAAGGATATTTACTGTTTTTACAGGCCACGCATCGACAGTATCTCTCACGGTGAGAGATACTGGTGAGAGTCTCACCGGATCAAAACTTTCAGGCAGTGATGCCAGTAGTTTTTCAAACTGCTCAAGTTCAGACATTTCTTGCCCAGCATATCTGAGCTCGTTCACTAATTTGCTGAATGTATTGCAATAATCTCTCTTGGGTCTTGCGAGTCTTTGTACCGCAGACACGATAGCTCATTCTGAAGCTTGACCCTGCGATTAGTTGTAACGTTTTCATAGCGGTCATCTAATTTGGCAAGACTTTGTTTCACAGTGCCTTCTAACAAGAGATTTTGAATTAGTGTACCAACTTCTTCTGTCATACTTTCCGAGATGAACACCTTTGCTATGGCCATATTTTGCTTCCATTTCGCCTGATCAGTTGATTCTGGACGAGCATCCAGAGTTAAGAGATCATCGTAACCAGCGCCTTCCAAAACGAGTTTAACCTGAGTTTTCCAGTATTTATAGTTATTCTCCCCATTGAACTTGGTAATCTTAATGTTGATTTTCTCCATGGTAACGTGGATTTTACAGAATGCCGGATTTCAAAACCACGAGGTTGAGACTAGCGAGAAAAAAAATGTCCGCCACAGAACGCACTCACTCCGAATTATCAACACTTTTAATACCGTAACCGATGCTCTGCTGCCATGTTAAAATAGGAGATTCATTAGAATCATATTATCGTTAAAAAATAAAACCGATGAACTTTACGATAACTTTTATTCACATAATTATACAACTTAAAAACGATAGGATCTAAAACAGCGGCCGGCCAGGCTGCACCCCTTTTCTCGAGTGATGAGGTTACATAGAACTCACCAGTCAACGGTGAACATCTGACTGCTAATCACCAATCAATAATGACTTAAACTTACATTTCAACAGATCCAGGTGCAAGTGTTAGCACAATCTCCAAGCATGTCTTCAAGGAACTGAATTATCTGGTGAACTGAATACGGCGACAAAGCACCTATCTTTGTGTACCTTTTCGGTGGAGTCAATATTAAAACTACAGGCGAAATCGTTTTGAGTACCTCTGTAAATGATTTGCAATTTGAGTTAAAATTCAGTGTTGTCAAAGAAGACTCAACACCTATTTCGGTTCTCCAAGCATGCGCCAATCTCAATCTAGTTCTTAGAGTTGAGCCAATCGCATCAAGTGAAACAAATTTTTAAAACAAAAATTTCACAGAACGAAAATTAGCCGTTTTCAGTGGAATATGTAAAATTCCTGGCGAAGTGAAAATCACAGTTGTGAAAGATGCCAGTATACCAAATCATCCGCCTCAACGAACCTTAGCGTCATTAAAAATAAACTTCAAAAAAGCTCTTGATCGCCTGGTGAAAAAAAAAATAATTGTGAAAGTCAATAGTGTCGCAAATGAGCACTGTATTGCTCACCTTGTTGTAGTGGAAAGAGAAAACGGAAGACTCCGTTTTTTCTTGATCATTAAGAATTATACATTTAAGCACATTGACCAAATATCATCTCATTCCAACTGTGTAGGAGACCTGAGCTGTTGCAACATGACAAATATTTGATTGTTTTTGACTTAAAGGATGGGTATCATCAACTTCAGCTAAATATGAAAAATCCTCAAATTTGTTGTTTTTCAACGCCTTATGGGGATTTGAAATATGATCGCTTACCTTTTGGTTTGATTTGCTCTGGTGAAATGTTTCAAAACAGCATGGAAGAGAAGTTTGGCGACATCTCTAATGTTCAAGTTTTTCAAGATGACATCATTGTTTACGCAGAGACGGAGGAAGGACATGGTCGAGCTGTATAGGCTGTACTTCGCTACATTAAGAGTTGGCCGGAACACCCAAAACTCCTCCCAGAAGTGAGTCCTAAAATTTTATGATTTGTCTGAATTCACAAGGGGTACCTACCAAAATTCATGGGAAATATTTATACCTTGTATTTTTAGGGTCAAAATAATTTATTTTTTTTGAAAATGTTTCCGCAAATGGCTCCCAATAAGCGACAGCCCCTAAGTTTGTTGAAAAAACGGATTTTCTTCTATTTTAGCTGCGGATTTCTGTAAAAATGGATGATAATTGGTTTCCGGAGGTAATTTTATGCGGTCTTCACGATTCTGTGGTCAATAGTTTTGAAACGGGTCAAGAGAAAGGGGTTTTAGTGGGGAGGGATTTTTTATTTTTACATTGAAAACATTGTTGGTGCTGTGTAAGAAAATGAGAAAGGAAACTACAGAATCAAATGGAACAAATTAAAAGAAACAACTTCAATCGCTTTCGTTTTTTTCATAAGACGCACGGGGAACGGGGAAATCGATTTTTCGCCGAGAGCGCTCAGCTTTCGCTGTTCCAATGGTGCGCTGCTACGTAATGGCACTGGACAATCGACTCGACGCAAGGCGAGGCGCCACTGGAAGAGCAAAATTGGGCTGTGTTCTCTACTGGCGAAAAATCACTTTTACTCGTTATCTTTGTGTCTTAAGAAAAACACACAAGCGTTCAAAGTTGTTCTTTTTGATCAGTTTCATTTGATTCTGTAGTTTTTCTTACTATCTCACATAACACTGAAGAAGTTTTCGATTGAAAAATTGAACTTTCCTTCCTCCTCAACCCCCCTCTTCTTGACCTTTTTCAAAATGTTTGACCATAGAATCGGATGAAGCAAGTAAAATTACCTTCAGAGTAAAATTGTCATCCATATTTACTGAGATTCGAAGCGAGAATCGAAGAAAAAGCGTTTAAAAAAAGAAAATTTTTGAGGGCTGTAGCTCGGAGGGGGTGAGCGCATTTTTGGACTCATTTTCATAGTAAAAAACAGTCTTATTTTGACCCCAAAAATATGCGTTAAAAGTATTTATAATGAATTTGGGGACACTCTGTATGTGATACTTTCTTGCGGTTGGGCTTCAGCCATTATATCATTTTTCCAAATTGTTAACGTTTTCCGAGGATCCAGCCTTTCGCACCTAAAATTTCATATTTAGAGCGATGACAATAAGTCCTGCAAGGCTCCGTCCATTGATTCTATTTTTATTTGTCATTCCTTCTGGTGATTTTGCTCGATTTTTTTCCCGAAGATACAAGATACAAATCGCAAACTTGGATCACTAAGTGTGAAGATCAAATGACCACAAATTTTAATATTCTTTTCTCCGATGATCATAATGTGATGTTGCCGTGTTTTTGGTTGTTTTCATGATGTCTTTTATTGTTATCACGTGTATAATACCAAAAATATAAAATGTTTGACCTTGCCCTAACAAAAACTGATCGATGGAAAAGGAGTTGGGGTGTCAATAAAAAATACAAAATGAACGACCTTTTAGGGTTTCACAAAAGTAAGAAAAATAATCAATATCTTATTCTTAAAACAGTTTATGACCAAAAACTCGATTTTTGGGGTTCTCGTCAAAAGGTGGCCTTGAAATAGGAAATCTTCTAGGTTACTTAGGGGAGCCAGGTGAGCAATGGTCCAAACAATTTGCCTGTCACCAATTTTACGTTGAGAGTACTTGGAATTATTCGATTAAAATTTTCAATAACACAACCGCCCTTTCCATTAATTTTATCTGATCAACCATATTTTGATTCACTGTCAGATTTTTTTTTTTTTATATATATATTTTCCTTAAAGAACCGTTACAAAATCTAGCCATCTCTAAGCTGATAGAAACTGCCCTGTAGAAACTTTACATTTATCTGTTATTTTTTTTTGTATTTATTCCAGCTTTGTACATTCAGATTTCACGTAAGTACTAGATTTTGAATTGTCAGTACTATTTCATCAAGATACCGCAACAAGCTAAGAGCCGCCGAATGATCTTTATCCGTTTAACTCACTACGCCCCTACGAAACCCCACGGCGCGGTTAAAAACCTTGATTTTGGGTTGCACTTGGTGCTAAAGACACAAATCATCAAATTCAGTATCACTTGAATGGCACACAACATTTGAATTGTTAGTCCTATACACGTAAATATCTTTATCGATTCCCGATTTTGATCTAAGAGGTTCTTGAACTGAAACCTGCCGGTAAAGATTTTTCCCGTTTGTTGCATGATTTGTAGTTGATTTAGTCGAGTAACCACGACGCCAATCGTAGGCATTGGTTGCTGTGGTTAGAGAAGTTGAGTGAACTGAGGACCGAAGGTTGTGAGTGAAAGTACGATCCAGGTCCATGCTGTCACCGCTCATCACTCCAGACTGGTTCCATTTCCGTCCTCGGAATGGAAACCTTTGCTGAAACTCTCTCTTGAATTTTTCCTGTAAAGAACAACATAAGTAGTAACAGTCAGTGGTAGCTACATAAATTACCCTACAAGTTTCTCAGTGATGGCTCAAAAAACCTGATGCTTTATTTCTGATATTTTTTCCGAATTTTTAAAGTTATTGTAAGTATCCTAAGTATAATATACAAGGTGTCAAAAAGGGTTTTAACTAAGCACTTGTTGGGTATAAATTAATTTTTCTTTTCACTTACTGTTGACTAAAGAGATACTTTGAATTGTACCGTGCGCGAGAAAAAAAATAATCTGCTGGTTCCCGTGGCGACAGCAGTACATATATGACAATGTTGCGTTTTGAGCGTATTTAAACCCATATCGAGTTTGAATGGGTTTGAGGCACACCAAAAAGGACACACAACTCTTAATATGAAGTGTGTATCGATCTTAGCAAGAATCATCATAATTTATTATTATCAAGTTCAACGAACTTAGAACAACATCTGTGTATACCTGATGAATTGCAAATGTAATTTTAAAAGTTCAATCGTGTTTTTCTAAAATCAGCATTTTAGCGTTCATAAACCGTTTGGAAACAACACTATCTGAAGGAAAGAAACAAACGCCGAATCTTCCCAGATGCAAGACTCTATAACTTCTTATAACCAGATATACTATTTTTTCATCCTTTGGATATTGCTTTGTAGTCGGTCTATTTTACCACTTGTCATTTGCATTCTATCACCACTATGATATTTAGTAAAAAAAATCGAAGTTAATCAACTTACGTTATAAATTCCATAGATGAAAGGATTGTAACAACTGTTACTCATTGCTAGCCAGTCACAGCAGAACCAAATAATATTAATATAATGGTATCTGAAACAAATTGGAATGGTTTTAAGACTTTGCATTTTCTTATCACAAACCAAATTGAACTTTTCAAGAAAACAATAAATGTTAATGAATACTAGGGAAATAAAACGAACAACCACTTCCGTACTAAAATTCACTTGATAGTCTTAAAATTCCTCTCAAACGTTTATTGATGTAAAGGGTGTGTAAAAAAGGATCAAGGCCGAATATCTCGGAAACGGCTTCGATTTTGAGAAAACGATCAGACACGTGTTCGCTCATTTGTAGGGGGGCACCTTTAAGGGATATGTTTCATTATCGGCGCTCCCCAGGGGACCGCGGGCGGGGACACTGCCCCCTTTAATTGCACATTTCAAATGGGGACCCCAAATTTTAATTATAGATTTGTTACATATTGATGAAGGATGTAGGATATTAATACGGATAAATAATCATACTCAATGGATAAAAGCTAGGACAGTTATATTGATGTTAAAACATGTTGAACTTAAACAGTATGACTTATTCGACGGAGAACCTGATAGGGATTGCTAAGAGAGTCAAAGAGTGAGGTTAACAAACGATGTGCATCGATGGATGCTGACTAACGGATACAACAATTCTCCCCCCACTTATTTTGAGAAAACAACGATAAAATAAATAAAAAAAATTACTTCTCAAGTACAGGAGTACTTTTATCACAGATAAGACAAAATTCAATAATTAATTAGGGATACAGTTACGCTCAGTCTTTTAAATAAAATTAGCTTTAAATTTTCTTACGTCATATTTGCAACAAACATAAAAAAGGAAATTTATAGGAACTTTGCGTCCCCGGAGAAACAGAATTTATGATATGAGTCATCTAACAATTAGATTTCAAAACAAATAAAGTTTATCATCAAAAATGATCCAAGGATCTACATATATACATTTAATTTACCTAAGAATCAGTTAAGTCGTATTCACCCAAATACCTTGGTGGCCTTTTCTCTCTTTGAGGCCGGGTTGATTGCGCAGTAGCTTGCGGATGACCTCTTTCTCGGGCTGTTGTTGGTTTCATCGACTCCAATGACGAACGACCTTTGACAGAAAATGAAGATGGCGGTGTATTGATTTGAGTTGAAGAAGAAGATGCAGCACTCAAGTTCCTTTTCATTGGACTTCTGCGATCTACGAGAGGAGGTTTCTTCATGACATGAGGTTGACCACTCGTAGAGGGTTGCTGGATGATACATGGTTTTTGGAAAGCAGGAGGTTTGTAGCTGGTAGATGGTTGCTTGATGATTGGACCTTGGAGAACTCGAGAGCAAAGCGGATCAAAAAGAAAAGGTTGATTGGATACAGGTTTTGATTTTTCAACGGTGTCCATTGGCTTCTGATTTGTTGATTTATCGAAAGTATTTTGCTTCCGGTTGACACTTGTTTTTAAAAGTTGGTTTATGTGTCGCTTCACTTCTCTACCTTCGTCTAGTTTTACAATGTAATGAAGTAATCCTAGCTTCCGGATTATTTGACCAAATTTCCAGATGAAACCGTTATTAACTAGGAACCGAGCTTGGATACTATCGCCAACTTGCAAAACTCTTGTTTTGGGTTTCAATTCCTGAGGTGACCTGGCTTCTTGATGTGGTCACATGGCATCGAGCTTAATTTTTATCTTCCGACTGAGAAAGTTTTCAGCAGGTGTTTTTCCATCGACCAACGGTGTAGCTCGATAACGAAAAAGAATTTTCTGAACTTTTTCATGAATTGATAACTTTTCATTTGACATGGTTTTCAAACGGCGTTTCAGAGTTTGTACGTTCCTTTCCGCCAACCCATTTGTTGCTGGATGATTGGGCGCAATCAATTTCTGAACGATGCCGTTCGATTTACAATACTCTGTAAAATGATCACTAGAAAAGATTTTTGCGTTATCAGATACCATAACAGAAGGATAACCATGAAAAGAAATGATTTGGTCAAGGAATTTGATAGTGTTGCTTGAAGTAGGGGCTTCGTTTTGTAAGATTTTGATTTCGGCCCAACGCGATTTAGCATCAAGAATAATAAGAAAATGACGATTGTCTAATGGACCTACATAGTCGATATTAATCCGATCTCAGTTATTTTCTGGGGGATCCCAGTGGTGAAGTAGAGCTTTATTTTGTTGGTGTTTTACTGAAGCACATTCAGGACACGATTTGACTAAGTGTTCATTGTCTTTATCGTTATTTTTCCAATAACAATATCGGCGAGCCAATTGCTTCATTTTGGTGATGCCGACATGTGTAGAATGTAGCTCTTGTAAAACGGCAGGCTGCAAACTTTTAGGGATGACTACTCGATGAGCTCGAAATAAGATTCCATGGTCGATCAAGTACTCAGATTCCGTTTCTGACTTCAGCACTTCTCTATACAATTTTGCTAAATCTGGGTCTTTTTCAGTTTCTGCAGCGATGGATGTTGAAGTTAGAGATATCGTTAATATTTCATTTAACGTTGATACGCAAATTTGATGAACTTCCCTATTGAGAGCAGCGTCCGCAGAAAACGAATCACATTCTTTGATGGGTGCACGTGACAAACAATCCACATTATTACTATCGATCCCTTTCCGGAACACAACAGAGTAATTAAATCCAGATAAAAATGAAGCATAACGAAGGAGGCGGGCAGATGTCATCTTAGGTAGCGCAGCTTTCCGGTGAAAAATCCTGGTGAGGGCTTTGTTGTCAGTAATTAAACTGAAATGACGACCATACAGATAATGATATAATCGGTCAAAAGCAAAAACGATAGCTAAAGCTTCTCCATCGATTTGTGAGTAATTCTACTCCGCTTTCGTGAATGACCTGGATACAAATGCAACAGGTTGCTCAACTCCATTGACTTCGTGTGATAGCATATCCGCAATGCCTGTGGGACTGGAATCTATTGCAACCAAAACTGGCAGGGTTGGATCAAATGGACGGACAATTCGATCACTGGCTATCTCTTGTTTTAATTTGATACACGCAGCTTGGCAGGCGGCAGACCAACGGAACTTTTGATTTTTCCTCAACAACTGTCGTAAAGGATGAGTAACGCTTGAAAAATTTGGTAAAAAGCGAAAGTAATAAGTGACAAGGCCAAGAAAACGATGTAATCCTTGCAGATCTGTAGGGCGAGGAATTTCAGTAACAGCCTTTACTTTTGATGGAGATTTTGAAATTTTATTAAGTTGAATTTGATAACCTAGATGTTCTATTCTGGTTTGGAAAAATTTACACTTCGGTAGATTCAAATGAAGATCAAAAGCTCGCAAACACTCTAAACAGAGATTTAAGTTTTGCTTGCATTCTCCTAAAGTCCTGCCATGAATAATGATGTCGTCAAAATAAGATTCACATTTTGGTATACCACGTAGAATTTGTTCGAAAATTCTGTTAAATTCCGAAATTGCTGGCTTGATACCGAAACTAAGTCTATTCATCCTGTAAGTGCCACGATGAGTAGAAATAGTTTGGATGACACTACTCGGTGGCTGAAAACTAAATTAATGGTAAAAGGCCCTTGGCGGTTGAATGAGTCACGTGTTATGTTGAATACATGCTGAAGATTTGATGAATACATAGATGAAACGATCGGAAAGTAATGCTCATAACGCTTGATTGACCCATAGAGAATAACTAGTATCGTTCGAATAACAGCTAATCCAACTTGTGAACTACGGTTGAAGTCCCTCTTCATCAATCAACAGTATAAATAAGAGGCATAAAACGGATACATTATTTCAAACGGAGGGCGAGTGTCTCACCTAGATATATCAATGGTCCATGGAGTAAAGTCAGCTGTTTTCGCGCGGCGAGTAGTGTTCTCCGTAAGGAGCATAAAACGGACACATATTTCAAACGGAGGAGTGCCTCATCTAGTTATAACAATGTCGATGGAGTGAAGTCAGCTGTTTCCCTGATGAGAGTTGTGTTCTCGGTGCGGCGCCATTTGCTTAAAATGAACTAGTGAAGCACTCTTAAAACGCCAGGCGGTCAGATCCTAATTCCACAATTCTGATTCGCGCTGCGTATTATTACGAACGATTCTTTTCTGCCAATAAATAGCAGTAATTCAATTGCTTGAAATGAACTAGTGAAGACACCAATTCCAAAATTCGGTTTCAAACGGTTCTTTTATGAACGATTCTTGATTCCCCAATAATTGCATTTTCCCCCGATCTTGACAGCAAAAATAAACAGAATAAAAATCACTTCACAGGAAAACAAAAATAATTAAAAATAAATTAAGGATAGCCGCTACCAAACTTTATTCCTTGCAAATTGTCAATAAACGTGCCAAATTTAAACTGTTCACAAAAAACGGCGATGAACGATCATCCTCAAAAAACCTACTAATGAAATCAAATGGAAAATGGCGTGGCTGTAATAGGTAGGTCCGGCCGGCAAGACCAATTCGAAATAGCATGCCCTATTAGTATGTCACGGATTAAAAAATTGAGGTATAATTACCGAAATCAGACGCGATAAACCTTAAGAAAGATTTGTGGTATTCTGTGTTTTGATCGATACGACGCGTTTTAAGCAAGATAATCGCTTCACAAGATGGAAAAGTCAGCGCTTTTACCATGAAAAGCGGCATTGAGTAGGTATGCCACCCGCCTCTCCGCACTGCTTCTTCAAACCGGGCAAGGCCGAGGGTTTGTCGCATCTGATTTCGGTACCTGATTATTCTTTCAATTTTTAATCCGTTTTTACACTAAATTGGTGCCGTTAAAGGTACAAGATTGCCTAAAAAGTACAGTCAGCTCAAATTCTGAATTTCTCGAAATCATTAATGAATTTCACACGTAAAATTACTGTGAGACACCAATTGTCACAACATTTGGTTCATAAAGTTGGTCACTATTCCGAAAAAACCATAAATTTTTTAAAACTTTGGGGAGTTGTAGCTCAAAAGGGGGCCATTTTCGGACACATGTTTATAGAAAAAAATTCTTATTTTGACCTTTAGAAAACGTGGCTACAAGGACGACTTATGTTTCTGATACACCCTGTAAAACCGCCATGCTCACCCTTTTCCTCTTCATAATGTAACGAGTAGGCAAAATAAGAGTAATTGTAACCTACGGATGCATTGTAAGAAATGATAGAGGGGGAGGTTTCCGCCTATGAGAGAGGCAAGGGTTACCTGCGCTAGTTTGAATAAAAACGTAGTCTCGGGATAAGTGTAAATTAAAAACTGAGCTTGAAAAAGTTAGCGAGCTTTAGCTAAACGAGGAAGTTTTCAGTTTACGAGAAAATTACTTCTCTGTCATTGATTTTTCACGGGTTTCTAGTGAGAGCGGGGAGAGTTTATTCTGAAGAGCACCGATAAAAAGCATCTCAAATACTCTTCTCAGCAGGCCATTTGTATGCTTAAGAATGTCAGGAGCCAACTTGAGCTAAAGATAGATGGGAGAGAAAACTTTGAAGGGTGTTATCGAACACTTGTTCTAATAGTGACTCTGCTCCCCATGGAGATAGTCGTTGTTTTGACTTTAAGCCAAAAAAGCCATTTATTCAACTTTGCTAAGCAGATATTTACGTATTATTAGAGCCAGCTGAGTGTAAATTAAACTCTTCTCTTCTTTTCTTCAACCCTTATAGCTTATAAGACCCTCATTATGCAGGCAAGAAGTCGCGCGTTTTCTAACAACACGGGAGCAAATACGAGGGTTTATACGAAGCGCTGCGACGGACAGGCCACGACGATTTCTAACTTATGTCGCGCAAAAATAGAAAACGCCAAGACCTAATGCCGCGTCGCCTGCGTATTGTGGGCTTATTGTACCGTAGCATTTTTATTCTTCAACATTTATTTCTTATCTGCATGTATAAGTTATAACTTATCATCTATCCATTCGATAAAATTCGACGCTAAAAAGCATTCCCCAAAATTCATCAAATTACAAAATGCACTTCACCAGTGCTTTAGCGCTAGAATGCAACCGAGCGTTACACACTTATTCATTGAAAAAAGCTGGTGAAAATAAATTTGGCCAATATTAGTTGATCCTTACAGCTCTTAAATCACCCAAAGATAGTTTAAAATTACTGAATATCTGTGGAAATATACGATTTAAAACTGTCAAACAAGTTCCTTTCATATTCTGCATTTTCGTTATTTATTCGAGTAGGTACTTACATACGTCCTTATATACCATCAATTACAAGCCCAAAAATGAGCAAAAATTTTTACCAGGCAAAACTTGTTGTAAATATGTAAGAATTGCTTTAACACTCACTCATTCACACCTGGAACCAGATCTTGCAGGACATTGTATGTTTGCAAGGGAAGCCAACACAGCGCAAAAAGGGCTACCACAATGACGAGCATTTTGATAACCTGAAAAAACAAAGAAGCAAAAAAAAAAAATGTAAATGAAACCAATACGGGTTTGGAAACAATTTGGCTCAAACTGGCGTCACAGAATAATACAATCAGAACGGAAACTCCCATCAGAGCCAATGGAAGCAAGTTTGGAATTTAACGGCACCAATAGGCAACGCTGTGGTCCTATATCCCAACATGGCGGACGTGTGTGATTTGTGTTGAAACTCATTTATTTCTGTAAATTGTGGAAAGAAATCTTAAGTTTCCGGCCTCACTTTTATTCTATTTGCATTTCAGAGTGAAATTTTCGCGGATCATGTCCTATATTTTTTTTTTCGCTCGCTAATCCAGATGTAAACATCCTATATCCCAACATGGCGGACGCGAAATGAATTTGCTTCAAAATCCGACAGTTTCCGTTCTGATTGTATTATTCTGTGCTGCCCCCCCCGCACCTAACTTTTGAACGAGTTGAGACGTAAAGTTGCTGTTTGGATTAATCTTCATAACTTTGGATGATATTTTTTTTGGGGGGGAGTCCCCCCCCCATTCGCCCGTGCCCCACCACCGTCTAACTTTTGACCGAGTTGAGATAAAAAGTTGCAGTTTTAACCAATATTCATTATTCCGGAGGTTTCATTTTATGGTCCTAGCCCCACTCCCCCCTCCCAAAAACGGGCGTGCCACCTTCCCCCCCCCCGCGCCGAACTTTTGAACGAGTTGTGATATAAAGTTGCTGTTTGGATTCATCTTCATAATTTTGGATGACAATTTTTTTGGGGGGAACCCACACACCCCCCCCATTCCCCCGTGCATCATCCCCGTCTAACTTATGACCGAGTTGAGATAAAAAGTTGCAGTTTTGACCAATACTAATTAATCATCAGGAGGTGTTTTTAAAAGTCCTATCCCCCCTCCCCCCACCCAAAAACGGGCATGCCACCCCCTCCTCCCTCCCCACGCCTAACTTTTGAACGAGTTGAGATGTAAAGTTGGTGTTTGGATTAATCTTCATAACTTTGGATGATACTTATTTTGGGGGAGTCCAACACCACCACCCCCCCTCATTCCCCCGTGCCCTACCTTCATCTTACTGTTGACCGAGTTGAGATAAAAAGTTGCAGTTTTTACCAATATTCGTTATTCCGGAGGTTTTTTTTTAGTCCTATCCCCCTCTCAAAAACGGGCGTGCCACCCCCCCCCCCCCCCACGCGGACCGCGCTCCTAACTTTTGAACGAGTTGAGATGTAAAATTGCGGTTTGGATTAATCTTCATAATTTTTAATGACAGTTATTTTGGGCGAGTCCAACAACCTCCCTCCCATTCCTCCGTGCCCCACCCCCGTCTTACTTTTGAACGCCTTGAGATAAAAAGTTGCCGTTTGGATTAATAATCTTCATTTATTGGATGACAACTTTTTGGGGGAGTTCACCCCCCTCCCCCCGTGCCTCATATTAGTCTAACGTTTGAAGGAGTTGAGATAAAAGTTGTAATTTTGGCCAATATTCATTATTTCGAATTATTTTTCGTGTGTTTGTAGTACTTCTTCCCCCCTACCCAAAAATCGGGGTGCCCCCCTCCCTCCAGGTAGACGGGGCGCTTTAACCCTTCACTGCATGAAGTTCCACCGGTGGAACAAATTCTTCAAACGCTCATATAAAATACAGGTTTTGAGATATGCCTTTGGCGCATAATGGGTCAACGCGGGAAAAGGTATGTTTTGAGCTCACAAAAAAAAAAAAAAAAAAAAAAAAAAAAAAAAAAAAAAAAAAATCGTGCCGTTAAAGGTACAATATTGCGTGAAAAGTACAATTAGAATCAATTTCTGAATTTTTCGAGGTCACTAATGGATTCTACACGTAAAATTACTTTAGGACACCAAGTTTTAAGACATTTGGTTCATAATAGTGGTCGCTATTCCAAAAAAACCGTAAATTTTTTAAAACTTTGAGGGGCTGTAGCTCAAAAGGGTGGCATTTTTGGACACATGTTTATAGGGAAAAAGGTCTTATTTTGACTTGTAAAATCCGCCCCTGAAATATTCGGGAACAGTTTTTCAACACCCTGTATAGCCGACCTTCATGCCGATTAATACGTTTTTAAATAATCATTGTACATTCTTTTAGAATAATAGAATTTGGAGTCCTTTGGACCTTTCATTGGACTCTTACGATTGCTTCCCATGAACAAATAAACAAACTATAGTAATTTCCAAAATAGCTGAACTATTCAGCATGTTGATTGAACAGGCTCTAAAAAGCCAATAACAAGTAATCCAAAGTTAAATCTGCAACGATAATATCTGGATCATGTGATTTAAATCTGCTGCGTTTCCCGCAAAATTCCTTTTTCATGATTGGTTCATTGGCGAGTTCATAAACGGAATGAACAACATAGGCGAGGCAGTGCTATCCAAAAATTTTTCTCGCTGAAACCCGAGTCATCTCACGATGAACAGAATATTGAAGCTATAAAAAATTTTAAGAAACAAAGAAAGACGTACTGTTTGAGCGATGAAAAAAGAGGTTGAAGCAACTTACTTACCTTTTTTTTATTTTTCATTAGATTAGCGTCTCTACTATCCTGAGCATTGCCGGGAGCACGCGAGCCCCACAGCCTCAAAGCCATGCGTGCGTACACACATGATATGATACTTAATGGCGTTACGTACTGGACTAACACTAAAACTATCCTATAAGTTAGTACGACACTATCTGAGAGACCCACATTTTGACAAAATGGCTTTACTATCACAGTTCCTCCTGCAAAAAAGAAAAATTGACAAATATAAAAGGATTCAAAGGTGTCGCAGGCGAAAGTTGAAACATGCGAGAAAAAAATGCCTTTCGAGGACCAGATGGACTCTATTGATGCTTCTTATAATATGTCACTCATGCAATCATACAATATGAGGTTACTCATTTTATGAAGATAACTCAACGTTTAGTATTAATATCGCTAAAATAACGCACAAATGACGATACTATTGAAGGAGCGTATATCTTGATAATAATTAGTCTCTGTGAAAGTTGTTTTAGTCTTACGGCGTAATTCAATGAAAAATCGCATCAGCAAGTCTGCTACATAAAATTCATTTTAGCTTCCTCTGATACAAGCCATAGGCTTAGTAATATAATACTTTACATTTTTCTGCAACAAAGATCGCCTGCTACACTCACGACATCAGGGAAAGGAGTCATTCTTACATAGGTACCCTCAAGGTTAGGTTAGATTCAATGGTGTTTTAATTTGAGGATGAATTAATCAAATTCAAAGTAATCAATGGAAGGAGGGGGCAGTCTCAGTAGTTTCGGTGAGCTTTTGACTGAAAGATTTTAAGTGCACCGAATGGAATAATCAATCAATAAATCAGACCAATCAATTTTTTTGTTTTTTATGCCCAACTCTTTCAACCTGATCTACTCATACTTACTCTTCTTTCTGGATTTCTTTTTATTTTTTTAACGTGCCATGTACGGCAAAGCTTCTTCTAATTGTTTTGATGCTACCAATGTATGTCTTAAGACAATGCTATAATTGCTTGTTACAAGTCAAATGACAGCCTAGCAGCGACAGCTCGGCATATTATATTTGCGGCAGTGTCATTTTTTCGTGTCGTATTTTGTAGTTAAGTAAAAGTATTGGTGATGTACCATTCCCAGATTTCGATTAATTTAAACACATAATTTGAAGTCATATTTGATGCCTTCATTATTTTTATTAAGTCTTTTAAGTACTATCTGCTTTTAAGCGTGCCTATACTACGTCTAGGTACCTACACTTATTCCGATCGCTCACCCGTATAATATACTAACATTATTTGTTATATGTTATTATTTGATTATAATAACATTGGTTGCGTCTTTTGTTCAAGTCTCTTAGTATAGCCCCTCTTGAAATTTATTATTTTTTCAGTACTAACTTATATATTGAGACTGTATTTAAAATTAAGAAAAAAAAAAATAAAAAAATAAACTTTGGAGGATGTAGGGGTTTCATTTTAATGGAGGTACTATTAAACCCAGGTTCATGAGGGGAAAGTCTTATGGGAACCTGTAACATACTTCCTGGTTAACTGCGGAATAATTTCGCAACACCTCTTTAATTATTATTACTTTTTTTATTTATCTCAATTTCTTTTAGAGTGTTCAAATTAAGAGCGACTTACCAGGGCTTTCTGCCTCCACAAAAGTGACACGGAGTGCTATAGCCATAGGAGTAGCCAAAACAACAGCGACTATCCATATCGTTGCTATACTAATTTTGGCACGGAGCTTAGACGGCCTTGCACTGTGAACATGAAAGAATAGGAAAAAAAGGAATTACACTTATCTTATTATAATAATGACACAGGGTGTTTCAGACCACCCAACCAGATTTTACTGTGGCCAAAGTGAGGCACATACGAAAAATCAATAAAACAAACATTTACCAACCCCCAAAAATCCAGAAAAAATACTTTCAGCCCTTTAAAACTACTCTTACGCGGTTATTTTCGGGAGGGAGGGATATTTTCTCCCTCGAAAAATCAGAAGAAAAGGCTACGTCTTGATTTTTGAATCTAAAAAAAAAAAAAAAATAATCTACGTAAAGACAAGTGTGGAACTTACAGGTTGCATCTCTCGATTTTACTCCACTTTTAAACGACCTTTTTTCCGATTCCCCTGACTCATGAAAATTCAAATGGCCGCGAAGCGGTCTCAATTAAGCCTGTGTAGTATAGGTTATAGTTTCCAATTAACTATTCAATGTCTTTCGTATCAGCTGTTCAACATCCAAACACCCAATCCCTATAATTTTCAGTTTTTAGTAATGATCATTCAGTGCCAAAATGCACCTCATTTATTCAGGGTGCGAATGGAAATGACCAAATATGGACAAAAATCGATAAATTATTGCAAACTTTCACTATCATACTCTCATCTTTTCTGTTCATTTTCAATCTTTACATCCTTCTGATAAACTTTCTGTATCATCAATCAAATTGTTTTGATTCTTTTTAAATTTCGTTCGCTCATTTCATTGACCCTGGCTCTATTTCTTTAGATTGAGTTATTCAAGTACATGCAATGGGCAAGGGTACACGGAGCCCTATAAGCGATAAGGAAATTGATTATCGAAGAAATTCGGACTGAAATGCCAAGCGATAAAGAATCTGATGATGTATGGCAAGAAAATGGTCCTGATTCAGAAGATACAGAGGCTAGAAAATTGAGAATGCAAATCAGCCGCATAGTTAAAAAGAAAACGTAATAGTTTCCTCAATTTTACAAATAAGAAAAAAACTGTTTTTTTTTTCATCGTTTAGCGCAGGGGTGTCGGATGAAATGAGACGTGCATCGCTGTTTCTTATCTTGTGAATTACCTTCTAAATTACCTTGTGAAGAACCTTTTCTTTTTGTCTTTTTTTTACTGACTAAATTTACCTTTCAGAATTACCTTTTCTTTTCTAATATGTACATTGCCTTCTACATTACCTTACAAATTAATTTTTTTTCTCACAAATTCTCAATCTCCAAACTTTTCTTTTTTCCTTTTTCCAAATAATTTTTGTCGATATTTGCTCATTATTCAAAGTAAACTAGACTGGTACAAAGTTTTAGTATGAGATACGTGAACTAGTACCTATTACTGCTTCACATTTCTCAAGCTAAAATGTTGGAAAAAAATAAATAATACACTTTATTTTGCGTATTGCGCAATGAATTTACTGATTTTCGTGTTCAAACTTAATCTTTTTAGACAAAAAAATTTGGAAAAATAGGTGTAAAGAATATGAAAGTAATTTTTTTTTCAAGAATATTCATTTTGTAACTACATACACATATTTGCCTCCTCTGATTCTTTGATTTTCTTTCTGAAAAGAGTGCATTTGTGAAACTAATTTTGCTCCCTCAGGGGCAGTGGTTATACCGGAACCACCTCATATTTCAGAGCATGTAAAGCATGGAAATTTTTGAATTTATTTTTTTGAGTTACTTAGACCTTAGGGACCCTAAAAAACACAATGTCAAGTTTTTTTGACGACTACCCTTAATGCCTCCCTTAAAGGGATATCCTTGATTTTAGTCTAGCTGTATATGTTACTTCACATGGGGACCCTCATTCTCTATTAGATGATTAAAAAGAGGACAAAATTCTAAGACTTTCAGCACAAACCGGAAGTCGATATCGTTTTTAGTTTTCCATGTATCGAAGTTCAAAGTTCGATATGGACCCATTTTCAAAAATTCACAACTTCCTTTTAAATGATCCAAATTTATTGGGTCCAAATGCCCTACAGAGCAAGTCCTATTTAGAAAAAAATACAAACTTTCTGAGAAATTTACCCAAGGGGGGTTTTTGAGCCCCTAATTTTTTTTGAAAATTTCGAAATTTTCAGAGGCTGTAGAAAAAAAACTACTTCGAATTTCAAAAACCCTGAAACATGGGTTCGCTTATTTCAAGGGGTCCATCTTTTCAGGGGGTCAAAAATTCTTAGGTCCCCCAGGGGGGGCTGAGGCGGGGGTTACGGCCCCCCAAAATTGACAATTTTAAATGACGATGTCATAAAACCCAACTGTGTGATACTGTTGTATCTGTACTTCGACACGTAATTTAGCCTGCACGAGTTGGCAATACTGTATTATTCTGTCAAGCGGTCCACGGTTGTTATGTAACCTGGATCTCGGCATCATTCGTGCTCTCACTGTCAAAATGTCTGAAATAAACTACCTTTTCGTTCTAAACCGTAAACCATAGTAGTTGTTCGTTACTAGTCTCTAAGTTCTGAAAAACCCCCTCGTTAGAATATAACATTTGGCGACGAAGAAAAAAATCGAAAAACGCGTCCACCGCCCAGCCGTAATCGAAAAGAATAAAGTAAGTCAACCGTGTTCTTTTGTCAACCTATCGTCAACCATTGTGTCAACCACGTGCACTTGTTGAAAGAAAATTTCGTAAATCGTCAAGAAAATGTTCGTTCCCACAGTGTCTCGGAAATTATTCGAAACCTTTTCAACCCAATGAAAAGAAACCTTACCGAAACTCCAAAACCTTTACTTAATCCACCGTTCTAGTTCGTCAACCCTGTTTCTGTTCTGTGACCAATAATGACTAATACAAGAAACGAGCAAAACCAATTAAACCAGGAGATTACCGCAACGAATCCACCCACTGTAAAACAAATCGGACGATTTGGCTCCTTGGAATCATTTGATTCAACGAAAACTTCCTTCTCGGTATGGTATGAATTATTTGAAAATTATTGTGACCTCAATGATATTACTGACGCTCAAATGCAGAAAAAGTTATTACTCAATTATTTAGGCCTAGAAGCATACAACATTCTTCGTACCGAACTCCTTCCTAATAAACCAAAGGATAAATCGTTCGCAGAATTAATTGATAACCTTAAAGCGCATTATGAACCAGCAACTGTTAAATTTTCTAGTATAGCGAAATTCGAAGCAAAAACTCAATCCGATGATGAATCTGCTTCTCAATTTATTAAAGAATTAAGAATCCTCGCTAACACCTGTCAATTTGGAACCACTTTAAGCGAGAGGTTATTAATAAAATTTGTAAATGGCCTTAAGTCTACAAGTTTGAAAAAAAGGTTATGGAATACCCCAGATCTAACGTTAGAAATTGCTGTTAACACTGCAATTCAAGAAGAATCCGTACAAGCTGAATTAGACTCCGTAGATGTACACAAAATTGGACACCGGAGAACTAATAAATACAGCAAAGGTAAAGAAAATTTTCAACGGAAATTCAGTCAACCTACATCAACCCAGCCTTACTCTTGTCATAACCGCCGTCAACCTAGTCAACCTAACCATGTTACCAACCAGCAATCTAAATCAAGTCAGTCGTTCAACCAAAGTCAACCAAGTTCAAGTCAACCTGTCAACCCACAAACATCCAAACATTGTTGGAGGTGCACAAGGCGTCACAATCCAAATTTTTGCCCGGTCCGCAACTGGAAATGTTTCACCTGCCAAAGACTAGGACATACATCCAAAGTTTGCGCTCAAATCAAAGCCATCGGAGATGACAACAATGAAGATTCTGCCTGCTCACATGTCGAAGAAAACTGGATCATTGGTAAGATTTCTTCCGTTACAAATTCTGAAGAAAGCAACTGTTTGGAATCAAGTCTAAGAGTTAACAGTCAACAAATCATAAATATCTCAAACAGTAGTCAACCACTAAAAGAGTTCTATCCTACAAACATCAGTCTTCCTTCCTATCCTGAAAACATCAGTCAACCTTTGTCAAACGCAACATTCATCGAAAACCCGCATCATCAAACCATCAACCAAAATAGTGAGAAGTTAGTGAAAAGTATCTCGGAAAGTGAAAAGTGTCAAAAGTCACTCGTTTTAAATGAAATATCAGTGCGAAAAATAAATAACGCGCCCTATTTAATTGATATCTCAATAAACGGGAAAAGTGTTACTTGCGAAGTAGATTCGGGCTCAGCTGTTACATTAATTTCTCTTAAAGAATTTAAAGAAAAATTTCAAAATACCCCTGTTAACGACTGTCAACTTAACCTCAAAAGTGTTGAAGGAAAGAAATTGTCTGTAATAGGAGAAACTAATGTAAATGTGCCTTACAAAGGTAAGCAACATAAACTTAGATTAATTGTTGTACAATTTGATAACCCTACTCAAATGCTTTTAGGTAGAGAATGGTTAAATTATTTAGAGCCTGATTGGAAACAAAAATTAATTAGTTCAAACAAAATTTGTGTCGTGCAAGATGAAAATAGTCAATTTGTCAACAGTTTAAAATCCAAGTTCCCTTTAGTATTTACGCAAGATAAATCTGACAGTATCAAAGGTGTAAAAGCTAGATTAGTTCTAAAGGAAAACGCAACTCCAATTTTTCACAAATACTATGAAATCCCTCATAATCAAAGAAATATTGTCCGAGAAAAACTTGAAACAATGGTTCGAGATGGAAGGTTAACAAAAGTCACTCATTCAGATTGGGCTTCCCCCATCTGGCCTGTTGAAAAAAAAGATGGAGATCTTAGAATAGTTGTAGATTTTCGAAAAACTGTTAATAAGCAGCTTAAAGTTGATCATTACCCTTTGCCGAAAATAGATGAAATTTGGATAACCTTAAGAGATTGCAAGTTTTTCACAGTCCTCGATTTATCCGAAGCTTATCTTCAATTAGAAGTCACTGAGGATTCGAAAGAAATACTCACCATTAATACCCCCTGGGGCTTATTCAGATACAATCGACTAATTGATGGTATAAGCAGTGCCCCTGCAATTTTTCAAGGTGTCGTAGATCACGTACTCCTAAATCTTCCTAAAGTTGGCAAATATATTGATGACATTTTTGTCGGAGGAAAAACACGTGAAGAATGTATGATTAACACAACACAGACAGTTAAACGGTTAAACGATCATCATGTTAGACTTAATCTTACCAAAAGCTTATGGATTCGAGAAGAAATTGAAAGATTAGGACACAAATTAAATAAAGATGGTGTACACCCAACGAATGAAAAAATTAATGCCATTGTAAATGCCAGGCCCCCAAATAATGTTTCAGAATTAAGAGCATTTCTAGGATTAGTAAACTTTTATCGAAAATTTTTAGCAAACTTAAGCTCCTTGTTGAAACCATTGAATGAACTTTTAGAAAAAGGACAAAAATTTGATTGGACTCCTCAGAGAAATGAAGCATTTCAAATTGTAAAACAAAACATTTCGAAAAAACCTGTACTCACAATTTATGACCCAAAGTATCCTATCCTTGTATACTCAGATGCTTCACCCTATGGGGTAGGAGCTGTTTTATGTCATCTTATCGAAGGTTCGGACAAACCTGTAATGTTTGCCTCCGCATCGTTAACCAAGTGTCAACAAAATTACTCACAATTAGATCGCGAAGCGCTTGCAGCCATTTTCGCTGTGAAAAAATTTCATGCTTTTCTCATTGGTCATCGTTTTAAAATTATAACTGATAGTCAAGGATTGAAGTCTCTTTTTGATCCCAAAAGAGGAATACCAGTCATTTCATCATCTCGCATGGTGAGGTGGTCGGTAATTTTAAGTGCTTATGATTATGACATAGAATATAGGAAAAGTACCCTTTTGTGCCCAGCAGATGCTCTCTCACGGTTACCTTTAGAAGTAAACGTAAATAATGTAATAATGGAAAATGTAAACGACGTAAATGTAACTTGTGAAATTTTACCAGAAATAGCCATTAGTAGTGATCTCATTGCTGAAGAAACAAGAAATAACCCTGAATTTCAACAAATCTTCTTGTTCATTTTGAATGGTTGGCCCCAAGCAGTAGAAAATGCTACATTGAAACCGTTTTTTATCATTCGAAATTACTTATCGCTACAAGACAACTGTATTTTATTCGGAGATAGAGTTGTTATCCCTCCAAAATTGCAAGATAGGGTTGTAGAATTATTACATGACTGCCATCCCGGCATTTGTCGAATGAAAGCTATCGCCCGAAAAAACGTTTGGTGGCCTACCATAAATCAAGATATAGAAAATGCAATTAGTAAATGTGAAGCATGCCAGATTGTCAACTTCCGTCCTTGCACAAATGTAACTTCTCCCTGGCCAAAAACAGACCACCCATGGGAAAGAGTTCATTTAGATTATTTTATTTTCCAAAAACTTATATTTCTAATTTTAGAAGACACTTTTAGCAAATGGATCGATGTGTGGACAGTTACGTCTACAAACGCAGACCAATTACTACATAAACTTAGAATTCATATATCGACTCATGGTATAATGAAACAAATTATTACTGATAATGGCCCACCCTTTGACTCCATTGATTTTGTAAATTTTTGCGTCCAAAATGGAATTGTGTTGGGAAAATCCCCTCCTTACCATCCCAAAAGTAATGGTCAAATAGAACGTGCGGTTCAAACAGTGAAAAGAGGATTGAAAAAAATTATTATTGATTTAAGAAAAGAGAATATTTCATGTTTAGATTTAAGTAACAAATTAGCAAATTTCCTTTTCAATTATCGAAATACTCCCTCAGCGGCTACAAACAAAACTCCTAGTGATTTAATTTTGAGACAAACTCCGAGAACTAGACTCAGCCTGTTAAATCCTAAAGATAAGTGTAAATTTAACAACTTGCCAAAATTCGAAGAAGGAGATAAGGTCTTAGTAAAAATTAACAAAGAAGTTCAAAAAGGGGAAATCTTGAGGAAGCTTAGTCCTATGACTTATTATGTGTCAATAAATGGGGCGACAAAATTGTGTCACCTGAATCAATTAAAGCTAACGCTTCTCACTGAAAATAAATCAGAGAATATAGAAAAATTTCCTTGCGATAACTCTGTGCCATTACAACCAACAAATACTTTTCAAAGACCCAATCCTCAGCATCCTACAACATCCTCGGATAGCAATACCGATGTTGGAAATACACCTAAATTAAATGTAGACCACTTTCCCGCTGCAAATAATTCTGAAAGGAAAAATCCAGAACAACAAACGGAGAGAGAGGAAATAAACTTAAACGCGGATACTAACGCAGATGTAAATTCCCAAAATGAGGTTGTTCAGCCCTGTGTTAGAAAATCTAATAGAATTATTAAGAAACCGAACAAATTAGATTTGTAAATTATTAAATTGTAATTAAAATTCATGTGACGTGGAGAAGAGTGTTGTATCTGTACTTCGACACGTAATTTAGCCTGCACGAGTTGGCAATACTGTATTATTCTGTCAAGCGGTCCACGGTTGTTATGTAACCTGGATCTCGGCATCATTCGTGCTCTCACTGTCAAAATGTCTGAAATAAACTATCCTTTCGTTCTAAACCGTAAACCATAGTAGTTGTTCGTTACTAGTCTCTAAGTTCTGAAAAACCCCCTCGTTAGAATATAACAGATACATCGTTAGAAAGCACGTTTTAAGTCGAACATTTTGGCGCAAACCGGAAGTCGATATCGTTTTTCGTTCTCGAGATATCGTTAAGTCGAACATTTTGGCGCAAACCGAAAGTCGATATCGTTTTTCGTTCTCGAGATATCGAAGGTCAAAGTTCGATTATAATCAAATTTTAATAATTCGCTCGAATAATTTCGATCTCGAGAACGAAAAACGATATCGACTTCCGGTTTTCGGCAAATAGTTCGGCTTATAAAATAAGCGAATCCATGTTTCAGGGTTTTTTGAAACTCGAAGTAGTTTTTTTTCTACTGCCTCTGAAAATTTCGACATTTCCAAAAAAATTTAGGGGCTAAAAAACCCCCCTGGGTAAATTTCCCAGAAAGTTTGTATTTTTTTCTGAAAAGTACTTGCTCTGTAGAGCATTTTGGACCAAAAGTTTTTTTTTTAAATTTGGATCATTTAAAAGGAAGTTGTGAATTTTTGAAAATGGGTCCATATCGAACGTTGAACTTCGATATATCAAAAACTAAAAACGATATCGACTTCCGGTTTGTGCTGAAAGTCTTAGAATTTTGTCCTCTTTTCAATCATCTAATAAAAAATGGGGGTCCCCATTTGAAGTATTGGATTTAGGGGGCGGTGCCCCCCTAGGGGGCCCCGGATGAGGCCCCAAAATTGGCGACCCCCTTAAAAGGTGTCCCCCTCGAAATCATTGAACACGTGTTTTAGCGATTTACGAAATTCGCAACCACTTTTGGGATAACTTGAGTGGAACTTATTTTAATTAACACCCTGTATGATGAGAGCATATAGACTATCTAATGGCATTTTTGAGTCTTCACCATCCACTTAAGTAGTGTGACCATTTCGTCCCAACTTTTTTCGGGCCCAGGGACGCAACCCTATAGTATACAGAGCAAAAAACTCAACGAGCCGTCTCATCCATCTTTCGTGAAACCACTCATACCTCAAAAAATATACACTTTGTAATGGGGTTTTCCCCCATTGATATTAGTTCATTTTTTTAAATCGTTGAACTTGCTGCCAGCCTGCCTCTCTAGCTGTTCGCTGGAAAACGTCATCAGGATCGGAGTCACCAATCAGATTCCAATGCTTGATTGGTGAAGCCGTGTGATCGGTGACCGTTAGGTGGCGCACTGTGGTGGACAGGGAGACAGGGTGGCAACAAGTGGTCCACCATCTTGACCAAGCGTCACTGTGAGTCCTAAGCGCAAACAAGCAAGTGAGTAAAATTTTCTCTCCGGAGTTAAGCTGGCCTTAGGGTCCGGTATAACGATTTATTTTTCTTTTGTGTAAGCTGTAAGTAAGTTACATTGAATAGGTCGGTCGGAATACGACCAAGAAATGCGGTCTATCCTACCAGAATAAAATATTCGTCTCTTTATTTTAAATTTCGTGAGGCTTCCCTCACCTCCGAACCAAGTAATCTTTGTTTCATGTACTTACTGAGAACTTACCAAAGTTTAACTGAAACAACTTTTACATTGAGAATCAAATAAAAAACGAACTTCTCTACACACGTTATCACACAACAAACTAACAGGCTTACACAAACAAAGAGACCCAGAACTCTGCATTAAGATACCTACCCGTCTGTTTCTTTGGATCGCCTCCATTTCCAGGTTAAAAAATATTAGAGAATGATCAGAGGTTAACTCCGTTGAAACTTCATTAAGCTCTATTTTGAGGCAGTTCATTGATACATTCTTTGTGTTGAAGAAATTCACCAAATCAGGTCTCTTATGTCTATCCGTAGGCCAGTAAGTAGGACTTCCTTAGGAAATAAAGTCTCCTTGTAGTGCCTGAACAGCCGCATTCAGTTCTCTACCCCTAGTAAGGGTTAATCTAGACTCCTATTTTTGCAGAATTAGATACCTCCCCGACCGAAAGTCACGAGTCCGTGCCAGAGCTTTGCCTTCTGGCCCTTACCTCTTTGGCTGCGGGTCTAGGGTGGTATGGTCCGCCGGGCTCGGGTTCCTCTTCAAGAGCAAACTTCTATTCTATGGAGTGAGTCTCCGAGATCATCCAATTATCGATTCGGTAACGTCCAGGAAATGTATCAGTTCCATCTTTTTTATTTTCTGACAACTTGTTTGCATTCCAGGCTCTACTCTTATCGTATCACCCATTTTGTTTATTGGTGAGACACTTTTAAAGTTTTTCTACAGATTTCTCCAGTTTTTCTAACCTGGACACAATTAAATCATTAACCTTTTGTTGCTGGTTCAAGGATTAGTTGGAATAATATTTTTTGGAGCAAACTTTCTTGTGAGGATGTTGTAACTGGAAAAGACACTCTTTGAGAATCCTGTTTCCTTCCTCCAATCAACTCTGCAAATGTCATGCTTCCATCCGCTTGTTTTTTCGAGATTTTGTACTGTCATGCACCCTACCTTCATTACTCTTCTTTTCGAGTGATTTTAATCTCTGCTCTCTAAAGTGTTGGAACACAGCTTCCCTCTCTTCTTCCCCTTGTTTTATCATTTTTGTCAAATTAAGATACGGTTGATTACAACTAACACACGCGCCTTTGATTATATAAGCTACGATATGTATTCAGTGAAATTTTTAATCTTTACCTGAGGGGATTCAAGATTGCCCTATGCCTGTCCACAGCTATCGCAGTTAGCGTAAATACACTAACATTGACAGTGACCACTTGAACAAATGGACAGAATGGACACATGAAATGTGGCAAATTCCATCTTTGCAACAACGCAGCTTGAAACTGGAAAAATAAGAAATTAAAAACAACATGTTTAATCATTATGAACATATGGACTCAAAAGAGCTGAGCGAAAAATATGGTATACATGCAATTGTGAATTGTAATTTTTTCTAGCTAACGTTAGTTTAGGTAATGCAATGATAGAGCTCAATTCTAACAAATAAAACTTTTGCCATGGCGAAATGGCGTGGTGATCATAGCATCGTTTATTTTTAACTTCGTTTATTCTTGTCATGCCTTCTTACTTAAGTTTAAAGATTTTGCAACTCCATCGGATTTAGTCATCGCCTTTAGCCTATTTGTTGGCTTACAGAAAAAAATACACCGTTAAATTAACCAAGGACGTAGTTAATTTACCATTTTTCTAATGTTAAAATTATGTGCGACAAAATTAAATGTTAAATCTCCAAATCGTAAATGGTAAAGCAGCTTTAAATCTTAGCTGGATGAACAATTTAATTTTGTCCAAATCACATCATGTCATTGCTAAACCTCCAATGAGAGCAAATCTTGTTGCTGATTTTTATCATGACATTTGTTAAACCTCCGCAATGTAAAATCCAAAATATGCGTACAGTGCTTCAGCCCGACCGGGTTCATGGCACTTCTCAGACGTCACATTACATACATTCATTCTTAATTCTACAGAAGACATCCCTCACCTGGACTTGAACCAGTGTTGCCACATTTGAGGTTCAGATCCGCGTATTTTACACGCAGTCTTATGAGAAATACGCGGTCTAGACCGTACATCTGGCAACACTGACTTGAACCCACATCCACAACCTACTTTTCTCACCAATTCCTAATGCAGTGCCCTATTTATTACACTATAACATGAACTTGTTCTTACAGTGTACAAAATTTCTGTTTATAAGCTTGCGGACGGCGAAAAAGGACATAGCACTTATTTACCGGCCGATTTGGATCAAAGCAGAGAGGTATCGATAAGGGTCGTTTTTGGCCTCTCACTGGTTTTTGTAACTAAGTCAATTTTTTTCAAGTTAAAAGCATGTAGTTTCTGGAAATACTCTTGATTTTGCCTTTTCCACCCCCACGTGTGTGATACGGTTGCCTGGACATGGGTCTGAAGGCTCATTTGCCAAAAAATTCGTGTTTTTCGACGTTCAACGGTATATTTCACATGGAGCGCATTGGAGAAACAAAAAAGCTTCAAGTATGTATTTTAAGAAGTAAAGAGACACACTTTACGCTGTATTTGATTATGTTTCTGATGAGTGGACGTACTTCAAAAAACTAATCGAATTTTGCTATGGTAAGGTCAATACATAAAATGATTGAAAAAACGTCATGTACTGATTCGTTTGAGCAGCGCGTTCGAGAATTTCGGCCATGTTTGATGTATCAAGGTCTACTGGCCCGCCAAGGCTGGCTTCATTCTACTTTCATCCCCGAAGAAAATGGGGCGTTGTTGCCAAAATTTAGTTTCAAAATCATCACGAATAAAGCTACAGCTTGACCAACATTTGAGCGTCTATTTCATATGAAGTGCATTTGAGGAATATCATAATTGTCAAGAATTCATGCATCAGGCATATTCAATAGGGCTACTTGAATCCTCTCTAACCACCCAGTACTTCTAACTAAAAAAAAGGCTCGGTTCACATGATCACTTAAAAATCGTCAAAAAACTCGCCATCAACGTAAAATAGGGCGGCCCTAGAAAGTCGTAATATTAATTAATAAGCAGAGTTGACAATCAGTAGATTATAGATAAAGACCTTCAATCACTTTCGATCAGTGGCGTTGCAATCATACACCTAGCCAGGGTTATAGTTTGGTGTGACTTTTATGAAATTCTCATATTATGACGATGGTTCAGACGATGGAAGAAAATATGAAACACTGAAACCGTTAACTTAAACGCTGTATCGTCAAACGATTGTATCGTCAAACAAGCAGTATTAATTTGTATCACTTAAAAAGTCTGCAGTAATATTTGATTCCACTGATAGTATTGTTGAATTCAATAACTTCATGACGTTTGTAAATACTGAGCTTTCCGACTTGCTCCATGTATTCTCAGTAAGTACATGAAACAAGGGTTACTTGGTATGGAGGTGAGGGAAGCCTCTCAAAATTTACAATAAAGAGACAAATATTTCATTTTTGGTAGGATAGGCCGCATTTCTTGATCCTATTCCGACCGATCTATTCAATGAAACTTACAAACAGCTTAGACGAAAAAATAGAAAGATTTACGCCGGGTCCTAAGGCTGGCATAACTCCGGGGAGAAAGTGACAATTTTTTGAGTTCCGTCCCGCGGTTAAGAAAGTATCCGAGTTCCGCCCCGTGGTCCCAACCCCAGGATCCTAGTTCCGTTCTACAGAAGAAACAGGTAAAAAAATATACATACTTGTATGTTTAATTTTTATGCGAAGAATCGGCAGCCAGCTCGGTGTGCTGTGCTCAGATTCACATTGACACTCTACTTGTGCATTATTTTGTTAACCTGGAATACCGACCATATATGGCTTACCTGAAATGGTATCGCAAATAATCCGATGACAATATCAGCCAAGGCTAAGTTTGCGATGAAGCAGTTGGTAACATTCTGCATTCTTCGACTGGTTGCAACGATCCAGATAACTAGTGAGTTTCCAACGACAGCCACAAAAGAAATGGTACCGTAGAATATAGACAGAAGAATCACAATGCCAACAGGCACCTCATATAAAGCTGCAACAAAAGCAAAATCAAGAACTGTATGCTGGAAAAGTAGGATATTTTTATTTTAACCACATTTTCATTCAATTCTCGATTTCAGGAGCTGGCCACAGAGATGAGGATGTTTTTGACTGTGCTCTGCCCACACAGTGTTTATCATAGAATTTAATTTTTACACTGGTAATTTTGGACTTGGTGCAACTTAATAATTGCCAAAACAGATGAAAATCATGCGATTGCGGATATCAACTGATTTCTATCCCAGCTTTAATAAAATATCAGTCATGATTGGGTAAAATTTTATAATATACTGTAAAACGGGGTGAATGGGAACATATTCTGGAAATGCTTGTTTTTTTCTCACACACATTCCCAGAATATGTTCCCATTCACCCCGTTTTACGGTACCTACTGACTTTTTCGTGAAACATGAAATTTGAGTGATTGAATCTTTCATAAAAGTAAAATAGGTGTTACACTGTATTAGACAAAATAAGAATACCAATGAAAGAAAAAAAATGTTTCAATTAAAACATTGACAAACAGTAAAAATAATGAATCAAAACTAGAGGAGTCAATATGCGATGAGGGGTCGTCAACTTCAAAAGTGAATCTGACAATTGGAAAGATACTGTTATATTATTAGATATTGGCTAGGTGATATTAGGATTTAGGAATAAACGACAGAATGACAAAGACCGACATAACCTGTAGTTAGGTCAGTTAGGTGTAACTTGAATGTATTGATACGTGGCATGGACAGCCCCCGAACGCTAGGCATTAACAGCTGATCTGTCACATACGACAGGGGGGAAGGGCAGCAGTGTGCCAACCTAATTATAAACATAACATACAACACCCTCCCTTTAAGTTTCAGTAATAAGTCTTTTTGGTTTTTTCATGATACGTTTTGAACGAGTCCAATCCGGGTGAGCTGGTCTTTTCAGTTGAGTTTCCGATGTTCGAGCGGTTAACACCGGTTCTTGAGCTACTTGTGCTGAAACATTAATGTCCAAGATCCATAATGCAAGAGGCAGGACGCTTATTGGTTTACGATGGGTTGAAGTTTGCGGCACGATGCTTGTTGGCTTGCAATTGGTTGATGCTTGCGAGAATGTTGTGGTTAATCTTCTTGATCGGAGGAAGTATGAATTTCTGCGATAAATTTTACCTTCATTGTCCTCGACGCAGTTGGAACGTGGTTCTTTTAAGACATCTACCGTCATCCCTTCTTTTCAGTGATCTTTCCACCGAAAATAGATGGGCTCTTGAAGACTGAACTCCTTCCTTACTTTGGCTGTTTTATTATCGTGACGTGATTTGGTTTTTTGTTTCAGAATTTCCATTTTCCGGCGCGCATCTTCATCATAGTTTTTGATTTTGAGTAGGTTGATACAGGTTGGAATTTTATTTCGCAGTAATCTTCCCATTAACAATTGACTAGGAGCATAACCTAGATTCGCGATTGGTGTGTTACGATATTCTTGTAACGCTTCATATAAATCAGTGTTGGAAAGTGCTGATTTCTTGATAAGTTGTTTGGCTATGCCGACACCTTTTTCGGAAAGTCCGTTAGATCGTGGGTAGAGTGGACTCGAAGTAATTATTTCGAAGTTCCATTGTTTTGCGAAGTCTAACATTTCTGAGCTTTTAAACGGGTTGTTATCGCATCTTACAGTTTCGGGTGTACCAAAGGTGCTAAACAAGGTTTTTAGTCTGCTAATAATTGCTGTACTAGTTTTACTTGTCAATGGAATGATTTCCAGCCATCTGGAATAATAATCTTTAACGACCAAGTAGATTTTTCCTTGGTATTCGCCGATGTCCATACCTAGTGTTTGGAAAGGATAGGCAGGAGTTTTAGATGGGTTCTTTGACATTATTATTTTGAAATTTCTGACATGTTGGACACGAACTGATGATAATACAAATATTAACTGACATATTTGGCCAGTACATAGTTTCTTTCATTCGTATAACTGTCTTAGTGATACCTAAGTGGGCTTTTGAGTGAACCAAATGAACCATAGAACCTCTGAGTTGAGTAGGAACAACTAACCTGTCGTTGAAGAATATTAGGCCTTCATTGTGGGTTAGGTTATATTTCTAAGTCCAAAGAATACTTTCAGTTCACCGTTGAGAATTCTACGATTGACTGTTCTCCATCCTTCGTTGATGAAAGTCGATAGGGACGCTAAGTTGTGATCCGCAGCTGTAGTTTTACGAAGATTTTTGATATCACTCGAAGGAATAGGAAGAAATTCTTCAAGTGCAACAGCATGGACAATTTTAGTCATATCAATATCTTCAGAGAAATCACCTGTTGAAAATGCTCTGGAAAGCATGTCAGCGATAAACATTTTAGTATCAGGAAGATATTCTAGATGGAATTTATACTTAAGGAGTTTCAGTTACATTCTTTGTAACCTAGCAGAATTTTTACGCAAGTTTTTGTGAATGATGGTAATTAGTGGTTTGTGATCTGTAAAAATGTTGATATCACTATGACCGTAGATATAGTTATGAAAGCGGTTAGCAGAAAAAACTATGCTTAACATTTCTTTTTCTATTTGACTATACCTTTTTTCCGCATCATTAAGACTTCTAGAAGCGAAAGCCACTGGTTGTTGGTTTTGT
Organism: Trialeurodes vaporariorum; assembly: GCA_011764245.1. Classification (NCBI taxonomy): domain Eukaryota; kingdom Metazoa; phylum Arthropoda; class Insecta; order Hemiptera; family Aleyrodidae; genus Trialeurodes; species Trialeurodes vaporariorum. The sequence goes on along the minus strand of VMOF01000111.1, from coordinate 61,634,442 downwards.
AACAAACATCTGCCGAGGCCGTTTTTACTAGCATCACATTGAATTTCAACTTTTTGCTTAGGATCAAAAATTTTCAACGTTGGTGCATTAATTACTAGCTGCTTCAGTTTAACAAATGCTTCTTCTTGTTTACTAGACCATTGCCACAGAAATTTACGTTTTAATAATTCTCTTAAAGGTGCTTTGACTTTGGAATATGCTGGTATGAATTTATTTACGTAGTTAACAGCGCCAAGAAATCGTTGTAGTTTCTTAACTTTTTTAGGTTCTACCATTTCTTGAATTGCTTGAACTTGAAGAGAAGCCGATTTGATTCCTTCGCCTGAATAAATTAAGCCATTATATCTAACTTCCTTAAGTTTATATTGAAATTTATTAACACTAAACTTACATCCATTCTTATAAGCTCTTTGAACAAATGCGTTGAGGTTTTCACCGTGCTCAGCTTCTGTTTTTCCTGAGATTATCATATCATCAGAAAGAACTTGCACACCTTTTAAGTCTCCAACGATTTTGGTGTTTTCACGATGAAAAATTTCGGGGAAGTTTGACATACCATATGGCATTCTCTTGTACTTATACCTACCAAAAGGTGTGTTCATTGTGCAGAGATCACTAGATAGCTCGTCTAATTCAAATTAGTGATACCCTTCTTTTAAGTCTAGAACAGTGAAAAGTTTCCTTCCACTCAGATTAGCAGTCAATTCTTTCTTGCGTGGGAATGGAGAAATGTTCCCTTTGTATATATTTATTTAGCGGGATTGGATTAAGACAGAGTCTAACTGAATTATCTTTGAACAGTTGAAGATAAAAGAAATAAAACGTTATGGACCTCCGGTTTGTGTGATTTTTTTTAAAATGTCACTCCTTTTCAAACAATGTATCACAAGCTAGGGTTTGCGCTTTTTGAAAATGTAGTGTTGGGTGGTGACCCGTCCCTCCTTATGAGCCCCAGAAATTTCGGATAGTAATTTTTGCCCCAAAAACTAGTTCCCATTAAGTTATAAACATCCCCGAGTTTGGTTTTTTATTAATCTTTATCCATTCAAAAGTTAGACCAAAGGAAACTTTTTAACCACCCAGCAGAGGAGGGTGAAATGGACAGTCTGTGTGCTTCACGTTTTGCAGGCGTATGAAAATATAAATCGCGGTCAAATAGAGCTCGCGATTAGAATCTCTAAGACAATTGAGCTTGCGCGTGCTCATTGAAGCAAAAATAAAGGAAAATATACTGAGAGGGATATTGGGTGGAAATATTAAGATGAATGTTGCGTCATTAGAAAGCAACGTTCCTTGACATACATTGATGATTTACGATGCTCAGTGTAATCGCTGCTCCACCTCACATGCTATTACGAATATTTACCGATGAAAAGGGTTCGTTCACTTTACAACAATCGCACTTCATTGTATCAAATCGACCGTTAAATGTGAGCAAGAACATTAGGAAAAATACTTGCATGGTAGGTGAGATGTTGTCACTTTGGCAGAGTTGTGGTTTTAGGGATCTCCTTCTTTCTGGCACTGAAAAAAATAGATTTGTTAAATCAGTAAAATGAAGCAAACGCTAATTTTACCAGCCATTTTTAGTAAAATTTACTGCACACATAGCTAATTTTACGTTTTGGATTGTAAATTTTGCTTAATTTTGATTAATTTTACAATTTGGATCATAAATTTTACCAATTGGATTGTAAATTTAACAATTCAAAGCATTGTAATTTTTGCAAGTTGTATAGCTGTCACGCCAAGACAGCCATGTAATATGCAAAAGTCACAATGATTTGGATTGTAAAATGTACTAGTTAGATTGAAAAATGTGCAATCCAAATAGAAAAATTACTAAAACTTAAGCAAAATTTACAGTTGAAATTGTAAAATTAGCCACAAGTTTAGTAGGATTCACCGAAAATAACAAGTAAAATTAGCATGTGCTTTATTTTACTGATTTTACAAAACTTAATTGCATTTTTAGTAATTTCACTTTTTTCAGTGTGCCCAGTATGATTTATCCATTCAAATTTTGGTGCTCTATTCGCTTCATTAATTAGTATTTTCATCAAAAGACTTTCTCACACAAAAGCTCAGAGTTAGTGCTCGGCCAAGTCAGAAAACTTCACGTTCTGATTTTGCTCCCAAAGAAGCTGATATCTGTACGCCAAGTCAAGTTATTTTCTCCCTATCTCTCTCTCTCTCTCTCTCTCTCTCTCTCTCTCTCTCTCTCTCTCTCTCTCTCTCTCTCTCTCTCTCTCTCTCTCTCTCTCTCTCTCTCTCTCTCTCTTCTCTTCCTCTCAGGCAGGAACTGTTAGAACGCTAATACAGCTCTGTTTCGGCGTTCAACGATAGAGATATCACAAAACGCCAAGTCTGAATTTTGTTTTTTAGACGGGAAATATACTTGGTTATCGATTCATCGGAGGTTTGAATGATTTGCCCGAAGTTGATAGCTTTGCTGAATTTGATGCGAGACTTGATGAGATGATTTTCAAGCTTGTCTTTAATTGAGTTAACGTCAAGAGAATCTATAAGGGTTGGATAGAGAAGATGGGCAAGGATAGTGCAAAGTTCGGCACCGATGTGGACTTGCAGGTGGGAACACCATTTAGTTTCGGGAACGTTCTGAGGATGATTACTAATTACGAAGGATGATCTAAAAGATGATGTGACTAGATGAGGTAAATTGAATTATACGAGAGACGAAACTTGATCTAGAACACAGCCATTTTCATGAAAGATTAATACATGGTGAGGCTAGGGGCCTAGCGAGGACTATAGTCTTTTGCTTAAACTATTCTTTTGCTGAATTTGATGCGAGACTTGATGAGATGATTTTCAAGCTTGTCTTTAATTGAGTTAAAGTTAAGAGAATCTATAACCTACTTTGCTTAATAGTGTTATCGGCCAACTGCCGATGTAACAACCGAATCAACCGAAAACAAATGAGAACAGATAAAATTGTAAATAAGCTAATCACTGACTCAAAATACACTTATGCCTGAAAAAGAACTCACGAGGAATAAAACAACGAGTTACAGGAAAAAAAATCGATATCACTTCCAACTCCAACCGATAAAAAAACAATACTTCGTCGCAAGAAAAATTGATAGTATAGAAATAATATGGAACAACTGCCTACAGAATAAACCCAGAAATATTAAATAAACAAGACACTTGGGGGAAACGAAAGAAATATGCGACACAATTTTTAAGACAAACACTGAAAGCATTCTAGGAGGGATACAGCACAACAGTTAGTAGGCATGAGTGCGTGGTGTGTTCTAATTATTTCTGTCCATTTAGTCGAATTGACAGATGGAACCAGCTCGGCTGGTGGTGGTCTGTGAGCTTGCTTTTCTTTCATTACCTTTCTGCTCTTCTAAAGCGCGTGCTGACCTCCAGACGGGATTGTCAGCCCGCGGTAGAGCAAACGATGCTTGCGGCCTATAAACTGTATGTCCCTTAATTACGTATAGTTAAGGAATGAGATCCAGCCCAGCTTTCAACTTTCAAAACTTTTGTCTCTATGAAATCATCTTCATCTCTCAAAAGCAACTTGCGTCTCCTTGAGCTCCCCTCTTTAACTTAATTTGTCTCTCCTTTTCATAGACTGCACTCACTAATTGCTTGAGCAGTGGCTGGATACTATCAAATTCTCTCATGCTGAGCTAGAATGTAAACGTTGAGAAAAGAATAGACATGCGAATTACGAGGGGTGTTCCAAAAGTAAGTATTATGTTTATTTTTTTCTTTTCTTGTGGTGAATCGGAGTCAATAAGTATTCATAACTAGCATGCCTGTCGGGTACCCGAATTATTTTGCTGTAACTTTGCCTGCTAGCTGTGGTCTTTCATGCTTTTTTTTTTTTTTTTGGTTCTACTGTTCTTTTAAGAGATTTCTCTATTAGGGTTGTAGCATCACTGATGGCAGCAAGCACTAAATAGATTTTACTCATATGACTACTACTTTGAGATTGAGTTTATTGACAAATGTTTTGCTGAACAAAATCGACCAATTAGAGATTGTCGCGAGATTTTTACGAGCTAAGTTTCGCCTTCAATGTTCCGACTCGGCCACTATTCATACTCCTTACACCTTGCAGGCGATGGACCAGTGTGGGAGGGGTGGGAAAGTAGAGTCCCTTGATTAAAATATTGTACAGGGTGTACCAGACCACTCGGGTAGGGCATTTTCCTCGAAAACTACTCACTGAACCAAATGATTTGAAACAAGAAAGGTAGATAGGAAACTGACCCCATATTTTTCTTTTTTGATACTTTCAGATGCCCCTGACGTCCCTTGAGGGGTAATAAGCGGGGTGGGGATGACAATTTGTTCAAGTTTCAAGGCGAAACTTAGCTTGTAAAAATATCGCGACAATCTTTAATTCGTCAATAGTACCACTATGATGGTCACCAACATTCTGGTCTAAGACATCAAGCTTCGATTCTCCGTGTGATTACGTAATATAGGGCTAATTTTGCACGTTGGCTACATTTTCTTCTCCATTTGATTTTTCTTTAAACATCAACTGTTGGTGAAGTATGCCTCACAATAATCGATTGTTTTACGTAAAATCAATTGGAGAGAGAGTAATGTTGTCAAATCGCAAGCGCAACTGATACTACTAAAAGTTATGCCTACGTTTCGATAGCAGATCACAAGGGCGTGCCGTCGTTTCCAGACAGGGAGGGCACGAATGAAACCTCTCCGCCCCTAAAAATTACAAAATTGACTTATTTTTTTTATTTTCTTTTTGCTTGTCGCACACTGATTCTGCCGCCTTCGGTAATTCATTTTGAAATTCAAGAACCTTTTTTTTTCTCTCTCCCTCTTTTTTTGGGTTCTTAACCCTGTATTTGCCATCCCCGGAAAGTGCCAACCGGGACAAAGGTCCCCAGAACCCTCCCCCCTCCTTAGACATACCCCTGGATAGCGGAGTCACAAGCTGGGGTTTGGTGACATCAGCTTTTCGTCCATGTTGCATAGCTATGAGTTGCTAGTTAAGCGGCCACAGTTGCAAAAGATACGAAAACCCTTGAGGGCGATCGACTCTATTTGCCAAGCTGAATCGATAGAGGGGTCACAAGCTGGGTTTTGGCTACATCAACTTTTCGTCCATGTTGCATAGCCATGAGTTGCTAGTGAAGCGGCCACAGTTGAAAAAGATATGAAAACCCTAAATTAATATGGTTTTTTTTTTTTTTTTTTTTTTTTTTTTTTTTAGATTATTAGGTCAGAAAGGGAATGAGCTAAAACTCTTTAAATTTGGGGTGGCAAGAAGCCGAACACAGGAAATAACTGAAAAGAGGAAGAAGCCAAAAACACTCTAAATTTGGGGCGGCAAGAGGCCGAACGCGTTAAATAACTGAAAAGAGGCAAGAAGCCAAGACACTTGCAAGTTGGGGCGGCAAGAAGTCGCAACGACGGTAGATATGACTGAAAGAAGGCAATAAGAAGCAATCACGTTAAATAACTGAAAAAAAGGCAAGAAGCCGAACTCTGTAAAGTAACTTGAAGAACGTAGGCTCAATATGGCGTACGCACCCATGTTGCTTAAGAACCTGAAAAACAAAGTTGGTTAAACATAAAAATGAGCTTTTGAGATATAAAAGTTAGTTTTCGTTTCAGCGTCAATCCGGCATGAAACAGAATTAAAGTTAATGGAAAGTAGGAGCAAGTAGCCTCAAAATGGCGTTCCTGAGGAGCATGTAGAGCAGGGCCGGCCAACCTTTTCCGGGCAAAGATCGACTTTTATTATGTTCCAAATTTGATAACCTTTTATTATTATAATTATTATTATTATTTTTTTTTGCGTTTTGTTTTTTTATCGAAAAGTGGACCCCCCTCCCCATGATCGTAAGAATACAAGGAAAATAGAGGTACCTACATTTCAGTGGGAATGTTGGCTTCGCATCTCCTCTACGAGTTTTGTTATTTCTGGCTGGTCAATGGGTCACAGCGAGGCGAACGAAATCCCGTAAGTGAGCGTCCGTCAAACTGCTGCGGAGCTTTGTTTTGACAATTTTCGTGGTCCAGAATGCAGATAGGTTGACCTAAGAAACGAGTGCACGTTGCAAGCCAATTTAAAATCGTGGGGAATTTTTTCTTGGGGGACTAAACGCCAGAATTTCTCAGCTTTACTTTGTGCCTTCAGAGATAGATCAGTTTTGCAGCTCGATTATTGCATTTACCAGGTCAGTCTTGCGCTGCAAACTGGAAATGGGCGAGCTTGTTGAATTGCAACAGTTTCTCGAGATCAAGCTCTCGAAAAGGATTATTAATTAAAATGACTGCCCTCCCCATCTTCTGAAAATCAACGGAGCCTCCTTCGCAAATTCTGTTTTTAACGCTGTCAAATGTTTAACGTAAACTACCAATTTCTGATGATCCAACTCCATTTTATTTGTCTTGAGAGTTCTCCTGATGTGCGCGGAAAAATTTTGACTGAGCATTTCTGAAGTTGATCGATCCACAAATTTGATTTTTGCATGATCGCATGGATGAATGATATTAACCTTAAAACGGACTGATTTTGTCCCTAAAATTGCTATCATACGTATTTAGTTATCGTTATATCGTATAGTTATCCGTATTTTTCAGCATCACTCCGGAGGTCGTCACGATCGACTCCAAAACCTCTCGCGATCGACCGGTCGATCGCGATTGACAAGTGTTGGCCGGCCCTGATGTAGAGGATTATAGGTACTGAGATGACAGAGTGCATATCGTATTCATAGGGATTGGAGAGTCATTGGAGCATGCTCAAAAAAGACCTGATTGACCTGAGACAAAAAAGAAGAGATTGCTTACTGACTCAAATTGTTATCAGTTGATTGCATAATCTATCAAACCTGTTATCAGTTGATGGCATAACTCATAAAACCTGTTTGCTTGCAGGTGTTTTCCTCTTAGGTAACCCACGTTTCTTATTACTTAACCTTTTGAAGTATCGAACGTGTATTTTTTCGAAATTTTGTCAATGGCTAAGAAGATGTCATTTTTATTAAAATGAAGAAAAATGTAAAATGTAATGTAAATATATTATAAAGCGTAATGCAATAATTTTTTCTGTTTTTTAATAGAGAGAAGTTTTAAAAACGAAATCATTTGAAATTTTACGCGTATCAATTCATTGAAGTGAACCCAGTATTGTCATGGCGAAAATATAATAAATTAACGACTGCGGACTGCTGTTAGTCCTTTTTAATCCTGACCTCAGCGTGTTTAACAGCGGTTTGCGGAATTGCAGCGGTCTCAGAGCAGCATGGTTAATTAAATAGGTAGCACAATTTCCGTTCGGGTAAGCTTGCGGATCTCAGGGGCAAGGAGTTGAGCACTTGATCGGCACGGCGCGGCGGAAACATAGTCCGGCTGCATCTCAAAACTTTTAGCGAGAGGATTGATGACAGCTTCCAACTCTGCTGCGAAAACACGCTATTAGGGGTACAAAACCAGAGACAAATAGAGACGGAGCACTAAACGATTGCAGCAGAGGAATGCTAAATTCTCGCGGATCCAACATAACAACAGTCTTCACAGTCTTCGCGGAGGCAGTTATGGGCGAAAAGGAGGATGAAGAGCGCCGCCGAGAGGCGGCAGCCCGAGAAGAGAGAAGGAGGGCCGAAGCCAAGCGGTGCTCCGTCATGTAAGGTGGTAAAGTCCGGGATTGGCCTGTACCTCTCGAAGTAGTACAAATTGTCAGGTACCGAGAGGGATGGGTCAATCTTGGAACATCTCTACATTTATATTATATAATGTTGTAAATTGGTGTGAATAACTTTCTCTTCGGGCCAGGGAGCTGTCGTGCCCTGGTCCCAACTTGTGGTTTAAATATAAGCAATTCCAAAAAAAAAAAAAAAAAGGAAAGAGGAAGGTAGTAAAAGGGAGAGGTTTGGAGAAGTTTTTGGATCTTGGCCGCCACGAGTTTACTTGAGGTTCACTGATAGTTTTGGTGAAAGATAATAGGTTTCTCCAAAGTTGATGAGTAATAATATGTATACTGTCAAGCAAGATTGCGAAAATGTCACTCAGAAACATTCCTATGCAAGATTGCTGCAATGTTGTTATGGAATACTTCCATGATCGTTCCTTTTCCAAGGAATAGTTTTTTTCCGATTATATTTGAGCTTTCTCAAAATATTTCATAATAATCATAATGCATGACTTCAAAATGTTGAGAATCAATCTCAATTCATCAGACGTTCAGATTGTTATAGTCTCAAAATATCAGAATAATCAGTTAAAATATCAGTCAGAATAATGTCAAAATATTCTATGCCTTGCAATGATCGTCTTGTAGTACTACCCTTTATATATGTTCATTTTCGATGTTCAGGATATTCTGAGAATTACCTACCTGAGGTTAAATATCTCGGGATATTCTGAGGATTACCTACAACCCCGTGTTGTTTGTAGGGGTTTAGAAAAAATTGAGACAAGGCGATAGTTAGAAAAACTTACGCTCGCGATAAAGAGCTGGCTAAAACAATAACAAGATACGGCGGACCCGGGCCAAGATAAGTAAGGGAGGCCGTAACGTACAGGGTTTTGTCTCTCAATCAGGCTTAGCAGCTACCATCTCCAAAATGACATAATAATTGGTTCAAGATAAGGCTTACTAACTACGTCCTATGTACACTTAGAATTAGAAGGGCAGAATATCCGAATTATGTCTCACTTAAACAAACATGCACTTCACAGACAAACATGCAGGTAAGTACTGTACTATCAAACAAAAGCAAAAGTTTTGGCATTCAAGAATTTGAGATAAGTAGCGAATCTATCTGGTGTAATTACAGCAGCATTCTGCGCTCCGTGTGCACTCTTGATTACCAATACTTTTGCGCTTGCTAGTACTGCGTTCACTCAACGCCATTAAAAGTTTGTGGCGTCATCGACTGAATGTAAACGGCATACGGATTTCACCATCAATTCGTATATGCAAATATATTTGATCAAAGCATCATACTTTAAGCAGGACGCAGGGACTTGTTGAAACTTACTGATGTATTCGGAATGTTGTTCGGTGACATTCCACAAAAAGTTAGTGCAATTGAAGCCAAGAACCCACGAGCAGTTGAACTGTGAACAAAAGCCAATAAATTTGAATTATTTGTCGGGTGAAAAATATACGCGGAAACGCGTTGTGAGTCAGTCTTCAACGTTATTGAATCATTTTGATTTAAATATTTATACCGAGAATGTTTGCAACCTTTCACGAGCTAATCTTGCCATGATGTATTCTATTAGTTTAAAATTCAAACTTTCGAGTAATTTTAATTCGTATGATTAATTATTCAAGCTCGTAGTTGTATGTGACCACCGCGTGTGCCGTTATAATCGAGCCATCGAGTTGCGCAATGCCGGACGAGAAGAAAATGGACCTAACAGCACCAAGATCTTCAGCTTCAGGTTTCTACCCTCACGGAACTCGTTACAAAACTTACGAACGTTACCATTTCGCAAGCAGTGGCGCCAATTTTGATGAGTGGCATGGGACAGGGGGGGGGGGGGGGGGGGGTGTTGTGTCTCGAGATATTAGCTCGTAGAGTGAAAAAAAATGTTGATAGGTAAGTAAATTAGTTGAGGGAGGGGTGATGATGAAGTAACGACGCGACGTGACAAAACAAAGGGTGGGGTAAACAAAAAAGCAGTAGGGAAGAATTGCAAAAGGAAGTAGCTCTATCAATGCGCGCTGAGTCGAGCGACCCGACCGAGAACGTTACCCGTGTAGGGAGAAACCCGACCTGCTACGAATATGCGAGAATGCGAAGCACTGAGCAAATAGTTCCCATCCTTAGACGCAAATATCTCGAAATCCTGTCATTATTTTTTTTTTTCTGCCCGTCAGAGCTTTTTCTCAGGAGACACTTTTACCCAACATATTTCAAAATCAAAAAAATTGACTGGGAGCCAGTTCTCATGAGCAAAGCGCGGTGTCCTTTTTTGATGGTAATCTTGAATTTGCTGATTCAATCGAAAATCTACTTATTGCGTTAAAACAGGTGCTAGAAAAACTGGCAACAGCAGGATTAAAGCTGAATCGCCAAACGTGTAAATTTCTACTTGCATGAAAGTGTAAAATCTTTAGGATACCGACTTGATGCATCTAGACTCTACAAATTGAACAAATATGTTCAAGCTATCGCCAGACGCCAATGCACCTAGACTTCGAGGCGCTGCTGAACTGCGCATCTTCTCAGGGAAAAGTAACGTATTACTACAGATCCATTGAAGATTTATCCAGACGGCACTATTTGGTTTTTCAAGACAGTATTTATTAGAGTTTATTGACATTTACTTATTCTAAGAATCGGTAGAAAATACTCTTTAATTTCTTTTTATGAGAAAATAATTAATGAAGCACCATCATGCACAAGTCAAACGCTCTCTAAGTGAGTTTTAGGGAAAATTTTCATTTTTTGTTTCTAAAAATCACTTGCTCCGCACAGCAGTTGTTCCAGACCCTGACTTTTTTTAAATTTGGTCCATTTAAAGGGGACTTACGAATTTTTGAAAATGGGTGCATATTGACCTTCGACCTTTGATGTATTGAAAATAAAAAACAGTTACGAATGCGAGTTTGTGTTTAAAGACTTAGAATTTTGATTCTTTTTAAGAATAAACGGAGGTCTCAATTTGAATCATTGGATTTAGGGGGCTCCCTCGTGACATCGTAGACCCCCATAAAAGGTATCCTCTAGAGTCCCTATATGTAGAGAGTTAAGACAAGAGGGTTGTCAACTTCTGATTGGTCTATTTTAAGCTCTACGGATGCCGCCATTGGATGCGATTTTGCACTTTTGTTTACAATCGCAGTTGTTTACCAGCGGTATTTTGCGGATAAAGAGTTAATTTTCGACGAATCTGTTAATTTTAATCATGATATGCCTCAAAAATGTCTGTAAAGCTCAAAAGAATCTTTCAAAGCGTAAATAGATGTCGATCCATAAAAGCAGTAAAAGATTACATCGTTAGAAACTCAGCGGCACTGTAATCTTTGCAGTGGACGAAAACACAACAATGGCCCTCAGAATGTAAACAAATGTGCAAAATTGCATCCAATGGCGGCGCCCATGGTTTCACTTGTCTTAACTCTCTACATATAGGGACTCCAGTATCCTCCTCGAAATTATTGATTATGTGCGTCAGTACTTTTTTAAATTCACAGCTGTAGTCGAAAAGCAGAGTGGAGATGATTTTAAAAAATATCTTGTTTATGCTCAAAAAAAACAAGCAGGGAAAATTCTAACACGCAGGTGTTGGAAAAGCGTGCCACCAAAGTCTGACCAATGCTTTTGCTAGAAATGATAATAATTAGACAGCATTCATCAAAAAGGAACCAAGTGACATGGAGCTGATCTCGCGAAAATTGAGTCCAAAGTTGAAGAGCTAGCATTTAAACAAAAAACTTGGAATTACTTACGTTTTGATTTCATTCAACTATCGTGTTATATGTTTTTGCATTTCAACACCGGAAAAGTGGAATTTCCTATGCAGGAAAGGTTCTTATTGTTTAGCGTTTAAAGTGACTTGGTTCCTTTCTTCTTTTTGTTTGGCATAATCACGAAAAACGAATCTCTAAGAGAAACCAAACGGCAGAGTTGGTTTACACTGTTGATTATTTTAAAATCCGTTAATCCGGACTCAAGTCCGTTCCCAATTCTATAAAAGGAACCAAGTCGGAGTTGGTTCGCCCTTACGTGACTCGGATTAAGGTTTAAGAGAAAGGAACGAAGTTCTCATTTTATTTCATCATATGGACAATGACTTCAATGAGGCTCACCAGCTCACTTTTACCTGGAATTTTGGCGGGAAATAGTTGTTATTAGAAGAAGCACTTGTTGCTTCGAGATTCAGTATTGCTAGGTCTATCAATCAATAACTCAATTTCATCAAAAATGTCACTCGGTTCTTTTGTGACAAGTGCTGTCCAATTGAGCTTATTTGGTGAGAAATGATGAAAAAAATAAATTTAGATCAGATGTATCTATAAGGAGATGAGTCAAAGACGTTGTTTTTTTGTGTTTGTTTTTTGTTTTTTGTTTTCAAAACTCAGTTTTTAAAATCACAGTTTGACTGTAGAGATATTTTCTTTTCACCCCTTTCAACGAAAAAGGGGGAAATGGGTCGCCTATCGTTGATGTTCGTCGTACGCGTGCACAGATTGTTCGGCTTTACGACTGCCATTTTGGCTTTCTTTAAAATGCGTTTTGTGGGTTTATTAATGGATTTTATGACTATTTGATGCCGCCAATGTAATTTTCAGGCGATTTTACATCGGAATCAAAACTCTATAGCGCTGTAGCAAAAGTTTGCAACAAACCCATTGAAAGCTGAAAAGAGAAAATTATTTGATAAGGCTCGATCTTTTTTATCCACATAAAGTATGGACAACAGATATTTCTAAATCCCTCCACCTTTTAAAAGAAACCCTCCACCTTTTTTTAAGCGTGCCATACGAAGTACATGGCAAGCTTCTTACTCTCGTTTTGCTGTATACAGGGTGTCCCAGACCTACCGTACCAGTCCTTTTTCTCGGCCGCTATGAGACATAAAAATCTGAAAATTGGTGTACTTATGTATTTTGACAAGACAAATTCAAATTTTGGGGTTTAAAAGCCCCCGACTATTTTTTGGGGGGTTTTGGGGGGTCGACCCTTTTTCAGTATTGGGGATCCCTGCTTTAAAAGCAAAAGAAGTTCAAAAATTGAGCCAAATGGGTACTCCTAATCCTTTAGTACAAGATTACCTTTCGTTCGACAACCGAAAATCATTTTTGGGCCCCTAATCTCCCCCAAAAAGCCCCCAAGCACAAATAACCAATAGGTGCAAGAATTGTCCTAAAATCTCCGGAAAAATTTCTGGACAGGGGTAGTTTAGGTCAAAGAGCTCAAATTTGATGGTTTCAAAGCCCCCCGACTAATTTTTGGGGGGTTTTGGGGGGTCACTCCCTATTCAGTCTAGGGGGACCCCCCTTCAGAAGCGAAAAAAGTTCAAAAATTGAGTCAAAAAGGGTACTCCCAATCTTACAACACGAAGTAACGCTTGGTTCAACAACTGAAAATTATTTTTGGGTCCCCAACCCCCCTCAAAATAGCCCCCAAGCACAAAAACCCCAATTTATGCAAAAAGGATCGAAAAATCTCCGGAAAAAATTATGAAGAGGGGTACTTAGGGTCAAAAAGCTCAAATTTGACGATTCTAGGAGCCCCCGGTTACTCCAAAAGTGAGAATAGAGCCGGGGAGAAATTTTTCCGGAGACTTTTCGATCCTTTTTGCATAAATTGGGGTTTTTGTGCTTGGGGGCTATTTTGAGGGGGTTGGGGACCCAAAAATAATTTTCAGTTGTCGAACCAAGCGTTACGTCGTGTTGTAAGATTGGGAGTACCCTTTTTGACTCAATTTTTGAACTTTTTTCGCTTCTGAAGGGGGGTCCCCCTAAACCGAATAGGGAGTGACCCCCCAAAACCCCCCAAAAATTAGTCGAGGGGCTTTGAAACCATCAAATTTGAGCTCTTTGACCTAAACTACCCCTGTCCAGAAATTTTTCCGAAGATTTTAGGACAATTCTTGCACCTATTCGTTATTTGTGCTTGGGGGCTTTTTGGGGGAGATTAGGGGCCGAAAAATGATTTCCGGTTGTCGAACGAAAGGTAATCTTGTACTAAAGGATTAGAAGTACCCATTTTACTCAATTTTTGAACTTCTTTCGCTTTCAAAGCGGGGATCCCCAATACTGAAAAAGGGTCGACCCCCCAAAACCCCCCAAAAAATAGTCGGGGGGCTTTTAAACCCCAAAATTTGAATTTGTCTCGTCAAAATACATAAGTACACAAAATTTCAAAGGTCGTAAAATTCAATTCTGCCATCGGATTTGAAGAATTTTGAAATCCAAGATGGTTACCAACCCGGCTGCTTGGTAGCCATCTTTTGTGGAACATGTGGGTAGTCAAAAGAAAGGAAATTTTATTTCGCGTTTTTTTGCGCAAAACCACGTTTCAAAAACTTTATTCGTTAGCAAGAATTTTGAGTTTGAAGGTTTAAACTTTGATCCCCCGCCCCCCTCTAAAAATTGGTTTTAGGTCGCAAAAATTTCAGGATCCACTACTAATAGTGATCACAATCGATCCCCAAACTTTCGTCAAAAACAAGCAGTGGGCGAAAAATGCCGATTTTGAATGAACCCCTTTTCAGTGAAAATGACACAAGCAGGTACAGTTATAGAATATGCAAATGTAGAGACTAACATTTTGGGAGATAGAGCTATAGGAACGATGAATAAAAAAAAGCGAAAAACAAAAACAAAATAAAACAAAGGAAGGATTAAATCGGAACCTATTTATAATGATGAAGAGGAACAATAATCAGGTTCCATTTGTTTTCATCTGAATCTAGGCAATACAGTTTTGTTGCAGTTCAAAAATTCCGAATACTTGAAGAATCACCTTGTTCATCTACCCAAGAGAGTGGTGTTTAAATACCATTTCGACAAAAATCCAAAGATAAATGAAAAAAAAAAAGCCTGAATGGCACGCCTGAAAATCCAGTTAAAATCTTTCTTCAACAAAGAATGTGACACCTGGTGAAAGCAATGCTATTTGTCAGCAGGGATTGAAAAGTATTTGAACAAACAGCCCTCTAAAATGTCGCATTGAATGAGCCGTGGATGCGATCTTATCGGTGCTCCAATTTTCTCGACCCTTCAATGGTCCAACTTTTTCTACTGATTTATCTTCCATCGCACGGCAACAAAACCCCTTCTTTGACCTCTTTTTCATTTCCACCATAATTACCACTTTTTCCTCTCTCCCCCACTTATAACTTCCCTATTCAGTCCCGATTCACTCCTTCGATTCTTCTTCTTGGAGGGAACAAACGCTCTCATTTTCACGGGTTAGTTGATGTTACGTTATCCTTAACCTTATCCGTCTACCCTCCCCCTCCAAGTTAATGTTCGTGCGATTCCTTCCTTCCACAGTCTTATCAAAAAATACCCACCCTTACAAATTTAATAATTTTCACAGCATATCCTATTGAAGCATTGAACTGTAGACATATGAGACATTTTTGAAGTGAACTTCCACATCAAAACTTGATATTTAGCAGACAAGAAGATTCAAACTGTCAACGGGTGTGAGGATTCTTACGTTGTACCAAATTGAGATTAATTTAGTTAAAACTGTTCAATTAAGTCATAATTGAAGGATCGAGGGAGATCCATTCATTACCAAAATGTCTAACCAAACTTTTTCACTCAACTCACAAATGATAAATTTATTTTAGAGCTTAAGGTAACAGTTTATTTCATCAAAAAATTTGCAAAAGTTCAACAAACAACATATTAAAAAAAGATGGAGATGCATATGTACCGTCCTAAGAGCCAGAGACCGAAAAACCTACTTACACAGTCTAGCCATAAGTTCTGTTAATCACTATTTTGCCGATAGCAGCCAACCCTGGCTCCCCGCCCGACCATGGCTACCGTTCCAAATCCAACCATACAACCATGATACATGGTCCAACAACCATGATTCATGGTCAGACGGCCACGAATGATGATCGCACGACCATGGTCTACGGTCGTAAGACCATGATTACTTAATGGTCATACGACCATAGACCATGGTCGTGCGACCATGATTCATGGTTGTACGACCATCATTCGTGGTTGTACGACCATCATTCGTGGTTGTCTGACCATGGATCATGGTTAATGTATGGTTGGATTTGGGACGTTCGCCATGCATGGTCGGGCGGGGAGCCAGGGAAACGACTGAGAATAAGTGTACAACACTACATATATTCTGCAACTAGACAAAAAATGCTACAAAACCATGCTACTTTCATGTGCCGCAAGCCCCTGTACTTCCCGCAATAAGCACTGATATATGTCAAGGTCGGGTTGCTGTTGGGCGCGTAAAAATTACTAGCTATGCCTGGTTGAAAATGAAGTTTTGGGCATCAAATTTTCTGGAAAAAAATAAAAAAAAAACTTACGATTTTGTAGCACTTTTTGTCTAGTTTCAGAATATATGTTGTGTTATGTACTTATTTTTAGTCGTTTGGCTGCTATCGGCAAAATAGCAATTAACAGAACTTATGGCAGTCGAGTGTTATGAGTGCGCGCCCAACGGTAGTCCGACGTTGACAGATATCGCTGCCTATTGCGCAAAGCACAGGTGCTTACGTCACATAAAAGTAGCATAGTTTTGTAGCATTTTTTGTCTAGTTTCAGAATATATGCAGTGTTGCGTACTTATTTTTAGTCGTTTGGCTGATATCGGTAAAATAGCGATTAACAGAGCTTATGGCTAGACTGTGTAGAAAGTACAAAAGATACGACCTTCTTTAAATCAAAGTTTTACCTCAAAGGCACCGCAATCGGCCGGTCTGGTGACATTCCCAATGGGAACAGTCTAAAAACTATGGAATCTTTTGGAAAAATTTGAATGAAATTTATTTGGAAAATTCAACTCAGAATCTTGAGTGTCTCCACCTGGAGACACCAAAAGTCAACTCCATCGCCGATTCACACACCTCGATCTAGCATGCGAATTCAGAAAAAAATTACCGTCAGACCATTTGCAGTTTGGAAAAAAATGAACGGTCAAAACGATAGGTAGCAGTGCTTTACCGTGAAAAGAAAGAAGTAGGAAGTTCGTCGAACAGCATTTTCAACTTTTTGCCCATATAGTCTGGGGCCCGAAAATCGACTTTGGGGTTCTTTTTTCATACGTTTAGGAGGTGTTCTGAGTCACATGGGACCCCCTTTGATGCCCGTAGAAAGTCCCAAAAAATCCGGCCGCACTTTCGTCCTCTATATTCGCCATTTTGTATTTTTTTCGAGTTTTCCGAGGTGCATTCAAAAAATCACCTAAGCGCGGAGAACGGTCACCTCTAAAAATAATGTTTAAGTACAAAAGTTGTTCAAAATATTTTGTTTACATCCACTACGTCTGCTATTTTTTGCTGCTCCCAATTCTCCAAATTTCAACTTTTTCTATTTTCTTTTTGATTTTCTATTCTGTATCATGTATATACAGCTCTTTCAAATCGGTTTTCTTTCAACGGCCCTCCTTTGAAATGAGAACAAAGTATGATCTGGTCTAATCGATCCGGATTTCATTCAATCAAAACGAACCGCAAATCACACCAATTCATCATTCGCACACACCTGTAAAACTAACTTTATAGTATACTAGCCGTTCCAAGCACCCTACGGGCGCCCTCCACGGCCAGCATTCTAGGGTTACGGGCTAGTTGGTAGTTGGTAAAAAATGATAAAATGAAACGGAGTATTGGTGCTGAGAATTAAAGAGATGAAAATGTAAGAATGTGAGCGCAAAGCGCTTGCACTTTCTTGTATTAAATAAATAAAAAAAAAAGATATTGCCGGGCAATGCGTAAAAAGAACTAATAAGACGCGGAGGATACCAAAATAAAATCGTTGAAAATCGAAGAGGAATTATAAAAGAGAAGCGAGTGCTTAAAGGTTACATATAACGGTGACAATCCACGGAAAAAATAAATGCACAATGCGCTAAGAATGTTTTCTTAAAAAAAAAAAAAAATAAAATAAAATAAATCAAGAGCATACTGCAAAATATTAGGAACGTTATTCAATGATCCCGAGTGATTTAAGTCGAAATGATAAAAATTTAAAGAATAAAATGAAAAGAGAGGAAAGAAGAAGAAAGGCAAACGAATGGTTAATACGAAGAATGGGAGTGCGTTAGTCGAGAGAGATGAGCGTCCGTAAGGAGTGAGAGAGAAGGTGGCGGGTACGGGCGAGCGACAGAAAAATGGAGAAAGAACAAAGTAATCAGTGCGCAAGAGATGAGCGACGAACGAACCTCCCCCCTTCACCGCTCTCGCTGCACTGACTCGTCAACTGATAAGGTGAGACTCTGCCGAGCGTAGAGTGGAGGGGAGGGGCAGATTAGAGTCCCTTGATGGAAATATTGTATAGGGAGTACCGACACGACACTTTATGCATTTTGACAGGAGTCGATTTTGTCGACCGCGTGAACGCATTCGAAGGTTAAGTTCGACAGTGGACCAGTGGTGGACTGGCGGATTTGCCGGCATTCCGGTCCGTTCCCATACGTTCCTCTACGAATCGACTCCTTTCGTGTGGAGCCTTCGATGTCGTCGACTCCTGCTCGACTCCGTGAGAGCCTAAAACCAACGACCAATCACAACTCGTTGAGCTCGTGTCGGTACTCCCTATACAATATTTCCATCAAGGGACTCTAGGGCAGATCAGAGAATCCAGCTCAGGCGATGGCGCGGAGTAGAGGGTACTATGGATAGATTTTTTGGAGGTATACGCTGTGGCGGGACGTTTGAATTTACATGTATTCAAATGGGCGGAATCGACTTTTTCATCCGGGTTTTGAACTATGTCTAGAGTCAAAGTTTTCAACCAATTTTTTTTTACAGTAACTAGACGTATTGAACAAGATTTTCACCCAACCGATTTGATTTTACTCCACAGGTTTTTGAGAAAATCGCCTCTAAAGATGGCCCTTTCCCCGCGCTCAAGACCGCGTATTTCAAATTTCATTTATATAGGGCAAGCGGACTTGCTTGTGTGTGAGTGAGTAGGGTTCGACCCTTCGCCTATTGTTTCCCCAGCCGATCCCGTCAACAATGACCAGTGCGGAACAAATCGCCTACCGGAGCCGCACCAGACACACCCACACATACGCAAAGACAAAAGACGAAAAAGGCCCGCACCCCTACTCAAAGACTACAGAAGCCGGGCCAAAAGCCAAGTGTAATCTTTGTTCGGAGGTATCCGATTTCTCCATAAAGAGACAGATACCATAGTACCCTCTTTTGTCACCTCGATGTCCGCGCGTCGTGCGAAAATGAGTTTTCCATTCTTATTTTAAAATTCAATTTGCGGCGCTCACAGACAACTTTTTCGAAAACAAATTCCACAGATTTTTTCTAAATATCCTAAGGAACCATCGTGCCAAATTTAAAGGAAATCGCTTCGGCCAATTTTCGGGAAATGAAAAAAACATTTAGGAGGGACGTCAGCTTTATACAGGGTGTTGAAAAACTGTTCCCGAATATTTCAGGGGCGGATTCTACAGGTCAAAATAAGACCTTTTTTCCCTATAAACATGTGTCCGAAAATGCCCCCCTTTTGAGCTACAGCCCCCCAAAGTTTTAAAAAATTTACGGTTTTTTTGGAATAGCGACCACTATTATGAACCAAATGTCTTAAAACTTGGTGTCCTACGGTAATTTTACGTGTAAAATCCATTAATGACCTCGAAAAATTCAGGAATCGAGTCTAACCGTACTTTTCACGCAATCTTGCACCTTTAACGACACGAATTTTATGTTACGGGTTAAAATTTTGAAGAATAATTAGCGAAATCAGATGCGAAAAACCCTTAGAAAGATTTTTGGTCCACCTTGTTTCTTTCGATACGACGCGTTTTAAGCGAGATAATCGCTGCACAGTGCGGAAAAGTCAGCGCTTTTACTATAGCGGCCGGCCCGTAGAAGCAGTGGAGAGGCGGGTTGCATACTAACTGCCGTTTTTCATGGTAAAAGCGCTGACTTTTCCACACTGTGCAGCGATTCTCTCGCTTAAAACGCGTCGTATCGAAAGAAACAAGGTGGACCAAAAATCTTTCTAAGGGTTTTTCGCATCTGATTTCGCTAATTATTCTTCAAAATTTTAACCCGTAACATAAAATTCGTGTCGTTAAAGGTGCAAGATTGCGTGAAAAGTACAGTTGGACTCAATTCCTGAATTTTTCGAGGTCATTAATGGATTTTACACGTAAAATTACCGTAGGACACCAAGTTTTAAGACATTTGGTTCATAATAGTGGTCGCTATTCCAAAAAAACCGTAAATTTTTTAAAACTTTGGGGGGCTATAGCTCAAAAGGGGGGCATTTTCGGACACATGTTTATAGGAAAAAAATGTCTTATTTTGACCTGTAGAATCCGCCCCTGAAATATTCGGGAACAGTTTTTCAACACCCTGTATATATAACTAGTGGCCGGTGGCCGCTTCGCGGCCAAGCGTTCCGTTTCGCGTCTTGCGCGTGATTTTTGTTTATTTGAGCTAAGACTTTGACTCGATATCATCCACTCCCTAACTCCGTTTGCTATTCGCCCATCTAATCTTGCTCCGAAGAACGAAATCTAAAAACTTCCTCTATTATTCCTGAAATACTAAAGTGTTATTTTCTCAGGTACCAAAGGTTTAGAAAACAGGAGTCATTATTTGGAGGGGCATAAATAGTATAACCCTCGCCCAAACCCCCTTATATGAAACTTAAACATTTTTAGGGGTAGTCGTTCTCAAGAGGGCCCGATCAAAAACCCCCAAATTTTTTTTTGGGCTCATGGAGACGCCAAAACCCCCCAGAATCGGCGCATTTGGATGCACCGTATTAGCGCATGTGGATTATACGATTTAGAACTGTACAGAGAAAAAAAGGGGAAGGCGAGAAAGAATAGCGAGAGTGCATGAGAAACCTGCATTCACAATAAAATGAGAAGTTCGAGATAAGCAAACAAATACGCATGACCGAGATCGCACACCTACGATAACCTTTCGTTGAACTGACATGACAATAAGACATTGCGTTTCAGTGAATATCAAAAATCTATATGTGAATGGAAGAGAAACTTTGCGGGGGAAAACTATGCCTTTTTCAAACAGCCCTTTATTGACGACAGAAATTTTTTTGAAATAGGTTGGCTCGAAAATTCAGGCAAACTTCGTCTAAGATTTTAGGGTCATTCTTTTAGCGCTTTTTGACCACTGATTTTGCAGCAAATTGCCGTTTTTTGGCTACTTTTTCAAAAATTCCTTCGTGTATGTTTTAGCGCTTTTTCCTTATCTTTTTTGGGAATTGGCGCTTTTGAATGGTCCCCCCCCCCCCCAAAATGATGAAATTCCTATTTTTTAGAGTTTTTTTAGACACTTCACGAAGCTCAAGTTTGTATAACCAGTGAACAGCTACTGGCAGCCGATTTGAGCGTACGACGCAACGGGTCCATCGGACCTTGTTCCAGCATCTAAGGGCATCTCAAGTTCACCACAGAGTTTTAGTGTGAAGTCAACGGTTAGCCAAAAATTACATCAATAATGCACTCATCGGTTGCAATCGGTTGTGACAAAACTCGCATAGCGTTCCAAACTATCTCACCCACTCTCCCGCCGTGACCTCCAATCCCCATGTTTATACCCATCTCTTTCTAGTGTCCTGATTCGTATACACAGGGCCTCGTATTACAGCATGTTAATAGCAAATTCGCTTTAAAAATTGAGGAATTCATTTCTGCCAAAAAATATTTCACAAAAGATGTCTCTACATACGTTTTTTTTAAACTTAGAGTATAGCTGTACAACATGGGGGTTACGTGAGAGCAAGAGAGACAGTTTGTCTTTGTTTGGAACGCTCATCACCGGATGCCGTCATCACCAAGTCATCACTAAAAGCCATCTATTTTGAAATAAACGTCGCACTGGCCCACTAATATTACTGCACAGATTAAAAATAACAGGTATACAATCAAATGAACCATAAAAACTACATACTCAAGGCTCAAGAGATCTATCGAAACTTTGTTTTTTTTTTTTTTTATTTAAATCGGAAAAAAACAGACCTCAATAACATCATAACCTCGCCAAAACGCGAACTGAAACGAAAACAACTCAAATCGCCAACTTAAAGATAACAAAATCTGTAACCATATTTTTGGTTCGTTAGTAAGTAGTATTCTTTGGGTGAATCACTTATACATTTAAAGTGAACGATGCATTTTCAACAGAAAACCAATTATTTACCTAACTCAGTATTCAGTAATATTTGACAGTATATTATTAATGAGAAAAGTATAACCACCGCGTCTCAAGTTATGAATAATAACCCTAATCATTTAGTTTCTTTATAATTCTCGAAACCTAGCTTAAATTTGGTGGGTTATATTCGTGATATTGAATCAATGCACCGATCTCATCAAGTCATCGTTGATTGTACTATTCTGTTTATCTATGCATATGAAACATATGATAAGTATCGAAGTTCTATACATCGCGAAGCGATACAGCAACCTCGTCAAGCCATCATCAATCGAAGACTGTACAGTGCTGCCGTATTTAACATAAAATATTTATACACATTTTTCATTAAGTCTGAAGTGCCTGGTATATTTCTCAACACAGCTAGCAGCACTGTGACTCTCTCATTGTGTATATCTACGTAAAAATATGGATAAAAAGTCGAAGCTATACATCGATATCATGAAGTCGCTATTAAAATGCGTCTACCCGAACGGTTCCTTCCGCGAGTAAAACATATGACGAAGATCGCCATGGTAACGTCAAATCGTGCGATCTAATTAAAAAAAAAATTGTCTGAGCATCACGTTTCTCGCTCACACGCGTACAAAATCGTATGCTCTTCCGCACGTATGCATTTAAAAAAGGACGACAAAATCTCGCTTCTCTCTCCCACCCTTGCAAAACGAACTGATTCGCATCCTTTTCGCACTCGCACAACTTTTTGAGAGAAAAGTTTTTAGCATTTTAAAAAGGGACGTGGGGCCCGCACGGAAAAACTTATATTTTTCCCGAAGCATTGGAGCCGAGCCCGACCGATCGGTACCAGGCCCCTCCCGAACGGTGCAACGGTTCTCCAGGAACTTAGCTTCATTCTTACAAATATAATATAGGATATAATAAGCGGTTTTAGTAGAAACTCAAAAATTCGAATATCTACTTAGGAAAACTCGCAACTATGGCTTGAAATTAAACACCGCTTCCTAGCAATTAAAAATGTGCTCAAACATCTAAAAAGAGGATAAAGAGATGAAGGAATTAGCTTCACTTGTTGTTGGTTCGCGTTTCTCGATGGCAACAGCTCCAGAGTTTCCTCAGGGTAAATGTGATCGTGAAGGTGGATAATTACAATTATCGATTTAGGTTTAATTGCTCGACCCTTCACCCTTTGTCTCTCTCCGTTAATTAAACCGAGAACAAAGAAAAATCACGCTGACATAAAGCCTTTTTGGGCCTTTGATTAATATGTATTCGACGATGTACACGCTAGATTAAACAATTTTAAGGTCATTAAAGCAAACCCCTTTGAGGACATATCCACCCTACCTAATTAAATTCTATGCGTACAGGATGACTTGGCTAATACTACGTAACCCTTTACTTTGTCGGATTTTGCTAAATTCAGAGCATTGCCGTTTGCAAGCTCTATATATTTAGTATTAGAATTCAAAATGAAAAAGGATATCAGCAGGTCTATCAGTAAAAAAAAAGTAACCCGGCTTCATTGTAGATTGTAATAGGAGCTTTGTGGCCGCTTTGCCGCCGTTTAATTTTCACGAGTGAGAGGAATCGATAAATAAAGGCCCAGCGGCGGCTCGTGCAATGTGGCAACAATGGATTTCCTCCATTTAAAACTGTGTAAAATAATCGATTACTTGGTGAGGCGTAGCGCCTCACCTAGTATCGATCTTTATGCATACGTTTAAATGGCAAAAGTGCACGGTTGCCAGATTGCACGAGCCGCCACTGTAAAGGCCGTTTAAAATTAGATCCGAATTGGTAAATTTAACCTATGAGCTCCCCACATGTACAAAGAATAAAATGGGGGGAAAAAAACAAACCAAAACAAAACAAAACAGAAAAAAAAACAAAAATAAAAAACAGAAAACTCCACAAATTGACAACACCGCTGCTTTAATGTTGTAACGTCCAGATAAAACGGCTGAAACAATTGTTAAATACTTATCATCGACAGAAATATTACAGACCGACCTATCACACAAAATCACATACAGATAAGAGTATTAATTAATACAAACATGTCAAAAATTGATCAAGGAAAAAAAGAGAACCTCAAAATTCAAAGATCATGCCTAATCTATAGTCCACAGACTCATCATTTGGCGTATACTGTGTCAATTCACCCGAAAATGAAAACTCAGCTGTCGACGCAAAAAAATTTAACGTCGCTCGGCGACCGACTAAGGTTTTAAGAAAAGTAGGTATGTATCAAGGTTATAGATTAAAGAGGTATGCTCATCTGACTTCGCGCCACAAATTCAGTGGCGCGCAGTTCAAAATCACTGCAGGCAAGATGGCCGACAAAAGCAGAAAACGTATACTCTTTGCAGAAAACTTTGGGCTGCCCTCTGCAGAAAAGCAGAAAACAACCCAATGTTTTCTGCAACGTTTTCTGCTTTTGTCGGCCATCTTGACTGCAGTGATTTTGAACTGCGCGCCACTGAATTTGTGGCGCGAAGTAAGTCAGATGAGCATATCTCTTTAATCTATAACCTTGGGTATGTATACCTCTCTCTGCCTCGCTCACATTACGAATGTGACAGGCTTATTAATAGTTGATGATGGGGTAAAACCCGGTAAAAATGACGATGAGCGCACTAAAAATCACGAAATCCACTCCCAAACTCATAAAATGCTTTCAAACGCGAGACCGTAATGGCAGTGATTACCGTCTAAATCTTACGTCAGTTGTATGCTTCTTCTTGTTTGGTGATGTCGCGAGAACACCTCGTGAGAATGCGGAGCTTATTGAGATAGGAAAACCCAATGTAAAAGGTGTTAGTCACCGCCAGTACCTACCGTCTCCCGTTTGAAAGCATTTTCTGAGTTTGATAGTGGATTTCGTTATTTTTTAGTTCACTTATCGTAATTTTGAAAGGAATTTACCCTTTAATCAACTATTAATAAGCCTATAGCCAAAAGTTTGCAACAGCTCCATTGTGACGCAACGACAACCGCTTCTGGGCTACATATGTATATTGTACGAGTATACATTGAATATAGAGTCTTCAAAAAGTCCGGAGCTGCTCCTGTAACTTCTAGAGTATTGGTTTAAAAAAAAAAAAAAAAAAAAAAAATTGCAGGCGGTCTAGTGCGATCATGATACACTTTTGGAAATAATTGAAATTTTCGGGGGGCTCCCGGGAGGGGTGCTAGGGGGACGCCTCGTTCAAAAAACGGATACTTCAAATGGCTACCCCTATTTTTAATACATCACTCAACAAAGCATAAAATGTTTAAGACTTTTAGTTCAATTTTCAGGTCAATATCGTTTTTCGTGTTCGATACAATAATACATCTAAATTCAAAGTTCGATTTACTTAGATCAATTTTCAAAAGTTCATAGCTTTCTCTACACTGATCCACATTTGAAAAATGTTGGGAAAATGTTCTACTAAACAAGCACTTTTCAAACAAAGAGACACTAATCTCAAAAAAGTGATACCTATGAACTTGATTTTTGGGCCCCCCAAAATATTCGACTTTCCATATTATAAAGAAAGCGGCCCGCATCTATCGCAAAAAATACTCCAAAGGGTTCCAAGCACGCAATTTGAAGTATTTTTGGGAGAGAAAGAAGAGAGTAATGGCACTTGACCCTCGGAAAACCGATTTGTTTCCCTTTCTAAACGATGGCTCCAAATGATTGATTCTTAAGGACCACCAATTCTTTCGGTTTGGATTATTTAGAATCGAAAAGGCTTCAGTATAACATGAGCAGCCATTTTCGGTCATTTTTCGGATAGTTGCATCGATTTCTTTGAAATGAGAAATCAAGAATTTTAAAAAAGAAATCGAAAAGTTTTGGGGGTCACAAAGATCAATTTTGGACCACTCTTTTGGGACTAACGTATTTTTATTTGAAAAGTGCTTGTTTGGTAAAACATTTTTCGCCCATATAGTTTTTCAAATTAAGATTATGGTATAGGGAGTTATAAACTTTTGAAAATTGATCTAAAGCGAACTTTGAACTTCGATGTATCGAACACGTGTTGGCCGCACGCCCATTTTCCTAGTTATTATTATTATATCGATATAATTACTAGTCATTGCAACTCATGTTTCTTTTAATATCATTGACCTATTCTTAACAATTTTTATTTTATTATATTTCTTAAGATCCTTTATTTCTATGATGTACATTCATCGGCTTGCGATTCACCTGAAATCGAGTAAGGCAATTTGTTCGGCTTGTAATTTGCCTACGCAAATTGCAAGCGCTTGCGATTTGCCTTTGACACATTCATATGCAATATGCATAGAGTATGAGACGCAGAGTATAGACTATCTACGAGCACAGGATTTTTTTGTCTTTCCTTTTTGTTTAAAAGGTGGTGTTGGCGAACTTAGAGAGCGAATTTCGTATCAGGAATGGCCAAGAAAAATCGGTGAGAAAAGGAGGCGATGCCGCTTCCGATCAGAGGCGCAGCTCATGCAGTGACTAGATTATGGGGACTGCATTAAATAACTGCAACTTATGTACGAATGACGAGGCATTTCACTCGTTGCAATAGCTACTCTTTCTCTCATACTTATACTTTCAAAATTCATTTATGACAAGTTCTCATCTAGCCATTAAGGAAAATGTAAAACATTTCACTGGAGGGAAATTTTAGTTTCAATCTATAATTTTTTCATGAAAATTTGCCACCGACAAAAACTTTTGAAATCTGTGCTGTCTTTTACAATAATAAGTTTTGCAAAAATTTCAGCAGATTTTATAAAAAAAATTGTGTTTAGCTACCCACATCGATGATAGCTCGCAGCAAATGTGTATTAAAAAACTTTTAACTTAACGAAAGAAACTCAAACGTACCTCTTGGTGATCCATTCTGCAGAGTTATAAAAAAGGAGGCAGTCCATTCATTGACAGAGAGCTCTGAAACATGATAAATTCTCATTATTATCTTCTCTGCTCCGCTGCAGGGGGACCATTTTCATCACAATTAAAGGCATTATCTGGAGAGGGGATTTAAGATGGCTCTCACCTTAATGAGGAGTAAAGTGCGGGGGTCAACCCCATTTTTTCTCACGGCAACCCGTATCATGTCATACACCGTTCGATGAAGCATAGGTACCTACAATGGGGCTCTTGCAATTTTTTGCAACTGGGGATTGAATAGTTGATTCGTACATAAAACCCTGTAAACATGACGATGAGTGCACTAAAAAATCACAAAGTTTACTCTCAGAATCCGGTTTAGTGGCGAAAAGACGCAGGCATCATGGGAGATTCCTATCTAAATTGAGACATATCTCTGTTTTTTCGTTGAGAAAGTGACAAATTAGACAGGAATCTCCTATGATAGCAGCATTGAATATCGCCATTACAATCTTGCTGTTATAGCAGTCAAGATAGTTTATCACTAAATTTGAGACTGTCTTAGTGTGATTTTCATGAATTTTGCTGGTTTTATACCAGATTGGACTATACACATTTGCTCTCAGCAAAAGTTTGCAAGAGCCCCATTTTAAGACCTTTGATGCAACCAGAGGTCGATAGTGCTTTTTTTTTTTTATAAGATGGTGTTACATCTTGGCAAAGGATGTAGGAGATTAAGATAGGATAAGATAGTTAATCATACTTCAGTTGATAAAAGATAGTACTATTATATTGATGTTAAAACATGTTGAATTATACTCTACGACTTTTTCGGCGAGAAGCCTAATAGGGATTGACAAGCGAGTCAGGGTGAAGTTAACAACAACGATGTGCATGATGGATGCTGACCCTGTCAGCAAAAGTCATGTCGACAACATGCTCACATCATACATGAAATATGTCATGGGACATTGGGTCATGGGATTTTTGGAGGTTGCATATGCTTACAGCATGCCTAGAATATGCTCTCAATATTTTGCTTCATCATAAGTTAACATGTGTTGATAATATTTACAATAATGTTGCTTTCATACTTCATGACTGGTGCTATGTATATTATACAACATATTGGACACAATATACCCAAACCTTGCTTAAAATATGCTCTCAATATGCTGCTCAATCATGATTTAACACATGTTGATAATATTTACAATAATGGTGCTTTCATATTTCATGATAGATGCTATGTATATTATACAACATATTGGACACAATATACCTAAAACATGCTTATAATATGCTCTTAATATGTTGCTAAATTAGTTTATTATTTTTATTTATTTATTCGTATTTATATACGCTGAATAATTGCTGCAACGTCTTTTAAAAGTGGTTTTTATTTATTAATTAATAAAGAGCAAATAATAAAATGCAATGTTTTTGGTTGAATATTTCTAAAATAAGATTGAGAAAATTTTATTGTAGACAGGGTGTCCAAGACCGTGGTCTATTCTCAGCCGCTATTCAACACAAATAACTGAAAATTGGCATACGAACGTATTTTGACGAGACAAATTCAAAGTTTGAGGTTTCGAAGACCCCAGATTATTTTTTGGGGGGTTGAGGAAGGAGGGGGGTTGGCCCCTTTACGGTATCAATGATCCCCCCTTCAAAAGCGAAAGAAGTGCAAAAATTGAGTCAAATTGGTACTCCTGATCAACAACTATAAAACAAGATAAACTTTGGTTCGTCAACTCAAAATCATTTTTGAGCCTCCCCAAATAGCCCCCATAAGTAGCAGGAGGCTTCTGAAAACATCAAATTTGAGCTCTTTGACCTAAAATACACCCGTTCAGAAATGTTTCCGGAGATTTTACGACCGTTCTTGCACCAATTGGTTATTTATGCTTGGGGGCTATTTGGGGGGGGGATGATGGGCCCAAAAATTATTTTCAGTTGACATACCAAAAGTTATCTTGTATTGTAGGATTGGGAGTACCAATCTGACTCAATTTTTTAACTTATTTTGCTTTTAAAAGGGGAATCCCCGATACCAAAAAGGGGTCGACCCCCCAAACTCCCCCCCCCCAAAATAATCGGGGGGCTTTGAAACCTCAAAATTTGAATTTGTCTCATCAAAATACACTTGCACACCAATTTTCAGCTCTGTATGTTGAGTATCGGCTGAGAAAAAGGCCTGTTACGGTAGGTATGGGACGCTCCCTGTGCGTATAATGAAGATGTTTCAATAATTTCTACACAAAAGTGCGAGATTTTCTCATTTTTGGGAAGCTCTCAAAAGCTCAAAAACATTCTTACGTAAAGTTTGATGGAGCAAAGTTATTTATTTGTATTCCTCCCACAAGGTACTATAAAAAAAATTATTCATTTTGATAACTTTAGCGGCTATTATAATTTTAAGACCACCTCAATCCGAAGAATAAATTCCACCTAATTGGTATAAATATAAACAATTCTACGCTACAGTCAAGGAACGAAATGTTGATCGGCTCCGAGCGGTGCATTGAGTGAAGTTGCCATACGACTTCTAATATTCAATGTACCATCGCAGGGCCACATGGCCGGGCGTAAGTTACGCCCAAGTCCTCTCAAGATATCAGATAAGATATGACCCCAGGAAGGCTATGAAGTTGTAACTGAAAATTAGCTCGAAGTACAAAGTTCGCCTCCATCTACAGACAGTGCCTCTAATAGAAGTAATTCATTCTGGATTAAGTGGAATTCAGTACCAATTACACGTAGAACGAAAATAGACATTGGATGTAGGCAAATCCCGTATAAATATTTTTTATTTTCAACATATGCTGACAAGATGCTGACAATATGCTTCGAAATATGCTGACAATATGTTTTTACAGTATGCTCACAATATACAAACATGAAAATTAGAAAAAATATATGTTGACAGTATGTAGAGAACATGCTGACATGATGTTATCATCATATGACAGTATGTTCCAACATATTAACATGTCCTCACAATATTGTAGGCATGACTTCTTGCTGACAGGGGACGAACGGATACAACTGATGGTCAAATTTTGATCTGGACTCATTCTAAATCGCGCTACTTTTAGGCTAATTTTCAAAGATGAGTAATGATTTTTTGAAAATAGGTCAGAATCGAACTTTGACATTCGATGTATCGAAAACTAAAAACGATATCAATAACCTTCAATTTGTACCAAAAGTCTTAGAATTTTATGCCTTTCCAAACGATGTATCACAAGATAGGGGTTGCCATTTGAAATTTTTGAGTTACGAGGGTGGGGAGCCCCACCCCGCTCCCCTTGGGGGGGTTGGGGGAATCGCGACTCCGATGTCAAGTCAGCTTCTCAAAATAATGGAGAATGGCGCAAACCGCACATTTTTATCTTCAATAGGCAAAAAATTATGAGGGGTGTGTAGAGTCACTTTCTTGCCACCCTGTATAGTAGAATCTTATTGCTGATTGAGAGTTTGAACCCTCTTCCTAGTAACCAGTTCATCTTTCTGCGTTAAGTCTCAGTTCTGCGAGTTTTTCTTGACTTGTACTCGCCATCTTAGTCTGGCGTCGAGTGTCGTGCTAAGATGCCTGGAAGAACTGGAATTTGGCATTCGGTTACCTCCCATAAAAACCGGTTGATAGCGACAGTGTTTATTTGTAAAAAAATACATGAACTGAATTAGTAGTATTGAAGGCTACTTTCCAAACTCTATCGACCAGTTATGGATTTCATTTAGTGACTTATAGACTTTTTGTTTACCTAAGGAAGCCACTCTGCAACGAATAGGGTCACCGTGTTATCCACAAAGGTGGGCACGATGGATCCAATAATCCCTGCAAGTCACTCATGAATATGAGGGAGAAAATTGGCCCTAGCACGCTACCTTGGGGAACAACCCCTACCTCAAAAGTTCTAAAAATAGAGTAAACTCCGTTGTGTCTTACCTTGAAGGACCTACCCTCAAGATACGAAGAGATTAATTTAAAATTATAGTGAGTAAGGTAACAATTTCTTAATTTTGTAAAGTAACCTTGGTAAAAATGTTAGCACCATGGCACCATCATGGTGCTAATTGGAATGGTTCTAACACCATGAGCACCATGGATTTCATGGTGCCAGGACCATTGCAATTAGCACCATAAGCACCATGTATTTCATGGTGCTAGCAACATGGTATCATACTGTTCTCAACAGCGCACTCTAGTTGAGAAAAAAGAAAATGTTTCTCAAGTGTGCCGGCAGATACGCAACTGCTGTTGTAGTGAATTTTATGTCTGCAGACGAACTGATAAATGATATACAGGGTGTCAATTAAAAAAGGAGCCAGGCTTAATATCTCGAAAACGGCTCCGAATTTCGAAAAACGCTGAAACACGTGTTCGATTATTTCGAGGGGGACATCTTTTGAGGGGGTGCCCAATTTCGGGGCCCCCCTCTGGGGGGCCGCAGGGGGATCAAGTCCCATATTTCAAACGGGGACCCCCATTTTTTATTTGATAATCGGAAAGAGGGTAAAATTCTAAGACTTTTGGCGCAAACCGAAAGTCGATATCGTTTTTTGTGTTCGATATATCGAAGGTCAAAGTTCGATACGGACCCATCTTCAGAAATTCGTAACTTTCCTTTCAATAGTCCAAATTTCAACAACTTTGGGTCTAAAATGCTCTACAGAGCAAGCACTTTTCAGAAAAAAATTCAATTTTAACAGAAATTTGGTCAAAATTTGGTTTTAAAGCCCCCAAACATTTTTAACGTTTTTGGCCCCCACGGGGGCTATCAGAAAAATTCTGAGAGACGACCCCTATCGAGTGATACATCAATCGAAAAGGCGTAACAAACTGAGCATTTTGGCGCAAACCGGAGGTCCATATCGTTTTTCATATTCGAGATATCGAATGTCAAATGTCGATTTACAGAATGCGATATCTCGAATAAGAAAAACGATATGGACCTCCGGTTTGCGCCAAAATGCTCAATTTGTTACGCCTTTTCGATTGATGTATCACTCGATAGGGGTCGTCTCTCAGAATTTTTCTGATAGCCTCCCGTGGGGGCCAAAAACGTTAAAAATGTTTGGGGGCTTTAAAACCAAATTTTGACCAAATTTCTGTTAAAATTGAAGTTTTTTCTGAAAAGTGCTTGCTCTGTAGAGCATTTTAGACCCAAAGTTGTTGAAATTTGGACTATTGAAAGGAAAGTTACGAATTTCTGAGGATGGGTCCGTATCGAACTTTGACCTTCGATATATCGAACACAAAAAACGATATCGACTTTCGGTTTGCGCCAAAAGTCTTAAAATTTTACCCTCTTTCCGATTATCAAATAAAAAATGGGGGTCCCCATTTGAAATATGGGACTTGACCCCCCTGGGGCCCTCCAGAGGGGGGCCCCGAAATTGGGTACCCCCTCAAAAGATGTCCCCCTCGAAATAATCGAGCACGTGTTTCAGCGTTTTTCGAAATTCGGAGCCGTTTTCGAGATATTGGGCCTGGCTCCTTTTTTAATTGACACCCTGTAGAACACCTACAGCACCGAATGAAGGACGCTTACGACACGATTCGAAACTTTTATGGAATTTATTTTTCATCGAGTTCGGAGATTGAAGAGAAGGCAAATGGAAGTATAATATCCGAGCTGGTCTGGCGGTGCACTTTTGGCGCAGTTCTTGCAGGTACATTTGATTAAGTGTAAGGTGTGTGTGTGTTTGTGTCTGTGCGTGTGAGTGTGAGTGATTGAGTGAGTGAGTTAGTCAGTGTGTGTGCTTAAGATTCATGTTTAGTATTTCAGTATAGATACTGTTCAGTACTGCAATTTCAGTTTGTTTATTCTTTTCTCAAAAATGCTAATATGTAACATAGTGGAAAATCCCACTGATTATCTAACTACAGCCCAAACCGCAGTTACCTATTATTTGTTTGTTTACGTTTCTAATTAGGTACATATAACTACCTCACCAATTTTAGTATAAATAGAACCCCTGAGCCAGTGAACAGCCAGTCACGTAGAAGGTAGGACTCAAATCCTCCAAACCTACTTTCCTCTTGCACGCTGGATTATACAGGGTGTTGAAAAACTGTTCCCGAATATTTCAGGAGCAGATTCTACAGGTCAAAATAAGACTTTTGTTTCCTATAAACATGTGTCCGAAAATGCCCCATTTTTGAGCTACAGCCCCCTAAAGTTTTAAAAAATGGACGGTTTTTTTGGAATAGCGACCACTATTATGAACCAAATGTCCTAAAAGTTGGTGTCCCATGGTAATTTTACGTGTAAAATCCATTTATGACCTCGAGAAATTCATAAATTGAGTCTGACTGTACTTTTCACGCAATCGTGTACCTTTCACGGCACGAATTTTATGTTATACGGATTAAAAATTTGAAGAATAATTACCGAAATCGGATGCGAAAAACCCTTAGAAAGATTTGGTCCTCTTTGTTCCTTCGATACGACGCGTTTTAAGCGAGATAATCGCTGCACAGTAAAGTCAGCGCTTTTACCATGAAAAGCGGCAGTGAGTATGCAACCCGCCTCTCCGCTGCTTCTTCGGGCCGGCCGCTATGGTAAAAGCGCTGACTTTACTGTGCAGCGATTATCTCGCTTAAAACGCGTCGTATCGAAAGAAACAAAGAGGACCAAATCTTTCTAAGGGTTTTTCGCATCTGATTTCGGTAATTATTCTTCAAATTTTTAATCCGTAACATAAAATTCGTGCCGTGAAAGGTACACGATTGCGTGAAAAGTACAGTCAGACTCAATTTCTGAATTTTTCGAGGTCATTAATGGATTTTACACGTAAAATTACCATGGGACACCAACTTTTAGGACATTTGGTTCATAATACTTAGTGGTCGCTATTCCAAAAAAACCGTCAATTTTTTAAAACTTTGGGGGGCTGTAGCTCAAAAGGGGGGCATTTTCGGACACATGTTTGTAGGGGAAAAAATCTTAATTCGACCTGTAGAATCCGCCTCTGAAATATTCGGGAATAGTTTTTCAACACCCTGTATAAAAGCTGCACTTTCTAACCAAGTCTCCACCTGCACGCTGGACTATAGCTGCAATATCTTTCATAATAAATCATCTCTCACATATAATGCTCGTATAGCTCATATCTTGCTCTTATGGCTATAATATCACACTTCTCGCGCACAAGGCTCTCGTAGCTTAAATCTTTCTCCACTTTAGTTTCATTATGTCAAACAGTATGATTTTATTTTGCTCAATCATAATTATCTCGCGATACTCTAGCGTCACTTGGAATATCCGAGAGCCCTTCAAAATTAACCCTTTATTTTAGCCAATAAACTTGACAGTTATTATAGGGGATTCGTTGACTCGCATTTTTCCACAATTTTCCCTTGTCTTCACCTACTTACCATGTCTCTCTGGTAATTGTCTGCACTCCTTCTTCTCTGGTCTCGTACTTAGCGCTTCCAATCCCATCTTTTGACCTGGGAAGTATTTTTAATGGTATAATTGTATCCGAAATTTATCACGAGCTCGGCATTTAATTCATAAATGAAACACTCACCATGAATGAAAAACCCGCAGAGATAACTGATTGTTTCCACCACTGATAAAAATGCGAGCTGGTTTGTTTCAGAAATAATTAAAGTAGGCCAAAACATCCACAGAAAGCAAGCAACATGAATACCGGGCGCCCGCAACTGGAATCTCTTCAACAAATCCTTCATTGGTTTCCGGCCGTATTTCCGATGACGCGCGTGATTCAGAATTTACTTCAAAAACTTTCATCGTGATTTATACCGAGCTCATATATATTACTCGATTTCGGCCCCTTTTGGAAAATCCCGCAGCTCTACTTTCGGGGATAACTTCCGGTTCTTTTATGCGCTCACTCCCACTTACCAGTCATAATGGGAGTTGCTTCGTTTCACTTGAATAAGATAAAAGGTCATCAAAGAGGCTTCAACTCACTTTCCGTGCACCCTAGTAAAAACGTTTTTCATTATTTGAAAGTCCACGCACCAGAATTCATGGAAGCATGAATTACATTACAGCGGAGAGCTCATGTATTTCAACTCTTTCTTCTCCTATCACTAAAGGTAACTATATATATATTTGTTTTATCTCTCACTATAGGAAACAATTTAGCTATGAGAAAGAGAAATCCGAAAACTCAACACAATGAACAACAAACGTTACACCTTTTATCATAAACGACATTATTTTACTCCAGCGGTTATACTCAATCTATTCCATGCGCCCTACACGACGAGCGGGCTCCAGGTGCCTTCATAGAACTACTTGCAGCTTTCTACGGTTATTTGCTTATTTGTTAGGAGAAGCTTGTGATCCTCAATTTTAAAAGTATCAATCAGTGCTTTCATATCAATCAATTTTGAAAAAAAACCATCAGATGCTAGACGTAATATTGACGAAAAATTATTTGAGCTTAGTAAAAGAAGTGGCACTCATAGCGCCGTGTGCGGGGAGGTGGTGTTTGGCTCCCTGAACCCTTCTGGTGAAAATTCCTGACGCCTGCAGCGCCACGTGCTGTATTCAGTATTCACATCAGGCCTTTTCCGTATTGAAATTTTAGGCTAATTTCTCCTAAGGTTATCTATTCTAACATACATGTATAAAAGCCGTGAGGAGTCGGTGTAAAGATTCTTTCCACGGGTTCTTTATTGACTTCCCGTTGTGCTACGGAGCTGAAATTTTACAGGGAGCACCCCTGCTTGCTGTAGATGGAGCCAAAAATCCTAAACCATAAAAAATCCGAGCGGTTTTTGGTCAGGAGCCTGATTTATAGTTTCTCCCATAAGAAAGCATGAGTGCGAGTGAGTAGGGAGTATAGTCTGCTCCGTTCCCTCGCATCAGGGTCACTCCACGTGGGATCAACCAATGTTGTTGCTCGACCATCTCAGAAAAATTCCAAACTTTGGTAGTCTGTTTCTAAATGCATGGATGTGACAAAAACGATTTTTTCAAATTTTTTTGAGTCTCCCCATTTCCGTGGTGGCCATTTTTAGGTTAGGTCCCCCTATAAATTTTAGCAAAATAGAGGCTCACGAAAACTCGCATAACTTTCTTTGTAAAAGAGTTTTACACTTTTCAAAAAAACCAAATTGTAGCTCAAAAGATGGGCTATTTTTTACTTGAGGTCCGGTTTTTCTCACATTTAAGACACATGCCTTTAATTAGGCCAAAACTTTAAGCAAAAATATGTCAAGTTTTGCGTTTTTGAGCTAAAATTCAGGCATGAAAGAAAATAGTTTAGGGCTTCAAAATTTTTTTTGAGTAGTCCCATACCACGAGACCTCACAAAAAAATGTTGGGCTCCGAACCTCTCTCCAATTTTTTTGGGAGGACCCTCAAAAATTGAAATTTTGAAAAAATGGCCTAATTCAAGGGCCAATAACTTTTTTCTGTGTAAATTAAAAAATACGAAACTCTCAGGAATTTTACTCCTTTAGTAGGGCAATCGATTGGCGTAAAGTTTTTTTTTCGGGTAAGGCTTCGTTAATTTTTAATGATCGATTCAAAACGGCCAAAATTACGATTTCTGGTGAAAATCGCGTAACTCTCTATATCGAAATGTATCGAAAAGTATCGATGAAATCGAAAAAACTGGACATGTTTTCCGTTGTTGAGATAATTTTGAACAAGAGAGGTTCTCTACGGTTTTACTCTCCGACAACTCCTAAGTCCTCAAAAACGCGATTTAAGTTTACCGAGATTTTTGGAGAAATTAAGACTCGCCTAACAACGCAATGTTGTTTCGATCGACTTGCTGGAGCATCATCATGACTCTCGAGTCTCAATCTCTCCAAAAATCTCGGTAAACTTAAATCGCGTTTTTGAGGACTTAGGAGTTGTCGGAGAGTAAAACCGTAGTGAACCTCTCTTGTTCAAAATTATCTCAACAACGGAAAACATGTCCAGTTTTTTTGATTTCATCGATACTTTTCGATATATTTCGATATAGAGAGTTACGCGATTTTCACCAGAAATCGTAATTTTGGCTGTTTTGAATCGATCATTAAAAAGTGACGAAGCCTTACCCAAAAAAGAACTTTACGCCAATCGATTGCCCTACTAACGGAGTAAAATTCCTGAGAATTTCGTATTTTTTAATTCACACAGAAGAAAGTTATTGGCCCTTGAATAAGGCCATTTTTTCAAAATTTCAATTTTTGAGGGTCCTCTCAAAAAAATTGGAGAGAGGTCAGGGGCCCAACATTTTTTTAAACCATTTTAAAACCATATTAACTTTTAATTCGCGCCAAAAGTCTTAAGAATTGTATGCCCTTTCAAATGATGTATCACAAGATAGGGGTTGCCTTTTGAAATCTTTGAGATTAGCCCCCAAGGGGCCCCTTAGGGGGGAGGGGGTTTGACCCCCAAAAAAATAAATTTCATCTAAAGTTATATGAAGAATGGTCCAAACCGCAACTTTTTATCTCAACTCGTTCAAAAGTTAGACAGGGGGATACATCTGTTACACCCTGTACATATAGGTATGCTCATCAGGAAATTCAATATCAAACCCCCCAAAGTTTGGGGGGTTTGGGGGAATGGGGTTTGAGAAAATGGACCCTCTCACGTGAAAGTTCACCCCCAAAAACACTATAATCGGTTTTTGACAGAATTCAGAAATTCCGCACTGTTCTCGAGATATATGGGGAGGGGGGTGCCCAGTATATCGGGATGGAATTTTTGGTGGACCTCCGCCCCTGCCCCCGTGGATTTTGGCCAGCTGAGAGAGTTTCTCGGAGTCCGCTCCGCACCGCGCACCGGTTAAAACCTGAGATATCACGGTCCGAAAGTCACAGTTTTCCTGTAAATAAGGACAATGAATGCAAGAAAGAATGCGAGCGAGACGGCGAAAGTCTCGCCTCTTGAGGTTGCCAAGCTTCGGTGGTAGAGCGATTTCTCAGTCGGGCTTGGTTGAGTCTGTGCGTTCATTTACGGTAGAGTTCTCAACGTCACTCGCCGTTTGGTTGCCTGGCGACCGTTTGTGCTCGTGCGGGTAAGCAAGGCGGCTCGAACAGCGTTGGCGCTATGGGTGTGAGTGCGATGCCTCGGAATCTGGAGTCAGCAGACGCATAGAGGATGGATTACCTACTTGATATTTTGTCTTGGACCATCGTCAATTATGGCACAGATTTATGCCCCTTCAAAATACGCTACATGTTTTGTGTATACGCAGTATTTTTCAACGATCGTCTCGGAGTCCCTGTAGCTCTAAGAAAAACTATTTTACACCTGCTTCATAAAGGACATCCTGATCGTGATCAAACGGTGGCCAGAGCGCAACATGTTTATCACTAGAGGAATTTGTTTTAAGATATTTCTAAAACAGTAGCAGAATGTTTAATCCGTCAAAAACACCAACCTATCATGTCAAAAGCAACCATGGTATCTCACTGTCTCCCGAAATGTCAAATATCCGTTCTGAGATCGTCGCTGTTGGCATTCTGCAAACGCTTGGTGATAGTTACTTAATACTCATTGATACATTCTCTAAATGCCTAGAAATTTTTCCTATTAAAAAAAACTGCGGAAGCAGTCATCGGCAAATTGCTTACGGTATTTGCATGTCATGGTATTCCGATGAAAGGTCAAGCCAATAATATTCCGTTCAATTCTGTAGAGCTCATAAATTTTAGTAAAAATTATGGCATTGAATTAATAACATGCAGTCCATATTATCATCAAGGGAAAGGAATGGCTGAGATGGCCTGTCACATAGCCGAAAAAATTCGGTTGAAACGTAAAGATCAAAACGTAGATTTCAGAGAACTTCTATTAGAATATCGAAATACTTCTTCATAAAAATTGAATGTTGCACCCAGCCAGATTTTGATGAGCCGTAATGTGAGACTTCTTTTGCTAGTACGAGTGTACGACGAATATCATAACACCAAAAATCATTGAGAATGTTCAAAAACAGTAAGTAGAAAACCAGCGTAAATCTGCGCTTGTATACAATAAAACTGTAAATCGGAACCCCTGCGTGGTTCAAGAAGGAGAAAACGTACTATCTAAGACGATCAAAAATAAATCATTGATGCCTGCAACTGTAATTGAGAAGTATAAAATTCCAAGCTCTTACGTACATCACCCGAAAACAGAATGGAACTCTGTGCAGAAGGAATAAAATATTTAGGTACAAGCAGAGCCATAAGTCCTGCGTCGACGATTCGACGCAACCCGCACTACACGTAAAATTAACGCTCTTATCTTTTTCTTTTCTTTCGTTCTCTCAAGACCAAGCTAGGTTCGGGCTACGTGTAGAGCGGGTTGCGTCGAATCGTCGACGCAGGACTTATGGCTCTGATTGTACATGTTAAACCTTTCAAAGGTCAGAAGATGATTTGTAGTAAAGAAGAACCTAGCACATCAAGCAAGGAGACAACTCATAATCAGGAAACTAAAGAAGAGTCTGAAGTGATGGCAGAGAACAAGCTGGTAAGGACCAGGCAGCCATCCCCTGGAATTATTTCTTATCCTTCATCGCATGAAACTAATCCACCTGTTGTAGCTTCTGTTTTAGGTTCAAATGTCTCTTTGTCTAGTTCGTCTTCTGCTAAGGATTCCTTGAACTTTTAGACGACAGCAGCGACGATGAAATAAAATTTTATGCCTCCGGATCGATATACTCCTGAGTTCAACTGATCCTTGTTTTGTTTTCCAGTCCTTGTAAAAGGAGGAGTTGTTGGAGTGGCATGCGTGGCATGTCTATGTCCATGGTTGGCAGCACTGTCGCGGCCGTCACGCATTATCGTGATTGTTTTACTATCTTGGAAGCTTTTTGTCGTATAAGTCTTGTTAATCATTTAAAAGGAAGATGAATAAATATTTCTGATCTCAATCATGGGCTAGCTTATATCAATCCTATAAAGCAAAACTCGTCTGGTAAACTAGGGTTAATTTTCTCTCGCTGCTGTGCAATGGGGCTCTTGCAAACTTTTGCTACAGGGGATTGAAGTGTTGATTCTTGCATAAAAATCTGTAAAAATGACGATGAGTACACTAAAAAATCATGAAATGCACTCTCAAAATCGGGCTTAATGGCGGAGAGACGCAGGTATCATGGGAGATTCCTATCTACATTACGACATATATGTCTGTGTTTCTGTAAAGAAATTGACATAATAGACAGGAATCTCCCATGATACCTGCGTTGAACTGCCATTACGAACTTGCCGTTATAGCAGTTATGTGAGTTTATTATTGAATTGTAGACTCTTTTAGTGTGATCGTGATTTTCGCTGGTTATCACATCAAATGAAATAACTATTCATTTGCTCACAGCTAAAGTTTGGAAAAGCCCTATTGTGAGTCTAGTTGATTGATTACTTCTTTCGATTCAGGGTTGCCCGTTTTATGGCCCGCCTCTGCATCTGCATATGAAATGTTTGGCTGAAACTCCCCCGTTCAGCCTGGTGGATCTGCGAAAGTTCTAAAGGGGTACGAGATACCATTTTTTTTTCTTTATTGGAATTTTTACAAGACCAGACAATTCCACACATTCAAGGCAAGATGTCTTTTAAAATTTTGACTTAATAGAAAATTAATAGAAGTGAAAACCACTTTAAATGGGGAAGGGGGAGAAATGGGTGTCAAATGTGGCATAAAGCTATTTGCTAATGACAATATGATCAGCCTTTAACAGATTTGATGATAATTGCACTACTTTGCAGTATCCTCAGTCGACTTTGACTGGCAGGGCAGGGAACACTTTAGCATTTACGAAAATTAGACGAGAACATCTCGTATGGTTTTTTCCGCTTTATCCTTCTCACATCACCTCCCCACTCAAGGAGCCTGATGGCCTCCATGTTGGGGTGGCTACGTTTTATCTCTTCACAGTTGGTGTATAATGTCGCCATTATTACCTCAATGCTTTCTATTCCGAGCTCTCGCCTAATATCCGTGTCTCTCTCGTACCACCTGGCTCCTGCCATTTGTCTTCATATTTTGTTTTGTATTCCCTAATATTCCCTATTTCAATTTGGTTGATATTGGACTCAGCCGCGTATGCCCACATCTGACAGCCGTATGCCCAAATTGGCCTTATCATGGTTTTATACAGCAGCAGTATTTTACTATGTAAGTTTAATTTTGACTGACGTCCAAATAGCCATAACGCTTCTTTGTGTTTCATCTCTATCTTTCTTCTTCTAGCCAGAGCGAATTATGGTTTCCACCTGTTCGCGTCACGGCGCACAGTGGTTTGAGTCAATGGGCGAGATGTACAAAACCTCGTAACTTTTGACCACGAGTGAGGACAAAGATAAAGCTTGGTGGACTTTTAGGTATTAGTAAGTACTATTCTTGGATGCAATTAGAATTTTTAAATTTTGATCAGGAGAGCGGGGGGAGGGGGGACTCCAGTGGGGCAGTTGCAAGGGTCTGAAATGTTGTGTTTTTTATACAGAAAATGATAGTACTTGATAAGCTGAGAACAATGGTGCCTTTGGTTTTTTCCTAAGT
The DNA here is from genome assembly GCA_011764245.1 of Trialeurodes vaporariorum. Classification (NCBI taxonomy): domain Eukaryota; kingdom Metazoa; phylum Arthropoda; class Insecta; order Hemiptera; family Aleyrodidae; genus Trialeurodes; species Trialeurodes vaporariorum. The sequence continues at coordinate 61,593,294 of VMOF01000111.1, read as the reverse complement.
GTCTTGGTTTTGGAGATACACACGTGTAAACTTACAAAAATTATAGAATCATGATTTATCATAAAACTTCAAATGGACTTTTAAAAAAAAAGCTCGAAAAGGCTTGTTGGGATCTCGACGGAAATTAACTCCGTAAAGGGTCTAGTTTATGCCTACTACCAGCAATTTTTGCTCATTTTTCCGCTAAAAGAGATATTTTCCGTTTTTCAAGCCGCATTTCAGCATCAATTTCTAAAATCGTTATAGAAGGCAGTTTCTGTGATTTGGCAACAATGGCATTGATCTAAACATATCATTTGAAGAGGATCAATTATTTATGAGAGGAATAATGGAGTGTGGTCATTCGAGAATCGATTTTTTTGTTTGAAGAAGTGTTTTGCACCTGTTAAAAGAGTGTTTTAGTGTGTGTGAACTCATCAACTCAAACTGCTCGTGTGTAGTGACGTCACTACGCGGAATTCCCATTTAAAACAATGTATTTTGGGCCAAAATCTCATCTCCGGAAAAATAAGACTTAATTAGAAACCAACGGCATCTTTGTTTTCTGCTCATCAAGTACTTCCATTTTCTTCATAAAAAACAACATTTCAGACCCTTGAAACTGCCCCATTGGGCGATTTGGGTTTTCAGCGCTCGTTTTCACCCTGTTGAATATGTGGTTGTTTTAATGCTAATATTTTTGGATATATCAATAATACTTTGTAGGATTGTAAATACTACTAATAACAACCTTAAGGCAAGCTTAGGATAGCGAAAACACCCGAGGAATGGAGGGGAGGGGAGCAGTTTGAGTTGATGAGTTCACACACACTAAAACACTCTTTTGACAGATGCAAAACACTCTTTCAAGCAAAAAAATCGATTCTCGAATGACCACACTTCATTATTCCTCTCATAAATAATTGATCCTCTTCAAATGATAAGTTTAGATCAATGCCATTGTTGCCAAATCACAGAAACTGCCTTCTATAACGATTTTAGAAATTGATGCTGAAATGCGGCTTGAAAAACGGTAAATATCTCTTTTAGCGGAAAAATGAGCAAAAATTGCTGGTAGTAGGCATAAACTAGACCCTTCACGGAGTTAATTTCCGTCGAGATCCCAAAAAGCCTTTTCGAGCTTTTTTTTAAAAGTCCATTTGAAGTTTAACTATCATGATAAATCATGATTCTATAATATACGTACGAACAATGAAGAAAATGGCAACCCTGGAAAAAAGGTAGAAATAATTTAGTGGTAAAAATGTATTCAACATAACTTTAATAAATTCCTCCATGATCCCTTTGTCACCAAAACCTTAAACTTTCATCCACTTTTTGACAAGGCTCAACAGCACTGAAGCGGAGCACATATGCCACGACGCGTCATGTGGCGCGATCTTTGGATCGTCTTTGCGACACGTCCGAACATGCTATCTGCTCAACTGTCATGAATTAGTGACCACTGTACACCCCTAAACACCTTAACATCGTCAAAAACACTAAAACTGATATTCAATTTTAAGGGTTTTTACCATTAATCAAAGCACTGTGCGGCCGCGGCGAGGTGCCCGAGAGAGGTGGTTTTTTTGTAACCTAGTTGACCATTTCAGCGATCAACCATAACCCTTTCTCTACCTTCCTCTAATTTCCATGTTTAAATCCATCCTTCAACTCTAACCCAATCAGAAGAAAGTAACTCAGGTGCGACAGTATTGATGCCACCCATACTGGTTTAAATACTGGTTGTGGGTGGCACCCCTGCTGCTGCACGGTGGAGCCAGGTCTAGACAGTCTTGCTCAAGTCGTCGGCAAAGATACGTCTATATTCTCTTTGTGAAGTAAGTTTTGAAAAAGCTCTAATTTTGGTTCTCTTTAATTTTTTTCCACCTTTCCTTCTTCAACTCAAAGTTCTTCGAAATATGTTGTGCCCGGGTTCCTCCACATGTGCTCACCCCAGGCCACATTTTTTTTCTCGGTTTCCCGGCCTGCGAGCCCGGGCTTTCGCGAGTCGTGGAAGGGTCGGAAGGGGAACAAATAGGGGCACGGTTCCTGTCCAATGAATGAAAGCCCACTCTAGGGAGGGGCGTGAAAAGGACCCAACCTGTCGCATTCGGGGAAGTCTCGAAACGACGGATAGTACGTAGCTCGGGGCTCGATACCGTATAGCCTGTGGTACCTAACACGATTGGAAGCTTTGTGTTGGGTCAGGCCGCGTTGCCGTACCGTTACAGTTTTGTGGGACGACTGATCATTATTTGAATACATACTTTTTGATTTTTACTTTCTCACTCTAATGAAATTAGAAAAAATTGAGAAAATATTGCAATGGCGCAGAGATTTTTGATACATTTTGTTTCGATACTTGGCCCGCTGCGACTAAGTAAATCATGATAATTATAAAATAATTGGCTCTTATCATGCCTAATACTATCCTAAAGAACATCCATCCATGACATTTCAATATTTCTTAACCCTATGGGGTAGAGAGGGGTAAATGCACAAAATTTCTGTGGCGTCTGTCTGTGGCGTCTGTCTGTCCGTCTGTCTGTCCGTCTGTCTGTCTGTAGTCAAGAACGTGAAATCCAGCATAACTCTTGAACCATTGATCCATATGCATCCAAATTTTGCAGAGATGTTGCTTTTAACATTCCCCAGAAGGATTTTTTTTTTTTTTTAAATTTTAATTTTTAGGTTAGTTATGGATGAAAATGGTTTCCATTAAAATCAATGGGAAAATGGGTCAAAAAAGAGAAAAATTTAAATATTTAAAATATGGATCTTTGGATTTGGAAGAAAATTTGCAAAAACATTCTGCAACCAGCCCACAGTAAAATTAACCCCTTACAGTTCAACAAAATAACCCTTAAGACCGTTTAAAAAATTAATTTAGGTTGTTCGATCCAAAAAATGGAATAAAAGAGAAATTAGTCTTGTTACTCAGAGTCAATTACTAAAGGCTGGATGAATCTTGATGAAACTTTGTATAGGTACACAATGTACTACCACAGTACTAACATATTTTCTTCACATTATCATCATAATAAATCCTTCGGACCGTTTCAAGGAACCATATAGGTAGGTGCGATTGAGAAAAAATTAGACAAATTAAGCAAATAAAAACATAATTTTACTCATTCAGATTATTTGTATTAGGTCCAATTAAGTTTAATTAAATCTGGCATGAACAATCTACCTACATTTAGTCTACTTTAGAAAGAACCTCTTATCATTACAATAAACAGCTCTTAAGACCATTTAAAAATCAAAATAGGGTATTCGGGCTAAAAAACAGAATTCAAGTGAAGAATCACTCTGAAACGTTGAACTCATAATCATTAATCGCTTGATGAATTTCGATGACTTTGTACACACAATATACTACCAAAATATTAAAATATTATCTCATACTGTCACCATAAACTACCACTAAGACCGTTTCAAGGAGCAACATAGGTGCGATCGAGCAAAAATCTTAAATTGGAATAATATAAGTATGACTCAATTGAGTTTGATGAAAAGTGATAAGAAAAAAGTTGGCAACCAGCCGAGGCAGATTTTTTTTTCCACATATAGCTACAATATACAACCCTACCGTTTAAGGAGGCAATATAGGTTCCATCAAACTTAAATATAGAATATACGGGTAAGGCTCAATAACTTTTAAATTTCATGTCCCCGGCAATTTTCAAGATTAATTTTTCATTGAGTACCCCAACTCTTTTTTTTATTATCAATAGGTGACCTCTGCGGACCTGTGTCATGCATTAAATTTGATTTCTGAGTGAAATTTTTCTCTTGGTGAATTTTCAAAGGGAGGAATTTTCCAGACGGTCCCGTGTCCCCAGCCCGAATTTTGAAGTTCCACATAATAAAATGCACTTAAAACGATTTTTTTCCACCAATCTGTACCCAGTGTAAGTTGTCGTATACCTTCAAGTTTTAGGTACAAATGGTTGTAGGGGAAAAATAAAATTATGTTGCTGAGCAGTGAGCGTTTTTATTTTGTCCCCAAGGTTTGTGATCCAGACGGTCCCGGCGTTTTTTTTCATGTTTTCGCGGGCGGCCGCACCGCAGCGCTGCGGTAGATTGTCAGCCTGAAGCTAAGGTGTGTATAGTGAGGCTACGTTCGTTTTAGGCGTGAAAATTATCTGTCAAAAGTTTCAACTGAGTGGATTTACTGACTTTAAAATCGATAAGTGTAACTTTTGGTCAAGCATACCTCTCCAGACTGTCCCTGCTGTTCATTTCCACTGTAATGTTTTCAGGAAGAAAACGAGGCTTGCTTATTCATCAGCATACCACGCTCGTCCAAAATCCCAATGTTAACGTTTCTAGATTATGTTGTCTTGCTAAAAAAGCGGGAAATTCGAACGAAATTCCAGACGGTCCCATTCCAGACGGTCCCTGTATTTTTCCCGACGGTCCCAAAACTTCAGATCTTTGTTTGGGACCGTCTGGAATCGTTTTTAAAGAGCTTGATTCTAAATGGGGGTTTTTTGCCCCCCCCCCCCCCCGCAGATTTTCCTGAAACTTTGTATTTTGATAGTACTTGATATAATTAGTCTTTTTTCAAATATATGTTTACTAAAAATAATTAGGGGGGAAGTTAGAGGGGGACAAAGTCCTACCTTTCAAAAATTCACAACTTTCGCGTAAATCATACGATTGAAACGCAGTTTTCGCCAAATATGCGAATTGTAAAACACTTTCGACTCATCTAAACCAAATTCAATTTCAATAATTTTTGACTTAGTTATCGTCATTTTTGTGATTATTAGGCCACTCAAAATTTACTTTGAGTGAAATAAAAAAAAAATAAATAAAAATAGTATTTTTTTATTTTGACTGGATTGAAATACGTTATTCCTCTTTAAATTGTGAGTAAAACGAGTCCAGGCAGAATGAAGTGATATTTTTTGTTGCGGAGTTATTCATTTTTTAAGCGAGCGAAAAACGAGTTTTTGAGGGTACCCATGAGCGTTCGATGGAGAGGTTCAAGTCAAATAAAAAAAAATTGTATTAGTTTGATTTTGATCAAGTTGAAGTACGTGATTCCTTTTTAAATTCTGCGTAAAATGGACCCAAACAGAATGTGGGGCAATTTTTTGTTGCAGAGTGATGCACGTTTTAGTAAGCGAAAGTCAAGTTTTTGAGGCTACCAACGACTTTGAGCCTCTCCGTAGAACGCTCGTATTTTGCTTACGAAAATGCGCATAGCTCCGAAACAAAAAATTGCTCCAATTTCTGCTTGGGCTCATTTCACGCAGAATTCAAAGAGAAATAATATTTTTCAATTTGATAAAAATAAAAAAATACCATTTTTTTTATTTGACTCGAACCTCTCCATCGAACGCTCCATACTTCAAACTTGACACAGTTTTACCGTCAAAGATTATTATATTTTTTTAAACCAAAAGTTCCATTTAGTTTGTGAAAATTTAATGTTTAAATACGTTGAAATAAATTAATTTTGTTCACTTTTTTCAACCAGTTGTTCATTTACATTTCACTTAGATGACCCACCAAATCATAAACGATCAAAATTTAGGTGATGAAAAAATCCAAAAGTTTTCATATTATGCGGTGTTTTAGATGTGAGAACAAAGAAGTGGGCTCATGGCTTTGATCCATCCGTCCCGAGTACCTATGCTTCCAGACGGTCCCGGAAAGTCCAGACTATCTCGACACGTTCAATCTCACATCTAAGACACACCGAAGAAGAAAACGACGAGAAAAGAGGGGGAAATCATAAAAATATAATGCCTATAAAGAGAATAAAATAGTAGATGACCGGTCTTAGTGATGTAAACAAGAGTGAAATGAAAGTTTCTGAGTGAAAACTAAAAAAAATTAGTTTCTTCACAATTATTTCACTTATTTTGTTCCTCTACTTCAAAATTTACAAAAATTATGGTTTGTGCCAATGTTATTAGGGCTTAGATAAAAGTCGGGCCATTTTCCCATCAGTTTCAGTCTTAAGTAACTTTTTTGTATGCATAAAATGGAGAAAGGGACGATCTGGAAAAATTCGAGTAATTTCCACTTCATTCTTGAAAAGTAAGGATTTCACGTTTCATTAAGCTCGACCACTGGCAAAACATTGAAGTAGAGTATATACTTGAAGAGAAAATGACTTCACTGATCCTTAAATCAAAAATTCATTTTTTGAAAATGTCTAGTCCAGAATCTAAAAGTTATTGAGCTTTACCCATACATGTAACAGTAAATTTATAGAAACGAGTCAATCAAAATTGAGACTTTGTACACACTGTCTACCAATCTAAGTATATCTTTAAAAGAGGCTTAACTACTGTGATTAAAAAAAATATTTTGAAGATCTGCAAGGAAAAAAGGAAATCAAAAATTCTATTAATTGAAGAAATAACAAGAATGAATGTAGATTTCTAGAATAAGCGATAAAAACTAAGGGGGAAAAAGAAACTCATAAAACAAATAGATAATGAATGTAACGAAGAAGTTAAAACCGAGATGAAAATATTTTATTGTCCATAATCACTCTTAAAACAAGTTGAAATTAAAAACATAATTTGAAATTAGGAATCTCAAGTGGCCTTCAAAGGTTAAAGTAGGCAACTATTCCTACAGCTGCTCTTTAAAATTGCGAACACTTCGGATTGACGGCGGTCTTTCGTCAATAGGTGACATGCATGGAGAACGTCAGAACTTGTTCCTTTCTTTCTCATTTTTTTTTCGTTCATGTTGTGGAGTGACAGTGTAAAGGGGGGGGGGGGGTGTCTGGGAGTCTCCCCCATTAATGTGAAAGATGGGAGGGGTGTCCTGGTCTCCTTATCATTTTAAAGAGGTTATGGGTCTCCCCCAAAATCCCAGAATATCAAAGGGGGGTCTGCGGGTCTCCTCCAGAATATTAAAGGGGGTCTAAGGGTCTCCCCCAGAATATTAAAGGTGGTCTGGGGGTCTCCCCCAGAATATCAAAGGGGGTCTGGGGGTCTCCCCCAGAATATCAAAGGGGGTTTGGGGGTCTCCCCCAGAATATCCAAGGGGGGTCTGGGGGTCTCCCCCAGAATATCCAAGGGGGGTTTGGGGTCTCCCCCAGAATATCCAAGGGGGGTTTGGGGTCTTCCCCAGAATATCCAAGGGGGGTTTGGGGTCTCCCCCAGAATATCAAAGGGGGTCTGGGGGTCTCCCCCAGAATATTAAAGGGGGTCTGGAGTCTGGAGGTCTCTCCCAGAATATCAAAGGGGGGTCTGGGGGTCTCCCCCACATTAAATTTGACGTAAGAAAGTGTTCGTAGGGTACTCCCTACAGTTTATTTTTATTGATGGTTTCCTTGAAAGACAGCAACCGTCGCTGTGATGTCTAATTCTTCAATGTTTCTTGCCTCGAAACTTTGCGGGAATCGTATTTCCGGGCTCTATCTGTCTGTGTAGACTAAAGGAGGAGGGAAACTTATATTGGTCTGCGCCATGAGACCGACGGACAGACGGACAACAATAATATTTTATGCATTTAGCCCTGCTTGTCATAAAATATTGAGAAATGTCGCCAAGTAATAATTCAACGTGTTCAAAGATAATATAAGGCTTGATAATAGGAAAATTTCATTCAATGAGTCAAGAGCAGGTGAACAGCGAACTTGTTAAAACTATTTTTCAAATTTCTATATTTTGTTTGAGCGTGGCTCTTTGAGTAGAGGCACTTTCGTTCACTATTTCAAAGAAACGAAATGAAAAGAGGATACAAAGCAATACCATGGGAAAATAATTATACAGGGTGTTAATAAAAATAGGTTCCACTCAAGTTATCTCGAAAACGGTTGCGAATTTCGAAAATCGCTAAAGCACGTACTTGTTCACTTATCTCGAGGGGTCACCTTTTAAGGGGGTCACCGATTTTTGGGCCTCTCCTGGGGGCCCCCAAGGGAAGCACCACCCCCTTAAATCCAATACTTCAAATGGGGACTCCCATGTTTTATTGAATGGTTCAAAAGAAGACAAAATGTTAAGACTTTCAGCTTAAACCGGAAGTCAATATCGTATTTAAGTTTCGATACATCGAAGTTCAAAGTTCGATATGGGCCCATTTTCAAAAATTTACAACTTTCTTTGAAATGATCCAAATTTAAAAAACTTTGGGTCCAAAATGCTCTACAGAGCAAGTCCTATTTAGAAAAAAATACAAACTCTCCGGAAAATTTACCCAAGGGGATTTTTTTAGCCCCTAAATATTTTTGAAAATATTGAAATTTTCAGAGGCTGTAAACAAAAAACGACTTCGAATTTCTGAAAACGCTGAAACATGGGTTCGCTTATTTTGAGGGGTACATCTTTTTAGGGGGTCAAAAATTCTTAGGCCCTCAGGGGGCAGGGGCGGGGGTCACGGCCCCCCCAAATTTGACAGTTTCAAATGATGATGTCATAAAACCCTACTGTATGATACATTGTTAGAAAGCACGTTTCAAGCCAAACATTTTGGCTCAAACCGGAAGTCGACACCGTTTTTTGTTCTCGAGATATCGAAGGTCAAAGTTTGATGTTGATCAAATTTCAATAATTAGCAGCTTTCATTCAAGGGATCGTAATTTAAATGAATAAATGAAGCTTAATTAATGAGGCCGCATATCAATGCGCTGTTGAGCATTTTAAGCTTCATCTATTAATTTAAATTACGATCCCTTGAATGGAAGCTGCGAATGATTGAAATTTGATCAACATCGAACTTTGACCTTCTATATCTCGATATCAAGCCCTTTTCAGAAAAAAATACGGCTTTGACGCAAATTTAGTCAAAGGTAGGATTTATCGCCCCGAAAATTTTTAACGTTTAGGCCCCTCAGGGGAGCCTATCTCAAAACCTCTATAAAAAGACCCCTATTGTGTAATACATCGATCAAAAGGGCATTAAAAACTGAGCATTTTAGCGCAAGTTAGAGGTCGATATCGTTTTTTACGTTCGAGGTATCAAATTTTGTAAATCTTAACTTTGACTATTTGTGACAAAGCCGTATTTTTATCTGAAAAGGGCTTGATTTTTGGATTATTTTGGACTCTTAGTTTTTTTAATTCCGGTATCTCAAATAGGTCCATATTAAACTTTTACCTTCGATTTATCGAAAACGAAAACCGATATCGACTTTCTAGTTGCGCCAAAAGTTTTAGAATTGCATGCCCTTACAAACGATGTATCACAAGATAGGGGGTGCCATTTGAAAATGTTGAGTTGGGGGTCAGTTACCTCCCTAAAAAGGGGGCCCCCAATATGTTGACACATTCAAAAGATAGTTCAATTTAAGTTATAAACATCCAGGGTCGGACTGGCCAGGGCCGCTAGGCCGCGATCGCGGCCTAAAGTTTCGCTTTTTGAGGCCCAAGGGGGCCCCGCAGGGGCCTTCGATGGGGCCCCCGAATGGATAAAATGGAAAAATTTAGGAATGAAAAAAAGAATAATGTATCAAAGAAGACAGTAAATAGATTACTCTAAAGGAAAACCATTGTAAGCTAATTATAATATTGCTTAATATAAGGATTGAAAATACATCAAGACTGGCCAAGTCCACTCTAGTCCAAGATGCGGACCGACATTTGGAAAATCTGGGGCCCCCGAACGTTTAAAAAAGGAGCTTTCGAATGGATTAAATCGGGGCCCCAATCGGGTGAAAAACGGGGCCCCCGGTCGGGTCAGAATGGGGCCCCAAACGGTTTAAAAACGGGACCCCCGAACGGTCAAAACGGGGCCCCTTAGTCCCCCAAAAAGTATCGAAAGAATAAACTAGGAAGAAAATAATAAATACTGGCAAGAAAAACGAAAAAATGGCAATTCGTGTAATTGCGAGCGAGAGGCGAGTCTTAGGAGTCTACCATTATGTCTTATATTTTTTAAAAACAAGTTTTCCTCTTTTCCTTCTTTTCAAAATCAAAACTTGCTAAAATGTTATATCTATCTCATAAATATTTACTCGGTTCTCTCACAAATGAAACCCTAAAAAACTCATTAAAATTGGGTTTTTAGGACGTAAAATTTTCAAAATTTCCCGGGGGAGGGCCCCCGGACCCCCCGTCATCACCTGGGGGGTATTCCATACCCCCCAGACCCCTCGGTAAGTGAGACACGTGAAAACAGATGGTGTCACTTTACCCCCCCCCCCCCCAAGAATGAATATCTAACTCCACCACCGAAGATAATAAGTTACTTTATCCTGGACTAGAAGCCGCAGCCGAGCATATGCTCTTTCTGATATTTAGGTGGGTTTAAAAAGGACCAAGAGAAGCCCACTGCGATCTGGATCCTTTAATAAGTACGTAACAATTAAAAAATAAGAAACAGAGAATTTTAATTATCAGTTGAAAAATAGCGTAAAAACTGTTTCGTTTTTAGTTAATTTTTAAAAAATGGTCTGAGGGGGGCCCAAAAATGGAGGGAGGGCCCCCAAGTTGACCGAGCGGCCCAACATTTAGAGAGCCAGTCCGACCCTGTAAACATCCCCCCCCCCAAGTTGGGTTCGTATGTCTGCATCTGTTCAAAAGTTATGGAGGGGTACCGGGACTTTTGGCCCACCCTGTATTTATAAGATACACATTTAATACGCAACCAAATCATGAATATGTAGATATTACTAAGGATTTTTGCATTTTTAATGCCATATTCGATACGGATTAAATAGTAGTATTTCTTATGTATGTTTGCTACTACGGCTCAAGCATGTTCGGTCTAGTTTGTTAGAAACCTTGCCGTCTTTCGGTACTGGATGCGTTTGCGTTTAGTAAAGTCGGCAAATTAGTTTAGTTTGATAGTTATTTCGGCTAGTAAATAATTTTAATTATTTTCAGTATTTTGCAATGTTCTTTTTCATTCGAAGGCATATAAAGAAGTCGCAGGACGCAAAATGTGGTGAAAAGGGAGGATGCCAGGGTGGGTCGACGTAATCATTTCATTTTTGGTCAGAAACTGGCCTACGACGATGGCCGTTAAGGTGGGAGCATTGTCATGATGGAAGAATCACTATCACACGCTGCCACGAATCGAACAGAGTTACGTAGTCGCTTCAAAACCCCTGAATGGAAGTCTTAATTCACGCCTGAATTCCTTCCGTATGGTCCAACAATGAATTAAGACTTCTATAGGGGGTTTGAAGCGACGACGCAACTTTAAGCAGCAAAAATGGTCCAAATTGTGGACAGCGTGTGAGTGATTCCTCCATTATGGCAATGTTCCCACCCAGACGGCCATCGACGTGCGTCAGTTATTGACCAAAAATGCAATGATTTCGTTTCCCAAACTGCCCTATTCACCAGATTTTGCTCCCTGTGACTGCTTTTTATGCCCTCGAATGAAAAAGAACATGAAAGGAAAGTATCCTAACCTATAATCCGTCCGGCAATAATCTTAAGATTAGGATCAGAGAAACATCTAAATGCGACATCTACCAAGGATACGTGCATTTTTTGTGCATTCAAGATAAGCATGGCCAGCTGCAATGCTGTATATTCATACAACCAACCTTACAATATCAATGATTACAAGCGAAATAGTGTGTAAGTAATGAATCATATATGGGACGAATTTTCCATAAATTTGCATATCATTTGCATATCATCTGCATACATGATGAATACAATATTCTAACGTTGATGATACATTGACAATGTTTAAACAAAACAATAATGGTCCCAATACATACTGACCTCTGCGGAACTCCAGATAAAGAGGCTCTCCAACCAGATGAGGATCCAAAGTCATCCTTGACGCATTGTTGCCGATGACTCAGGTAAACACGAAACCGTTCCAGCACACCTGTAGACAATTTTAAATACCTGAGTTTAACAAGCAGTATTAGATCAAGATACTACAAAGTCAAAGGCTTCTGAAAAATCAAAAGATACCGCAATGGGTCTTTTCTTTGATGGGTCGTAGCCATCAGCTATGATCCGTAAAACCACGCATTTCCTCCGTAACTTTAAGGAGAGCTGTTACAATACAATGATATATTTTAAAGCCGGATTGAATTGGGGCCCTCAGAAGAAATGACGCGGAACACTTCTGAACAAGCTGAAGAAAAGTTCTCACGTTCTCACGGCACCTGCTCATTGCTCAATCGTATTTTAAGTTTTCGAAATATTCGCGATTGAAATCTGATAGTTTTACTAGAGAATCCTAAAAGTACCTGCTCAGTTTGCCCGGCTTGATACGCCTTTCGTCGGTGAATTTCGCTTGTGTGCGTAAGAGAGCTGGGACAGCCCGGCGCACAGTGTGTCCACCTGTGGAAAAAACCCCCCAACGTGACATTCACGCTTTCAAGGAAACAAATACATGAAAATATTCCTCAAAGTACGTAGAATATCGCTGTAAAACTGTTTTTGGGGGAAACAATTTTTTCAGGCCAAATAAGGGCTCCTAAAATTTATCACTATAAAGGTTTGAAAAAAGTGCGTTTTCAACTGTCACTTTTACTCAAAATTTGAAGTGTGTAGAAAAAATCTTTTTTAACAGAATTTTCAGTGCTTAAACTACGTACTATGAGCTATCTTTTGATACCTAGTTTTTTGAAAAATAACAAACCACTCTCCTTTTACTCACACTTAAAATTGAGAGGTCTAAAAGTCAAAATTTTGAGTTTCCCTGAGACTTTTGGAAGTTAGCTCCACGTGCCTCCGGTTTGATTCTTCAATTAATTGGAAGCTCATACTATATAGTACATCTCCTGAAAAAATCTTTTGCACATATCATCAGTAGCGCACCGAGAGTTTCTTCATCTCTCTCTTTTCTCCATTAAGAAACGTATGTTAGACAAGGATGGACAAGGGGATAAAACCCCCTCCTTCTGTCCTTTTCCTACTCATACATTCAAATGGGAAATGAGAGAGATGGAAGATATCCTGGTTGCGCCAGTGGCACATATTTGCACATCTCTGAGATACGCGCATTTTAAGTTGAAAAGTGAGCGCATGAAAACGCATGAAAATGACACCGGCCGGGTCTACAACTAGAGCGGCGCACGGCGCACTATGTGATGTTTTACCCAAAAAGTTGGCAGAGACGGTTTTTACCGTCCAAATGACTTGAAATTAGGTACCCGGGGGTATTTTTAAGGTTGTAAGAGGAAATGTCCGATGAAAAATGTCCAACTACAGGAACGTCCAATGTAAAAATGTCCAATCATAAAATGTCCATGAAATTTGGTCCATGAGCAAAATTGTCCAGTACCCAATGATGTCCTATGTAAGAAATGTCCACCTGAAGAAAAGTTCTAAAACATTTTTGTCCGGTATGTGAAAAAGTCCAGTCATAGAAACGGAAAGTTAGGTTGGGGTGGGTTGTACGTAGAAGTGACGAACAGGAACCGGCATTTTCAATTTACAGCTTCATTTTTAAAGAAGTTGAAAGGTTTGCAACTGTTTGTAAATTTTTCCAGAAACTTATTACTTCCAAAGGTTTCCATGGTAGTTCTTCAAAAAACATATTGGACTTCAACAATGAGTTTTCATGAATGTTTGAACTTGCTTGATTCATACCATAGGGCGAGAAGTTGAAGTTTATGGTCACTCGCTTAAGGGAGGCAGTGAGTTTTATGCAGTTTTTTGGGTTTTTCGGTTGGGGGGGGGGGGCAGAAGGGCCTTCTGATGAGGCCTCAATAAGTTGAGCAAAAAGAAAATGTCAAAATTTCGATTTTTTTTTTTTTTTTTTTTTTTTTTTTTTTTTTTTTTTTTTTTTTTATTATTATTTTATTTTGCTCAAATTACTAGGAGCCTCATCAGAAGGCCCCCCTCCCCAACGGGTAAAATCGACGGATAGGCCCAAAAACGCGTAGAAATGCCCGAAAAATCCAAAACACTACATAATCCACTGCCTCCCATGAGCGGCTATTGCTCGATCGCAAGGTTCGGAAATAGTTCAAATTGGACCTAATTCAGATTTCCAGCCGATAGCGTGGACTTTTTTTAAGGCGGGTATTTCTTACATAGGACATTATTCGGTACTGGACATTTTTATTCATGGACCAAATTTCATGGACATTTTATGATTGGACATTTTTACATTAGACGTTCCTGTATGGACCTTTTGTCATTGGACATGTCCACTTTCTACCATTTTTAACGCTGAATTCAAATTTTGCATCAGTTTGTCAAAATTCGGAAATCCAAGATGGCTGCAGACAAATTTTTCCTCTAATTCGTCGGCGGCCATCTTGGATTTTAGAATTTTGAAAAACTGATTCGAAATTTGAATTCAGCGTTAAAAAATACCCCCCGATACCAAAGGACACCGCACACATTTTTTGGAAATGGGCTTTCGGTGAAATTGCCTGAAACTTTAATATGATGTTTTTGAGGCCATTCAGAGCAAAAGCTCTCACGGGCCCAACAAAATCGTAGGAGCCGTTTTCGAGGTATCGAAGGTTAAAGTTTTGGCGGGAAAATTGAATTTTCGAATATACGCGCTTATTAATGATACAAACTCGGCAAAAATTGAATATTAGGGGTATTTCTATGCGCTCTTTTCATTCCAGGTGTTAAAAATAACCGTAAACCTCATCCAAGGGGGTTAGGGGGGTTTATGAGTTTTTTCAGGTTTTCGGTGGTATCGCGGATCGCAGATGAGGTCCGAATAGAGCAAAAGTTGGGTTCTGGGTGATTTATTAGGAGCTCCTTTCATCCCTGGCATCGAAGAGAACCCTAAGCCTCATCCAGGGGGGGGGGGGGGTTGTTGTTTTGTAACCCCCCCTCCACTTCCCCCTTGGATGAGGTTAGAGTTCTCTTCGATGCCAAGGATGAAAAGAGCACCTAATAAATCACCCAGAACCCAACTTTTGCTCTATTCGGACCTCATCTGCGATCCGCGATACCACCGAAAACCTGAAAAAAACCCATAAACCCCCCTTACCCCCTTGGATGAGGTTTACGGTTATTTTTGACGCCAGGAATGAAAAGAGCACCAAAAAATACCCCCCAAACCTTATTTATGTGCCATTCGGACCTCATCTGCGATTGATACCACCGAAGACGTGAAAAACCCATAACCCCCCCCCCTATCCCCTTGGATGAGGTTTAGGGTTATTTTTGACACCTGGAATGAAAATAGCGCCTAAAAATACCTCTGATACCCAATTTTTCCACGTTTGTATCATTAATAGGCGCGTAAATTCGAAAATTCAATTTTCCCGTCAAAACTTAAACCTTCGATATCTCGAAAACGGTTCCTACGATTTTGTTGGGCCCGTGAGAGCTTTTGCTCAGAATGACCTCAAGAACATCATATTAAAATTTCAGGCAATTTCACCGAAAGCCCATTTCCATAAGATGTGTGCGGTGTCCTTTCAAGTCATTTGGACGGAGTTGCCAAATGGAACTCGACTGACTGAAAATTGACCCTCCCCCCTCCATCCTTGAAAGCGACATACGACAATACCATTCGGCTGATAGGCGTTTAACTATAAGAAATACGATACCTGAAAGTTTCAACGTTTAATTCGCACTCCTGAAAAAGTTACGGGTTTTTTTTTCCCCAAAATGAGCGTAAAACGCAACACCGTGCGGCGTCCGGCACCGACAAAATGAACGCGCGGGGGATCAAGCGGAAAGAACTGAGCTGGTGCCTACTTGAAATTTTCGTGATAAAATGTCGGATTCGGCACACGATCATGGTCTATATACTTGGCTCCATTTTACCGATAAAACGCCAACTTCAATCGCGAATATTTCGAGAGCTTAACCCTAAACAGACCACAGTTTTGATAAAAAGAACGTCACTCATCCGTTAATATTGGGAGGGTAGTGAACTGTTCGTCCTCGGGAGAGTTGGAATTGCCTATACGATAATTTGAAGGCGCTGGAACAAAACCTTGTCTTGTATTGCCTACGTCCGAAATCGCGTTTATTTTGAATCATCATACTGCGGCGCAATATGAAATAGACAGGAGGAGAAAAACTAGTAAACTCGGGCTTGGCCCATAAGAGGTTAAACCATTGAGCTGGTACCGTGCACTGAAAAAACAGCTATCGTAAGATTTACCATAATTCAGTTTAAATTTTCGACAATCCAAGAAAACTGTAAATTTTACGTTTTCCATGGTTCGAGTTCAAGGTGTCTTGGTTAAAATTTAACCATATTTTCTTGGATTGTCGAAAATTTAAAACCAAGTTAAGGTCAATCTTATACAAGAGTGGCTTTTCAGGCTTTTTTCAGGGGGTGAATAAAAATTCCAAATGAGTTTATGGCAGTTCGACTTCCATATTATTCACGCGCGCTGGAGCGGATTCTATGCTGCATATTCTTGTGCCTCTATTTAAATTTTGTTTAAGGAATGCTGTTGTTTCTGGAATGTGGGAGAGAGCTGCGGTTAGACCTATCACTAAAATCAAGACCCGCTGCTGTGACCCAATAGCTGTTTTTTCAGTGTGAGAGCTTTTTCTCAATCAATCTGCTGAATCTAATAATGCCAACTACACATCAAAAATATATCGGGGACCATTTTCCATAAGAAGTGTGTAGGATCTTTTCTTAAGATCGGTCGTCATTTGAGCATGGAATAGCCTTTTCAAGACCTTTAAAAATGTGCATAATAGACTGATGGGTCAAAAGTCATTAGTCACCTACAGATTGAGGGGTCTTGATTTTAGTGATAGGTCTAAAAGCAGCTCTCTCCCACATTCCAGAAACAACAGCATTCCTTAAACAAAATTTAAATAGAGGCACAAGAATATGCAGCATAGAATCCGCTCCAGCGCGCGTGAATAATATGGAAGCCGAACTGCCATAAACTCATTTGGAATTTTTATTCACCCCCTGAAAAAAGCCTGAAAAGCCACTCTTATCTCTGTAGGAGAATCTGACTTTTCCAGCAAGTAGAAAAAAGAAGACTTATAAATGAAGATGGGATCCGGGCGAGGAAAAGAAGTGAACTGCCAATTAAAGTCATCTTAAGAATTAAAAGGACGGTATCCTAAATGGTCGATTTTGACCCCCACGGGGAGCTATCTGAAAAATTTCGAGGGACGACCCCTACTGAGTGATAAATCAATCGAAAAAACGTAACAAACTGAGCATTTTGGCGCAAACCGGAGGTCGATATCAATTTTCACATTCGAGATATCGAATGTTGAATGTCACTTTATACAGATTGCAAAGTCTTCAATGTAAAATTGATATCAACCTCCGGTTTGCGTCAAAACGCTCAGTTTGTTACGTTTTTTCGATTGATTTATCACTCAATAGGGGTCGTCCATCAGAATTTTTCAGATAGTCCCCTGTGGGGGTCAAAAACGTTAAAAATGTTTGGGGGCTTTAAAATCAAATTTTGACAAAATTTTTGTTATAATGGAATTTTTTTCTGAAAAATTCTTGCTTTATAGCGTATTTTAGACTCCTTGTTTTTTAAATTCCAACTTTTCAAAGAGGAGTAATGATTTTTTGAAAATGGGCCCAAATCGAACTTTGACCTTCGATATATCGAATACGAAAAACGATATCGACCTTCGGTTTGTACCAAAAGTCTTAAAATTTTACCCTCTTTTTGATTATTAAATCATTCTGTTAAAGCGGTCTGTGCGCGTGGCTCAATACCGGCTCATATTACGCTCCGAGCACCATTTCATACGGAGGCGCTAGATTTGAAAAATCATAACTCGGCAACGAATCATTTCTTCAGCATGCGGTTTGCACTATCTAGTAGCAAATTTTGTCTAGTTTTCTTTTAAAAATAATTCGTCATGGTCTGTTGATTGCTTTAATCAATACTTGCAAAAAACAAAACAATCGATTTTCAAAAAATCGAAACAACTTCGATCAATGGATCTAAAATTGAATGCAGACAACTTTCTGTTACATCGATCGAAAGCTCTTTGCAAGATCTATCTTTTCGCCAAAAGTTCATTCGAATAGCTTCATCCGTTAAAAAGTTATGGGCACTTAAAGGTCCCAACTTTGACCCCCCCTCCCCCGCGTTCCCTTAGGCCTTTATAAAATAGTCCAGATTCTGAACCCTGAAATCACCCTCTATCACGCCTGAAAACATCTTGCATTTTTCTCTTTGGGCCAAAATCGACCATTTTGGATACCGTCTGCGTCTTTTCGATTGTTTAGGAGGTCAAGTACCACTATAGCTCCGACATTTTTCTGAAACTAATGCGTGGTCATGCGCCATCGTGAAAAAGAGATTTTTAATGTCTATACTTGAAGTTTTGGATAACTGTTTTGACCCAAGTCTGCGAGACAAGTTTCTTTACGAGATTGCCAATACCGGGTTTTTTAGACCCGCATTTAAAGAACACGTGTTAATCGCATTTTTGAACAATGTTTAATGTTTTTTTTTTTTTTTTTTTTTTTTTTTTTTTTTTTTTTTTTTTTAATGGTAATTCATACAACGCAATACTCCTAAAGACAACATCGCATCACCAGCACAACATCTTATGTCAAGACGCCTAAAGTGTAACCTGCCTACCATCGCTAAATTCTTGAAACCATAAACTGTAAACTTTCAACAACATATGGAAGCTATTGAAATTAGAGAAGCCAAATACAAATATTACTATATGATCAACACGCAACGTCACTCCTCCTCTTCACCCAGAAGACCACATTCTTTTTGAACTACAACCTGACTCCGAAAGGATCCCAAGAAAAATCATCAGAGCCGATAAAATTTGCTCGTACATCATCGAAAATCATGGTAAACTCTATCGACGAAACTGGAAATTCATGTTAACACCAAAGTCAATTTTGAAAATTCCTCCGACTGAAACTCCAATTTAACCTGTCGTGAAGGAATTGTTTGCTCCTGTAATGCCACCCTCTTTTCATAAATCTAAATTAACAGTGATTCGTAACAGAAGTCCTAGCCGCCTTAGTTCCCCTGTAATTTCTACGTTACGAACTATGAGTCAATCAGCTTCATCGCCTGCAGTTCCAAGTTCAAGTTCAGAATCTCAATTCTCAACGCCCATCTATTTTGTTGTTTTTTTTTCATCAATGAGTCAAATACAAAGTTAATCTCTAGTCAGTCATGTCAGTCAAAGTTTGTTATATTTGTTATAAAAAAAATAAATAAATAAATAAAAAATAAAAAAAAAATATAAAAAAAAGTGTTACCTACATTATCTGATCTAATGATCATCAGGTATATTCTGTAGCTCCATATACTCAGCGCTGGATTTACACTTTTGCCGCCCATGTGCCACCTGACTACACTAAATTAATCAGATTTTCGAGGTGATAACAACGCAGTGAATCTACAGCGTTGTTTTGAGCACAAAATTCAGCTCTAAGCTTGGTCTCCGATGAGCCTAAAGGCGACGCGATGACACATCTCCACGGAGTCGAACTACACGCGAAGGATCTTTCGACTGCTTTCATGCAACAACAAAAAACAAAAACAAAAGAAAAACCTAGGTAAATTTGCCACTCCCAGAACCTGCCACCGTGGGCCACGGCCCATGTAGCCCATGCCTAAATCCTGCACAGGATTCAAAAGACATGGAAAACCCTTGAGGGCGATCGACTCCATTCGCCAAGCTGAAGCGATAGAGGGGTCAAAAGTGGGGTTTTGGTGACATCACCTTTTTGCCCATGTTTAAGACTCATGAGCTGACATGCATGAATGAAAGAGCCTCAGATGCTAAAGATATGAAAACCCTTGAGGGCGATCGACTCCATTTGCCAAGCTGAAGCGAAAGAGGGGTCACAAGTGGGGTTTTGGTGACATCACCCTTTTGCCCATGTATATATGAGTCAAGAGTTGATATGCATGAATGATAGAGCCTCAGATGCAAAAGATATGAAAACCCTTGAGTGCGATCGACTCTATTCGCCAAGCTGAAGCGGAGTTTTGGTGAGGGTGACATCGTCACGAAGGATGTTATCTTTCGACACCTCTGATGCAACAAAAAAAAACAAAACAAAACAAAACAAAACAAAAGAACCTAGTGAAATTTGCCGCTCCAAGAAATCTGCCGTCGTGGGCCACGGCCCATGAGGCTCATGCCTAAATACGGCGCTGCATATGCTGGCCACGCTTGGCAACCATGTCTTTAACCTATAGTATGGAATGTCTTTTGTCTTAAAATACGCGTGTATATACGTTATACACGCCTACATTCGTTACCTAAGTCCTGTTTTTCTAGTCATTCATCACCAAATATCATTTTTTTATCATTATCATTTTCTAAGTCAATCATTACTTAATCATAACAATTTTGTCGCTCCTCAAGAAAGTGTAGTCTACATTTTAATTAAAAAGGCGACTAAAAAATTCGAAGTGAGAATAGGCATTTATGTATTCAAAATCTTAGAACGCGCCCTTCTAGAATTTTAATACAATAAATAAAGTTGGGAAGGGGAGGGTGGCACATTAGTCTTAGAATCCGCCTATTCTTTCATTCCATTGAAATAATGCCGGGTGCATAGAAAGATCGAAGAGGAAAAGTAAAAGTAATACTGAGAGCAGTGCAGAGCACTTGTATGTTGAATGCATTTTCGAGTCGTAGGAAGTTGAAAAAATGAAGATGAGAGCATTCGTAACATGCCTCCTCGCGGCTCGCCCCAACTACAATTTTGATTAACTTTGGATGATTAATTGGTGTAGATTGAAAGATGGGAGAAAAATTCGCAAATTAATATAGGTGTAAATGCTGGAAATATTTGAAAAATTGTTGGCGTATCCTAAGTGTCTTGACTCAAGTTGCACCTCTTGTATACAGCAGTACTTATCACGTGACTTGAGTATGTGGGTAGGTAAGGTTAAGTTAAGAAGTCTCCCGTAGGTCCGAAAATGCCCCCCTTTTGAGTACTGCCCCCCAAAGTTTTAAAAAATGTATGGTTTTTTTGAAATAACGACACTCGTTATGAACCAAATGTTATAAAAATTGGTATCTCCAAGTAATTTTACGTGTAAAATCCATTAATAACCTCGAGAAAATCAGAAATTCAATATAACTGTACTTTTCAGGCAATCTTGTACCTTTTACGACATAAATTTTAAGTTACGGATTGAAAGTTTCAAAATAAATTCCTAAATCAGATGGTATTGAATCTTAGAAGGATTTTTGGTCTCTCGCATTTTTTCGATACAACGCGTTTTAAGCGAGGTAATGGCTGCGCAACGTAGAAAGTTAGCGCTTTTACCATGGTGAGTGGCAGTATGTAGGTATGCAATCCGCCGCACCACTATGCTGCAACTTGGAGCCGCCCGGCCATAGTAAAAGCTCTGACTTTTCCACGTTAGATACAAACCGAGGGACAACTTTCCTCCTGCTGCTATTCCCTTCCTGCTCGTGCATTTGATTGACAGAATGTGTAATGAGTTACTGTATATCATCTACACTGAATAAACTAGACACCGTAAATTACGGTGTCCAATACCGTATCGTTTTTTCAGTGTAAAATGGATTGAATATTTACTGTACACCTACCATCTAAAATAGATTTAGGTGCATGGTAGTTCACTACACAAGCAACTTACAGGAAGCAAAATTCCCGATTCTTTTTCCTCTCCAACTCAGCCAAAAATGAATATTAGGTCGTGACCTGTTAAAATCCACTATCTAAACAAGCGGTCAAAATTTCAAGTTCGAATCTTCAGTGGTTCTCAAGAAAGAGCTCCAAAAATTCCCAAAAGTAAAAGTGCAATTTTTGTCCAAGACTGATTTTAACCCTTTACAGACCAGGTTTGATCAAAGGAACGCCACTCTTCCGTTAATATAGGGAGGGTAGTTAACTGTTCGTACTCGGGGGAGTTGGAATTGCCTATACGATAATTTGAAGGCGCCCGAACGAAACCTTATCTCGTAAGTGTCTACATCCAAAATCGCGCTTATTCTGAATCATCATACTGCGATGCAATGTGTAATAGACTATAGACGATAAAAACTATTAAACTCGGGCTTGGCCTGTAAGAGGTTAAGAGATCATCAAAATGTTTGGGTACTTCCGATAGTCCAAGAACTTTGATATTTGGGACACATATGCAATTTAGATCCAGATGAAAGGAAAACTTCCGAATATTGATTTTCAAATGATTTTTTTCATATTTCTGAACCTTCAGAATTTAAATTTTTTCAAATCTTCTTGAATTATATTGATTCTAGTACCATATGAAAGCTTTTGTCGAGCTAAATCCGAATACATGGTGCATTACAGGGTTTTACACAAAGTGGAAGGTGTGAATCCAGAAAAACCGGGCAGATTTTTTTCGGGATTGGCGGCTAGCAGCGGCGCGACGGAGATGCAGAACAAATGCGGCTGGAAAACAGTGAGAGTTCCTGAGTTGCGTTGAGATACACCGTCGCGTCGCGTCGCGTTACAGGCGGTGTTTCTCAAATTTCCCCCTCCACTCCTACTCCTGCTTAGCTTTGAAATACCTTATCGCACGGTGGACGGACTTCTTCTTCTCGTCACTCGCAACGCGCTGCTCCCAGCTTGTCATATTCTTGCAACGCTGATTTCTCAATTGGTTATTGCAACCAGAATACTGTACAGGGTGTGAGGAAAGTCTCCCCCCCCGTCTAACTTTTGAACGGTTGAAGATAGAAAAACGAAACTCGGGGGATGTTTATAACTTAATGGGAACTACTTTTTGGCGAATCCAAAATTTCCGGGGCGCCCCTAAAGGGGGGTTTCGCCCCCTAACTCAAAATTTTCAAATAGCAACCCCTATCTTGTGATACCTCGTTTTAAAGGGCATAAAATTCTAAGACTTTTGGCGCAAACCGGAGGTCGATATCGTTTTTCCTCTTCGATATATCGATGGTCAAAGCTCGATTTTGACCTATTTTCAAAAAATTAGAACTCCTATTTGGAAAGTCAGAATTATTGGAAAACTATGGGTCAAAAATACTCTAAAAAGCAAGTACTTTCCAGAAAAAGATACGGGTTTGACATTAATTTAGTCAAAATTTGGTTTTAGAGCCCCAAAATTATTGTTAAAAAAAAACCCTCGGGGGGGGGGGGGGGGGGGCTATCTCAAAAATTCCGAGCCACAACCCCTATCGAGTGATAAATCACTGAAAAGGACACACAAAACTGAGCATTTTGGAGCAAACCGCAGGTCGATATAGTTTTTTGTTTTCGATCTATCGAAATTTGACAACGGGTAAAAATCCAACTTTGTCATTCGATATATCGAAAACCAAAAACGATATCTACCAGCGGTTTGCGCCAAAATGCTCAGTTTTGTGTGTCCTTTCGCTGCATCACTCGAAAGGGGTCGTGGCTAGTTTTCTAAATTCCGACTTTTCAAATGGGAGTTCTGATTTTTTGAAAATGGGTCAAAATCGAACTTTTACTATCGATCGATCGAAGACGAAAAACGATATCGACCTCCAGTTTGCGCCAAAATTCTTAAAATTATGTATGCCCTTTAACCCCATATGGGCTAAGCCCGAGTATACTCGTTTTACCCTCGCTAGTCTATTTCTTATTGGTTCGGTCTTCATTTCGGATAAACGCAAATGCAGATGTAAAAACTGCAATGGATAAGGTCTTGTAGTGCGCCTTAAATGAGTCCAATAGGCAATTCCAACTCCATCAAGTACTAACAGTTAACTACCTTCCCTGAAGAAACGGAGGAATGGTGTTCTCTTGAATTAACCTGGTCCTTAAAGGGTTAAAAAGAGCTATCACAAGATAGGGGTTATTGCCATTTGAAAATTTTGAGTTAGAGGCAAAACCCCCCGTTTGAGGTGCCCCCCGGAAATTTTGGATACACCAAAAAGTAGTTCCCATTAAGTTATAAACATCCCCTGAGTTTCGTTTTTTTTATCTTCAACCGTTCAAAAGTTAGACGGGGGGGGGGGGGACTTTGCTCACACCCTGTATTTACTTCAAACGTTTTACTTGTAACGTTTTGTTCTTTTTCTACTAGATCTTCTTTCTTCAAATTCTAGCAAAAATCCGAAGATATTTCTACGAGGGAGGAGAGGAGAGGATTTATTAGTTCAAAAACGCCAAAGAGAACTGTATCTTGAATTGAAAGATTATCGGAATTTAAAACTTCAGCTCATCTTTCCATATCACATCATATTGAACTAAACATGGTCAAACGAAAGTCCTCTCCCCCCCCCCCCCCAAAAACTTTCGAAAAAGCGATTTTTTCGAGGGGGAAAAAATATCCATCTACGAGCATCCTTTTTACCAGAGAATCTTTCGAGCCTTCGAAAATATTTAAGGGCATCTTCCGCCCCCTACCTCCTCACCCAGGGTGGTATACCATAGGCAACTTCTTCTTATCAAACGACCCCCATAAAATATTTCCTTCTCGATTTAATCGAATATGTGTTCCATCGTTTTTCAAAATTCGAATCCAATCTCTAGACAGTCAGCCTGGCTCCTTTTTTATTTGACACCCTGTAAGTGGCAATGTACATACCTAGCGAGTAAACTTGTTCAATGACTTTATACTTTCCCTAGTCATTACAATGTCAGTTATCAAATCCTTATTACGACTATGTTACTTACATAAAATTACCAAGTAGCACCTAATCATCATACCATAACGAACAACGCATAGCATCTACCGCCAAAACCCTAACCCTAACAATCAAACTTTGCATTATTACGAAAACATCCTTCAGACTCTACACCAATACCTACAATGTTTCCTTATTTTACTGTATTGTGTTGCATTTCTATTCTTCAACATTTAATTCTCAACTTTATTTCAATTTTGACTCATCGTCTATCGCTGCGATACAGTTCGACAATAATAACGATTCCCAAAAATGCATCAAAAATATAGCGCGCCGCACCAGTGCTTCAAACCTGGAATGCAACCGCTTGTTTACCATCTCTTTTCTTTCCTCCTTTTCATCCAAAATACCTTGCCCCCTATTTCAAATATTTGAGGGGCAAAAAGGCCATGCTCCCTTAAGGTTACCATACTGCTAATGGGAGGGGTTTGCAAGAAACACAGGTACGCTTAGGTATGTGGTTGCAGGTATGACCTGCCAAATATGCAGATAGGTATACCTACAGCTGTGTCACATATGTGGAAGTATTTATTTTTTTTTAATTCCTGCTGAAAAAACGTTATTTTTTATGTTCTATTATAAACATTGAAACTCATTAAACGTAATCCGACACCATAACAACAGTCAATACAAAAGCTCAATTCACCACTGCATGTTATTACTATTGATAAACGATAAAAAATGCAACGCTAACTTGCCTATTTTTATATAAATTGAGATTTCTGTGGTGATCGAGAATTTAGATCAGCATTGAAGGACACCTACATATAGTAAAGTAGAGAAAAGTTATAGTTGTGAAAGTAAAAATTAAAAGTTCTAATTAAACCGTTGAATGTCGTTGTAAGAGTTTGCTATCTAAGTTCTGTCCGACGAAAAATAAAATATCGAGAGTAATTACTTATCATAGTACTCCGCAAAAATTAACATTTTACATGAAAAAACCAAAACAAAAAACAAACATAACAAAATAAACTGTACAGAGAGACTTATAATGTTTGTTGAGAAAAATATTGTCTTGTAAATTTTCTGATACTCAAGTTATGTATATTAATTATTCTTCGTTGTATCACAACTACTCAATTATGTCATTAATGAAAGATATTATAAAAGACCCTCTTAAGTTTTGACGGGTTGTTTCAATTGCCAATGAGGTAAAAACAAGAGAAAAAAAATCAAGTTTTAGATTCTGTCAGTCCATTTATCTCCTAAACAGTATGTTATCGGTATTTATCAGTATATATTATGTCAGACATCACTCAAAGAGATGTAAGTCATCGAGTTCCGATCATCACTCATGAGGTGTACACATGAAAATCTAAAACTGCTGAGTAGCGTTATACACCTACCTTTTTTTCATCTGTAATATTTTCAAACCATGATGAACAGAAGCATTCTTAGTTGACTTGCATTTTACTAATTAGTCGCAAAATATTTTAAAATGTGACACTTCGTGAAACGTTTTAATTTGGCACTGTTTTAACTCTTTCTAGTGATGAAGATGGAATGCTCCAAGAACCTTAAACCATTGTCCGAAAATCCATTTATTTTTAAGTCATAAACCCGCAGGAGTTAAAAAT
This sequence comes from Trialeurodes vaporariorum, assembly GCA_011764245.1. Lineage (NCBI taxonomy): Eukaryota > Metazoa > Arthropoda > Insecta > Hemiptera > Aleyrodidae > Trialeurodes > Trialeurodes vaporariorum. Next base: position 61,567,304 of record VMOF01000111.1, on the reverse strand, counting down.
TTCAGTTTTTTTATCACTCCGCTGAAATTATTTAAACACAACTTTATTGTTAACATCCGATATTAAAAAAAAAAAAATTATTTGAACTTTGGAAAAGCTACATTCTTTTTATCCACTTCTTTTTTTATTTAGAGTTTGTCTGCTGACATAAATGTTATACTTTTCTTAACACGCCAACATTCATGCGTACCTACAAGTATATGTTTTTCAGCTACTTCTCATGATTCAATGCCCGGGGTTTCAGATGATGAATATTAGCGTTTTTTGCAAATATCGAAGAATCCTCCCCTAATTAGTGCAAAGAACTAATCTTTCTCTAAAGCTCGCCTCTCCCAAAAAAAAAACTTGCTAAGATAAATAGAACTCAAATAAATACAGAGAAACAATTATTTGGAGTGAAACGTTTTTTCCTTCTTCCCCATAATTTGAATTTTTAGCTTTGGCGGCGCGTGCAATCTAGCAACGATGCATTTAATCAATTCACAGTCATGAAAAGGTCGAAATAACGGGAGCTCGCAGTGAATTCCCTCCAATCGATACTTTATATGGGTTTGTTCCCAGATTCTACGCTCCGCCATTGAATTGTAGTCGAAGTCAACAACACAAATGTGTTATTTTTCAAAATTGTTCTGAGTTTTTATAACGTAACTGGATCCTTATCAGTCTGACTCGAAAGAAAGGATAGCTATCGATTTTAAGGCAACAAAGTGTACATCACGTTAGAAAAGATGGACAAACAATTTTTTGGAGACATGACTTGGCCTTCCCCCCCTCTACCATTACACCGGTCGCTTCCCTATCACTTTCGTTTTTTTCCGAGGTTAAAAAAAAAAAAAAAAAAAAAAAAAAAAAAAAAAAAAAAAAAAAAAAAAAAAAAAAAATTAGGCAAAACAGGGAAGGTATGTTTATTCATTCACCGTAACATTTTTAAGGCCTAGTCTACTCACTTGCGACAAAAATGCTAACGCGTACAAACAAGCTATTCCACGACGCGGGTAAGCCATGCTAATTTAAGCCACGGTATTTGTTGTATCAATTGTTGCTTTTATTATTTTATTCCATTTGTTTTTGGTATTATTATGATTTTTAATATTATTGTTATTATTATTAATATTATTATTGCGCTTGACTTTTTTCCAACCACGCGCGGTTTTTCCTTGCGAGAAGATCCCCGTGCAATTTGGCGAGCGTGAATTGAAAACTAGCGCACTTGCCGCTGCATCTCCGTCTCCTGTACCTCCCTTCCACACTTGACGCGACACTCGCTCATGCGTCTTAGCCTCTTAGGGCGTGCGGCCACTGCTGCGGTGGGAATAGCAAGCTTTTAGACGGCAAAACTTGCGGCGTCCGTCGCGCTGCGCTGTGCTCTGTTTTCAACAGTTTGAGCCACTCTGGTAGCGCCAACCCTCATGCTGCTTTATGTCCTGAGCGCGTGAGACCACGGCTTTTAATTAATATACTTACAGTCCTCTAGAGTGGCACGTATAACTGTGTGCAGGTCTTGGAATAATGCGGATAAGGAGAGTGAGCATGATTCTCAGGGTTTGCACCGAGCTTAGAACTGTTTAAAAGCGATGAACGATGCAAATGCTCCCTGGGAAAATTAAAAAAATAAAATAATCAAGTTTTAAATATATTAGTACCTGGCAAAAACTCATGAGAAATACCACTGTCCATTTACTACTTTATTAAATTGACAACAATATGTAGGTTTATTTAATACACGATTTACTGGAGCATATGCCTTATATATTTTATGAGTATATATTCAAAACTGGGTTTGCCTTAGTCGTACGTATAACTGTTACGGAATAAAATACGTATTAAGTAAGTGAAAAATATCACGAAGTACTTTATTAATCTCTATAATACTATACAAATTGGTCACTTCTTCCTTTAAATATACGTATTAATTATTGACGTGGGTAAGGATTATATCTCCCACCACTGAGAAAAAAGGAAATTGCTGGTGTAACCAACCAAGAATTGTGACCGATTTTATAATTGAGGCAACCATACAAGTGGTTGTGAGAAACAAGACAGATTTTCCATGCAATAATTCAGAATTGATCAACGAACCAAGGGCTTTAGGATTGGATTGTTTTACTATCCATCTTTAATGGTTGCCCTATCCATTAGGCGTGGCTCTCGAGTTCCAACCATTCCAGATTGTTACTGAAAGCTTCCTGTAACTTCTTGAACGGATGAGGTACTCAAAAATGCCACTTTTGAAAAGTTAGCCGATGCTGCGATGGATCGGTTATGCAGAGCTGAACAATTTTTGGTATGGTCCTTCACCATCCAATTTTGTAACTCATTATGTATAGACGTAAACCACAATTGAATGGATAAACAATTAAGATGACCCCGCATCAATGTCTGCGGCCGTTCAAGGCGTGCCTTTGTGCTTTGAATTTTTACATCGCAGCATCTGAAAAGGGCTCTTTGTTGGTACAAGTATCTGCACTGAGAGAAAATTATTCCTTGATATCAGTAAAATTACCGTGACTCGGGAGTTCTCGAATAGTCAACTTCATCAACCCCTTATGGACTAAGCCCGAGTTATAACTCGTCTCCTCTAGCCTTTTTCGCATTGTTCCAGTCTCACAATTCCGAATAAACGCGATTATCGATGTAGACCCTTCCTAGATACGGTTTCGTCAGGCGCCTTCAATTTATTGTATAGGCAATTCCAGCTCCTCAGAGTACGAGCAGTTAACTACCTTCCCTATATAAACGGATGAGTAGCGATCTTACGAACTAATCGGCGGGCCGATCATTTACTTCATCGTTAAACCGATCGTTAAGACTGTGTATGAGTGATTCTATTGGTCGAAAATTGTAAAATTTGGCCGATGCTATGGTAACCATCGTTGAAGAGCCTGCTATTCAAAGGTTACTCGTGAATAGCCATTATATAACGAGACTTTTAACGATGGTTACCAAAGCAACGGCCAAGTTTTACAATTTTCGACCAATAGCATCACTCATAGACAGTCTTAACGATCGGTTTAACGATGAGGTAAATGATCGGCTGGTCTTTAAAGGGTTAATCTCAATGTTCTTTGATGGAATTTTATTCCAAGATTCAGGTGGTACTGAATGATTGATGAGGATACTATCGTGTTACTATACGAAAAAATCGTTACAAAACTATACTTAACGATAAAATAGAAAGGCATAAAGAAAGGTAAAGAAAGCAATCCATTTTAGATGAACGGTAAGACCAAGTTCTATATTCAACCAGCCACAGTACCGATACAATAAATATAATAATCATCAAGTGTCCTGCCGTGTCTGCCTCGATCAGTTGACAGCTCTCCAATAATACCGCGCATTGGCGCGCTCTGCCTTATAAACTATATACACTGATAGAACAACTTAATCGCAGCAGATATCATAAGTATTTCTGCGATGAAAAATTACCTTCTTTTTTTCTTCGAAGTGAAAACAAGTGTTAAACTTGACGGTGGTTTTTCCTTAAACCAGTGGGGTGTTGGGGTTTTAAGTTCATACTTACTTACTTATCAATTCTTTGAAAATTAACAGCTGCTTTAAAAATATTTGATAGATAATTTACACTCAAATTGTGCTTAAAAATGGTAAAAACGGTGAAAAAAGGTACTTACCTTGCCTTGTGATACAAATATCCAGCAAAGCCTCACAGCAGGGCTTTGACGGTTTCTGCGTCTGTTAAAAAATGTTTTCCTTGACTCAAGCAGCTAGTGAGAGTTAAAACAACTCAACAGACTTGGATTGAAAGAAAAGATTCATGACCAGCCACAAATTTCAAACAAAGAATTAGAGAGAGGGAACCATTTTAATCAATCTCAAGTTAACTGACTACAGCACAAATTTTCTCTCCATCCGGTCAAATCAGGGGCAAACACATTAAAAATTGACCCACAGACACATTGGTCCATATGTATTCAAATTTCATATAAACGCTCAAAAGTTGCTTTTAGCAACCCCCAGAGGGATATGTTTTGTTTCTTTGAAATTTTAATTTTTTGGTTTGTTACAAGAGGGTGTTTTGGAAAGTAAAGATACAAGGCCTCTTTATAAAATATGGCGACATGTATTGAACAATAGTTGCGACCGTCCTTCTTTTTTGACATGAGTTTCTTTTTTCATTAATTTTTCATTCTGAGCCCTTAAAAGCACAAGCAATGAGCTTTCTAATTTTTTTTTTTTTTTTTTTTTTTTTTTTTTTTTAAGATGTTTATAAGCATTAAGGGGGATGAGGCCGCGTGGATCTCACGATTTTAAGGCTTATAAATCCAAAACTAATTAAAAAAAGGGGGAGAGAACTGGTGACTTTATAAAACATACCCACATTGACACAAATCTGAAAGTATAAAAACATAAGTGTGAAATATAATATTTCATCACAAAAACAGGCATGGAGTCCACGCGGAGCCCCCCCCCCCTTAGCAATATGAAGGTTAATGTCAACTCGTCTTGCCACAGCTCTGTTGGTACTTATTGTTTTCATATATGGTATAACATTTCTAGTTTTCTCCCCGATGACGTCACTTTCCTTGTTTCCCCCTCTCTCCCGCGCGTTGCTGTTTTTGAGAGTTATTTTTAGTTTCTTGTTCTTTTGGACTCCACAATTTCGGCTCACACAAACAATTTTGGAATTCGAAAGTAATTATAATGTGTTCTATTTCATCACCATCATCGACACTTTCAAATCAATTTGAAACTTGACAAAACTTTGACTGCCCGTTATCGTTTAGAAGAAAAAGTGGCCTGTTTAATCTATTCACTCCATGGCAATGCTTACTTTTCGATCATGGGGAAAATGTTTTCAAATCTCTCCCTCTCAACCGGCATGACTTTGCGGATACAAGAATTTGACCCGACATAAATGTATTTGTCGGGTATTTGTGAAGTCAGTTGCACTGTCAACAGAATCGACTTTTGACGCTTAATTCTTTTAGATTCTGCCGAGAAAATAACAATGAGTTTTGTTCCATTGAAATCCGTTCAGAAATAAGCGAGATATATCCATTTGAAAATGACGACATTATTGCGTCATTTCGTCGTTTTCCGCCATTGTCCGCCACCCGTGTATTTTTCCACCAAGCGCGCAGTGATGCAGTGATGGGTCATTTTAAAAAGAACGACGATTGCTAAAGAAATTTCAAACTATTTAACTTTAAAATCCGTCAATTTACCGTGAATAAATGATAAACAATAATAAAACACACTCTGATAACACTTTAGCCACGGACACAGCAACAACTACGAACATAAACAATGAAATGAAATACGGCGGCGAGCTTTCGTGAGCAAAGTGGTTGGCAGCACTGCACATGTCTGCGTAGCTGTAGTGCAATCATGCAAGTCGGTCCAAACTTGACGACGAAATGACGCAATAATGTCGTCATTTTCAAATGGATATATCTCGCTTATTTCTGAACGGATTTCGATGGAACAAAACTCATTGTTATTTTCTCGGCATAATCTAAAAGAATCAAGCGTCAAAAGTCGATTCTGTTGACAGTGCAACTGACCTATACGCTGTTCAGGGTTACGCAAATTCGTGAAAGGTGAGTACTTATTGTATAACCTGTCTCAGAAATTGGGAGTGATGCGCAAATTACAAAGTGAAAACTCTTTTCAAAAATAAGGATTTATTTACATTTGTGTCCGTTAAAAACACAATTTTCTTTTATCTAACAAAAGGAACGTCAAAAGTTAGGCTCGAGAAGTTGAAGTCGGTCTGGCAGCTCCGATTACCCCTCCACCAATTGGATTTGAGGCACCGTAACCTCCTCCATAATTTCCACCGCTGAAATAATTATAGGGGTAGTGGGAGTTGTACTGCTCAAATGGGTTCAAAGGATTGTAGTTGGGATTTGGTTGAAATCCTTGGTTGTAACGATATGGCCATGAGTTGAAGGCCCCTCCATTGTTCCAATTTGGGGCTGGGTAAAAACCACCAAAACTGCTGGAGGAATACCTTTCAAACACTGAAAAAAAGGAAAAATTGTTCAATAACTTCGTATTTTTTAAAGAATGATGAATAACAAGAGACTGTGCACAGCAATAGCTTGGTAATCTATCGAAAAAGCTTGCAGAAGCTAAATTAAAAATAAATTAAAGATTTTTTTCAATATTGTTCAACAAGCAGCAAAAATTATAGTAACGCAAAAAATGTATAAAATCCATCCATAATCTAGATGAAACCCTGGGACTGTTGATGGACAGAGAGAAACAGACAATGTTGCTTATCCAAGCAGTTGTGGGTTATCCAAAGTTTTGAAACTGGGTCTCATTCGAAAGTGTGATCATCTATAGTCTTAATATTTTTTTTGCTCTGTTTCTCGTGAGAGTTATATTAATTCAATTTTGCGCATGCTCGAGCAAGCACACGGACTTTGGGTTGCTTTTGCTTTTATTATTCTTGTCTTTAATTGGTTTCGGTTTTGGTGTTTTGGGACTATTCATTTTATTTTAATCATAGGCGGCTTGTGCGATTTGTCGACGTTTCCCCTCTATTTGAATCTTTGTAAGTACAAATAGGTTCGCCAAACTTTATTTACAAATTTTGACATCCAAACTGAAAAAGATTAATCAAGAACCAGGTTCAATTGCCTCAAAAGTATAACAAATTTTGCTTCCTTTACGAGCAAACACCTCTAGCGAATGAGAAGAGTAATGCGGAACTATACTTGCATCGGAAATTTTGCATTAGCTTTGATGCAATCCGTTCTCTGTGTACACTTCCACAAAATCAATCCACTCATCAACCAGGGCAAACGCTCACAATAGGACAACCAGTGCTTGCGCGTGGATATACTAATAATAAACCTGTATGTTAACGTATCATGAAGAAAACATTTGGTCGACTTCATTATCTTGTGCAATTACAATATCCGGTCAACACTTCAAAAAGCATATCAAACAGCTAAGGGGTCTCCACTTCTCCAGTCCGTTGTAAGTAATTCTACTAATGGGTCTGTTGCAAACTTTTGCTACAACGATTAAGAGTATTTAAGCTAATGTAAAATCACCTGAAAAGTCCATCGGTGGCATCAGAAAGTCATAAAATGCAATAATAAACTCACAAGAGGCGTTGGAGATGGCGGAGAAATATCGAGCAATTTGTATGCATGCACCACGAACATCCAAGGATAGCCAACCTCACAATATTGATTACCACCAATCACAACGTAAACAAACACATAACCTCTACCCCCAGTGAGGTTGTCAAAGTTGGCCATCCTTGGATGTTCGTGGTGCATGCATACAAATTGCTCGATATTTCTCCGCCATCTTGGATTTCATTAAACGCCTCTTGTGAGTTTATTATTGATTTTATGACTTTCTGATGCCACCAATGGACTTTTCAGGCGATTTTACGTTAGATTAAACTTAATCGTTGAAGCAAAAGTTTGCAACAGACCCATTCTAGTGTTAAACCGTCTGCAGTAACCAACCAATCATTGATACCGGAAAAAGTATTGTTTGCTGCAAATTCGACGTTTTTCGAATATTTGCAATCTAATGCGCCTCATCGTGCCACTCCAAATCTAGTTATTGATCACTCATCTGTAAATCGTGCTCACTTATCCACGCAGTCAATTGTGCCAAATTTGTCAACCCAGTCTCAGAGCCCGCAACCAGTGGAAAAGCCGAATGTGTCAAATCAATTAATGTAAAAACTCTAAGTAGGTACTAAAACTATAGTATTTCAAATCAACGTCAAAACCGTTCAAATACATCCAGTGTTTGAAATCAATCGCGTTCCTCATTGTCTCCGCAGTTTGTACCACAATCAAGTGCACCTAGACGATCAAGATGGTTGCATAATGCATAGGTACCGCTTTGAGGCCAAGAAGAGAAACTCACCCGCCTTTATACATATTTTAAAGACTTAGTTTGTGATACATAACTATCGAAATTTAAATTTAAATTTAAATTTAATTTATTTTTCATATCGTCTTCTCATCTATACGGCGAAACTATCGCTATGAAAAATCCGATGTATAACTGACTAGCCGTTCCAAGCACCCTACGGGCGCCCTCCACGGCCAGCATTCTGGGGTTACGGGCTAGTTGGTACCTAGTTGGTAAAAAATGAAAAAATGAAACGGAGTATTGGTGCTGAAAATTAAAGAGATGAAAATGTAAGAATGGTCTAATTCAGGCACAATTTATGTAGTCGTTTGATGTCATTCAATGTGTTGACCGTAAAATTTGGTCAAATTATGAGTATGCCATTGAAATTAGTGGACTTATTGCTGATTTACATCTGTGTCCTGTAAGAGTATAGTTCTGAGGGTGTAGGAAAAAAACAGAAGAAGCAAGAGCGAATCTTTCAACAGCGGTTTGGAATTTCGAAAAATTCTCAGACACGTGCATGCTTAACATTCACGGAAGTCTACTTTGGTTGGTTGACAAAAATATGTCCAAGGTTGGTCCGAATGTGTGCCACTGTGTGGGAAGTTGGTGTTTTTGTGAGATAACGTACCCTATAGGTCGTATGCAACACGCTTACTTACATACCATGCACAAAAGACTACTGTAGATGGGCGAAGAAATGTGTCCCCGTATGGACAATATTTGTGCCACTGTGAGTGGGTTGGAGTTTCTTGTGATACCTACCACAAAGGTCGTATGCGTCTATGCGACATGCAAACCAACATAGCATACACGGAAGAATGCTGTGGCTCGGCAAAAAAAGTTGTCCCAGTGTGATCAATAGTTGTGCTACTGTGCGACGGGTTGGTGGTTTTCTGAGTATATACCTACCCGACATACCCGTGGCATACAGGAAGAATGCTGTGGTTGGGCAAAAAAATGTGTCCCAGTTTGGTCAAAATTGGTGCCACTGTGCGGGAAGTTGGTGTTTTTGTGAGACAACGTACCATAAAGGTCGTATGCAACACGCACACCAACATAATACAGGGTGTAAAAAAGGGGGCAGCTTCGAATAACTCGAGTTTGGGTTCGAATTTCGAAAAACGCTGAAACACGTTCCATTATTATTTTGAAGGGGACATCTTTTAGGCGGGTTGCCAAATTCCGGGCCCCCTTGGGGAGCTGATACGGGGGTCATCGTCCCGCTAAACACATTTCTCAAATGGCGATCCCTCATTTTTATTACATATATAACTTTAGAGAGCCAAATTCTAAGCATTTTGGCGCAAACCGCAGGTCGATATATGTAGTTTTTCGTGTTCGAGATATCGAAGGTCACGTTCGATTTTGACCCATTTTCAAAAATTCATAACTCCCACTAGAAAAATCGGAAGTCGAAAAAATATTAGCTTAAAGTACTGTACAAAATAAGCACTTTTCAGAAAAAAATACAACTGTCCAAGAAACCTGATTTGAAGGCCGTAATTTTTTTTTTCAAAATTGTCGAAAATTTTGAACATGCGATTTTCTTGTAAAACGGTCTGAATCAACAACTTTGGCTTGAAACCTGTTGGATGAGTGCAGTTAAGCTATGCAAAGTGCTAGAAAGTCTCCTAAACCCCATTAACCCTTTAAGGGCCAGGTTATTTCAAAGAGACGCCACTCTTCCGTTTATGAAGGGGAGGTAGTTAACTGTTCGTACTCGGGGGAGTTGGAATTGCCTGTATGGCAGATTGAAGGCGCCCGACCGAAACCTTGTCCTGTAGGTGTTATCATCGCTACTAATCGTGTTAATCCGGAATGAAGACTGTAACAATGTGAAGTAGACTAGAGGAGAAAAACGAATGAACTCGGGCTTGGTCCATAAAGGGTTAACGCCTCAAAGAAAGCTGTTAACTGATTTTAAATTTAGCCGCATTCGAAACACTGAGTTTGGTCATTTTAATGGTGATTTTGAGCTTTAAAGCGCTTTCCATCGCTCGTTGTAATAAAAACTAGGCGTCGCCAAATGTGATTCAGGCGGACGGTGACCCCCGTATCCGTCCCCCTGGGGATCCCGGAATTTGGCAACTCCCCTAAAAGCTGTCTCTTTCAAAATAATGGAACCTGTGTTTCAGCGTCGATCCCAAACTCGAGTTATTTGGAACTGTTTTTTTTTTTTTTTTACACCCTGTTCCTGTTTTACGGAGGTATACCGTTTAAGCGCACAGACCACAAAACATGCCTTTAAACACTTTAATCCAATGGCTTTGCTTGACTTTTGGCCAGCGGGTTGCAAACTTTTAGTTTATAATTTGACACATTTCTAGGTTAATCTCGGATCATTTAACCACTTGTTGGTTTGCAACTTTCAGTTTGAATAGGGGGTTTTAGTAATGGCGGCAGCCGGTGATAAGCGTTCCAAACAAAGACAGTTCGTCTCTCTTGCTCTCACGCGTGATTTATATGTACTGCCATCTCACTCTAATTTCAAAAATTGTACATAGAGATATCTTTTGAGAAATTTTTTGGATGAAATGAATTTCTAGAGGCATTTTAATGCGATTTTGATAATAATGTGACGTGAAAGTAAGCCCTGTATACGAATTTCAAAACTAGAAAGAGACGGACTTATACATGGGGGTAACGGGAGAGTGACTGAGATATAATTTGGAACGCTACGCGAGTTTTATCATAACCATTTGCGACCGATGAGTGCATTATTGTAGTTGTTGGCTAACCGTTGACTTCGCTCTAAAACCGTATATTCTCTAAGTTTACACGGATGTATCTTAAAATGCATGAGATTTACAAATAAAATCATGTGGAACTTTTTTTTCTACTGATGTAAGTGGTATAACCGAAAACTTTAAGCGTTGATAACATACCAAACTAATAAGAGCAGTGAAAGGTTCAGCAGCCTTCTCACCAAGCAGATTTATATCTGCGAGCCAGATAGTTTTCTACTATCACTCAAATGAGCGTAATGATTTCAAGAAGCAAAGCGCTCGAGCGGCCATAGGCTTAAAAAGCGTGTTGCCTTTACATGATCGCATGATCATAAATCATAAGGTCTATTTTTGTAGTGCCATCTACTGGCCACTCTTGGCAACCATGTCTTTCGAATCCTCGAATATCTAATGTCTAATGTCGGTACTTACTTATTGTCTTTGTCATAGCCCCTTTTATGGAGCAAGCCCGAGTATACTCGTTCTTCTTCTCGAGTCTATTTCACATTGATTCAGTCTTCATTCCGAATAAACGCAAATATACAGGGTGTTCCTGGATTAACACGCATAGATGATGGAGGTGATTTTTCAAGGAAAACTAAGACTTTTTTTCCCTATAAACGTAGGCCATAAAATGCTTTCCCTCTGAGCTACGATTTTTCAAAGTTGGAAAAAAAATTTGGTTTTTTTAACACTACGGCCAATTTTATGGATGAAATTGAATGAAAATTGGTCGCTAGACGTATTTTTTGGTGTAAAATTCAATTTTTGAGTCGAAAAAATGTTTCAAGGAGTTTAAATGGGAGTTTCAGAGGGGCGGTAATCTTAAAATTGAAAAATTTTTGGTAGCCGGTCAATTTTTTGAAAATTGAGGTGCATATTCGGATTTTATGAGCAAAAACAATGGTTTTTGACCCCTTCCATTTTTGTTCTCCGCCGCGTTTTTAATGGCGAAAAATGGATTTGAAATTTTGTCCGTTTTTGGGTATACCCTGCTAATTGAAGGCGCAACTTCCGATGTCACCGTCCCGAGCACGTAAACTCTCCGCGCCAGCGCGAAGCTATGCGTTCGGAGGTGTCCCCCCTCCCATCAGCTTTGAAAGTAAGTGGAAATTCGCAAGTTCATCAAGTTTTAGAGGTCGCCTAATGGGGCATTTAAATAAAATAAACCATAACTATCATTAATATCTGTTATGATTATTATCAAAAACAGTTACACAAATTAAACAATCAAAAAAGCAAACATTTTTTCGTCAAATTCATCCCTTTCCTTTTTTTTTTTTTTTTTTTTTGGAAGCTTGAAATCCTCATGATACCCAGTGGCTTAATTTGCAATCTGACAACGCTGAATTGTGGTCTCTTCAAACTCATGTAAAATAGCAACAACGGGTATTCGGTTGACATTTTTTGATGCAACCTTTTACACGGTTTCAATTGGACAAAAACAGCGTTGTCACTTATTTTCTTAACCACATCGACATAAGGCAACCTCTAAAACTTGATGAACTTGCGAATTTACACTTACTTTCAAAGCTGATGGGAGGGGGGACACCTCCGAACGCATAGCTTCGCGCTGGCGCGGAGATTTTACGCTCGGGACGGTGACATCGGAAGTTGCGCCTTCAATTAGCAGGGTATACCCAAAAACGGACAAAATTTCAAATCCATTTTTCGCCACTAACCCGCCGTTACTCGCGCCCTAAAAACTTCCGCGAGTTGTCGCGCGGGGTCGTTTTCGACCCCAAAAGTTCGTATATCCTATTTCACCACCATCTTTCAAAATGTTGATTTCAACCATGCAGAATAGTAAAAGGTATGCCATTTTAAAGCTTTTCACGTGAAAACTCGATTTGAAAAAAGAATTTTACGATCGGTAATTGGTATATTGTAATCTGTGTCGGAAAAACCCTAATAATGTGACTTTTAACAGATTTTTATTGGTCAGTTGCCTTTAACTAGTTTTGAAAATCCTAAACCGAGGTTTTTTTTACTTCTAGGCATTATAGGAGATAATTTCATGAAAAAGAAATATAGGGTTATGGGGGCAAGTTTTCGAGATATCCCCCCTCAGTACTCCTCATATAATTAGTCGTAAAATATTGGAAATGAAACAAGTATAACCATCTGATAAACTTTATATTTTACCAAATGAAATGGAAAAAACGCCAACGAAGGCTAGCAAGATTCTATCAACCAAAAAATAGAATCAAAATTGAGGTTTTAGGGGAGGGTTGGTGCCGGTGGGGAAGGGGGGGGGGCAAAGTGGAGATACTTAAATTTTTTTGCCGTGAACTTTTTGGTTTTCGTACATGATTCCAGATATTCTTTTACACCTCTCCTCCGCTTTCCCCTCACCATCCTCCTCCATCTCGTCTCTCATTCTCTTCGTCCCCTCCCCACTCCCCGCCCCACATGAAATAATCAAACTTTCGCGGGAAAAAACAAAAACATTTATGATTAGGGGCGTCACGTGTAATCTGGCAACGCCGCTTTTCGTCAATTCAAATGCATGAAAAAGGTCAAACTAATAGATGTACGAAGTGCACTCCCTCGAATCGATACTTTGCACGAGTTTAAATCGACAAAACGCGGTGCTGCCAGATCGCACGCGGCGCCACACTGATTTATGTAAAAATTGCGATGCGTAAGAAGTTGGGATAAACGACTAATTTAGAAAAAACCAGTGAGAGCAAACATCAAATTTGCTAAAAGTATAATAGTAAGTATAGTCGGTTTTAGTGCGAAGTCAACGGTTAGCCAACAACCACAACAGAGAACTCATCGGTCGCAATCGGTTGCGATAAAACTCGCGTAGCGTTCCAAACTATCTCACTCACTCTCCCGTGACCCCCATGTATATTCATCTCTTTCTAGTATCGAAATTCGTATACAGGGCCTTGTTTTACGACATATTATCATCAAAATCGCATTAAAATGCCTCGAGAAATTCATTTCTGCCATAAAATTTCACAAAATAAGTCTCTGTATACGATTTTTGAAATTAGAGTGAGATGGCAGAACATAGGGGTCACGTGAGAGCGAGAGAGACAACTGGCTTTGTTTGGAACGCTCATCACCGGCAGTCGCCATTACTAAAACCCTCTATAGAAAAGTAAAACACCAAAGGCAATCACATAACGCAAGTGTAAACACCGCACAGAATCCACGTTTACCTTATGTTCACTTGGTCACTTTTTATGAACGTGAGTAGTCGCGCAGGGTCGAAAATGACCCCAAGCAACTTTGACACGTCCGTGTTTCAATACGAATGATTGAATCTAGGTCATACTTGCAGAGTGGGTAGTCCAAACCCTCGAAGGAAGGTACTGAAACGAACGAGCCAAAAACTTAAATTTTACAAGGACAAAATTGCATTTTTCTGACCCCTGGGGTCGTTTTCGACCCCGCGCGAGTAACGGCGGGTTAAAAACGCGGCGGAGAACAAAAATGGAAGGGGTCAAAAGCCATTGTTTTTGCTCATAAAATCCGAATATGCACCTCAATTTTCAAAAAATTGACCGGCTACCAAAAATTTTACAATTTTAAGATTACCATCCCTCTGAAACTCCCATTTAAACTCCTCGAAAGGTTTCTTCGACTCAAAAATTGAATTTTACACCAAAAAATACGTCTAGAGACCAATTTTCATTCAATTTCATCCATAACATTGGCCGTAGTGTTAAAAAAGCAAATTTTTTTTCCAACATTGAAAAATCATAGCTCAGAGGGAAAGCATTTTATGGTCTATGTTCATAGGGAAAAAAAGTCTTAGTTTTCCTTGAAAAATCACCTCCATCATCTATGCGTGTTAATCCAGGAACACCCTGTAGATGAAAACAGTTACAAGATAAGGTCTCATCGGGCGCCTTCAATTCGTCGTATAGGCAATCCCAACTCCCCCGAGTACGAACAGTTAACTACCGTCCCTTTATCAACGGAAGAGTGGCGTGGAGTGGTTCAGTGAACTACTTTCCCTTCATAAGCGGAAGAGTGGCGTTATTTTAAACTAACCTCGCCTTCAATTCGTCGTATAGGCAATTCCAACTTCCCGGAGTACGAACAGTTAACTATACCTTCCCTTCTTTAACGGAGGCGTGGTGTTCTCGTGAGCTAATCTGGTCCTTAAAGGGTTAGTACAAGCGTGCCTATTCGTTGCCTATAAAGTCCGGTTTTCTAGTCATTATTAATTCATTGATCATTTTTATACCATTACTAGTTGGAATGCCCGTACCTAGCACAGGTGTGTTTTCTCTTTTTAGTTTTCTTCTTGTTTGTGTTTTTCTTTATCTTTTTAGTTAGAACGTTTTGAAGGTATATGTTTAATCGTTTCACAAAGCTCCACACTGTAAAAACGTGAATTTTCTCCAATTAATTCACTCAGCAAATCGTTAATTTTGTTAGGAGGGCTCACTAAGTTTGCCCATTTTGAATTGAAGGTTACTTCCTTTTTAACATTATACAGTACGTTCCTATGGCATTTTACATTTGAGCGGAATTCCTCCCCTTTACAAAATGGACGGTTTTAATAATCTATCATCTGATCGACAAATCAAAATTAAAGCTGTTGGTTCCAACAACCAGAAACTTCTGGGAAAATAACATGAAATTAATTTATTCAACATTCGAGGGGGTTAATTTTGATAATTTTCCCGAAACAATAAAATTATAATAATATTGATATAATCTATTAATTTTTATATCATCCATTTTCCTTCCCTACGAATTTTCTTTGTAGGTTAAAAATTGCTCAGAAAAAAAGCAAGAGCATTTATCAGCTGATCAAATGAATCAATGAAAATCTTATAACAACAACCAGCATCATATGAATATCGGTCAACAAAGATTACTCTACTTAGCATACACTGAAGAATAATCCGTTTGGAATCCAGTACATATTTGGCCATTATTGCACGCTCTTTGATGAGTGCGTGAGGGTATTCTATGTATGAAACACTGATCTCTGAGTGATTTGATTCTCGCTCTTTTGCCGAAAGGATCAGCCGATTCTTGGATTTTTAACTTATGAGATCAAGAAAAAATAGAGGTTCCTTTTTCGAAAAACCATACGGTTCTAAGATGGTTTAGGATTTTTGGCTTCGTCTACAGCAAGCAAGGATGCTCCCTGTAAAATTCCAACTTCGTGCCCAACGGAAAGTTAGTAAAGTACTTGTGGAAGAAACTGTAGACGGACTCCTCGAGGCTTTTTTATATATAAAAGCAGAAAGATAGATAGATAGAATAGATAGATAGAAGATAGATAGATCAGGGGCGTCATTTCAAGTTCGGCTAGGGGGGAGGGGGGGCAAAACTCTGACCTCTTTTTTTTTTTTTTTTGGCTCATCAATATAATTCGTTTCCGTTTTTTCATCCTGACTCCAAATCCTTGGTGGGGGGGAGGGTGGCCCCCCCTCAATTACTCCCTTGACTTGAGATAGATATAGATAGAAAGAAGATGTTTAATAGTCAATCATAAATCACAACACAAGAATTTACATGTTTTTTACCGTTTTTTTTTTTTTTTTTTTTATTTATTTATTTGGACTTACTGTTGGATGTTGGCTGGAGTGTCAAATCTGCTGAAGGTCCTAATTGTTGATTCCCTGGTGGTAGGTTAGCATTCAATGAGGCGGCATCTAACACCACGACACTCACACACACTGAGAATACACCAAGCTAAAAACCCAGAAAAAGAGAAAAGAGAATGAATGCCAAACGCAAGAAACAAAAAAAGAATGATTCATTATAATTATAAATACAGGATGATCATCAAGATAGTTCCTCTCGAGTTTTTCGGTTATGATGGCTGCGAATTTGAAAAACTGCTGAAACACGTGTTCGACCACCATTTGAAGGTGGTTGACGATTTTTGGGGCCCCTCACTTGGAGGAAAGGAGCAACAGAGGTTGAGGTACTAATTCCCCTAAATCCAATTCTTCGAATAGGGACCCCAATTTTTTACGAATAATAATTGAAAAGAGGAAAAAATTCTAAGACTTACATAACACAAGCCAGAAGTCGATATCGTTTTTCTTTTTCGAATTATCGAAGATCAAAGTTTAGTATGGGCCCATTTTCAAAAATTCGCTTTACTCCCCTTTAAATAGGCTCTGTTAGAGAAATGTTGGGTTTTAAATGCTTGAAAAAGCAATGGGTCTGTTGCGTACTTTTGCTACATCAATATAACTCATTGTTTCTTCCGTAAAATTCGGCGAAAATATAACGATGCGCACATTAATAACATTCAAAATCCACTCATTAACTTAGGAAATACCTTCCATTTCAAACAACCCGCGCTACACTGGACACTATATCACCGACTTATAACTACATAGATGGAACTATCTCGTTTATGTAAACATGAACAGAACTTACAAACATTGGGATGTTCCGTTTAGATGCGTACATTTCTTATATTATTTTGTAATCTTTGATAATCCGAAAAGATCAGACAGCAAACGCAGCTTCTATTTTACGTATTAAAAAAGAAAGTCCGTCATTTTGTAGCTACGATGTTGTTTACTTATGCATGGTGGTTCCATCTACATATGTAGTAGTATACCGGTGCAAATAGTGTTTAGTGTAGCGCGGCCTGTTTGAAATTGAAGTGATTTCCTGAATTAATGAATTTTTAACGTTTTTAATGTGCGCATCGTTATTTTCGCCGAATTTTACATAAGAATCATGGATCTATATTGTTGTAGCAAAAGTATGCCACAGACCCATTAGTCCAATTTCAGAACAAAATACAGTTTTCCCACAGACAAATAGAGACCATGTTTTCCTATTCTTCCCGTGGTTGCGCGCGGTGTCCACTTTTCGTGAACTACTTTTGTCGGGACTCATCGGCCTCAACAATCAACCTCCGCATAATGTTGGATGATGAGTTCAACAAAAGGCTGTGATTGGTCCGCGGTCCCGGAAACGGAAACAGGTTTTGCTTGGCGAATGCAAAATACGCGCTCATCAGTCAACATTATGCGAATGTTGGCTGTTGTTTCGATGAGTTCTGACCAAAATTGAACCACGAAAAGTGGACACCGCGCGCAGGCATATAGTGCAAGGTCTCTATTTGTCTCTGAGTTTTCCCAAAGATTATAGGTCGATATCGTATTTCATTTTCGAGATATTGCAGCATGGGCGCAGCGACAATGGGTCCGGGGGGGGGGGGGGGGGGGGGGGGTGTTGTAAAAAAGGAAAAATGAAATAAGAAAAATAAGAAAAAAATGTGCTTTTCTGGGAAACCCTACTACCCTAAATTTCAATCGGCCATAACTTTAGATTGAAAATTCGGTTTGACTCGCGGTTTGCGTCATTGACTTTCTCCATTTGAGACCCATTTAGCCAATTATCGCTCAGTTTTGGGTCTTTTATCTGGAGGTCCCCCTTGAGCCCCCAAATCTTAAAATGGCCACTATTTGAAGGGAGTGGTTTTATCAACTTTTGAGGGGCATCAACTTTTTATTCCTTCGAAGACCTTTCAAATAATGTATCACAAGCCATACCTTTGCATTTGAAAATTTTTTGTAGTACACGGAAAAAAAAGATTAGTGAAATTAACCATACGATAGCTGATTTTGGCACCTGCTAGATGTTATGGTAAACTTGATCAGAAGTATGGTACATTTACCGATACTTTGAGTAAATTCGACATGCAATCAGGTAACATCACCTAGTACCTAGTCAAAACATAGTATACTTTTGGTTAACATTGCCATAACATCTAGCAGGTGCCAAAATCAGCTATCGTATGGTTAATTTCACCGTAGTTTTTTTTCCGTGTAGCCCCCCGAAGCCCCAAAATTTTGGGGTGTGGGGGCCTTGTACATTCCTCCACATAAAATAGGCATTTGTGATACATCAAAAGAAAGCCCTTCATCTGTTCTCTCAGAAGCTTTTGGGTCATAGCGGTCAATCAAAAACCGTCCCTAAAATTTTCAAAAACCACCCCTAACTCATTAAAGGCTGGTTTTTAGAAAGAAAACTCAAGAGTATAAAAGTTTCCTTTCTTTTTTACCGTGTTAGATTCCAATGTCGAAAAATACTCCTTCCATTTGATTTATTTGAGATACGGGTTCCCACCCTCTAAATAATCTTCAAGGGGTGGTTTTGGGGGGCTGAAATATTTTCTCCGAATTCTTTGGGGTCGATTTAAGTAGAGCCTGGTTATCTGAAACACCCTGCATATTTAAGAATTTCAACTGTCGCTTTCTGCTGCATTGTCAAGTGCAGTCGCCTCGCGCTAATTGGTTGGTTTAGCTTTTTCACTGTCACTAAGGGAAAAGCCGCGACGCGTCAAATGTCGCGTTTGCTTTGAGAGCTACGACGCATGCGCCGACTCTGCTGATAGACGAGGTACTATAGATACTAACTATTTTAATTTCCGTGATTCGGACTCACGGAAATGACTACATTATATCCCTAACACATCAAAATTATAAAATTTATTATTGCGCTAGGTAGTCATGATTGTAGTTATAAACAACCAAATAAAAATATTTGAACTTTCAATAATCGCTTTAATTTTAAATCTGTCTCTCCAAAACTTTGAAAATACTCAAAAATATCAAAAACTTTGAACTTTGAAACTCAAAAATATCACTAGCATTCATGTCAGATCTGCACCTTTTATTTTGGCTTATAAATTTATCTTTGTGAATTAGAGGTACAACTTGCTTTGTTTGAGACTGCGCGTCTGGCTGAACTTTGTTACGGCGTATGGTCATTCGGATTACTTACAACCATTCTTTTATTTGCGGAGCACTGACAGTCCTTACCGTTCTAATTTTCATACTGTAGTGCTCCGCGTGCTCTTAGATATTTTTATATTGGGTTAGTTGCTTTTTCTGCGTGCACGCTCACTGGCCAGAGCGTAGGCGAGACAATTAGTTTGCAATTATTTACTTGTAAGTACTTACTGGTTGTACGACTAGAAAAAATATGGAGAAAACATAAGGTAATGTTTAGAGAGGACTAACTCACCATTACTTGTGAACTCATCCTGAAAATACTGAAAGGTTCAACTGTGTTTGTAGTCCAAAAAACAGCACACAACACTCGAACAAAATGCACTTATTCCTGGCACACAGCTTAAACTTGCAATTGTTACACTTATCCTGGACGCTGGATCCAAATACTCCACGAAATGATCCCTTCTTTAAACTAGCAAAGAAGTGACGACTCATTGAGAGGTATATATAAACATGGCATGAGATCATAGATACAAACGTCACAGATATGACAGTTTCAGTGCGTGTTAATGTCTTTAACAAACAGTCGCTAATATTTGCTCGCAGTTACAAGGATTTCTCATTCACAAAGACAAACGAAGTTACCGGGAATCTGTGCTCATATCCCATTTGGTATTCCCACACCGTAAGTTGACGTTGAATTCTTTGGAAGAGTGCTTCTCAAATGTGTCATTCAAAATCAATATAGAAAAGGTGAGTTTTCGCCGTTCGGTAGGGTTTCGATTAGTGCTGCATGTGTGTTCACTAAATTGCACCGTTTGAAAATGTACATACCTTACATGTAATTCCTCTAGGTACTGTAATGAAATCGGATGAACGGAAATTTGGCAAAACAGAATGAAACTGCGTGGGTATAGCATTTGCGAATATCTTGCAAAATATATCCGACAGAAAATAACTAATAAGCGAGGTATTATGAGCCTCAAAAGTTAAACCACGAGCGAGCATGTCAAGGTAATGTTTACAAAAATCAGCAATTCAGGTTTTGCAGTGCTAATCATTGAAAGTGCAATAGACGGTTTTAGTGCAAAGTCAACGGTTAGCCAACAACCACAACAATGCGCTCATCGGTTGAAATCAGTTGGGATAAAACCCGCGTAGCGTTCCAAACTATCTCACTCACTCTCCTGTGACCCCCGCATGTATATCCAAGGTATATGGCAGGTATGGACAGGAGGCGGGGTTTAAGGGGCTTTCGAGTTTTCCCGCCAAATTATGACGACACGCTTGCTTTGGCGATGACGTAGCCGTCACCTACTGCAGTAGCAAGAGATGGGGATCACGGGAGAGTGAGTGAGATAGATTGGAACGGTAGGCGAATTTTATCGCGGCCGTCTAGAACATCTGTGACGTAGCCGTCACCCACTGAGATAGGCTCCACCTCCTGTCCATACCTGTTCTTCCATATACCTTGATGTACATCCATCTCTTTCTAGTTCCGAAATTCGTGTACAGGGCCTTGTTTTACGACATATTATTATCAAAATCGCATTAAAATGCCTCAAGGAATTCATTTCTGCCATAAAATTTTACAAAATAAGTCTCTACATACGATTTTTGAAATTATAGTGAGATGGCAGTACATGGGGGTCACGTGAGAGCGAGAGAGACAAACCGGCTTTATTTGGAACGCTCATCACCGGCAGTCGCCATTACTAAAACCCTCTATTAAACTTCTTAAAGTTTCCCCCCCCCCCCTTCAACATTTTGGATTCTCTACGTGAATATGGAAGATGAATAAACATGTTTTCACCTATAAAACATCAATATTATATATGGTTTTATTATATCATTTGTTAGGTTTGAAAATAACCTGAAAATTACCATAAAATTTTAACAAACGATGCGGAAAGACATTTGCCAAACACATCTTGGTGAGATTGATCAAAAAGAGACTTACAAATACCCATAGAGGTAAACTCTTTGAGATGCCAAAGCCCTGTTCTACTACTTTTGCCGCAGTGTTTGGAATTTTTAAATCATGCTTCAATGCTAAAAAATAGCAAGTTTTCGCTAAACGCAAGCAAAAGTGTTTGGCGTGATTTACATGCTGCGTATTGTCCATCTCAACCCTTGAACAGTATTGAACAATTTCGCTCTTGCATTACGGACAGTAAATCAAATCGATTACGGAGATCGGCCTCCGAGGCTTGGTAGTGATCTCACGCATTTTAATTGCTTGAAAATAGAATCCGTTTAGCCGAATGTTTGGGCTGATTCTAGGATGGTTCGGCGCGAAAATTTGGGCACCAGAAATCTCGGCGCCTAGTTTTTTTCAAGGAGTAAAGTTAAGTTACGTCGAGCGTAGTTATAGTAGGTACTTGGATTGATTATAAGGTAAGTAATACCGGTTTTTTACTTCAAACTCATCCAGGCTTAGGACTAGCCGAGAGTTGTTTTTCTCAGGGGGTACGTGTATGTTGTCGAAAAAAATGGAGAAACTTTAATAGGTATTACAGGTTGGGAGCATTCCTCAAAGAAAATCTCAAGTGGCAAGATTTTCAAATTCTTCACTTCACACAATTTCTCTAATCTCCGTGTCACTGCAGCATATGTGTTCTTTTCTTTCGCTTTCTCTCTCTAAGAAATGAATTCTTCCAATTTCACACGGGTCAGTTTTTCTTCACTAGAACTGTTTTGTCTGACGTCACGAAAAAAATTGGTTCCAAACAAATGCTCCATCCCACTCGCTTTCGTGGGTTTTCCCATAAGAAACACGGTCCAAATTTTCAAATGCTTTGTGCTAGTAAACAACAAATTTTCTCAGTCTTTATTACACCATTGGATTCCACGTACCTTAACATATGAGCACGGCACGCTACAACAAAATTTTTGAAACATCGCGCATTAATGTATACAATTGCAGTTATATCGAAGAAAGTCCTATGTTTTGTCCTTGTCACACTCACAGTTTCTTATGGGCACCAAATTTTAGGATATAGGCTCATCGGCACCATCACACCACGTGTTATACCTCGAACAAGCTTCGATACGAAGAGAGGTTAGGATGATTGAGTGTCATGGCGGTGATACTCCCATAAGAGACCGTGAGTAAGACAAGGACAAAACATAGAACATCTTTCGGTATAACTGTGATTGTAAATTCCCTTGTGACTTTTTAGGAATTATGTTAGAGTGAAAAGATACTTTAAGGTACGTGGAATCTAAAGGTGCAATAAAATTTGAGAAAACTGGTGGTTAACTAGCATGAATGGAGCTGTTGCAAACTTTTGCTACAGGCTTATTAACAGTTGATAAAGGGGTAATACCCTGTAAAAATAACGATTAGCGCACTAAAAAATCACGAAATCCACTCCTAAACTCACAAAATTCTTTTAAACGCGAGACCTTAATGGCGGCCGGGGCCGCGGTTCTCATTGGGGTTCCCTATCTTCAATCAGCGCCATCTACACGAGATGTTCTCGCAACACCACACAAGAAGAAGAAGAAGCATACAATTGCCATAAGAAAACCACGGCCTCGGCCGCCATTAAGGTCTCGCGTTTAAAAGCATTTTGTGAGTTTAGGAGTGGATTTCGTAATTTTTTAGTGCGCTAATCGTTATTTTTACAGGGTATGACCCCATAATCAACTATTAATAAGCCTGTAGCAAAAGTTTGCAACAGCTTCATTTGCGTTCGAAAATTGGGATCTGATTTCTTATGGGTTAAATCCACGAGAGTGAGCGAGATAGAGCATTTGTTTGGAACCAATTTTGATCGTGACGTCATCACTAAACAGGTCTTTTAAACGTATTGATAATTTTCCAAATACAGAGGTGGCTTACCATTTGAAGAGAATTTAATGCTATGCCACCCTTTTACGCCGTTATATTCGTCCTGGGCAAGCCGTCGACAATGTTGTTGAAACAGCTCCACACCTAGACAGGGAAGAGAGGATTCGGCTGTTTGCCTCGGCTGTCTTGCCGTCCTAGCTAAGTATCTTCAAAATAATTGAGCCCTTGATCGATGACTTTTTCATTTGAGTGTAATATTCTGTTTCAATCAGTTCTTCAAATGCTTCATAGGTCGACTCAGGTGGAACAAAAGCAAGTGCAGCAAATTGTCAAATTTTCAAAGCAAATTCGGGATCGCTAGCGTAGCTGTTGGAAGCTATCATCATTTAGAAGCAAAAGTTGAAAATATATGATTTTACTAAAGAAACAAAACGGTCTCCTCATATTCGATCCAAGTGCTAACTACGCTCGATGTTACTTAACTGCACTGCTTGGAAAAAAATCAGGCGCCTTTTCCGTGCGCTGAGATCTCTGTGCGCCGAAATACTTTGCTCCGAAATTTTCGCGCCGAGCCATTCGGACACTTTTTGGGCTCCTATCCTTTTAACATTGATCCGGAGGATCATATCGAGCTTCAGTATTTTCCAGTTCATTGGAGGGGTAAGAGTTGAAGCTATTTTAACCCCCCCCCCCTTTCAGCCAGTAAAAAAATTACTAAAATGGCCAATAAACGCGTAAAATGTAAGAACATATGATACACTTCGAGGTATCCAGACTTTTGCGCCATCATGTATAACCAAACAAGTCACTAAAAAATCTCAACAATAAATTGCGATTCATCGTGGTGCCTGCTGCTGATTACAAAAACTCGTGGAAAAGTCGCATCTTTTCCGAAAAAAAAAAAAAAATCATTATTTTTCCTTGATTTGTTGCAGTTCAAAAACAAATTTTTCAGTGATTTGTGCGGTATGGATGTCCGCCGCCATAAATGGGACTGCACCGTATATGTATTCGATACTCACACTCAAATTATAAGAGCTTTGGCTCTATCCATCGCACTTTTAAGCTTTTCTCTAGCTGACTTATAGCTTCACCTGAAACAACATCACATTTGGCGTGAAAAGTTTTACAACAATTGTCAATAAGTAACACGGGACTTACAAAAATATCACATTTATTCAATTTTCAGACAATTTAGCACAATTTTCTCATAAATGGACTATCCAGTATCCGTGGGATACATTTCTGGTGTGAAGGTTAGAATAACGCACATCTATCACAGAAAATCTTATATTTTACTGCAAGAATTAAGGTTTTAATACGTCCTTTACGAAAAGATAGTGTATTTCATACCACTGATTTGAATCGATATATATTTATTGTTAAGAGTGTCCTAGACTTCTTGGATAGGACTTTTTTTCTCAAGAACGGTTGTTACATTTTAGAATTGGAATTTTCAATAGGGATTCTGTTGAGGGCTGAATCAGCTGGTGAGAAAAGAAGATTTTTTTTTCACAACCTATAATTTGTTATCGTTACTTACTTACAAATAAAAACTTCACATCTTTGAAGAAAATAGAATATGCAGACATATTTCCTCTAAAAATTTTATCCGGTGAGGGGGGGTTTGTTGACAAAATGTTGAATCGATCACTGTGGCCACACAAATTATGATATTGTTTTGAAAAACAATAATAATATTCTAAAAGTCCAAAGCTAGGGCTTTTCATTATTGCGCCACTTGTTCAGTTTCTTTATATACAGAATTCTTTGGGGTCGAGAAACGTTAAATACGTTTCACCGTTTTTTTTTTTTTTTTTTTTTTTTTTTTTTTTTTTTTTTAATTAAAAAAACCCCATAGCTCAAAGCGGAGGGAATTTTCGAAACTTTATTACCATAAAATGTCAATAGTTGCTTTTTCTTCAAGGATATGAACTTCGTTCGTACTTTTATATCTCCCCCAAATAGTTCCCAAGGGACTAATCGGGACTTTTTATTATGTACATCAAAAATGGAAATTTTGGGGTCAAGTCCCTATCTTACCGAAATACCATCCTCAATACTTTGACTTTTCAATTTTAAAACTTAATAACCAGCCATTCTCGAGCAAAAAAAACCATGTCATACTACTGTAAAATGCCCTGCGTATTATACCAAGCGGAAAATAAAGAAATGTTGTCCAAGAATTCTAAATATATGTATAATAGCTCCTACCAGAGCTCAAGAAGAGAAAAGGTACCTACTAATGCTTCTCTGATATTACCTATCGAGTGGCATGATCTTTATGGCACGCTTCAATGCTTCGAAGCATGGCTTGGAAATGATCTGCTCCACATAAACTCATGAAAAACTCAGCAGTGATAGATATCATAGTAGATTTCAGTCTGCACCCTGTTTCTATCAAAAAAAAGGTCAGAGATTTCACCAAAAACTCTCGTCGGGACGAGAGTGCAAAACAAAACCGGTCAAGCCAAAAAAATATACCTCCGTTGTGTTTTACGGCTGAAAAGAGCCTAATATGATGTCACACAACGATCAAGTCTGACTTAAAGCCACGCCAGGTTGTCCTAATTTGGCTCCATTTGTTTAAAACTAGTAAAAATTTAATTATTCTTTGTAGTTTTATTTTCTGGATCTTTCTCGTTGCAGGACTTACACTGATACGGCTTTATGATTGCTGATGAATAAATTTGATGCGCAAATTCAGCGTTGCCGGTTTCATTTCCGCAATTAGGATAAAACACGACGGGTAGGTAGCCTATTGAAGAGCCGGGTGGGAGAAATCGCATGAATTTAGGAGTTATTTCGCTTGAATTATTAAGAGGTTTTACCAAGTAACACAGACATGAGAAACCGCTGTGGGCTGGTGTAGGATACGCAATGACATTAACGGGTGAACGATAGGTAGATATGTCAGGTTTTACCATTACTAGCGGATATAGTAAAGAAATTTCTTGAGGTAGTGCTGTCATTTCATCAATGGTGGAACTTATTGCTGTAATTGATGGTTTACTAATGTCACTATCAACGGTGGTTGCATGTACGTTTGTCACATAAATTGACTCTTCTATGTTTGCTTTGTAAGAGGATAAACTTTCTTTAGTCTCCACTATGCCGATTCCAATTGGCTTCATCGTTGTCGAAGAGATGAACGGTGGTTGCTGCGAATACTCAGCCTTTACGGATGCCATTCCACCTGGTGAGTGTTGATCATCATGTGTTGGCACAACCGATGGCTTTTGTAAAATTGATTCGCTATGGTACTCGGATTCCTGAGAGGCTTTAATTATGCCAGGTATGAGGAACGAAGGATGCGAACCTAGTAAACTAGCTTTTCTTGACTCTCCGGATGGATAACTCGGTACAGCTTCAACTGTATAATGGGAACATTCAGAAGGAACAATGTCATCCGAATGTGAGCTAAAATTAAAAGATGGTGAACATTGACTGGCGTAAGATGGATAAATTGGATAGCTGGATATTAATTGAGAATCATGACTAATTACAGCTTGACCCGGCAAATCTAGCGTCCCCGGCGACGTTAGTGATCCTAATGTGCCAGGATACCCTATTGAACCGGGCTCGCTAGTTTGATGTATTACCTTTGATTGACGTATATAACCAGATGGATTCGGTCGGCTGTTTTGAATAGGGTACGTCACATCAGGTGTCTTTGGTTCAAAGGCAGTCCCGGGCTGGTTTGGATATGCTGATTTACTGGGCTGATTGGACGATTCAGAAAGGTATTTTTCTTGGAATTCAAAAGAGCCTGCATATCTTGCAGCACCCGATACTGGTTTACCAGATACATCTAGATATCCCGGGAATCCAATCTCAGTACTTGGCGGACCCAGTTGACCTGGAGACCCCGCGTTTCCTTGTGAACTAGGATATTCTGGATATTCTTGTACGCCAGGAAATGTTGGATATCCTTGTGAGCTCGGATAGAATTGATGGAATGGCGCACCCATTAGATACTGCGTTCTAGATCTACCAGGATAACCAAGAGCACCAGGAGCTCCCGGGACATCAGACTGTCGAGTTCCAAACACCAACATCTCGGAATCAGCGTACTTAACTGAGCCAGGATTTTCCGGTACAATGGGATATTTTGGTTTTGGTACATTTGAGTACCCGCCTGTTATTGATCCGAGGTATTCAGGTTGACGCAAATTGTTGGAGTCAGTAGAGGCGGTTTTTTTCTCAAAGTAACCTGGGAGTTCTGGTCTTTTCGGTGCTCCTGATTTTCCTGCAATTCCAGGCGATCCAAACAAGCCTGGTAGAGCGGTTGAAGTTGAGAATATAGGTTGTTCTGATCCAACAATTATCGGTTTATTTGTTGCGCTAGGAGATCCAGAATATTGAGAGCCTTGAATTTCTAGTTGGCTATGATTGCCGGGGCTGCTAAGGCTTTCTGAATGCCCTGGCTTATTGACCAGAGGAATCAATATGGGATAGCTAGAAGCTTCTAGAGACCCTGATTGGTCTAGCAAGGCTGAATACCCATATGAACTAGAGTAAGATGGGTTACTTTGAAATCTTGCGTTTTGAGAAGCAACTATACCGGAGGAACTAAACGTTCCAGGAATACCAGGAGCATCGGGACTTTTAATATATCCAGAGTAGCCTGGTTGCAATGACTGTGAGGAAGTGTTTGACGAATCCGGAGCAGTAGTTTGTTTTAGTCTAGAAGATATTTCTGCCGATTTTAAATATTGAGGAGTGGAAACCTCAAAAGATTCCGAGGTCCCTAAAATACCTGATTTTCCTTGGATGCCTGGAGGACCTATTCTACCAGTAATTTCCGGTTTACCAGGGTATATTTCTGAGCCAATAGGCCAGGGTATATACAAAGCGCCTGAGAAAGCTGAATTTTTTGATACAGTTGAACTAGTATGTCCAGTAACAGCTGAAGTTTCTGGTAAGCCTACAACACCTGGGTCGCTCGGGCTTCCTATAGCACCCGGATAACCCAATGGACTGGTATCAAATAGAGATTTTGGTTGCGTAGAACTCACATATGTTATAGGTAAACTAAGTAGATCTGGGTCTTTTTGTGAGTCTTCAATAACGGTTTTATTTGCTAAAACAAGAAAGCGAGAGTATTGTAAATCACCCGATGTTCCCGAATATTTTAAAAGGCCAGAAGTACCAAGACTTGGAGGAACTCCCGAAGATCTTGGAGCTCCTGAAGATGCAAATTGACTTGACCCAAACATAAAGGCATGTTGATCAGAAGTACCTATATGTCCTGGAATCTTTAAAGCATCCAGATATCCTTGAGAATCTTTCAAAATTGGCCTAGATGGTAGAACTGTTGACAAGAAATACTGCGATCCCGTTACTCCTGAAGGCCCAGGTAGTTCTTGTGTATCTGACAGCCCGGGAGTGCTTGGTCTAGTAGGACTTCCCGGATTTTCTGGTTGACCAATTGAAGAACCTAATCCAGGATATTCTGAAGAACCAGAAGTTTTGGATTGACTACTTGCTTCACGATGACCCTGTAAGCCGGGATGAGGTAGTTGGGTATTAATAACTGCTGATTCCGGATATTGCAGATCCTCTGAATAACTAGGTGTTTCGGGATATCGTGGTTTTCCAGGAATACTAGGAGCAACAGAAATATCTGGTCTAACTAAAGTCCCAAACGCACCAGGTTGACTTGAATATGATGGCTTAGTAAGGTATGATGGTGATTTAGAAGATCCAGGGTATCCGGGACCTTCAGGTAAACCAGAAATATTGGGGAATCTTGGTACCCCCATCAAACCTGTTGATCCTGGCTGACCCTTGATGCTACCTGACAACCATGAAATGTCGGATCGAGTAATCGTACCTGGATATCCAGATTGAGAAGAAGCAATCGGAATGGAGTATCCAGGCTTTCCTGGTGCATCTAGAGAGAAGGAAGAAGCTGGTATACTTGGAATAGTCGGTGTGACCGTAGGCGATGGTGAATCAGTCGATCCAGGATATCCCGGAGATCCAAGTAAACCTGGTCGATCTGGTGTATCGAGGAAGTCTAGGTGTGCAATCGACTCTTTTGATCCTTCTTGACCACTGACGTTACCTGAAGTCCCAGATTGAGTTATTTTTCCTGTATATCCTGGATTCGAAGTAACGATCTCAGTGGGGTATTCAGCTTGGTCTTTGGCACCTGCAGACCCGGAAGAAGCTAGTACTCTTGAAAATGTTGAAGCAGCCATGGAAGATTGTACTTCAGACAATCCTGGATATCCGGGAGTTCCAGGTAAATCCAGCCGAACTGGTATTCCTGGATATCCTGGTTGTCCGAAACCTAATGATCCTGTTTCAACTTTAATCATACCAAGCGAGCCTTTAGTTTCGGATTGAATAATTGTGCCTGAACTTCCTCGGGCCGAAGTAACGATCGCATGAGGATGTCCATGTTGTTCTAGTATGTTAGAGGAGCTGGAAGAAGCTGGTTTACTTGGGTATGCCGGTGCGACCAAAGACGATGAAAATCCAGACATTCCACGATTTCCGGGAACTCCAGGTAAACCTAGTTGATCAGAAAAGCCGATAAACCCCGGTTCTCCGATTGAAGCTATCGGTTCTGTCTGACCACTGACGTGACCTAATGATCCAGTGTTCCTAGATTGACCAAGTAAGCCTGAATATCCTTGATACGAATGAATGATTGGAGTTCCGGGTAATCTTGGTCGACCTGGAATACTGAGGTCACCCGACTGTTCAATTAAACCTGGTGATCCAAGTTGACCACTGACGTTATTTGACGATCCTAGAGCTCCGGGTTGACCCATAGATCCTGAATATGTGACGTATGAAGAAGCAACTGTACTGCGGTTTTCATGATGTTCTTGTGCACCTAGAGATCCGAAAGAGGCCAGTTCACTTTGATATGTTAGTGGATAAGGGTGTACATCAGCTGATCCAGGATACCCGAGAGTTTCACGTAAACCTGGTTGGCCTAAAATACTAGGGTATCTCGGTTGGTCGATTAATCCTGATGATTCAGTTTGACCAGTTGATTCAGGTTGTTCAATTGTTCCCTGTTCATCAAGATTACCTGGTTGTCCTAGTCGTCCGAGCTTTCCAGGGTTACCCGGAATTTCAGGATGCCCTGGCTGTCCTGCAGCACCTATTTTTCCAAGATTACTAACTTGAAAATAATTTCCTGGGTTTTGAGCTAATGATGCTTCTCGGAAATGTGCATGATTGCCTTTCCCGCAGCCCTTTGGGAAATATAGACTTTCCCATGGTGTGAGAACGCCATGCTGTTCATGGTGATCATTCTGTGTACTCTCTTCTTCTCGTTCATCGTTTTTTGAATCAAGAGCACGGTAGGATATTTCAGTTGGATTTCCCGGTTTAACGGTTCTGTAGCCCAATCTATCTGAAACATAGTGGGTAGCCTGAAGTTTGCCATCAGGGTTAATGAACCCGTAGCATCCATAAGTCACGCCGTCTGGTCCTATGTTTTCGTGGTGAAACTGTTCATTGGGGCCCACTTCATAACCAAAGACATAAGCCACTGTAAACAAAAAAAATTGTATTCCGTTTAATGATCACTGAATTATTTTAGGGACAGTTTTTTTCTCAAAGGGGACGTACACCCTAAAAACAGTATTAGTTTATTCGATAGTAGCAAGTGAGACATGCACGCTGGAGAGATCCGTTTCTTGGAGTACGCCTTCGTTCAGAAGAACCGAAAGATCCGACGGTAACGTCACTCGTTCCAGCCGTGCGATGCGGAAACCAGCCCCGTACCGAAGTGCCAATTGAACACTTAACCTTGAGACCGAATATTCAGATATATATAAAGACTCAGACACAGACTCTTTGTGTTATTCATCAGATACAACTGAAATTATCACTGATACTTCAACGGGAAAGCTTCAAAGGACTAAATAAAAACAGTGAATGCATCACATGACTTCAAGTAGAAAATTTAAGCGTGGAGTGTCTCATTGGACATAAAACAAAATGTCCCCAAAATACACAAAACGAACCGAGCATTGGAGTCTGCATAAACATCCTGAATTCCAACTCACCCAGCTCCCATCTAGCACACAGGGCCAACATAAAGCGCCTCTTACATTGTAATACATATGTATATTATACATTATATGCAGCGAAACGAGAGTTAAAAGCTTGCCATACTACGTATGGCACGCTTAAAACATCGCCATTTTCAAACACCCTAAAGCCTAGGCATAGCTCTACCATCAATGAACAAATTATTCTCAGCCCATTACCCATAGGAGATGAAGCAACCTCTTTCAGACATTCTACTGATAATAACCATGAAAGTATTTTTACTTTTCGAAAATTCCTCAAAACAAATTAAAATTATTCTGGATTTCCCAGGTTTGATAATATGACAGCTACAGTGGAAATCGGATATAACGACCTTCTCCCTGGACCGGTCAGTATAAGACGATATAGCCGATAGTCGTTAAAACAGATATACTTGACGTTTACGCTCTTAGCTCTTGTTGAAAACCGCGGGAGGCGACGATTAGCTTTGAAACAACACTGCACGACTTATTTGCACAAGAGGAACACTTTATTTTCTGTATTCATTTCAATCTATTTCATTCCATTCTTATCTTTTATTTTACTCTATTTGATCTTATTTTTTTTTTTTACTTTTTTATTTTTAATTTTTTGAATTCCAGGATTTACGTCTGTAAAAACAAATTATTTTCAAAGGCCGATTACACAAATGATTTTTTTCTTCAAACTACATAGCAGACAAAGAATTGGAAAAAAGAATGAACATTTTAAAAATTTTAATACATTTTTGGAGAAAATTTCCGGTAAACATGTTATGAAAAGAAGTCTGAGATCTTTTTTTTACTTTAAAATGGTATTAATATACCCCTTCTGAACCAATTTATGGACTAAATTCAGAGTTTGGGCTAGAGAGGCATCGTTCCACTCCGGGTTTAAAAGTACCAAGACTTTTTGAACAGTTCTGATAGCCTTCAGGGGCTCAGGGCATCGGAATGAAATCTGCTCATTTTTGGATTCAATATTTGGATTAAGGTATTCGGTGTGTAAACATCTCCTGTCTTCTATTATCGTAAAACCTTTTCGGTGCACACATCAAAACAAAGCTTCGCTGAGCGACGCTCGGGTCGCTGTAACTGATGACCTGACCCTAAATTCCGCACAGATTCCGTCACTATGGCCGATGTGTCGTTATAGGCGATGTCTTAGTAACCGATAGGTAAACATGGACCACATGTCATTGGCTGCCAACGAAAAACTTTTATTAGGGTACGTACATTGGCGATATGGGTTTCCGCCGGAACCGGAGAGATCAGGTCGTTATGACCGATTTGTTGTTATATGCGATTTCCCCTGTGATTAATTGAAAAAATGAGCTGTAATGTCAATTATTTCCATGTGAACTCAGTATTACAAATTTTAGCATTTTATAAAGGAGAAATGATGATGAAGAGGCAACAATAAAAACCTATCGTCTTACTTGATTCAAAATTTTGCTCGTGATATTGTAATTTTTCGGAATCCTTAATATGGAGTACAACCTCTTTATCAAAAGGTGACTGTCTGACTGCACGTAAAGGCTCTGCAGACTCGGTCCCTCCAATGTTGGTGCAACACAGTGTGATAAACCCGATCTGCAAAAGAAAAAAAAAAAAAAAAAAAAAAATGAAACTACAATTAACTTCCCTAATTTTTTTCATAGTGTTCGGTAAAGTAATAAAATATTTTACAATATTCCATTTTTCTTCTTTTTAATTAATTGAGAATATGTTTCGACGAAAAAAGGACGAAAAAGGAAATTATGTACAGTGGTAGGTATCCAATTGAGAACCAAACGGAATATCTACTCTATGAATGAGCATAATTGATCGAGATGGTTACCAATGAATAAGTAAAAGGCTGAGGAAATGCAGTTTCATTTTCCAGTAATTTTATTTACACAGGGATACTGAACAAAGCCAATCCTATTCTACTGCACAGAGGAGTGAAAAAAAAATTAATATTCACGTCTCAAACGTTACACAAATATGATGCTGTGAAGTTTAGAGCTCTGTCGATTAGAAAAGGATGTTGTCTACTGAACTAAAGGCACACATCAAGCGATAAAATGTTTTTTAATAAAACAAAACTTTACCCGTCTCCCCACTTTCCCCTCCTTTTTGGAAGGCAACTTCGTTTTTTCAAATAGGAAAAGGGTGTTTTAATTTCCGAAATCAAATTTTCATAAAAAAAATCATGAAAAATATTGTGTGAAACGTAATTCTCAACTCCCCTTGTTCAAAAGTTTTGGGAGTCAGAGTTTGAACCCCCCCCCCTTATTTTTTTCGCGGAATCATTGCCGATTGTCATTACAGCTGACTTCATTAACAACTAAACAGTAAACACTACCGGCGTCGGTTTGAATTCTTACGTCTTAATATTCTAAATTCCTCACAGTAGATTGTGAAAGGTACGGAAACCGACATTTTTTGTCGAAAAATTATCAAAATAATATGATCACAACTTCAATCATCATCCTTGGAACTCCTGTGTGTGTTATTGTTTCATTTTGAAAATATTTCGACACAAATATCGGTTTCCGAACCTTTCACAATCTATGGAGAGGAATTGAGAATATTAAGACGTAAGAATTCAAACAGACACTATTAGCATTTACTGTTTCTTTGTTCATGAAGTCAGCTGTGATGACAGTCGGCCATGATTATGTGAATGTGCCGCGCTAACCCCGCGAAATATCGTGCACTTGGTGGAAAGACACCGGGGTGAACAGTGTCTAGTGTTTTTTGCAATAGACCTGTTTAGTGATGACGTCTCGATCAAAATTGGTTCCAAACAAATGCTCTATCTCGCTCACTCTCGTGGATTTACCCATAAGAAATCAGACCCAAATTTTCGAACGCAAATTCATGCTAGTTAACAACCAGTTTTCTCAAATTGTATTGCACCGTTAGATTCCACGTATCTAAAAGCATCTTTTCACTGTAACATAATTCCTAAAAGATCACAAGCGAATTTACAATCACAGTTATACCGAAAGATGTTCTATGTTTTGTCCTTGTCGTACTCATGGTCTCTTATGGGAGTGTATCACCGCCATGACCCTCAATCATCCTAACCGCTCTTCGTGTCGAAGCTTGTTCGAGGTAAATTACGTGGTGTGATGGTGCCGATGAGCCTACATCCTAAAATTTGGTGCCCATAAGAAACTGTGAGTGTGACAAGGACAAAATATAGGACTTTCTTCGATATAACTGCAATTGTATACATTAATGCGCGATGTTTCAAAAATTTTGTTGCAGCGTGCCGCGCTCATATGTTAAGGTACGTGGAATCCAATGGTGTAATAAAGACTGAGACAACTTGTTGCTTACTACCACAGAGTATTTGAAAATTTGGACCGTGTTTCTTATGGGAAAACCCACGAAAGCGAGTGAGATGGAGCATTTGTTTGGAACCAATTTTTTTCGTTACATCACACGAAACAGGTCTATTTGTGAGCTTATATTTAATTTTGTTGTTTTCTGATGCTACCATTGTCATATTTACGGCTTTTGATGTATGAATTGATACTTTAAAACGCTCTAGCCGAAGTGTGCAACAGACCCATTTAACCCCTTATGGACCAAGCCCGAATATACTCGGTTTTCTCCTCTATAGTCTATATCACACTGTTCCAGTTTCAGGATACCGAATAAACACGATTCTTGATGTAGTATAAAAAGATGAGATTTCGTCTGGCGCCTTCAATCCGTCGCATATGCAATTCCAACTCCCCCGAGTACGAACAGTTAACTACCTTCCCTATACAAACGGAATTGTGACGTTCATGTGAACAAACCTGGTCTTTAAAGGGTTAAAGACTCCAACTTTTAACGACAAAATAAAAATACTTACTTACACCTGAGCAATACAAATTTTATACGAACAGATGGACAGTAAAGCTTTCTATCCAAAATTTACATTAAAACATCACGCAAAAATAGTTGCGGCCCTTTAAACAGCAAATAAAGAGGATTTACGAAAGTTGATGCGCTCTAGCGGGAAACACACGACTCATGTTACTTCTGACGAACTGTCACGGTGTTATACCATTATTCAATCAACATTGCCACATTCCTAATTTTGTTATTTTAACATGACGTGTGATATTCATGCACTTAAAATGTGTCACGTTGACACAGCCGTCACG
Organism: Trialeurodes vaporariorum; assembly: GCA_011764245.1. NCBI lineage: Eukaryota > Metazoa > Arthropoda > Insecta > Hemiptera > Aleyrodidae > Trialeurodes > Trialeurodes vaporariorum. The sequence continues at coordinate 61,532,051 of VMOF01000111.1, read as the reverse complement.
ACTCTTGAATCAACATAATTTTTATCCTAACTTTTCAACATTGCGAGTGAAGTTATTCCAACAGGAACTTACATAGTAACATAGATATACTTTATTTCTACCATTTAGCCGCCATGTTGATTTTAGCGAGGAACAGAACTAATGGCCAGACTTTGAGTATCTATCTATTGTCTAATCCCCCCCGCAAGCAATTAATGGTGGAATGTTTCAATTGATTTAATACATATCTTCAGGCAAAGATGTTATACCAACTTATCTTAACATTTATGTAGTATACAGTATTATTAAGGGCTTTAGTATCTAAAGGATTGGTGATGCACCAAGTCAATTTGTTCACAATTTTCCATTTTATAGGCAAGTTTTGGCAACCTGAGTCTTCACTAGACGCCTTGTTGGCGCCTGTAATTCTGGTGTTTACACGCATGCTCCTCCTTCCAAAGAAAACCTTTCGATTAAAATTGATTTATTTTTAACGTAGGGATTAAACAGTTAACGAGATGTTCATTTTTATAAACGTTCGTGGCTATACTGACAGACTTGGCTTACAAAATATTAATTAAACTCCTTGAAATGAGTTTACAGATCGCGTACACGTAACGGACTCTAACAAGATGCACAGAGCGATTTACCGCGACGCTGCTATCTGCATTGCGTTTTATTTGTTTGCGCATGTATTATTGCACCCCCCCCCCCTCTTATCGCTCACTGTGAGCGCTGTTTAAACTAGCTCGAATGCACGCACTCGACTTCCAATGCCCAAACGCGAGGAAACATGATGCTACTGGAGCGCGTGAAGGAGTAAATTCATCAGTAAACGGAATAGGGGGCCAAAGCCCAAAAGCTCACGCGCTTTTAAATACAATATCCCATCGCGTTTGATATTATGAAGAGTAAGAGAAGATGCGAGGAAATAAATACATTATTACGGCGATTCTAGTTCTTGAACTAGTTGCAAAAATTACAGCAACAGCGCACAATATAGGGTGTGGTCTTAAACAGGTAAACCATGAAAAATTGGTATCCTACGTGTAACCATTGATTGGCTGCCCCCAAATATACACAGTCTGGCCAAAAATGCTGTCCCTCGCTAAAATTAAGATGGCTACAGATATATATGCCCGGCCATAGACTTCATATCACTGCCGCGTCGAGCAAATGATGTTTTAGTTGTGATTTAGGCAACTTTGATCGGGCAATGTGAATGTGAGAATGCCCGAGTGCTTTTGAACAAAACCAAACATAACGAAACGAAAGAAATAAATACTGCAACAACGGAAACTAATGCTTTGGACCAACGAGCTACACATTTATTTAGAGTGGCGGTTTAATGGGTAACCAAGGAGGGTTTTTAGGTGAGGTTTAAGTGAGTAATTTGTCCATTTATTTCCATGTATTTTGGTGCGGCGCGACGCGACGCCCAGTGGATCAAAACTTGTTCGGATCCACTATGCGGCGTGCACCACCAAAATACACGGAAACAGATGGACAAATTACTTGCTTAAGCCTAACCTAGAAATCCCCCTTGGTGGTTACGCTGATTACCCAATGAAACCGCCACTCTAGAAAAATATATATCTCGTTGCTTTGGTCGATGGTGGTGGTACGATGAGTTAGAAGAAGATTCGCACTCACGACGCATCTTTATTTCGCGGACTGACTACTGGTATAGAGATGGTTGTGACAGTTGGCAGTTTATGCTAAAGAAGAAAACTACTGAATATTAAGACTTGTGGAAATTCCCCCCAAAATCCTCCAAAAATGTTGAGAAAAAGAGCCAGTAGTCCATGTACTATCGACGAATTAAAGATTGTCGCGAGATTTTCACACATCTTCAGTTATGGGTGTGACTGTGGGACTGATCTGCAACGGCTTTCCCGCCCACCCGCACTGGCCTCTCACCTGCAAGGTGTGAAGAGTATGAATGAAGAGTGGCCGAACCCGAACCTTGAAGGCGAAACTTAGCTCGTGAAAATCTCGCGACAATCTTTAATTCGTCGATATTACTATCATGGCTCGAACAATAGAACCCCCCTCCCTCCCCCTTCGACAACTTGGCTCCCCTCCTTAACAACCCTCTTTCTTCTCACCTTCGGCACCCCTCTTTCTTTTCACCTTCTGCACCCTCGCCACCCCTCTGCAACAGCTCTCTTCCTTCTCCCACTTCGACACCCCCTCTTCTATTCCCTCTCCCTGTCAGAAACTAAAGATGGTTTTTATGGTGGTCGAACAAATGCGTCCAATTTCATCAATCGGGTGCTTCAGCTAATGAAACTATTCAATATGTGGTTGTTTGTTCACTTAACCTCTTTATTTTTTAAACGGTTCTTCAAACCACTCAAAAAAACAACTTAATGACGAGGCTACCATCCGCCGATTTACATCGATATATCGATTTTTATTCGAGATTATAAAATTCTAGAGGCACTCGTGAGGTATGAGACTATCGTTTAATTTTATGGATGAATACGCATCACACCTAAGTCGCAATGACTAGGTCCCCCCCCCCCCTCCAGAAAAAAAAATCTTGGATGGGCTTTGGAAGTTGTAGATGGATTATTTCTTATGAAGGAGGCTATCATCCACCAATATACATCGATATATCAATTTTTTTTTTCGAGATTATAAAATTCTAGAGGCACTCATACGGTGTGAGAATACCGTTTAACTTTATGAATGAATGCGCATCAAACCCAAGTCGCGATGACTATGCCCCCCCCCCCTCACAAAGAAAAAATCTTGTTTGGGCTTTGGAAGTTGTAGATGGTTTATTTCTTATTGACGAGGCTACCATCCGCCGATTTACGTCAATATATTGATTTTTTTGCGAGATTATAAAATTCTAGAGTCACTCGTACGATATGAGATGATCGTTTAATTTTATTGATGAAAGCGCATGAAACCCGAGTCACGATGACTAAGTACTCCCCCCCCCCCCACAATAAAAATTTCTGGTGGGCTTTGGAAGTTGTAGTCGGTTTATTTCTTATTGACGAGGCAACCATCCGTCGATTTACATCGATATATCGATTTTTTTTAGGAGATAATAAAATTCTAGAGGCACTGATACGGTATGACACTACCGTTTAATTGCATGGATGAATGCGCATCAAACCCTAGTTGCGATAAATATGTTACCCCCCTCAAAGAAAAAATCTTAGGTGGGCTTTAGAAGTTGTAGATGGTTAATTTCTTATTAACGAGGCAACCATCCGCCAATTTACATCGATATATCGAATTTTTTCCGAGATTAAAAAATTCTAGAGGCATTCGTACGCTAAATGAGACTACCGTTTAATTTTATGGATGAAAGCGCATCAATCCCGAGTCGCGATGACTATGCCCCCCCCTCCAAACAAACAAAAAATCTTGGGTGGGCTTTGGAAATTGTAGATGGTTTATTTCTTATTGACGAGGCTATCATCCACCGATTTAAATCAATAAATCGTGTCAATACGGTGTCGATATATCGATTTTTTTCGAGATTATAAAATTCTAGAGGCACTCGTACGGTATGAGACTACGGTTTAATTTTATTGATGAAAGCGCATCAAACCCGAGTCGCGATGACTATGCCCCCCCCCCCCATAATTAAAAATTCTTGGGTGGGCTTTGGAAGTTGTAGATGGTTTATTTTTTATTGGCGAGGCTACCATCCGCCGATTTACATCGATATACCGATTTTTTTTAAAGATTATAAAATGCTAGAGGCACTCGGACGGTATGAGACTACCTATATTCCAAAAGTTTGGCACAGGAGTTTTGTTACACCCTGTGTAGGGTGTTCAAGAGAAACACGTTTCGACTGCAACTATTTGAGCAGCGGCTTCAGTTATGGAAAAACGGCTAGACACGTGTCTATGCTACTATTGAGGGGAGCACATTTTCTGGTGGTTACATCCCCCCGACGGGGAGCGCGGGGGGACGAGAGGGGGCCTATCCTCGGAAACCAATTTTCTTTTAGGTAGTCCCATTTTCTGTTTTGCATCTTAAAGGACTGACGAAAAGCAATTATTCAGCACAAACCGGAAATCAATATCGCTTTTCGGCTGCGATAAATCGGAACTTAGAGTTCAAAATTGAGCCTTTTTTTAAAAATTCGTAGCTCCCCTTTAAATGGTGTGAATGCAAGAAACTTTGGGTCAAAAATGGTTTGCTAAACAAGCGCTCTTAGAAAAAAAAAGTAATATTTTTAATAGTGGGTCATTCCATTTTAAATCAACCAAAATTAATGAAATATGTTGCTGCCTAGTCATGGATTTTGGAAATATTTTGTGGGGTGATTATAACTACTTTTAGTAGCTCAAAACGTATTTTTTCATATTTTTTTAGCTTACGGCCCCTGAGATATAGGCAACCGGAAATTCAAAAATTGCGATTTTAGGCTTATCTTTGAACGCGTGCCACAGCCTTAATTCTCAACGGAAAGATACGATTGAGGTCTCATTTTGATGCATTTTGCGTCCTCTTTTCATTGCTATAGGTCGTTTTTCATTAATTAGAGGTTTAGCAGGTTGCATACCTATTTAAACTTTGGTGACCCTATTGAAATTTTTCCGATCTTTGATAATTTTTTTAAATAGGATAGCGTGTGTAGAAAAAATTCATACTTTCTGAGCTTTAAGTACACTACTAAGAGTACCTGCTCAAAAAAAATTGGATCTCCTGAGCAATTTTTTCTAGTTATAAAAATTGCTCAAAGTCGGCCGAAATTAAGGAAGACCCAACTTTGAGGTTAAAAAAGTCGATGTGGGGATTCACCAAAAAATCTGAAAAAATTGCTAAAATCACTGCTTTTAAGTCTACTTTCAATATCTGAAATCTAAAGTTTGTGTATTTGACCGCTACAGTCGAAAAAAAAAAATCAAAATTGATAAAAATACAATTTGCTCGAACACACGCGATCGAAGCGAACAGAAAAGCCAATTCTTTGAGGTTAAAAAATCTCGGAAAATTTCTAAAATGATCACTTATAAGTCCTTTTTCAATGTCTGAAGTCGAAAATTTGATTACTGAAGCGCTTCAGTTGAAATACAAGCTTGTAAAATTGGTAAAATTTCACGCGACGCCCCTATGCCCTGAACTGAGCTCAGATTGTGGCCGCGCTACTGGTGTTTTTACCGATTTTATGAAGTTATTTTTTCAACTGAAGCGCTTCAGTAATCAAATTTTCGACTTCAGACATTGAAAAAGGACTTATAAGTGATCATTTTAGAAATTTTCCGAGATTTTTTAACCTCAAAGAATTGGCTTTTCTGTTCGCTTCGATCGCGTGTGTTCGAGCAAATTGTATTTTTATCAATTTTGATTTTTTTTTTTCGACTGTAGCGGTCAAATACACAAACTTTAGATTTCAGATATTGAAAGTAGACTTAAAAGCAGTGATTTTAGCAATTTTTTCAGATTTTTTGGTGAATCCCCACATCGACTTTTTTAACCTCAAAGTTGGGTCTTCCTTAATTTCGGCCGACTTTGAGCAATTTTTATAACTAGAAAAAATTGCTCAGGAGATCCAATTTTTTTTGAGCAGGTACTCTTAGTAGTGTACTTAAAGCTCAGAAAGTATGAATTTTTTCTACACACGCTATCCTATTTAAAAAAATTATCAAAGATCGGAAAAATTTCAATAGGGTCACCAAAGTTCAAATAGGTATGCAACCTGCTAAACCTCTAATTAATGAAAAACGACCTATAGCAATGAAAAGAGGACGCAAAATGCATCAAAATGAGACCTCAATCGTATCTTTCCGTTGAGAATTAAGGCTGTGGCACGCGTTCAAAGATAAGCCTAAAATCGCAATTTTTGAATTTCCGGTTGCCTATATCTCAGGGGCCGTAAGCTAAAAAAATATGAAAAAATACGTTTTGAGCTACTAAAAGTAGTTATAATCACCCCACAAAATATTTCCAAAATCCATGACTAGGCAGCACAGGCTCTGGTTGATTTAAAATGGAATGACCCAGTATTATGGTTTCTCGTGAAAACTAATATAGCCATTTTCAAAAAATTGAAAACATTTTGACAGCACTAAATTCATTTTTGAAGAAATCTTGGGGGACCAGCGGGTTTTTTATTACCCAAAAAGAGCTTGTTTTAATTGAACATTTTTGACCCAAAGTTCCTTGCATTACCACCATTTAAAATAGGATCTACGAATTCTTGAAAATGGATCAAAATCGAAATTAAAGTTCCGATAAATCGAAGACAAAAAAGGATATTGACTTCTGATTAGTGCTGATTTTTTTTTATTTTTTTTTCTTATAGTACTTTAAAATGCTATAGTAAAGAAATAGAGCTCCCATTAGAAAAGTTCGATTTTCAGGGGTTTGCCCCCTTCCTCGCATCCTTTGGGAGGCTAGATAAAAAGTGACCCACAGTAAATGGGTCACCTTCAATAATATAAGACACGTGTCTTGATGTTTTTCGATATCTCCAGCTTTTGCTGAAAATCATAGTGGAATTTTTTTTTTTGAACGCCCTGTATAATTCACCGTCAGCTATGCGTAGCAAGCTGTAACTCCCGCGTACCAGTAGGTGGATACAAAGATGAAGAACCAGCAAGGATTGCTGTAAATACTGTAGAGAGAGCGAGAGAGAGAGAGAGAGAGAAAGCGAGAGAGGGGAGAGAGAGGGAGAGGGGGGAAGGAAAGAGGGGGAAGGAAAGAGGGGGAAAGAGATCGAAGGAGAGCGGAAGGAGAGGTTGCCGGATTCACGGTCTTATGCCGTATTTTTTTTTTTTTTTTAAATCAGGCGTGAAAAAGTGTAATATTGACGTTTACATACATATGTATGCTCCTGTCTGGTCTAAATGTCTCCCACTCTTGGACATTTTTTTTCCTCGCACCCAGGTCTAGATTCGATTTTTAGCTGAACAAATCTTATAAGAGACAATGAAAAATTCAATGGGTCGTCCTAAGGCCCTACCGTCCTTGGTATGGGAGAAGGGGGCTCCAGAAGTTAGACTCGGGTAGGGGCCGTGACTATAGTGCTCGTGCGGGATATCGATCGATGCGAAACGGTGCGGATCACTACCATACGCAAGTCCGATGTGCCGTTTGGTGATGTGTTAGACGTAGATAAATGTGTAGCTCCGTAACTGAGGGTGGAGCAACCCCTCCCGGTAAACATGATCAAGTTGCTTCCATAAAGTGAATATGAAACTGGTGATGGACGCAACAACACTCCTCACTCAAATATTCGCAATTGAATGGGCAGTTGACGTCAAGACTTTACAAAGCTTGGGTATCTGGATGAAAAATGAGTCCAAGACGTGATTGATGATGATTCTCTGCAACAATGTGACCTTTGTCCAGTGGCCCCAGCATAATTTTTGAAGGGGGGGAGGGGGGAGTTGAAAATAGTGGTTTGCCCTATTTTTCGTAGTTTCTTATAGAGAATCAATTCCTGTAATAGAAATACCCATTTTTAATTTGAAAAGAACCAAGTGGCTTTCCAAAAATTTTCCAGGGGATGGCCCATGGGCGAACCCAGGGGGAGGCCAAGGGGGCCAAGGCTCCCCCATAGGAAGAAAAAAAAGGAGGAAAGGAAAGGAAAAAAGGAGGAAAGAAAAGGAAAAAAGGAGGAAAGGAAGGGAAATAATGAGGAAAGGAAAGGAAAGGAAAAAAGGAGAAAAGGAAAGGAAAAAGTGAGGAAAAGAGAAAGAGAGAAGAGGAAAAGAGGAAGAGAGAAAAAGGAAATGAGTTCAAAAAAAGTATGAATGTCATGAAACATCGTTTTCCTTCGAGGAACACATCTTTCCCGACAGAAATGTCCTTAATTGTTAATTTCGCTCGATCTTCTTCCGAAATCTAGATTTCCTGAAGACTCCGTCTTTCTATCAGCATATATTTCCGTAATATCAGCATGATGAAGATATTTCCGTAATAATATCAGCATAGTCTCGGAAAATCTCATTTTTCTCGAGAGTTAATTCAATATAGTTTTTGAATAGAAGTAGCCTAATTTTGCGTCTAAGAAGAGCTAAATTGTCAAAATCTTCCGGGGGAGGACCTCCATATCCTCCATATGAAATGACAACTTGCCCCCCCCATATAGAAATCCTGGGTGCGCCCATGGGATGGCCCCTTAAAATTTTTGCGGGGCTTAGAGGAAACTTTAACTGAATTAAGGGAAAATATGTTTTGAAGTTTTTCGATAAAGTTGACCATTCAAAAGTTGAGCGGGGGAAGGGACTTTTGGGCCTATATACTGGATCATTGAATCCTTATTTATTGAAATGTTTTCCATTTTTTGTTTCAGGAAGAGCTTCTTAGCTAAATGTTTGACAATCTATTCAGTCTCTTCAATGATGATGGCTGATTTTTGTTCTTCCTTTTTTTCAGCACCCATAGAAAAACGAATTATTGGACTGTTCAATATTGAATTCACTTAAACAGTATTTTTATGTGGTGACAAGCTGGTAAACTCCTATGAAGTGTTTTATACACAGGGTGTTTCACGTAACCAGCTCACCATAGTTTTCTTGAACGGGTGACCATACAAAAAAATGGAAAAAATCGGTTTAATAGTGATTCGGACCTAACATTTCATTTGAAAATACTGTCACAACTCAAAATTTGGTTTTAGGGGGTTTTTCAGAGGGGGCACCCTCTAAATCTCAACATTTCAAAGTAGCAATCCCTATCTTGTGATAGCTCATTCAAAAGGGATTAACCTTTTAAGCCGTTTGACCTAAACTGGAAGTCGATATCTTTTTTCGTGTTTGAGATAGCGAAGGTCGAAGTTCGATTTAGGAGCAATATTCGAAAGATTTTAACTTCTATAAAAAGAGTCGCAAAAAAACAAAAACTGCTAACGTCAAATGCTCTACAAGTACCTTCAAGAAAAAAGTACGAATTCAGAATCAAATAAACCGGAAGTCAACTTAAAGGAACCTACTTTGGTGGAAAAACCCCCATTCATCAAAATTTTCAAATGGCACCCCCTATCTTACATGTAACTCCATTCGAAAAGGAGTAAAAATGTGTGCATTTTGGCGCAATCAAAAGTTCGATATCGTCTTCCTCATTCGATATATCGAAAACCCAAGTTCGATTTAGACCATTTTTCGACCTCGTGAAAATTGGATCCTATCGTGGATACATCACTCGAAAGCAACGTGAAAACCAAGCATTTAAACGCAAACCGGAAGTCAGTACGTTTTTCCGCAATCGAGATAACGCAAGTCAAAGTTTATAGTTTCCGGTTAGAGCCTACCTTAATTTTCCACTTGCGATAACTCAATTTCGAAAAAAAGAATTGACTGCCGGTTTGAGCTGAAATGCTTGGTTTTCTAAGTGCTTTTGAATGATATATATCTCACGATAGGATCCATTTCTTCCAGGGTCGATAAATGGTCCAAATCGAACTTCAATTTTCAATATATCGAAAAAAAAAAAAAAAAAAAAAAAAAAAAAAAAAAAAAAAAAAAAAAAAACGATATCGAACATTTGATTACACCGAGATGAAGAATTTTTTACGCTTTTTCGAATGAGATAATACAAGATAGGAGTTGCTGTTTGAAAATTTTGATGGATGGGGGTTTCCCGCCAAAAATGTTAAGGTGCCTAAAAGTCGACTTCTGGTTTATTTGATTCTGAATTCGTATCTTTTTCTTGAAAGTACTCATCAAGTATAGAGCATTTTACATTTGCAGTTTTTGGTTTTGAGATTCTATTAGTAGGAATTAAAATTTTTCGAATATTAGTCCTAAATCGAACTTCGACCTTCGATTTCTCGAACACGAAAAAAGATAGCGACTTCCGGTGTAGGCCGAAAGGCTTCAAATTTTACGCCCTTCTGAATGACAAGATAGGGGTTGCCATTTGAAAATGTTGAAATGAGGGGGTGCCTCCCTCTGAAAAACCCCCAAAAACCAAATTTTGGGTTGTGACAGTATTTTCAAATGAAACTTCAGGTCCAAATCTCCGTGAAACCGATTTCCCCGATTTTTTTTTTTTTTTTTTTTTTTTTTTTTTTATGATCACCCGTTCAAGAAAACCATAGTGAGCTGGTTACGTGAAACACCCTGTATACATATAGTAAGTTTACCATCCATCGAAGATGTTTTTTAAGTACGTATAGTGTCTCTGAATTTACCAAGACCCGAATCTCCCTTTTTGCGGATTAAGTGCTTCGACTAACTTTTCTTTAACCCGCCAACTTTCCTCAGATAATATATTTTCCTGGCAGTCCACTTTCGAAAGTTTCCATAAGTAAAACTCCAATTTGAGGGAACTTGATTTGTACCCCTTCAAGAAGTAATTTGGTGGTCGGCCAAAGAAACCCGGAGAAGGGAGGCGTCCACTCAAGTGTCCTTCGCTAATTGCATCAAGGACTGGACGTACATCTTCCCACTTTTTGTATCGTAATCGGGCCACGCAGTATATACGTCACCACTCAAGACAACCTCTATGAGCTCGAGTAAGCTAAGTCTAGGCGATAGTGAACGGGTTTAAAAAAAACTCTAAACCAGCATCTCATAAGTAATTTGTTATTTATAGATTTTAAAAAATTAAACCACAAAAGTGAATGACTTCTTTAACCATTCTCATCAAATGTACCTACTAATTAAAAAAAAAAATATCCTCAATTTACCAATACCAGTCTTGATTTAAATAATAAATTTAAATTTAAATAATAATCCCCCCCCCTACAGCAAGAGCTTCCAGTGGTGGTGATTAATTTTTTTTTTTTGAGCTTGCAGGGGGGGGGGGGTATTTCTCAGAGATTACTAAGCCTATGAGATATGGCACTTCCTATCTCCGCCGTGTTGAAAAACTTTTGGCCGGGCTACGTAAAAAACTCCTGCAGAATGGCCGTGATGCAACGTGCGCAGTACGCTGGTGACCGCAAACATTATTGTTGTTCATGTTGTTGGAAATGAGGTTAGATTCTCTGCAGCATCTAAATGTTTTTCATTTAATGGCTGATGGGATGATTAAAGTGACTTAGATTTTCAGATTCACGTTCAAAATATACATAGAGCTCATTAAACTTCCCAAACACTTTATTAATCTTATTAATTTAGTTAGTGTGGCGTTGCTGTCAAACGCTCAAACCTCATTTCAAACAACAATAGTAGTAACAATGTTTACGGTCACCAGCGTACGCCACATTGCATACTTCGTAGGAGTCGAACAACACTTTTGAATCGTTATGCCATATCTCTTAGGCTTAGTAATCTTTGGGATTTCTGGATCCGCTTCTGCCTGAAGTCGAAGGCACTAAGAATGCCGTGTAGAAATGCCCAGTGTTCTACACGTTTTTTGAGTCAGGAAAATCAAATTTATTATTTACTTTTCCGCGATTCTTCTCCTTTCTTACTATTCTAATATTGAAAATGCTACCTACCTCCCCCCTTCCCCCCTCTAGACGAAAATATTTGCCGTTTGATTGCTTAATTTTTGCATAGTTGTTAGGTACTCGTAAAAAATTATTCTGTGCATCTGGCAAAACAGTCGAAGCGAAGAGGATTAGAGGAATTAAATATGTCAACGCAAACACGCAGTGCAAAAACACGACGGTTGGAGCCAGACTCGAACCACCAACCTCTTAATCCGTAGCTAGAGACGTTGTTCCTTTTCGACCACGCTACCGATCGATGTGGCAGATAGCCAATAGCAGCTACTTGAGGTCACGCGCGCAGCCACTTTTTTTCTCCGTTCTAAGGCTTTTCACAAAAACGGCCATGTGTCAAATAAGTTTTGTTGAACAAGGTATCGATCCTGATTTGATCGAATTTCGAGGGACCGGGCTCGTGCACCCCCTAGAGAGACAATGAGTTTGGGGCTACGACATAAATATTGAGATAGCGCAGCAGGTTGCTTTTTGAACACCACCAGCAGATCGTTGGCCGACGAGAAGGTGAGGTCAGCGAGACAGAATGACCATGCACCCACGTTCTGACTGTGATATTGCACAAGCAGGATGTGTGTGACGCATGAGTATCTTGGCGTTTTGCAGGAAAATTATTCGTCTCTACCATACAAAGTATAAACGGTGTATACCTCACGTGCAGATAGGATAGGGCTATGCCTCTGCCTTTTTTTCCAGTGTAGGAAGATGGAAGAAAGAAGCGACACAATAAACGACAAAAATGGCCCGAGCGGTGAAAAATGAAAAGGAAGATCGACTGTTAAGTGTAGACTGAAACAGACAGTCAAATTACACTGTAGCCGCGTAAAGAGCAAGAACCACGTATGTGTTATGTAAAACGCTGAAGAAGATACGCTCACAGTTTTTGCTCTAAGCAACATAGCCAGTTTGGCTCGTTTGAACGCAGCATCGCGAGAAGCACACTGAAAAAAGTACTTGGTTAAAGTTTACTATATTGACATAGTAAACTTTTCATGGTTAAATCTTTCTATAATTAAGGTAAAAGTTGCAAAAAATATAGTAAATGTAAACGAGGCACATTGTAAATTTAACCACGTAAAAATGGTAAAAACAATTTTTGTGGATTTTACTATGTGTTGGTTAAAGTCTACGATAAAATGGTTACTATCTAACGATGAAATCACCCGTAACTTCGACACAAAGCGCGAGATTTTCAAATCTTTGGAAAGCTCTCAAAAGCTCAAAAGTATTCTTGTGTAAAGTTTGACGAAGCAAAGTTATTTATAAGAGTGCCCTCCCAGATGGTACTTTTAAAAAAAAATATTTATCATGATAACTTTAGAGGCTATTATAGTTTTAAAACCACCTCAATCTAAAGAACAACATTTTCAACCATATTGATATAAATACAAACGTTTCCTCCTTAGAAATTATATCGATTATCGGAGGCCACTCTCAGCAATCCTCTTCTGTTCTAGGAGCGCTGAGCGACACTACGACAAGTATACATTGGAAACATGAAAAATAAACCAATCCATTAAATTAATGAAATGCATATCAGAAATGAAACTTTTAAAAAAATATTTTAACCATTACTTGGTTAAATCCCTGGTAAAAATGACGACTATACGACTATTCCAAAAACGACTATAAACATAGTTGCCGACTATAATCTATAGTTGGCCAACTATAATCCATAGTTGGCCAACTATGTTTATAGTCGTTTTTGGAACGGTTATAGTCGTCATTTTTACCAGGGATTTTAGCCAAGTGCGATGATTAAATTTAATCCACATTTGGTTTAAAATAACCATTATCATCGTTAAAATCCTACAATGAAGTGCATAGTAAAATTTACTATGTGAGGCAGGTAACGGTAACCCTCGACAGTCGACATGGACTGTCGTATATCCAAACCAAGAGTATAGTAAATTTTAACCACATTATGGTAAACCTTAACCAAGCACTTTTTTCAGTGCAGGGGCACACGGCTCACATTAACCTTTGAAGACGTACAAATTTGAAGGATTTTTTTGCCCTATTTGGCACCGTTATTTAACACTACTTGCCATCGGCAGGGAGTACTCTAAAAATGTTTGATCAAAAATAGGTTCGAAGGAGAACCTAGTCGATTCCGACTCGAACCGGCGGCGCGGCGCCTATGGATTAGGTACCTTTAGAGGACCCACATCCTCATATGATCCGTGAAAGTTATGTTGCAAATAAGATTATCTTACTTACGAGACATTCAACTATCATATAGGAACTATGAAGAATTGTAAAAGAGACTATATAGGTACAAGTCGAAATAATAATGTAAAGAAAGAAGGCGCGGAGGCGCTTAAATCAATTCAGTTCCAAAATTCGATAAACTAATATAAAGCTCAAAAATTTACATTACAAATGAGAATTATAATTGAAACCCGATATTATGACATGAAAGGTAGCAATTACCTTAACTCACCTTGTAGGTAATAAAATTTAATTACTTACAGAAAAAAATTGGAAGAAAAATCAGAAAAATCAAAAGGGAAAATAAATTAGATTGAAAGGTGGCGAGCACTATCTAGTGGCAGGGTGTGGAAATAGAATCCTAGAGAGCGTTCTCCGCAGAATAATCGGAGAATATTCTCAGAATAATCGGAGCATATTCTCAGAATGTTCTCAGATTACTCTCGGTATGTTCTCAGACTATTTTCAGAATATTCTTCCATAATAGTGCTTCAAAAACGAGTATGCTATGGAGAATATTCTCAGGATATTCTCGTGTGTTTTCAGAATTTTCTTCGCATAGTATTGTCCTCGAAGGTAAATATACTGTAAAGAATATTCTGGCTGGAATATTCTAAGAATACTCTGAGATTATTCTCGGTATGATACACTGGCTGGAATATTCTGAGAATATTCTCCTTCTGAGTTTGCCTGCAGATTAATGCAGTGCTGTCAAGTTTATTTAGATTTTTGCCTCAATAGACCTGTTAATATTATGGTTTCTTTGTAATTGAGAAGAAGGCACCATTATTGAATAAAGAACTTTTATATTTAACTTCACATACTTATTACTGTTACAATATAATACAGGTAGGACAGAAGCGACAGAAGATTCTAGAACTAACAAACTATGTTGAAAGATGAGAGCTGTTGTCATCGATGATGCTTAACCCTTCATCGCGCAGCGTTCCTCCTGTGGAACAATAGGTACCTGTTTAGTGTGACGTCACGAAAAAAATTGGTTCCAAACAAATGCTCCATCTTACTCGCTCTCGTGGGTTTTTCCGTAAGAAACAAGATCCAAATTTTCAAATGCAAATTTGTGCTAGTAAACAACAAGTTCTCTCAGATTTTATTTCACCATCAGATTCCACGTACCCTAAAATACAAACTCGCTACATTAACATTTTCGAAACATCACGCATTAATTTACAATCACAGTTCTACCGAAGAAAGTCCTATGTTTCGTCCTTGTCCCACTCACAGTTTCTTATGGACACAGAATTCTAGAATATAGGCTCATCGGCACCATCACACCACGTGTTATACCTCGAACAAGCTTCGACACGAAGAGAGGTTAGGATGATTGAGTGTCTTGGCGGTGATACTCCCATAAGAGACCGTGAGTAAAACAAGGACGAAACATAGAACATCTTTCGGTATAACTGTAATTGTAAATTCGTTTGTGATCTTTTAGGAATTGTGTTGGAGTGAAAAGATACTTTCAGGTACGTGGAATCTAATGGTGCAATAAAATTTGAGAAAACTGGTGGTGAACTAGCATGAATTTGCGTTCGAAAATTTGGATCTGATTTCTTATGGGTAAATCCCCGAGAGTGAGCGAGATAAAGCATTTGTTTGGAACCAATTTTGATCGTGACGTCATCACTAAACAGGTCTATTACTTTATTACCCACTAGCAGCCAGTATAATCTAAATTTGACGTTGCTGCGCGTTGGGTCACTTACGGCACATATGAGAGGATTTAAAAATAGTTCACAGTCCCGAAAACAGAGTGCGCTACGTATGAGATCTCACATCAAATCATGAAAAATCAGATCAACGGCAAAACTGTCACTTGAATCAAAAGACGTCTTTTCATTATGATGACTGTCAATTATTTTTCGGTGATCATTTTAAAATTCCTTTCAACAAAAGTATTTTTTTTACCAAAAAAAGCAACTTTTAATTGAAAAAGAATATAAAAATCTCGTCTTCTTGTATGCGTCACAGCATGTTAAAAATAAGGCGGAAAATTACATTTTTGAGCATACAGATCAAAAAATAACACAATGATTTTTTTTTACTATTTTTCCCACTATTACGGTGACTGGATGAATTGAAAAATTCATGTTTCGTCAAAAAAGAAAAAAATGCGCAATGAAGGGTTAATTTTAGTATTGGCGGGTGGCGGGAGAATTTAAAATCACATTTTCCAACACCAAAACTAATGGAGAAAGAAAAACAAAAAGGACCAAATAGAAATCGTTGGACGTTCAGTCCTGAGACCGTCTAACAAGAACTTAAAGGGCGTTAAGTGATCGTCTGACAACCTTGGCATTCGCTGTATCTCCATTTTGTCAAGCCTGCATTTTAAACCGGGATTTATACCTGGAACTAAACAGCACACCCGCTCCTGGATAAAATTGAGCAGTGAAGCGAAAAGAGGAAAAATTGAATTTAAACCCGTACCGCTTCAGGGACTCTCATACATGCAGCATAGTCAGGAGAACGTTGTCTTTCTTCAATTACTCATTGCAATTAAAATACCGCATCGTAACCTTTGTCGCGAGGCCTCGCATAAAATTTCAGGTTGTTTGTCAAGTAAGATTGAATTTTCTTGGTATAGACGGAGAAAAGTTAATAAAGTTTTTTTATTAAGGTTTCTTTTGGAGCCTTGATTTTCTCGGGAAAATTTACTGTCAACCACGAAGTTTGTTCACTAAATGTTACGTGTTTTGCGTTTGGTCTAATCCTAGATTGGGTTTGTTAAGTATGTCAATTTATTTTGTATTTAGTGCATCACTGCGTGCATCACTGTTTTAAGTCTCTCATTGCGCATGCGCGCAGACTTGTTACATTCTACTGATCATCGTCATGTCGCCTCCACGTACTTAGAGAATAAAACCAAAGTATTATCTTTTTAATCCGTTTTATTAATTACTCCATTTCATTTTATCGAGTATTCAAATATATCTTAACAGGGTTCAAATTTTGTTCGATTTTCAAATTTTTTGTTCGATTTGTTTTGTTCGAGTTACAAAAAATGTAGTGTTCCACATGCTCCACATCCGGGCATATACCGTACGAATTTAAGTATAATTATGGGTACGGTGCAAATTTTTTTAATGGAAATCCTTCGATAGAATATCTTTCATAGCCTAACTCGAGGTTAAATATGTTCACAGATTTAGCAAAAGGTGAAGAGTGAGCTTAGATTCCGGCTTCCGGACTCTCTTTGATCAACCTATTTGAACAATGAACATACACACCTGCTGAGGCTTAATGTGTAGCGCTTCGTACACGATGAAACAGGTTTGATTGGCACCAATGAGCATCGATGCCCTGGTAAATATGACAACTATACACGACTATTCCAAATACAACTTTATCCATAGTTGGCCAGATATAACCGATAGTCGGCTGCGGGGGAAAAAAAACCAAACTCAGGGAATGTTTATAACTTAATGAGACCTACTTTTTGGCGTCCAAAATTTCCGGGTGGAGTTCCTAGGTGTGGTTTTACCCCTAGCTCAAAATTTTCAAAAGACAACCTCTATCTTGTTATAGGTGTACCGTTTAAAAGAACACGCAAAACTGAGCATATTGGCGTAAACCGCAGGTAGTTTTGCTTTTGCGTTTTTGCTTTTCGATACATCGAAGGTCAAAGTTCAGTTTTGACCCGTTTTCAAAACATCAAAACTCCCATTTTAAAATTCGGAATTTAAAAATCTAGGAAGCTATAATAATAATCTGAAAAGCTAGAACCTCCAGAAAAAAATAAGGTTTTGGCGAAAACTTGGTCAAAATTTTGTTTTAAAGCTATTTAACAATTGTCAACAATTTTGCACCTCACAGGGGATATCTCAAAAATTCTGCGACACGCTCCCTATCGAAAGATTCATACCTCAATATGGCGCGCAAAACTGAGCATTTCAAAGCAAACCACAGGTCGATATTCGTAATACCGAATGAATAAGTTGGAAATTCACCTTAGGTCAAAATTCGATACCTCAAATGTGAAGAACGATATCGACCTGCGGTTTGCGTCACAATGCTTAGTTTTGGGTGTACTTTTGAGATATGAATCTTTCGTTAGGTATCATGCCTCAGAATTTTTAAAATGTCCCCTCTGAGGGACAAAATTGTTAAAAATTGTTGCGGAGCTTTAAAACGAAAGTTTTACCAAGTTTACGTCAAAACCGTATTTTTTTCCTGAAATGTTTTTTCTTTTCGGAGTATTGTAGCTTCCTGATTTTTAAATTCCTACGTTTAAAATGGGAGTCTTGAGTTTTTTGAAAATGGGTCGAAATCGAACTGTGACCTTTAATGCATCGAAAAGCAAAAACGATACATATCTGCGGTCTTCGATAAGATGCGCTGTTTTTCGTGTTCTCTTAAACGATGTATCACAAGATGAGGGTTGTCAATTGGAAATCTTGAGTTAGGGGGCAACCCCCCCTCCTTTGGGGCACCACCCGGAAATTTCGGATACGCCAAAAAGTAAGTCTCATTATAAGTTACAAACATTCCCCGAGCTTCGTTTTTTTATCTATGTGTATAGGTATATAGCCGTTCAAAAGTTATTTCAAGTATCCAGACTTTTGCGCCACCCTGTATAATCTATAGTTAGTCAACTATGATTACAGTCATTTTTAAAACAGGTATCTGTCATAGTCGTCATTTTTACCAAGGTTAGCAGTTAAACCAACTATTGCATGTTGAGTCTTAGCTCATTTCGTCGAACAACTGTGCATGGCCGCTATAAATAGCCGCTATTTTGAGAGGGTTAACATCAGTATGGCAGCATTTTTTAACGGGTGTAAGTACTGCGAGCCGTGCGAAGAACGGGTCGCTTGCGCGTCAAAAACGAATATTAGATAGGTACTCTTAAATCGAATTTATCAATCACTGCAGATGGCTCATTAACATAAAATTAAATTTTATAAAATATTTAAATTGATGAAGTACTGACAGTGCGAGACTTTGAAAGACATGCTTAAACCAAAGCAAATGCAAATAAGATAATATTAAACACTGTCGATAAAATACTTTATAAGCCAACTAATACTGAAAAATCTCAACAATTGAGGACAGTTGAGCCGAAATCAGGTATTAAAACCAGCGTAAAGTAAGAAAATAAATTGGATGCTGGAGTAGTGATGAAAGGAATAATTAACATTTATTTTAGGGGTTTCAGAATATATTTTCAACACTTTTCCTCTTAGAGATAAAGCCCTGTAAAGCAAAAAGGTTTTCGAAATATTAAAATCTTGTTAATCTTGTCATAGTAAGTATTTTCAGAAAGTATTTTCTTAAAAAAGGTTGAATTTTATTATTAAAATATTTGCAAAATTATTACAAATAAATCTTACTTAGTAAATAAATTTAGTCCAAAATTGATTTTATAGGCCCCAACAATTTTTAAAAATGTTGCCCCTGCAGGGGCTATCTTAAAAGTTTCGTTGCGGAACCCTCATTGCATGATGGAAGTGTAAAGGTGGAGGCATTCGCACCCGACCTACGTCACAACGCGACGAATCTAGCGAGCGGGGTGAGAGGGGGGTGTTCGATGATGGGTGCTGCTAGAGTTCCTATATTTAGAGAGTTAAGACAAGAGGGTAGTCAACTTCTGATTGGTCGATGAGTTTTAGGCTCTACGGATGCCGCCATTGGATGCGATTTTGCACTTTTGTTTACAATCGCAGTTGTTTACCAACAGTATTTTACGGATAAAGAGTTATATATCGACGAATCTGTAAATTTTAATCATGAAACGCCTCAAGAATGTCTAAAAATCCCAAAAGAACCTTTCAAAGCGTAAATGGATGTCGATGCACAAAAGCAGTAAAAGATTACATCATTAGAAACTCAGCGGCACTGTAATCTTTGCAGTGGACAAAAACACAACAACGGCCCTCAGAATGTAAACAAATGTGCAAAATCGCATCCAATGGCGGCGCCCATGGTTTCTCTTGTCTTAACTCTCTAAATATAGGAACTCTAGGTGCTGCGGGTACCGCGCTCACCAGTCACGTGACTGTTGGGTACAGATGCTGGTACACGCGATGTCACGTAGGTGGGATACAAATACCTCCTCCTTTTTACTTCCATCACGCCATCATTGAATGATACATCGATCGAAACGGCATGAAAAACTGACCATTTAGCCGCATTCTGGAGATCGATAACGTTTATTTTCATATTCGAGGTATTGAATTAATTGAATTGGAGTAATTGAACTTTTAATAAAGTTCAATTTTGACCTATATCGCTAAATTCAACATCTAAAATACGAAAAACGATACCGATCTCCAGAATGCGCCAAAATGCTCATTTTTTATGCCATTTCGATCGATGAATCATTCATTAAGGGTCACGCAACGGGCCCCCTGTCAGGGGCAACATTTTTAAAAATTGTTGGGGCCTCTAAAATCAATTTTGGACTAAATTTATGCCAAAACCATTTGGTATCCAAAAAGGACCTGTTTTTCGAAGAATTTTAGACCCTTAGTTTTCTTAATTCCGACTCTTGAAGTAGGTGTAATAATTTTTTTTGAAAATGGGTCTAAATCGCACTTTGACAATCTATAAATCGAAAACGATATCAACTTCCAGTTCGCACCAAAAGTCTTAGAATTTGACGCCCTTTCAAACGATGTGGCCCAAGATAGGGGTTGCTGTTGGGAATTTTGGAAATAGACTCCCTGGGAGCCCTCCCCTCCTAGGGAGGCTAGGGGGTATTTACCCCCAAAAAAAGAAAATTCATCTAAAATAATGAAAAAGGGTCTAAACCGCAAATAAATCTCAATTAGCAAGAAAAAAACAGGGGGGGGGGAGGTAAAAAAACACCCTGTATATTACTCATTGTTTTTGCAACATTCAACCGATGTACAACTTGATTCAAAACAAATTATTAGTGTAAATCATCAATTTGTGTTCGTGAAAATGCATACTATCTCACAAAATTCAATTATGTCCCGTTTTTTGCCCATGCATCCCAATGACTTAGGAAAGTTGCGCAACTCCGAAATTAAGTACCGATCTCTCGGTGCGAGAGTGACGGTAGCCTCAGTAGCCACCGAGAGATTGGTACGTGCCATTGGAAATATGCACTGACCGCACCGTAAGTTCGGAGGTGCGCAACTTTCCTACCTCATTTCTTGAACTGGGCAATTTTTTTTTTTCGTAAAAATGAAATGAGAAAACATCGCCCCATTTCATAAAATGGGCAATTCACTGATTGTGCGTAACATAGATACTAAAACTTCTAATTCAGCGAGACTTTTAAAAAAAAGTACCAAATTGTACCAGGAAACGGTTTGTACCATGTTATTTTACACATCCTCCAGCTTTAAAATGAGACTACAATCAGCTGCAGATGCGCCTGTTATGAGCAAAAATGTAAAGTGACGTAGCTAGGTAATGGAAAATGAACGCGCCGAGGATGGAAAATCGAAGGGGGCAGACAGCGCACTTGCGCACTATGGGATGCATGGGCAAAAAACGGGATAAAATTGAATTTTGTGAGATAATATGCATTTTCACGAACACAAATTGGTGATTGGGACTCTTTGACCACAAAGTAGCTGGACTCGAGAAAGTAACTCCGAATCGCACAGTGATTTGAGGAAATGCCGCCAAAATCGCTTTTCGTAGCTTTTCTCGGCAAATTATCGTGTTATTTAAAAACTGAAGAAAACACTTTCTTCTTTTAAGGAAAGTAAGAGATAGCCGTTTTGAATTCTTATTTATCTTAATTTTTTACCAAGTAATACTGCTTTTGTGAAAATTTTACGGGAGCAGCATTACTCGGTAAAAAATTAAGATAAGTAAGAATTCAAAAAGGCTGTCTCTTCCTTTTTTTAAAAGAAAAAGTGTTCTCTTCAGTTTTTAAATAACTTGATAATATGCCGAGAATAGCTGCAAAAAGCGATTTTGAGTCATTTTTTCAAAGCACTGTGAATCGGCCGACTTTCCGTACTTCCGTCTGTTTTCGGTCCCGTTTGGACCCGGAATGATCGATTGGACATTCTTTATAGTTTTTGCAATTTCCTCTCTGAAAGTACAGTTCTCAAGATTTTCACCGAAAAACAGTCATGAATGCGCTGAGTCTAATAAAAATCCCAAAGATGACTCGAATGAAGGTCCAAACGACAAGGCTGAAACACTTACTTCAAAGGACATTTTTTTGTTTTAGATTTTTGAATTTCAACCCTTTCGATTCAACTTCATGAAGCAGCCAGGAATTTGAGAGCCCTCTCTAAAGCATATTTTTTTAACCCTCTAAGGGCCAGGTTATTTCAAAAAGACGCCACTCTTTAGTTTATAAAGGGAAGGTAGTTAACTGTTCGTACTCGGGGGAGTTAAAATTGCCTATATGCTACATTGAAGGCGCCCGAAGACATCTTATCTTGTACATGTTATCATCAATGGTCACGTTTATCCGGAATGAAGACTGAAACAATGTGAAGCAGACTAGAGAAAATAAAACGAGTATACTCGGGCTTGGCCCTTAAAGGGTTAAGATGAAGGATCCTGTACTCGGCGTGTGACGTTTCTCGAAATTCCAACCCAAAGTCGAATCATTCGGAGCTGTCCCTTTTCATAACACCTTGTATGTAATTGAAATATGAAATAGCCTTACAGAAATGGTTTTTTATTGAGTTACGGCTCTTTGAGAGACATCCTCTCTGATCATTTACTACTTCGCCTACGCTCCCTCAGAAGAAGGTGGGGTACCTTTGAGAAAGGTTGAAAAATATATTGCGGCGTCGCGGGTCTCAAATTTCAATAACATCCTCTGAAGAACGCTCAGCAATGATAAATTGCTTGGTGAAGAAGGAGATAAAGTAGTTGGAGGATGAAGAACTTCCCAATTCAGGAATCGTGTACCACCTGCTCCTATGCTCTCACCCGCCGCGCTGCACCGGCACCGCGCCGCGCCGCCACCGCACAGAGTGAGATACCATCAATCTAGCGGAACTTTACTCAAAATTCAATGTTTTGAAAAATTACGTTTTAGCGATGAAAGCTTGTAAATAAGTATCGCCATTTGAAGGTTCTAAGGCCAGATTTCAGAAAAAGCTCATCAAACTTGTGCAAAAGTGGATCAAACCTGGCGAAACTCACAATCAAGAATGGACGATCAAAAGAACGCCACTCTTCCGTCTATTTAGGGAAGGTAGTTAACTATTCGTACTCTGGGGAGTTGGAATTGCATATACGAAGAATTGAAGGCGCCCGAACAAAACCTTATCTTGTAAGTGTCTATCTCCAGAATCGTGTTTATTCTGAATCGCTAAATACAAAAGCAATGTGAACTAGACTAGAGGAGACAAATGAGTATACTCGACGGGCTTGGCCCATAAGAGGTCAATTCCTTTTCGCTGGCCGACACTTGTATCTCAATTTCAAACCATTTGATAGCACGTACTATATAGATATTTAGGCTGTATTTTGGGTTTCTGGTCGCTTTTGCTCTCTGACTTGAAAAAATAATTTTGTAAAAATGGTATTTCCATTCTTCATTGCTACTTATTTCAAAACGGGCGTTTCCATGATTGCTCTTCGCTAGTCAACACTTGCACCTCAATTTCAAGCCATTTGTCCGTATTGGGTGCAGTTATTACTTATTAGTGTCAGATTTACATTTGTAACATCTCCCACAACTCACACCCTCTGATACACTCCTGTAACTGACGCACTTTTCTTCCTTCAATGTGGCGCTCCTCAAATTTTCCTGCTCCCCTTCGGTCATACCCCATTTTTTCTCCTTTCTTTCTGTCGTCACTAACTTATCTTTCCCTCTATTGAGGAGCTAGTTGGAAAAACGGCCTTAGCCGGCTAAGGCCGTTTTTCCGGAGAACAACTTTTCTGAGAGAATATAGGCTCAATAATATCTCCACAAAATTTCATGACCGTACGTCAAAAATTGAGTGAGATATGGGAGTTTATATGAGAAGAGGTTGCCACTTCTGCTGGCGACTATAATGACCATAATGGGGAAAATTGAAGATGGTGAAGAGGACTCGGGCAACAGTGAAAGCGAGAGTGAATACGAGGACGAATAATTTTATATTCTTTATTTTCTAATAAATTCGCCTCTGTTTTTGCAGATTTTTGGTTTTTTTTTTACATCTATCATGTAGTACATATGTTCCATACAGAAAGTCGTTCTCTGGAAAAACGGAGTTAATACTCAGCGTTTAGTGAGGACTTGTCTCTGTGCAACAGGTCGTTCTATGGAAAAACGACCTTAGTAGACCTTTCGTATTTATCCAATTTCTTCTTTCCTATACAGCCAAAGCATATTTCAGTTGTACCAACTTCAACCTGAGGGTATGGATCAACATTTTTGATCCAACCCAAGCCTGATTCTTCATCTATGTTAGATTGGCACTAAAATAAAAACTTTAACAGCCATTTTCTCAGAACGCGATTTTGCTACTTAGGCCGTTTTTCCAGCTACCTCCTCATTTCTTATCGTTTCTTTTCGTTTTATCCTTTTTTTTGCCGCCCACGCCCGTCTTTCATTAATTGTCTCTATATTTACGTTGCTGCTCTGGCTCCTCACAGTTTCTTCACCCTTCTCAGTTCTCTTCTTTCCTTCTGTTCTTCTCTCCTTTTTATTCTTTTTCCTTTTCCTCCTTTTTCCTGTTTCTTTCTTTTTATTTATTTTCTCTTCCTTTCCCTTCTTTTTTCCTTTTTTCTTCCTTTCCAAATTTTGCCGCTCCTCAAAATTGACCGCCTGTGTGCGGCGCACACCTTGCACACCCGCTAAAGAAGGCCCTGTTTGTGCACAAATATCCTCTCGAACACTATTTTTACTTTCTCACTCTAATGAAATTAGAAAAATTGAGAAAGTATTGCGATGGCGCAGAGATTTTTGATGCACTTTGTTTCGATACTTGGCCCGCTGCGACTAAGTCAATCATGATAATTACAAAATAATTGGCTTTTATCATGCTTAATACTATCCTAAAGAACATCCATCCATGATATTTTAGTATTTATTAACCATATGTGGTTTGGAGAGGTAATTGCATAAAATTTCTAACTTTTGCACAATAGGTCCAAATGTATTCAAATTTTGCAGAAAGGTTGCTTCCAACATTCTCCAGAGGGAATTTTTTTGTTTTTTTGAAACTTTAATTTTTAGGTTAGTTATGGATGAAAAATGATTTCCATTAAAATCAATGGGAAAATGGGTCAAAAAGAGAAAAATTTAAATTTTTCAATATTGGATCTTTGGATTTGGAAGAAAATTTGTAAAAACATTCTACAACCAGCCTACAGTAAAATTAACCCCTCATACTTGAGCAAAATAGCCCTTCAGACCGTTTAAAAAAAAATTTAAGGCGTTTGAGCCAAAAAATGGAATAAAAGTGAGAAATTAATCTTGTAACTCAGTGCCAATTACTAAAGGCTGGATGAATCTTGATGAAACTTTGTATACACAATGCCCTACCACAGTACTGACATATTTTCTTCTCACTCTCATCAAAATAAATCCTTTGGACCGTTTCAAGGGACCATATAGGTGCGATTCAGAAAAAATAAGACCAATTAAGCAAATAAAAACATAATCCTACTCACTTATTGAGATAATTCGGGTTGGTTCCAATTATTTTTAATTAAATCTAGTACAAAGAATTTACCTACCTACATTTGCTCTACTTTAAATAGAATTTCTTAAGGGCTAAACAGCCCTTAAGACCATTTAAAAAATCAAAATAGGTGCGCTCGAGCCAAAAAATGGAATTATTGTGAGAAATTAATCTTTAAACTTGGAGTCAATCAATTATGGCTCGATGAATTTTGGTAAAACTTTTATACATGCACACAATCCACTATCAAAATACTGACATATTTTCCTTTTTTAGTCACCATACACAACCGATAAAACCTTTTCAAGAGGCAATATAGGTGGGATTAAGAAAAAATATAGGAACAGCAAATAAAAATCATAATCCTATTAATTGGGATAATTCAGGTTTGGCCCAATGAATTTTGATGAAAAATGGCGAATACAATCTACAATTAGTCTACAAAAGAGAGTATCCCTTAAAGTTACAATATACAACCCATAAGAGAGTTTAAAAATCAAAACAGGGTGTTTGACCCAAAAAAATGAATTAAAGTGAGGAACTAATGTTAAAACTTGGAGTCAATCATTAATGGGATGAATTTTGATGAAACTTTGCACAAACATAATTTGTTACCAACCCACTAGAATATTCCTATCATACAGTCATCATAAAAAACCTTTAAGACCGTTTCAAGGGCAAATATAGGTGCGATCAAGCAAAAATCTTTGAAACCAAGCAAATAAAAAAAAAAAATCATAATACTTGGAATAAGAAATTCAATTATGACTCAACTATATTTGATGAAAATTGCAGCAAAAAGTTTGCAACCAGCCTAGGCAGAGATTTTTTTGCCATGTACAACTGCAATATACAACTCTTAAGTCTGGGACTGTTTACTTAAAGGCAATATAGCTGTTCCATCAAACTCAAAAATAGAATATCCAAAGAAAATTAAACTTATAAGGAATAGTCAACCAAAAATGGATGGATGAATTTTGTTGACATTTGGTGTACACAATCTACAAACAAAGAACATCTTGGTTTAATCTACCAAACTAAAAAAATCTTTTGAATATCCACAGTCTGAAAGGGAAAACCAAATATTGTAGTTATTGGATGAAACGCAAAGATCAATATCGATTTCTACAACCTATCAAAATTATGGGGAAAAAGAAACTCCAACAGATGGAACAAAGAACAAATGGAATGAATGCAACTCAAGAAATAAAAATTTCTTATGACCTGGAATCACTCTAAAACTTGTTGAATCAAATTAGAATTGAAATTAGGGATTTAAAGTGGCCTTCAAATGATGAAGAAGGCAACTATTCGTACAGCTTCTCTGCAAAATCGCAAACACTTCGAATTGAAGGCGAAATTATGTCCAGAGGTGAAAATATTTGAAATTTGGTGGGGGTCTAGGAGTCTCCCCCAGAATTCTAAAGGGGGTCTGGGGGTCTCCCCCAGAATTCTTGAAGGGAGTCTGGGGGTCCCTCCCAGAATACTAAAGGGGGTATGGGGGTCTCCCCCAGAATACTAAAGGGGGGTCTGGGGATCCCCCCCGATAAAAATGGAGGGAGAAAGTGTTCGTAGGGTGTTCCCCACAGTTTATTTCCTTTCCTATAGCTTTTGTGACAGGATTTCTACAGAATAGGTGGGAAATACTCGAGTATTTCTTTAGAAAATAATGAAGTTCCACTAGAATGCTGAAATCTCACAATGTGCGCCGCGTCCTACTTACACACACTGCCATGTGCCACCGAAATATATATTATTTCTTCCTGACAGCAAAAAAATTGGCACCTTCTAGACCTCCAAGCCCAATCGTCGACAATGCTTCAACACCTCTTGCTACACTTCGAATAAGACGATAATCCACTAAGAGAGGAAAGCCAAAATCGTACGTAGACACCCCTTTGTTGCTCACTATCTATAAAAATATGCTTTTTATCTGATTTTGGAATTTAATAAATTCACACGTTTCTGACACATCCGTTTAATTTATCTTTTAAACGGGTACGATGGCAAAGCAAGGCGTGTGTGTTACGAACAGGCAAACTGAAAAATTCAGCGTATCGCGAAATAACCGGACGTTTCGCGCTACACCTGGACAATTTGCCTGGTTCTGGTCTCCTCACAATTCGCTAAAAAGATCTTGCATTGAAAAAAGGATTCCAGACCCCTCCTCTATACCTACTGGGAGGTATCCTCTCAGAGCCTCTCACGGGAAAAAATTGAACCACTCACAAACAGTGTCACGGGCAACCTCTGTAAATACAGCATCGATGCAGGTATTTTGTTAATTTTTCCAACAAAACTAGGTATAGAGTATTTATTTCTCTCCTTCACAAATTCTTTCGACATTTAAAGTTCAAGCTCTCATTCTCACAAAAGTAGGTATGCCTACTATCATGCAGTATTGACATGTTAATGACATTGAGAGGTCCAAATGAAGACGGGAAGGACAAAAATTCAATGAATTAGGTAAGTTTGGTTAGTTCATCGAAACCGTAACAGCTGTCCTTGAAATTGCATCAATCACAGAGTTGCCAGATTGAGGGTAAAAAGCCGTATAGTTCCATTTAAATCAATGGAAAACGTACGCGGCTTTTTCACCCCAATCTGGCAACACTGATCAATCCAATCATCACACTCCGCGATCAATCAAACCGGAACTTGTGAAGCGATGAGAGCAAAAAAGAAATGTTTCTACTCTAAAGAGTGAATGGGTTGTAACTCGAGGTATCTTTTGTTTATTTTATAAAATGTCTCTATAAAAATTCATCATTACCGTTTATACATGCAACAATGCGCAACGCCGCGGCGATTGTTGATCAATCGACGCGACACTACGAATCAACATGAAACCGCCACGGATTCAGATCTCGCAAGCCGCGACCGATTCAGCCCCCCATGGAGGTCTTCCTGCCCACAGGTAGTACGCAGTCTAGACATAAGTTCTGTTATGCGCTAGTTTGACGATATCAGCCAAACGACCAAAAATAAGTTACAACACTACATACAGGGTGTCAATTAAAAAAGAAGCCAGGCTTAATATCTCGAAAACGGCTCCGAATTTCGAAAAACGCTGAAACACGTGTTCGATTATTTCGAGGGGGACATCTTTTGAGGGGGTCCCCGATTTCGGGAGCCCCCCCTGGGGGGCCCCAGGGGGTCAAGTCCCATATTTCAAATGGGGACCCCCATTTTTTATTTAATAATCGAAAAGAGGATAAAATTCTAAGACTTTTGGCGCAGACCGAAAGTCGATATCGATTTTCGTGTTCGATATATCGAAGGTCAAAGTTCGATATGGACCCATCTTCCGAAATTCGTAACTTTCCTTTAAATAGTCCAAATTTCAAAAAATTTGGGTCTAAAATGCTCTACAGAGCAAGCACTATTCAGAAAAAATTCAATTTTAACAGAAATTTAGTCAAAATTTGGTTTTAAAGCCCCCAAACATTTTTAACGCTTTTCGCCCCCACGGGGGGCTATCAGAAAAATTCCGGGAGACGACCCCTATCGAGTGATACATCAATCAAAAAAGCTTAACAAACTAAGCATTTTGGCGCGAACCGGAGGTCCATATCGTTTTTCATATTCGAGATATCGCATTATGTAAATCGACATTTGACATTCGATATCTCGAATATGAACAACGATATGGACCTCCGGTTTGCGCCAAAATGCTCAGTTTGTTACGTCTTTTCGATTGATGTATCATTCGATAGGGGTCGTCTCTCGAAATTTATCTGATAGCCCCCCGTGGGGGCGAAAAACGTTAAAAATGTTTGGGGGCTTTAAAACCAAATTTTGACTAAATTTCTGTTAAAATTGAATTTTTTCTGAAAAGTGCTTGCTCTGTAGAGCATTTTAGACCCAAAGTTTTAGAAATTTGGACTATTTAACCCTTTCTTGGATAGTGGTACACATGTGTACCATTTTATGTAACATGTGACTCAATGGAATTTAAATGGAAATTTTTCAAAAAGTTGTGTGACCCATCAAAGTTCTTAAAAAAGTGGCCTCTTTCGAACGGTCTGAATAAATCTCAAAAAAACTCAAATCCCAAAATGCGTGCATGAAAGGGATAAAGGAAAGTTACGAATTTCTGAAGATGGGTCCATATCGAACTTTGACCTTCGATATATCGAACACGAAAATCGATATCGACTTTCGGTTTGCGCCAAAAGTCTTAGAATTTAATCCTCTATTCGATTATTAAATAAAAAATGGGGGTCCCCATTTGAAATATGGGACTTGACCCCCCTGGGGCCTCCCAGGGGGGGCCCCCGAAATCGGGGACCCCCTCAAAAGATGTCCCTTTCGAAATAATCGAACACGTGTTTCAGCGTTTTTCGAAATTCGGAGCCGTTTTCGAGATATTAAGCCTGGCTCCTTTTTTAATTGACACCCTGTATATTCTGACTCTAGACAAAAAATGCTACAAAAGCATTCTACTATCATGTAACGTAGGTACCTATACCTCCCGCAATAAGCACTGATATATGTCATGGTCGGATTTCAGTTGGGCGCGAAAAAGTTACTAGCTATACAGGGTGTTTCACGTAACCTGCTCACTATGGTTTTCTTGAACGGGTGAAGATAAAAAAATCTGGAAAAATCGGTTTTACAGTAACTCGGACCTGAAGTTTCATTTAAAAATACTGCCACAACCCAAAATTATAGCAACCCCTATCTTGTGATACCTCGTTTGAAAGAGGGTAAAATTCTAAGCATTTTGGCTTAAACCGGAAGTCGATATCTTTTTTCATTTTCGAGATATCGAAGGTCGAAGATCGATATAGGACCAATTTTCGAAAATTCTTAACTCCTACAAAAAAAGTCGTAAAACAAAAAAGGTTCCTAAAAGTCGACTTCCGGTTTATTTGATTGTGAATTCGTATTTTTTTCTTGAAAGTACTCATAAAATAGAGCATTTTACGTGTGCAGTTTTTTGTTTTACGACTTTTTTTGTAGGAGTTAAGAATTTTCGAAAATTGGTCCTATATCGATCTTCGACCTTCGATATCTCGAAAATGAAAAAAGATATCGACTTCCGGTTTAAGCCAAAATGCTTAGAATTTTACCCTCTTTCAAACGAGGTATCACAAGATAGGGGTTGCTATTTGAAAATTTCGAGATTAGGGGGACACCCCCCCCCCCTGAAAACCCCCCAAAAACCAAATTTTGGGTTGTGGCAGTATTTTTAAATGAAACTTCAGGTCCGAGTTACTGTAAAACCGATTTTTCCAGATTTTTTTATCTTCACCCGTTCAAGAAAACCATAGTGAGCAGGTTACGTGAAACACCCTGTATATGCCTGGTTGAAAATGAAGTTTCGGGCATTAAATTTTCTGGGGGAAAAAATAAAGAAAACTTTTGGATGGTAAAAAAATGATTATTTATTATGTTTGCAAGACTTACAATAGGCTGAGTGATAGATTTATTCAAAATGATCGTATTTTTTTTTCTGGATGCAGCGTCTCAGCCGGTCAGGAAACTCATCGATTGCTCTCCGGATCGTCTCCAGGGACCAAATAATGTTACGACTTGACGGTCCTCCGAAAGACGTTGGATGGTGCGCACGTAAGTATGATTGCGTGTGGTTTATACCCCCCGTAAGTGCTCACCGATCATCTGCGTGCGAGACCGTGAGGACGTAACATTATTTGGTCCTAGAGAAATTTCAGATGAGGCTTCTAGGATACTTCGTTTCAAGGCTGCAACATTACTATGACGTTTTTTACATGCCATCTCCGCTTTTCACCTTCTGTAAGTTTTCTTTATTTTTTCCCCCCGAAAATTTGATGTCCAAAACTTCATTTTCAATCGGGCAGCTAGTAACTTTTTCACGCCCAACTGCAGTCCAACCTTGACAAATATACAGGGTGTGGCAGACCACCCGTCCACTATCTTTATCTCAAAAACGGCCGAAAATTGAGCTTCGGGGGCAAAACTTTCATGAGGTATATCGACCCCAAGGAATCCAATGAAAATATTTTCAGCCCCCCAAAACCACCCCTTGGGGGTTATTTAAGGGGGTGGGTACCCGTATCTCGAAAAAATCAAATGGAAAGTGTATGTTTTGACATTGGAATCTAATACGGCATAAAAAAATAAAACTTTTTTATCCCTAAGTTTTTTTTCTAAAAACCACCCTTTTTTGAGTTAGGGGTGGTTTTCCAAAAATTTAGGGGTAATCTTTGATTGACCGCTGTGACTCTCCTAACCATTGGATTTCAAAAAACTAAGAAGTTTCTGAAAGGGCAGACCAAGGGCTTTCTTTTGATGTATCACATGCCTATTTTTTTTGAAAAATGGTACAAGG
This sequence comes from Trialeurodes vaporariorum, assembly GCA_011764245.1. NCBI lineage: Eukaryota > Metazoa > Arthropoda > Insecta > Hemiptera > Aleyrodidae > Trialeurodes > Trialeurodes vaporariorum. The sequence continues at coordinate 61,500,580 of VMOF01000111.1, read as the reverse complement.
CCCCCTCACCCCAAAATTTTGGGGCTTCGGGGGGCCCTACGTAAAAATTGTCAAATGTAAAGGTATGGCTTGTGATACATCATTTGAAAGGTCTTTCAGAGACGAAAAAAGTGATACCCCCCAAAAGTCGTAAAAACAACCCCCTTCCAAAATGGCGGCCGTTTTAAGGTTAGGGGACTCAAGGGGGGACGTTCAGAAAAATGATCCAAAATTGAACGATACATGGCTAAAAGGGTCTTAAAAAGAGAAAAATTATGGTTCAAACCGCGAGTCAAACCGACTTTTCAATCCAAAGTTACAGCCGATTGAAATTTAGGGGTAGTTGGGTTTCCCAAAAAGGCACCCCTAAATTTCAATCGGCTGTAACTTTGGATTGAAAAGTCGGTTTGACTCGCGGTTTGAACCATAATTTTTCTCTTTTTAAGACCCTTTTAGCCATGTATCGTTCAATTTTGGATCATTTTTCTGAACGTCCCCCCTTGAGTCCCCTAACCTTAAAACGGCCGCCATTTTGGAAGGGGGTTGTTTTTACGACTTTTGGGGGGTATCACTTTTTTCGTCTCTGAAAGACCTTTCAAATGATGTATCACAAGCCATACCTTTACATTTGACAATTTTTACGTAGGGCCCCCCGAAGCCCCAAAATTTTGGGGTGAGGGGGCCTTGTACCATTTTTCAAAAAAAATAGGCATGTGATACATCAAAAGAAAGCCCTTGGTCTGCCCTTTCAGAAACTTCTTAGTTTTTTGAAATCCAATGGTTAGGAGAGTCACAGCGGTCAATCAAAGATTACCCCTAAATTTTTGGAAAACCACCCCTAACTCAAAAAAGGGTGGTTTTTAGAAAAAAAACTTAGGGATAAAAAAGTTTTATTTTTTTATGCCGTATTAGATTCCAATGTCAAAACATACACTTTCCATTTGATTTTTTCGAGATACGGGTACCCACCCCCCTAAATAACCCCCAAGGGGTGGTTTTGGGGGGCTGAAAATATTTTCATTGGATTCCTTGGGGTCGATATACCTCATGAAAGTTTTGCCCCCGAAGCTCAATTTTCGGCCGTTTTTGAGATAAAGATAGTGGACGGGTGGTCTGCCACACCCTGTACAGGGTGTTAATTAAAATAGGTTCCACTCAAGTTATCTCGAAAACGGTTGCGAATTTAGAAAATCGCTCAAACACGTGTTCAATGATTTCGAGGGGGACACCTTCTAAGGGGGTCGCCAATTTTGGGGCCCCCTCCGGGGGGCCCCTAGGGGGGGCACCACCCCCTAAATCCAATACTTCAAATTGGGACCCCCAGTTTTTATTCGATGATTGAAAAGAAGACAAAATTCTAAGACTTTCAGCACAAACCGGAAGTCGATATCGTTTTTAATTTTCGATATATCGAAGTTCAAAGTTCGATATGCACCCACTTTTAAAAATTCACAACTTCCTTTTAAATGATCCAAATTTAAAAAACTTTAGGTCCAAAATGTTTTTCAGAGCAAGTACTTTTCACAAAAAAATACAAACTTTCTGGCAAATTTACCAAAAGGGGGTTTTTGAGCCCCTAAATTTTTTTGAAAATTTCGAAATTTTCAAAGGCTGTAGAAAAAAAAACTACTTCAAATTTCAAAAAACGCTGAAACATGAGTTCGCTTATTTTATAAGCCGAGCATTTTGGCGCAAACCGGAAGTCGATATCGTTTTTCGTTCTCGAGATCAAAATCATTCGAGCGAATTATTGAAATTTGATCAACATCGAACTTTGACCTTCGATATCTCGAGAACGAAAAACGATATCGACTTCCGGTTTGCGCCAAAATGTTTGGCTTGAGACGTGCTTTCACACGATGTATCACACAATAGGTTTTTATGACATCGTCATTTAAAATTTTCAAATTTGGGGGGCCGTGACCCCTGCTCCCGTCCCCCCGTGGGGGTCCTACGAATTTTTGACCCCCTGAAAAGATGTACCCCTTAAAATAAGCGAACCCATGTTTCAGCGTTTTTTGAAATTTGAAGTAGTTTTTTTTCTACAGCCTCTGAAAATTTCGAAATTTTCAAAAAAATTTAGGGAACCCCCTTTTGGTAAATTTTCCAGAAAATTTGTATTTTTTTCTGAAAAGTACTTGCTCTGTAGAACATTTTGGACCTAAGTTTTTTTTAAATTTGGGTCATTTAAAAGGAAGTTGTGAATTTTTGAAAGTGGGTCTATATCGAACTTTGAACTTCGATCTATCGAAAACTAAAAACGATATCGACTTCCGGTTTGTGCTGAAAGTCTTAGAATTTTGTCTTCTTTTCAATCATCGAATAAAAACTGGGGGTCCCCATTCGAAGTATTGGATTTAGGGGGGTGGTGCCCCCCTAGGGGCCCCCCGGAGGGGAGCCCAAAATTGGTGACCCCCTTAGAAGGTGTCCCCCTCGAAATCATTGAACACGTGTTTGAACGATTTTCTAAATTCGCAACCGTTTTTGAGATAACTTGAGTGGAACCTATTTTAATTAACACCCTGTATATATCAGTGCTTATTGTGGGAGGCACATGCGCTTAAGTCGCATGAAAGTAACATGATTTTGTAGCATTTTTTGTCTCGTTTCAGAATATATGTAGTGTTTCATACTTATTTTTAGCCGTTTGGCTGCTACTGGCAAAACAGCGCATAACAGAACTTATGACTAGACTGATGTGTACATCGAGGAGGTGGAGGTTGAAAATCATGACCCAAAAAAAAACCCCGATACTACTTTTAACAAAATTGAAGAAAGTTCCTATCCACATGCTCCCTTTTATTAGAAAAAATTAGTTGAGAAGGGGAAATTCAACAAACACACCCTGTAAAATTGACTGTAAAAACATTTGTGAGTCAAGATCAGGAGCCATTTTTTAACCAATAATTAAAGCGAGGAAATTTAATCGAACCTATAATCGAAACCTTCAAAATATATCACAAATCGAGCCCACACCGTTCAATTAAAATAAAAATTTCGAGCAGATATCTCTTGACACTTTAAGTGGAAGCAAATACTTTCGCGAATAAGTGGATGCTTAAAAATTCCAAAAACGATGCACGAGGTACGGGGGGTGTTGAATAAAGGGCGAGAGCTAGCGATGATTAAAATGATGCAATGAAGAGACGCAGATAGGAGACGCACCAGGAGCAGAAGAGTTGTGAGAATGGGGAAAGGACAGAGCGTGAAGGAGGGGGGAGCTATGAAGAAGGTGGTTCAGAGTCTTCATAGATCCTTTTGAGAGTATGAAATCGCAGAACGATCAACGCGCAGCGGTTGCGCGGCAAATTGAATAGTAATCATCAGTAGGTCACACCTAAATTAATGAATCATTCTCTTCTACTCTCTTGTGACTCTTGACGACGAGCTCATGACTCATTGATACATGTCGAATTTCATGAGGTAAATGAAATGGCATTGATAAACAACATTTGGCCGTTTCCAGTGTGGATAATCAATCGAATAGGTGACCCAAATTAAAGTATCAATCCATCCTCTGAGATAAAAGAGGTAGAGCTCGTCAGAAGTGTAGGCGGATCTAGTCCGATAATCTTTGGAATTTGTCAACATTATTTCTGATATTAGTTATTACTCGATGAAAATGAATAAAAATGAAATTGAGTGTTCAATTTTTAATGAGGAAAACTTTAAACACAAAAGAATAAGGCCAGGGGCAAATTCGGTATTGATTTAAATGAATAAAAGTTGAAAAATCGCCAAAGATTATGGTTTTGGTCCGCCTACACTTCTGAAACGAGCTCTACCTAGGTTAGCTCACCTATTTCTCAAACTAATCAATTGACTTAATTTTTTCATATTTATTTATTTCCTAAAAAGATTGAGCTGTAGACAACATTATTGCAGTTACAAGTCAGGCCACATTTTAATAAAAGTAAAGTGATGAATGTAGGTTTTAATGATTTTTAATGGAGCTGTTGCAAACTTTTGCTACAGGCTTCATAAAAGTTATTAATGGGGTAATACCCTGTAAAAATAACGATGAGCGCATTAAAAAATCACGAAATCCACTCCTAAGCTCACAAAATGCTTTTAAATGCGAGACCGTAATGGTGGCCGAGGCCGCAGTTTTCTTATGGCAATTGTATGCTTCTTCTTTTTCTTGTGTGGTGTTGCGAGACTACCTCGTGTAGATGGCGCTGATTGAAGATAGGGAAACCCAATGCAAACCGCGGCCCCGGCCGCCATTACGGTCTCGCGTTTAAAAGCACTTTGTGAGTTTAGGAGTGGATTTTGTGATTTTTTAGTGCGCTAATCGTTATTTTTACTGAGTATTACCCCATAATTAACTATTAATAAGCCTGTAGTAAAAGTTTATATTGCAACAGCTCCATTTAGCTGGGGCCGCAAAAATCCCTACGTGACTGGCAATCGACGCGACGGAAGCAGCGGCGAAGCGAGCTAATTGGCAACGTAGCTAGAGTATTTTGTTCATTTGATTGTGAGCCCAAAAACGTCGAATTCGATGGTCATCACCGATCCTTAGATATTTCGAACTCGATCATTCGAACATAACGGTTGGAGAAGATGGTAGCTCATTACTTATAGATTTGCTAGCCTCCAGCTAGAGTTCCGGAAAGATTGAAAGATCCGTTGAAAAAAGAGTTTAAGAGAGCTAGTGAAACGAAAAGCTGTAGCAAAAGTTGAGGATCTGAAATATAATGCATGCATCAGTATAATTGTAGCTGCCGGAAAATCTCCTTTTAAAATAAGGTTATGTTTAGGTCCAAGAGATTTAAATGAAAAAATTCTAAGAAATCCCAATCTAACATCCACTCAAAAAGAAATAGGAGCCAAATGTAAATGTATGAGAGTACCTATTCTCAGTTTTTGATACATCGGAAGGATTTCATCAAATTGTATTTGAAGAAGAATCATCATGGAAACGCAACACGCTACAGAGTTTATAGGGACTTACTTAGTTGTACCATCCCAGATAACAGACTGATATTCATAGGATATTCAGAGAATATTGGAGAGAGAATTTTGAATATTCTGAGAATATTCATACGATATTCCTAGAATATTAACTTGACACAAGTTATTATGCACAGGATATTCTCTGAATATCCGAATGTTCGAGGGATATTTACAGAATATTCTCTGGAGATTGTCAGGATATTCTCAGGATAATCTTCAACTGTCTTAAACTCCTGCTACGGTAATCACACTAATAGGCCGGTTAATATGGGGGGAGGGGGTGTCGCCGTCGTCAAAAATTGGGTGAATGTAGTCAGCTTTTACCCACAAAACTGTACAGCAAAGAGCGTTTGTTGTTTCTGCTGCAGCATCTTGTGCTCATTGCACTTACTGAAACCACGTGAGTCAAGATAGCCTAAATTCTAATCCTTAGAGGGAGGGATGCCTTTGAAGTTGCAGTGTTGTTACTTGTAAGGATTAGTATTCCAATGCAACTGTATAGTAGTTCAAATCAGGTATACACAGACTTGAATCATATGAATTTCGAAGCTGGAGAGTCACAAACTCAATTCAAAATTACCAGTGCACACGAGGTGGTACTTAAAGATCAATTAGACGGGTATTTAAAAAAGAAATTAACCCACACCACAGGAAAAATTGCTTAAGAAAAAAAGCTGTAAAAAAACAAGGAAAATCAAAAAGGAAAAGAATTTTCATTTCACACAAGCAAGCGATATCTTATGGTGGCAGGTGGAAGTAGAATTCTAGCACAAACTTTGTAACTTCAAAGTGACACTTTAGAAATCGAATATCCGGTGGATATTCTGAGAACATTAGAGATTTCAGATTTTCCGGACCATCTCAGGATATCCTGACACAATCCGAAACAGTTGGATTTTGTCAAGATATCCTCAGAATATTCTGACATGACTCGATGACGTCGGATTTTGTCCGGATATTGTCTGGATATTTAATGCTATCTGGATTTAGTTGTACTCATTTACGATAGTCGCGATGATTCTTACCAGCGAACCAAAGCATAGTAACACCTTGCTTGCCGCTGGTTGGCGTATTTTCAGCATATAAGTGTTCTTTACGCTTGCTTGAAAAGATTAACATAACAGAGGAAGGATGCGTATTAAATCATGAATTTCTTGGGATTGACTTGCACTCGTGAAATGGATCACAGTAGAAAGGTTCAATAATTTACATACAGATGAAAGGACTTTGCGCACTGAAGTCACTCGAGTAATTTTCACACTTTTGAAAGAAATTGAGGATAAAATAGGGAAATGTTTAAGGTACTAAGTAGTACTTACAGAGAGTAATCCAAGGCATAATAGATGGGGCTGCATTTTGAATTCTATTCCAAAACCAATATGTCACTCGCGTTAGTTGTCAGTGCCTGAAAAAGGACCGTCGATAAAAGGAAGGCCCTTGAATAAAACATTAGTTCAATTCGTGGACTAATCATTTGTTTTTCGTTTAGTACATGGAGTCGAAAGACAAAAGTAGCAGGACGAGCTAAGGAAAATGCAAGAGCCGCACGAATCCAGTCGAAAAATCTAACCGATGAGAAAAAATTGCAAAAAACAAATAATGATGTAGGCAGGATAGAATCAATCAGACAGATCAGAGGATCCGTTGTCTGAACTCGCGGATGAGATTGTAATTGATAATGAAGAAGAAGATTTTCAGAACATTGTACGGTGTCACAAACAAATCAATGGAAATGGAGAGCGCTTTTGGTCTTCGCGGGACCTACCGCCTCCGGTGTGAACAAGCGCGATGATGGCTGAGTCTCATCCTTGAGCGTAAGCTCTCCTCCTTTATCAATCATCCGTTCATTCACCATCCTATTAACATCGATGGATTTTTAGCTGTCATTTGTCGTGAAAAAAAAGTATTATTTTGACCTCTAGAACGTGGTTACAAGGACGACAAATGTTTCTGATACCTACACCCTATATTTAAGCCCATGGTTGAAGAAGGGAGATAGAGAAAGATGCTGAACGAATTAATTTACCTTAATCCGAATATTTTGGTAGAAATTAAACCGTTCAGCCAGATATGGCTTTTGAACCTAATTAGGTTTTAGGTAAAAAAATAAAAAAAGCCCCAGAATGGACAGGATCTCCAGTGAGATTTTAAAACCTCCTCCAGGGAAAGCAGCAGAAAAACTATATTGAAGATGTTTAAGTAATGCAGCTCTCACCCTGCGTCACATTCCCAAATCTAGGGAGGTAGCAGAAGTCATTGTTACCCCCAAAGCTGGCAAACCGTTAAAACTGGCCTCATCATCATATACGCCCATTTCACTTCTTCCAACAATAAGTTACCTTTTTGAAAGACTGTAATTATAACGGCTAGCACCGCTAATAGAGGAAAAGAAAATAATTCCGAGCCACCAATTTGGATTCAGGACCTCATATTCCACAATTGAACAAGTTCATAGGTTCACCAAGAAAATGGAACAAGAACTGGAGGGGGAAAAAGTTTGCTCAGCAGTATTCCTTGATGTGGCTCAGGCTTTTGACAGGGTTTGGCATCTGAGGCTGCTGTATCGAATTAACAAGTTACTACCTGAAAACCACTACTGGATCTTAAGGTCCTATTTAGATTGCAGGTCATTTAGAGTTAGATTTAACGGTGCCTATTCAGACTCCTGCGTGATAAGGGCTGGGGTTCCGCTAGGTTCTGTTTTAAGACCTTGCCTGTACAATATTTTTACTCATGATATTCCTTGTGATAACAACTCAATGGTAGGGACTTTTCCTGATGACACTGGTATAGCCTCTCTTGGTGAAACTCTGACTGAAGCATACGAGAAAACTCAATTCACAGTGCACAGAGCAGGAAAATAGGCATGAAAGAGGGGAACAAAGCTCAACGGTTCAAAGTCAGCCCACACAATTTTCACCAACAAAAAAGGAGGATATTCTCTAATATATCTAAATGTGGAAGTCATCGCTTTTACTATAGCGGGCGGCTCGAAGTAGGAGCGGAGTGGCGGGTTGCATACTTACTGCCGCTCTTCATGGTAAAAGCGCTGACTTTTCCACCTTGTGGAGCGATTATCTCGCTTAAAACGCATCGTATCGAAAAAAATAAATTGGACCAAAACTTATTCCTAATCGTTTTTTCCATCTGATTCCAGTAACTATTTTTCAAACTTCCAATTTCTGAATTTTTCGAGGTCATTAATGGATTCTACACTTAAAATTACACAAGGACACCAATTGTCATGACATTTGGTTCACATAGGTGTTATTAAAAAAAAAGCCATACATTTTTTAAAACTTTAGGGGGCTGTACCTACTGTAGCTCAAGAAGGGAGCATTTTCGGACAAGTGGGTTCAAGGACGACTCATGTTTCTCATACACCCTGAATAAACAACTAATTAGACCAGTTTGGGCTTACGGTTGCCAGCTTTGGGGATGCACCAGGGTCGGACTGGCTCACTAAATGTTAGGTCAATTTTGGGACCCTCCCGCCATTCATTCTGGGGCTCCCTCAGGCCATTTTTTTTTTTTTTTTTTTTTTTTTTTTTTTATGGCCACCCATTCAAGAAAATCATAGTGAGCAGGTTATGTGAAACAACCTGTATAGAGTCTTCAATACCAAGAACGCTCCTGTAACTTTTGAACGGTATATTTTTAAAGAACCAAATTTGCAGGTGATCTAGTATGCCCAAGATGCTTCTTTAGGCATGGTTAAAATTATTAGGGCTCTCCTGGGGGGGGGGGGGGGGGGGGCGGCTGAAAATCGAATATTTCAAATGACGATCTCCAGTTTTTATTCCATAGTTGCAAAAAAGATGCAATTTTAATACTTTTGGCGCAAACCTCGGGTCAGCATCATTTTTTGTTTTCGATACATCAAAATTTAAAGTTCGTTTTAGAGCCCTTTTCAAAAACTCGTTTCTCCGTCATTTGAAATATTCGATTTTTAGGGTGGGGTGACCCCTCGCAGTATTGGCAAAATCAGAAACTTTTGGGCCCAAAAATTAATTTTGGACCACTTTTTGGCGATTGACGTATTTTTTCTGAAAAGTGCTTGGGTGGTAAAACACTTTTCACCCAATTTTTTTAAAATTAGGAGCACTTTTGACGGAGAAATGAAATTTTGAAAAACGTACTTTAAACTTCGAAAAATCAAAAACGAAAAACGATATTGAGTTGCAGTTTGCGCCAAAGCATTTTTGCAACCATGTAATAAAAAATGGGGGTCATCATTTGAAATATTCGATTTTGGAGGGAAAAGACCCCCCTAGAGAACCTTAAACATTTTTACCATTTATGCCCAAAAGTGCATCATGGGCATACTAGATCACCTGCAAAATTTTGTTCTTAGGTTATAAGAAGTTAACGTTAAAAGTTACAGGGGCGTTCTCGGACTTTTTGAAGACACTGTATATGTACACAATTTTATACGAGTGGTATTTTCTCAGTCAGGGGAACATGAAACGAGCTTATTTGGTGTTTCCGGAAAAATCCAACATAGCTCCCTCGGCAATAAATAGATTCAGATTCATAGAATCTACTTAAAAAGGGGCACACCCAGCTCCCATGAGGCGCATACCCCCAAAACAATGCACGAAACTTTCAAAGTTGATAGAGCTATATGTGGGACGTCAAAATATGATTACTGGAGGATCAACTTATATGTTTTCATAAAATCGAGAGAGGGAAAGACAAAATATTAGGCTCGGTTTGAAACTTTGGGTGGTTATAAGTTTAAACCGAAACGTGTACTCAAATCGCGATTTTAAGGAACAAACTATTAATTGTTATTTTATCAGTTTTTTTGTTCCCCTTCAAATCTTCCAAGTGCTTATAAAAAAAAAGAAAACAAACGTATTTTGTCATTTTCAAAAATAAAAAAAAAAAAAGAAACCTGAAGTAAATTGGTTGAAATAATTGCTAAAATAGACTTTGAGTCTTTGATACACAGCAATGGAAAGATTTTTGAAAGATGCCACTGTTTCCGCAAAGTTAAAATCGATACGTTTTTTTTCATCAAACGTCATGGGACATAGAATATTTTGACTTTGAGCGCCCCCCCCCTCTTCACAGCGCGGCAGCCCAGGTTTCTCCTAAACCGAATACCGAATTTAAAAAGCAAAACAAAAAACAAAAATCGAATTCCGACGTGTTACACACAGTTCCTTAACACCCATAGACATTTCATGCATATTTTGTCGGGGCACTCACTTTCTGAGAGCAAGATAAACCAATTTGTTTGACTCATTATTTTAAATTGATAGGGGTAGAATGTAGATTGATCCAAAAATGTGTTAAATTCATCACTGCAAATTCAAGGTCTTTAAGTAACATATTTTATTCATTAATTTACAACAGAAAAAAAATAGGATCAAAAAAGCATAATGGAAAGTGAACAAGCTTTAAGCTTTACCATATTAAATTATTCTTTCATGGAAGCGACAAGAAAAATAAAATTGAATGAAATTATATTGCAGTGAAAAACAGAATTGAAAAAGATTAAAAACAGACACTAGATGGTAATCGAATAAGGTGATCCAGTTTCTACAACGACGATTCGGTTTTCTCTGAAATAAAAAAAAAAAAAACAATAGTTGTTACTGGACTAAACTTTCGGTACTAGATATGAAAGAACAAGTTTATTGCAAAGGATGCATTAACGTTCTAAAAACGAAATTTGATTGAAACAAATATACTATACTCTTAAAGTATGATCAATTGTTAAGGGTCTCCAGTTTTTCCTCAATGAATAAGCGTATATAAATAAAGGTCGACTGAACATTCCTCGCAAATAATCAGGCATGAGATCTCTTATTGAGATAATATACAGGGTGTTTCACGTAACCTGCTCACTATGGTTTCCTTGAACGCGGGACGATAAACAAATCGGGGAAAATCGGTTTTGTAGTAATTTGGCCCTGGAAGTTCATTTCAGAACCCTGCCATAACCCAAAATTTGGTTTTTGGGGGGTTTTCAGGGGGAGCACCTCCCTAATCTTGAAAATTTCAAATGGCAACCCCTATCTTGTGCTACCTCATTTGAAAGGGCGTAAAATTCTGAGTATTTTGGCTTTTTCAATATCTTTTTTCGTGTTCGAGATATCGAAGGTCGAAGTTCGATTTTGAACCAATTTTCGAAAATTCGTAACTCCTACAAAAAGAGTCGTGAAACCAAAAACTGCACATGCAAAATACTCTACTTGATGAGTACTTTCAAGAAAAAAATACAAATTTAGAATCAAATTGACCGGAAGTCGACTTTTGGGCACCTCAAAAGTTTTGGCGGGAAAACCCCGATTCATCAAAAATTTCAAATGGCAACCTCTATAACTTTTAATATCTCATTCGAAAAAGCGTAAAAAGTTGTGCATTTTGGCGCAATCCAAAGTTCGATATCGTTTTTCTTATTCGATATATCGAAAATCGAAGTTCGATTAGGACCATTTTTCGACCCTGTAAAAAAAACGGATCCTATCGTGTGATACACCATTCGAAAGCGCCTGAAAAATCAAGCATTTTAGCTTAAACCGGAAGTCAATACCTTTTTTTGCGGTCGAGATATCGCAAGTCAAAGTTTAGTGTCCGCTTTGGGCCTACCTTGAATTTTGCCCGCAAAAAAGGTATTGACTTCCGGTTTGCGCTAAAATGCTTGATTTTTTAGGCGCTTTCAAATGATGTATCACACGATAGGATCCATTTTTTACAGGGTCAAAAAATGGTCGTAATCGAACTTCGATTTTCAAGATATCGAAAAAGAAAAACGATATTAAACTTTGGATTGAGCCAAAATGCACAACTTTTTACACTTTTCGAATGAGATATTAAAAGATGGGGGTTGCCATTTGAAATTTTTGATGAATCGGGGGTTTTCTGCCAAAACTTATAAGGTGCCTAAAAGTCGACTTCTGGTCAATTTGATTCTTTTATATTTTTTTCTTGAAAGTACTTGTCAAGTAGAGTATTTTGCATGTGCAGTTTTTGGTTTCACGACTCTTTTTGTAGGAGTTACGAATTTTCGAAAATTGGTCCAAAATCGAACTTCGACCTTCGATATCTCGAACACGAAAAAAGATATTGACTTCCGGTTTAAGCCAAAATACTTAGAATTTTACGCCCTTTCAAATGAGGTATAACAAGATAGGGGTTGCCATTTGATATTTTCAAGATTAGGGAGGTGCCCCCCTGAAAACCCCCCAAAAACCAAATTTTGGATTGTGGCAGTATTTCTAAATGAAACTTCAGGTCCGAATTACCATAAAACCGAGTATTCCCGATTTTCATACCGTCCCGCGTTCAAGAAAACCAAATTGAGCAGGTTACGTGAAACACCCTGTAGTTGTTTACACATACCTATACAGGGTGTAACAAAACACAAGTGCCAAATTTCAGGAGCATACATTCGGAACCAAAATAAGACTTTCTTTCCCCTCTAAACAAGGGTCTGAAAGTTCCCCCTTTTAAGCTAGAGCCGCCAAAGTTTTAGAAGTTAGACTTGTTTTTGAAATAACGTCGACAGTTCATTATGAGCCAAGTTTCTTGTTTTAATCGAATTGATTTAATATAGTCTCGACTTCGTTTCGTTAAAACGTTTCTCTTTTTTATTATTTCGTCTTAGTTTTTAGAACCCCGGTAAAAAGGGGGGGGGGATCTTTGATTCTTTTACATCTTCCTGATTTGATTTCTCAAATTAAAAAGACCTTCCATCTGAGCCTAAGCAACGGCACAAATTCAGATAGGAAATTTGAAAAATAATTACTGAAATCAGATAGGAAACTTAGAAAGAAGTTTGGTCTCAAGCATTTTTTTGATACGATGCGGTTTAAGCGAGGTAACGAGGTTGTACGATGCGGAAAATTCAGCGCTTTTAGAGGTAGTTTCAGAAGTGTAGGCGGACCTAGACCGATAATCTTTGGAATTTGTCAACATTATTTCTGATCTTACTCAATGAAAATGAATAAAAATTAAATTGAGTGTTCACTTTTCAATGAGGAAAACTTTAAACACAAAAGAATAAAGTCAGGGGCAAATTTGGTATTGATTTGAAGGAATAAAAGTTGAAAATTCGCCAAAGATTATGGTTTTGGTCCGCCTACACTTTTGAAACTACCTCTACCAAGGCGTGTGTGTGGCCCGAAGAAGCAGTGAAGTGGCAGGCTGCAGACTTATTGCCGCCCACCATAGTAAAAGCGTTGACTTCTTCACATTGCGCATGAACAAGTATCTGGCTTGAAACGCGTCAAATCGACAAAATTCTTGGGACCAAAAATATTTCTGGTAGTTTTGTCCATCTGATCTTAGATTATTTTTCATAATTTTTTGGCGCAACTTACAATGTGTGCCATTTTAAAGGAACGAGATTACCTGGAAAGCACATTCATACTTTTTTTCTGAATTTCCCGACGTCATTGAAGAATTCTATACAAGTCAAAATACCCCGTGACACCAATATTCATGAAATTTCGTTCAGAATTAATTGAAGATGCTATTTTAAAAAATCGATGATTTTAGGAAACTTTGGGGTGGGGGGGGGGGGGCGCTTGAGCTCAAAAGGGGGCGTTTTCGGGCCGATGTTTACAGGGGGAGAAAAGTACAATTTTGGCCACAAATATTTTCTCCCGAAATTCGGCACATGAGTTTTGTTACATTCCGAATGAAACACATCTTTTACGTGTAAAGTGACGTTTAGTCAATTCGGATAAGTAAAAAACCCCGTGTCTAAAATGCCATGAGTTTCCGAGATTGTGGCAATCATCAATTTTGATGCACTGGACTACCTAGACATGCCGTTTAGTTCAGATATTACTAGCTCGGAATCGCTAAGGTTTGCAGAAATGCCATCAAACGGTCTGCACAAATGGATTTGAGGCTCTCTCTTTCTTAAACTGCGAGCTCTATCAGTAAAATGCAACAGCTGGAGAGTCTAAAACAAGTTGTCACTGCCGCAAAATTACAGTCTCGCAAGCAATTATTTTCCTTAGCATTTAAAATTGAGTATCATGCAGCCTTTTTAAAACCTTGTTCAGTCGTCGCAAACGCTATCAATAATAGCGAAGTTGTGAATTTAGTGGCGTGCGCTTTAACGAAAAAATTAATTTCTACAATTAATTTCTTCAATAAGGTATTTAGAAGTTTGTTTATTTACCGACTTGCTATGTTTTATCTACTAATTTTAGTTTCCTCCATTTATTTTAGTTTATACTTCTAATTTATTTCTTTAATTTACAGGAGGGTGGATAGGAGAAGCTCAATAATATGTATGTTGTTAACTACCTATACCCGGAGAACTTTGGGGTATCTGAACATAATATTTAACAGCAGGTAGTAAAGACTTCTTTAAGACAAAAATCAGGTTAGACTCGAGGTCAAAATGCCCACCGCAAGAAGTTGTGAGGGAACATATTTTTTTTTTTTTTTTCAATACAAATTAGAGCTTAACAGAAATTGATTGTTAGAAAAAATAATAAAAAAAAAAAAAAAAAACATTTTTTTTCTCTCTCCCTCTATTTTCTTTCTTTTAATTACGGTTATTGTCAGGAACTTGTGAACTTTAAGAGTAAAGAGTTTGATTCAAAAAGGGGGATTTCGGCCCCCCACAGATTTTCCTGAAACTTCGTATTTTTATAGTACTTGGTATAAGTAGTGTCTTTTCGAATATAGTTTTTCTAAAAATAATTAGGGGGGAGTTTGAGGGGAGCAAAGTCCCACCTTTCAAGAAATCATAACTTTCGCGTAATCATCCGATTGAAACGTGACTTGAAAGATGCGGATTGTAAAGCACTTTCAAGTCATCCAAACGAAATTCAATTCCAATATTTTTGACTTAGTTATCGTCATTTTGGTGATTTTTAGGCCACTCAAAATTTACTTAAAGCAAAATTTTTTTTTATTTTGGCCGGATGAAAATAATTTGCTCATCTTTAAATTCTGCGTAAAAAGAGCCCTAGCAGAATGTGAATCGATTCTTTGTTGCGTAGCTACGCATTTTTTAGTAAACGAAAAACGAGTTTTTGAGGGTAGCCACGAGCGTTCGATGGAGAGGTTCAAGTCAAATAAAAAAAAACAGAATTTCTTGATTTTGATCAAATGAAAATATGTTGTTCCTCCTTAAATTCTGCGAAAATGAGCCCCAACAGAATGAGGAGCGCTTTTTTGTTGCGGAGCTATGCGCGTTTTAGTAAGCTAAAGTCTAGAGTTCTAGCGAGAGGCTCTAAGTCGTGGGTAGCCTCAGAACCTAGACTTTTCTCACTAAAACGCGCACAGCTCCGCAAAAAAAAAAAAAAATTGCCCCTTATTCTGCTTGCGCTCAGTTTCGCAGATTTTAAAGAGAAATAACACAATTCAATCTGATCAAAATCAAAAAATACTTTTTTTATTTGACTTGAACCTCTCTATCGAACGCTCGTGGGTACCCTCAAAAACTCGTTTTTCACTTGCCAAAAAATGCACAACTCCGCAACAAAGAATCGCTTCACATTCTGCTAGGGCTCATTTTACGCAGAATTTAGAGAGGAATAACAAATTTTAATTCGTTGAAAATAAAAAAATACAATTTTTTTTTTTTTTTTTTTTTTTTTTTTAAATTTCACTTTTAAGTATATTTTGAGTGGCCTTAAAAACCCAAAAATAACGATAGCTAAATCAAAAATGATTGAAATTGCCTTCTGTTTGAATGACTTGAAAGTGCTTTACAATCCTCATCTTTCAGCGAAAAACGCGTTTCAATCGGATGATAACGCGATCGAAAGTTATGATTTTTTGAAAGGTGGGACTTTGCCCCCCTCAAACTCCCCCTAATTATTTTTAGAAAAACTATATTTGAAAAAAGACTAATTATACAAGTCCTATCAAAATACAAAGTTTCGGGAAAATCTGTGGGGGGGGGGGGGGGAGCCGAAATCCCCCATTTTGAATCAAGCTCTTTAAAGAAATATAGATGCAATCAAAACGGCGGCGCGGCCGGCGGTGCATTATCTACTGGAGTTATTTTCAAACGTAAAACATGGTGGCACATCTGGAACTTGCCACTTCCTCTGTTTGTCCATGTAAAGAAATGAGTCATCAATCATAACGGAGACCCCCCCAAAGAGCTGATGAAAACAAGATTTGGAATTTAACAGTACAAACTGTTATCGTGCCTGCTCACTTCCCAAGATGACAGTCGAGCTTCTCGAGCTTATAAGTAGGTATTTACAATAAAGATTTACGTTGAACCAATCACAACTCAGCTGGTTGCCCAAGATTGCCGGAAATACCCACTTTCCAACGCGGCGGACCCGAAGTTACCCAAAGTAAAAACTGTTCCAAAATTAATTTAAGTTTCCGCCCTGATTGTAGTATTCTATGGCCACATGGTAGAGTCTTCACCTATAATTTCTCAACACATTTATTAACATGGACAAAAATAAAAGAGATTGACTTCCCAGATATACCACTAGAAGAATAAGTTAAGAGTAGAGAAAGATAATAGAAATAAACTCCTATTCATAAATCAAACGGAATAAAATGGAGAGGAACATGAATTTTACGATTCCTAGATCTTGAACGAAATTCAGTGAAAGGTCACTCCATCCCAAATCACCCAATAGAAATTGAAATGCAACCTACCGACTTAGATTGTCAAAAAAATGTTGCTTCAAAATTGGCAATTTTTTACGTCCCAAGAACAAACTTGAAAATAAGGTACACCATGTTACAGGCCCGTAACCAGAGGGGGGCCGGGGGGGGCTCAGCCCCCCTAGAAAATTGTGAGCCCCCACGGGAAAAATTTGTTTTACCACGTAGTGTATTAGAAACTATACCACAATTGCCCCCCCTGAAAACACACGAGCCCCTCCTGGACAACATGCCTGGTTACGGGCCTGCCATGTTATAGAGGTACTTTTTACCCACCACAGAATAGGCCAGTTTTTCAAATAGTAATGGCGAGGAGGGGGGGGGGTAAAAGGCCACACCTATAATATCGTCCAAAACTTTTAAACGAATAAAGGTGATGAAATAAAGGGACTTAAAAAGGGCTGAAAATCATCTCCCAAAAAGCACTTCAAAGCTCCACATTCATTGATTCATATTTTACAATCAGAAAGGACCTATTTACACTCTGTTCAGGATAAGAAGCCCGATGGGAAGTCAGGTAAAAACGCACTAAATTGCAACGCGGTGGTTCCTCGTCCGTCGATTTTAGACTGCTGCACTCGTTCAGTAGACCGGCCTTTCAGACCCTTTTATTTAAACAGACAATACCGTGAACTGACCAATTATATAGTCCTTTGAACGCCCACTCGAAAATTACATTTTACCGGCATTTGCGAATTTCGAATAATTTACTTTAAATGTACATTTAGCTCGGCGTGCACAGAAAAATGATACCTAACGGTGGGTGGTTCAATATGTTATTTTTCAAAGATTTTTGCCTTCCTGATAGAGTGATTTCAAAGAGCCGTGATCTTTGAAAAAACACACATTGAACCGCCGTAAGGTATCATTTTTCTGTGCACGTCGAGCAGAATTTAAATTTAAAGTCAGTTGTTCAAAATTCGCAAATGCCGCAAAAATGCAATTTTCGAGTGAGCGTTCAAAGGACTATACAATACAGGGTGTCTGGAAAGTCCCGGAACGGCTTCATAACTTTTGAACGGCTGCAGATAAAAAAACCAAACTTGGGGGATGTTTTTAACTTAATAGGAACTACTTTTTGGCGTATCCAAAATTTCCGGGGGGCGCCCCTAAGGGGGGGGGGGGTTTCGACCCCTAACTCAAAATTTTCAAACGGCAACCCCTATCTTGTGATAGCTCGTTTTAAAGGGCATACAATTTTAAGACTTTTGGCGCAAACCGGACGTCGATATCGTTTTTCGTCTTCGATATATCGATAGTCAAAGTTCGATTTCGACCCATTTTCAAAAAATCAGAACTCCCATTCGAAAAGTCGGAATTTAAAAAACTAGGAAACAAAAAAATACTCTAAAAAGCAAGCACTTTCCAGAAAAAAATACGGTTTTGACATCGGTTAAGTCAAAGTTGGTCAAAATTATTTAAAAAAATTGCCCCCCAGAGGGACTATCTCGAAAATTTGGAGGCACGACTCCTATCGAGTGATACATCACTCGATAGGAGTCGTGCCTCGAAATGTACCAAGTAATAGCTCAAATGAAAGCTAAGAGTTTGCTTAATCTTATTTTAGTGTTTTCCAGAATTGGTTTTGACCGTAACACACTTTTTTTTTACTTTTCTGCCAAGTACGGTCATACGGTAATTTTTTGAATCGGCCGTAGGCCCTTTGTTACGCGTTTTGAGAAAAAAGTCAGGAGACGTTTTTTGTAGCTCTCGTTTAGTGGAAAAAATCCTGTACTCTGATTTTTCTTATTTCCCCTTCAGCTGCTCAGAATAAATTTTTTTCTCTTTTGCGTACAATACTTTTCGCGCAACTTTGAACTTTCATAACTCGAAAACGAAGCATTTTCGGACTATGGTTCATGGAACTTTTTTGTTCGTACAGACCTCCCGAATGACCTCTGAAATTTATGCCGGAAAGAACTAGACCACCCTGTATAAATCATGCTGCTTAGAGACCGCTGCTGAGCGCTGAGGCGGCTAAGGTCAAGATGAAAAAAAGGACCAACCGTAGACCGCAGTCCTTAGTTATATCTTGGTACATGGTACATTTATAACATGGTGTACCTTTTAGGCTTTTATTTTCAAGTTTGTTCTTGGTACAAAATGGCCGATTTTGAAACAACCGCTCTGGTTCATAAGTTCCTTCCAATAATTCAAAAGACTCATTAGATCAATTTTTCCTTACTCTGAATATTTTTTTTCTTCTTTTTACAACAAATCAATTGTTCTGATGATTTTTCAGAAAATTTACCCATCATAGTGAGCATTGGTTTTCAATAAAAATCAAAACTTTCTTCGAAATCAATTAATTAACATGAAAATCTCTGGGGAGGACATGGGTGTAACTTTTACCTCTTTTATCTTGAAAGAAAGAGGCAATCCTCCTTCTTCCCTCTTTTAATTCGTGTGTGACGCTCTACTTGGCAAAAGAAGACAAAAAAAAACAACAACAACAACAAAACCTGAAAATTTAACTCAAAGCATAATACAGGTTGCCACTTTTGAAAAAAAAATGCTTTGTTGCCTTTATTTATCACAAAGGCTTAAAAAAAAAAAAAAAATTATACAATGCAGAGGCAAAGAAATCTAGTTTGCGTTTTTTCATGGTCATTTACAGCATGCTCTCAGAGTAATTTTCTCAAGAAAAAAAAATGTCGGAAACTGTACTGCCTTCCAAACAGTGGACTTTAACGCAAACTAACTTTTTTTTTAAAACTTTTACAATTATTATTTCTTGAAGCTTAAAGGGTTGAGGAAAACTTAAGAGGCATTCATTTTTTGAGATCTGCACTCTGTAATGTGCTTCAAGTAAAATTTTCATGTTAATTGATTCATTATAAAGGAAGTTACAATTTTTTTTTCTACTTTCAATACTTACTCTGAAGGGGGCAATGGGCCACTTATCAGTAAAATCACCAAAAGTAAAAAATAGAATTTAAAAAAAAAAATGTTCAGAATAGGGTAAAACTGTTCAAATACCTAAGTTTTTTAAAAAAGGAACTTGTCAACCATGCTTTGTTTACACCTAGGTCGACGAGTTGCATGCCTCGGGTGATTCAATTTCAATCGATTCTTGAGTTAGTATTACGGATTAAACAAATGCACACATACGAGGGTCATCCAAAAAGTAGGTAAGTGTTAGGTAAGTGTTGTCTCATTACTCTGAAACTAATGTAAGAGCAATAGAAAAGATCCAAAGCAACGGTTTTGTTTGTTATATTTTAAGCTTCCCACAGAGTCACAGTTGTTTTAAATCGGTCAACTAAATCGCTAGAAAATCGACTTTTCGAGAGGGAACCTCTTGTCGCCACGTGCCAACCTCTGAATGCTTTGCTTTGTGTCGGTCTGGCAGTTAGCGCACCATCGATTAATTATCTCATTCAAATTGAAATCGCCTTGTTTTTTGTTTCCTGCCCTCTCTTTCTACACATAAATTTTAATTTCAAAAAGCTTTACATTGCTTTTTAACGTAGTTATCATTTTTATCCCAGTTATCTAGTATTTTATCTCGTACCGCACCACTAACTTCTTGACTCCATTTTCGTAAAACTTTTGTCTTGAGATTTGAACCACTTATCCACATCATTCTAGACTCATGTTAATTGTTGGTAAAATGTTGTCTTACAAGAATTCTCTTTACTTTTTGAAAATGGTAAAAATCACTCATGACTAAATCTACAGTGGGGAGGGGGGAGATTCTCAGCTCAAGACAAAAAAAAAAGTTCTACGAAAACGGTATCAAGAATTGAGTGTCGCAGTACCAGAAGTGTCTGAATAAAAATGGTGACTACATTGAAAAGCATGGTAAAACTGTTTAAAATTGTTATGTAAGGAAAATTCTTGCGTAGAAAGAGAGGGCAGAAGAGAGAGAGAGAGAGAAAAACAAAATACAAGGCCGGGAGCAGGAATCTCTCTAGATTTGGCTACCAGTGATTTTGACCTTTTTCAACAAGCAAAGAGAGGTCTTGCAAGCCAACATTTTACCACAATGAACATGAGTCAAGAACGCCGTGGATAAGAGGTTCGAATCTCAAGACAAAAGTTCTACGAAAATGGAGTCAAGGAGTTAGTGGCGCAGTACTAGAAGTGTCTGGGATAAAAATGATGACTATGTAAAATAATGTAAGACTTTTTGAAATTAAAATTTGTGCGTAGAAAGAGAGGACAGGAGAGAGAGACAGGACGATTTCAATTTGAATGATAATTAATCAATGGTGCGCTGACTGCCTGATCGACACGGAGCGAAGCGTTCAAAAGTGGGCACACAGCGACAAAAGGTTTCCTCACAAATAGTCAATTTTCTCGCAATTCAGATGACCAAATTTAAATTTTTTTGACTCTGTGGGAAGCTGAGGTCATAACAAACAAAACCGTTGCTTTGGATTATTTCTGCAGCTCTTAGTTTCGAAGTTATGAGATAGCAACAATTACTTCTTGGATAACTCTCGTGGATTAGTTTCAAAAATTGACGCTTTGGGGTGAAAAAAAGAGAAAAAAGAAGGTCACAACTGAAAAGACAATGAGATTAAAACTTTGTTAAGCTTTTGAAAATTGGGGGGAAAATCTGTCTCAAAAACACATTGAATTCATTCCTTCAAAGTTCAAAACTTACTTTCCTTCTCAGCAAAATAAAATTTTATTGTTGATCTGAAAAATTATAGAAAATCATTAATGAAACCTCAGAGGACAGATTTTGTTTTTTTGTCACGCTTTTCATTATTTCCCTGGGAGTATCCTTTCGAGTCATCGAGGGTAGAAAAGCAGCAATTTCCTTATTAGTGCTGAGCACAGGACGTTTCAAAGGATAAAAGCTTGTGGAAATAGATTTTTTTGGAGAAACGGAACATTTTAAAACACTGCCGGTTAACATTTGGAGGAAAAAGAAAAAAAAAAGATCCAGCCAGATGCAGCTTTGGATGATGACATTGGAGATCGCAAATACATCTTGTCAAATCACTACCTATGTATGCTTTCTATGTGAGGAATTTCTGAAGCAACTCAGTGAATGAGGTTTATTCACTCGGTTCAAAAGGGGAATGGTGAGGATGCTCCACTGATGAATAGAAAAAGGTAATACGCTTGAATGCTTTTTTCCCCTCAGTATGAAATGAAAACAGAAGAACAGATAGGCTTGAAAAGTTCCGGATGCATCAATTGGCGTCCAACTTGTATGTTTCAAAGAAAAATCAAACTTCACTTCAGTTGGGTCACACGCCAATCGAAACATCCACAAGTACAGGACATTTTCTCATTGGTTTTATTGGTTGGGCCCATTAGGTTGTGGACTTTATTTGTTACTATACTCTGTTCACAATGAGAAGGCAGTAGTATGCACTAGGTAGCAACAGTGTAGCTACGTCGGCTACCCCAACCCTCCAGTTGCCGTTGTCTTTATAAGGCTATCCGGACCTTTCTCTAGGCACGGAGGATTCCAAGAACCGGCCGACTCCAAAATTTGCGCACATCCAGAAAAAATTGCGTACGGTCAAAGATTCGAAAAAACTGACCAAACTTACACAGTAGAATTTGCATGGATTCCTTCTCCACACTTGGTTTCTTGTTTTTTTTTTTTTTTTTTTTTTTTTTTTTTTTTTTTATATTTGTGATTCAACATTTATTTATGAATTTGTTGAGTTATTTTTTTGTGGTGCGGAAGAGAAAATAAGGGAAAAGGTTTTGGTTTAAATGAGGGTTTGATGGTATTTTGCACTTCAAAGTAAAAGCGGATGTGAACATAACGAATTGGAAAAATCGGATTTTTCTGTCCGAAATAAAATAAGGGTATTTCGTCGAATATTGAATTTCTGACAGTCATCAGTAAAGAAACTCGACATAAGTATTCGCTGAGTTGTGGCCCTTTGAGACGAAAATTTTGTCCACTTGTTCGTATCTAGGCCTGGGGAATGTTCGATGCATCGATTAAAATTTCGATGTTTTCTAAACATCAAATGATGTTTTCTAAACATCAAATGGATTCCATTCTAATGTTGATGTCAATCGATGCATCAAAATTCGTTATTTATCGATATTCTGACTAAAAATAGACTTGGGAGTCATTTTTTCTTCTTAAACCATTTCAAGAGCATAAAAAAGTATCATGATTCCCAGTGATTTCTCATTTTAGACTTGTTAAAATTTGTTTCGATGCATCGATAAAATGTCAATGTTTTTTGGACATCGACTTCAATGCACTAAACTGGACATCGCACAGGCCTATTCGTATCTTCAACTGTTTGCAATTTTTACTGGACGAGTGCAAATTTTGGAGTCGGACAGTTTTTGGAATTCTTCGTGCCAAGAGAGAGATCAGGAGACCCTTGGCCAGACGACGATTACTGGAGTTGGGGCAGCCAGCGTAGCCGCACTGTTGCTACAAAGTACTTACTACCTGAATTCTCACCCGCCTTCTTATCATGAACAGAGTATAGACATAATGGATTTGAGACTTTTTGTATAATTGGACATTGATCGTATTAGATATTTTGAAGACTGGATATTTCAGCGATGGACATTGAAGTATTGCGGACACTTTTATACATTGAAAATGTTCATCGGGACATTTCCACCTTTTACCCAATATTTCGTCTCTGGACTTATCTCTAACTGTAGCCCGTTTCGATTTGTCGCTTTTATTCTTTTGCCTGTCCTTCCCACTTACAAAGGGGTAAGTGGGGGCTATAATTCTTAATTCAAACTCATTCATCCAAAGCCTTTATGCCAAGTTGATTTGTCATTCAATGCTACTATCTCTTTCAGAGGATGAATTGAAAAGGAGAGTTTTTAGTAGAGCCTGAAGTATCTGATACTGACCATACTGTCTCCTCTTTCCTCCGTGTGGTGTTTTCTCTTGGGGTTAAGGAAAAAGTGCCTTCCTCGCACCCATGGCCTCAAATTTTCTTGTCAAAGATTGTCAAAAGATTTGTCAAAAATAAATTGTTGCATGAAAAGGCGTAGTGCTTTTTGAGTTGCCGTTCCGATGAAAGCACACCTATGAGATGATGCATTGGAACAACTTTATGCATCGGACAGATTTTTCAACTTGCCGTCTCTTTTGGGTTTTTGGCCAAGAGGGTTACTGGCTGAGAGGATTTATGGTGGGATTCAATTAGTCGTCAAAAGATGAGCAGAACTTCAGCCTTCTTCTCACAACAGACAGATTCATTCATTTCAAAGAGCTACCTTGAATTCCCACTCACTTCTTTAATCTGGGGTGAGTACAGAGACTGTCTCAATTCATCTGGAGAAAATCAATGGGCAAAAGGAATTTCACTGTTTACTGTAAAATAAAGCTCAGGGTGAGGGTGTACTTACTTTCTGGTTTGCCATCTTTCCACGCAGTAAATCTGACGTGAGAGTCTTCTCGCTTGGCAGCATCAGCTTTGAATTCAGGTTTCAATACTCGCCTGACAATTTTGGCGGCAATGTTTGAATATTGGATATAACTGTGGAGACAAAAAAGCACATCATGATGAGAAAATCTAAGTTTGCAAATAGAAAGAGCCATCACAGCCTCATCTGTTAGGGTGTACTTAATCACAGGACAACTTTTTTTCTTCCAAATTTTGAAACAGTTAAAGTTTGCTAGAAAAGTAAGAACCTTAGGCTTAGCTTAAGAAAGGCTTAGCCTGATCAGGGGCAGATCTAAAGGCATAGCCACACCCCTTACCAGAAAAAAAAATTACATTACGTAGGCCAGGGCCGCCCGTAGGGAGTGACAGGGGGGGGAGGTCAGGCAAGGGCTGGAGTTCCTGTTTACTGAGAACAAACAGACACCAGTGGGGGGAGCACCAGCATCCCAACAATGGGTTATCGTTCCGGGCGCACAAAAAGCTAACAAAGCTGATTTTGACAATGAGCTACTGAGGGGTATGACTTTCAAATGTTTCACCCACCCCCCAATGCAGTGGACGAGGAGACTCCAGCCGAGCGGCAGGCCCACTCCTGTATAATGATTAGGAGGAGTTTTGCGTTGCGATTTCAACGCTGCGTCGTTGAAGCAGATACAAGGAGCTCACTAAACAGATTTCTGCTGAGGTCGAAGCAAGTTTTTGTTAGTACTATAAACATATGCTCAATTTTCTTTTTCATCTCAAAATAATCACTATTAAAGGTCAAAAATTGTATTTTCAGAACTAATCAAAACACGTTTCGGGAGGCTTAAATTTTCAAAATTTCCCAGACCTCCCCTTCTCATAACAAGGAACGTTCCCAGAACCCCACATAGGGGCCCATTGGAAAAGGGCCCATCAAGGGCCCAAATTTTCTTCGAAGGGCCGTACATATGTGACAAATACCTATTGCACAAACGTAAAAAAATACAATTAAAAAAACAGCAACCTTAACCGCAAATAGCTCTGTTCAAAAGAGTGTTCTGGATCCACCCCAGAGCCTGATTTAGTTTTAACGTGATTTCGGTGAAGATTTAACAGGGTGTAGTGATCCTTAAAACTCCAATTGCAAGGCTCTCATGAGTGGTATCAAAGTTTTTCACAAAAAAATTGGGGTTCTGCTGGATTCGGGAAAACTAGTGAGATGGTTCACAGATGATTCACAAACCCCCACCAAACCTCAATTTTTAGCGAAAAACTTGGGGAACTTGCCTAAATAGTTGTAGAGGTGTACATTAATGAAATTAAAATTGGGTGAGTAGTTTAGTATACGGGCCGCTGTATTTTCAGAACCCATCATGGCCTTAACTGATCGAACCTAACCTCACGGATATATTGGTTATTGGTAAGGGTTGGCTCCTTTTCTTGGATAGTGGTACACATGTGTACCATTTTGTGTAACATGTGATTCAATGGAATTTAAATGGACATTTTTCAAAAAGTTGTGTGACCCATCAAAGTTCTTAAAAAAGTGTCCTCTTTCGAACGGTCTGAATAAATCTCAAAAAAAACTCAAATCCCAAAATGTGTGCATGAAAGGGTTAACTAAACTAAAGGCAAAATTGGTACTTATCATTGACGCACTTTCATCAAAAGGGGGAAAAAATTATAAAAAAAAAAAAAAAAAAACTAGTCAGCGGCAGGATTCAAACCCGACAACCTCCGTACAGCCGATCAGCGCTTCCCTGCTACACCATCCGAACTCGCTGGTCTGAGGGTGTAATCTGAACATGATTAAACGCAGTTCACCCCAGCTACCAGCAGCACCGCTCAGCTGCTGCGCCTCATTTGGTTACCCAGGCACCTTCCCTGCGTCTGGTTTACCTTTGACTATCTCAAAAATAGAGTGTGGACAGCTCAGAGAGAACTTGCTTCATTCGTAATGGAAAAGTCTTCCCAGAACATGCCACGCTAACACTTTCCAAGGCAAACGTAAGGGATTAAGTAAAATCAAAGGGTGCTGAAATATTCTACTTGAAGGTTATGAAGGTTACAAAATCAATCAAGGACTGCCAATAACAAGCAGGAAAAAATAGCAGATACATAGTGTGAGTCAGTTGCTGATCAAAATGGAATTTAACTTACTTTAATCCAGCTGCTCTCCACCCGCTCATGATGATTGAAATGTTCTAGATTTGACCTGGAAACGGAAAAAGGACTATAATAAGTTAATAACCCTGACTCAGTTGAATTTAACCTCAAATTCATAAACTTTATACTCAACTGCTCAAACTGGCTCGGTTGAGCTTACAAGCAGAGATGCACGGGTTTTTTTTACTGACCGAAGTTTCAGTCATTCTGCCCGCCTCCGCACCAGTCCGCAGTTTCCGCGGTCTGTTTGAATTGTGAAATAACGCATCCATACCTACCTTTTCCCTTCTCGTCTTCACTTTTTACTCATTTTTAATATTATTGAAGCGTATTTATACTTTTTTTCCCCCCCCCGGCCAAAATCCTATCTCACAAAGGTAATTACCAGGAGCGGCAGTAAGCATCAGGCCAAGTCCAAAACCCCCAGCACGGAGGTGCCATCCGCGGATAATACCTACTGCTCTTGAGCCCCCCCCCCCCCCACAAGGATTTGACACATCTCAAAATTAAAGAATAATCCGAGACTAAGTAAAAAAAAAAAAAAAAAAATTCAAAAAGAACTCTGAAAACTTGAAGAATGTGTTCAAAATGTGTTTTTGCCCAAAATTGTAAGTGACAATGGACCAGAATGGTCAGAGTCTGTAGGAGACAAACTCGTGAGAAAAACAAAGGTTCTCTGCATTTTGCCTCCAACTTCATCTGTGAGACGGTCAGTTTTTAGAGAAAAACTTGGGTTACATGCCTTGAAATTTCGTAGGACGTTCGTTAAGACGTTAAAAATCTACGTGCCTACACTCTATAGTTAAAGCATTTTTGAGAATGGGGGGGAAAAAAATATGATACTCGGCGGAATCGAACCAGGGATCACCAAAATCATAGTGCGGGTCCGAACCACTAAGCCGAAAGAGGCAGTTTTAGAACTCGGAGAAAAATAGGGCTTTATAGAAGCAGTTTATGCACGACACACGGTTCCAACATTTGCCACCAGGCCGCAGCAAAAGAGAGTCAGTAAAAAAAATCCGTGCATCTCGGCAAAACGTAAATACCAACTGGTCAAACTCACTGGGCTTTGAGTAATAACCAAAGATTACTTATACAAGATTACGTGTAAGTAATCTTTGGTAATAACTCAAATTACATACAGATTACAGATTTACTCCAAAGACTTCTAATAATGACATATGGTCAGCTCCTTAGGGCAGATTGGGTATGCAACCCGTTGGTCAGATTGGTGCACCGCGGCCGAGATTTACATTGAAGTAAATGGGAAAATAACGATTTTTAAAAATTCATAAAAAATAGTAAAAAAAATGTAAACCTATTAAACAGGGTACCGTTCGCAAGCTTATGCTCCGCAGATTGCGCGCCTTTTTTTAGTTTTTTTTAATTCTTACTCCAGAACTTTTCTACAGAGGCTTAAAGCTTACAGGAAATCCGCGTGTGTGTACGTAAGGCAGTGCGAGTGTGTGAGTAAGTGATTGAGGGAGCGAGCGGACCTTTTTCGTTTTTTGTCCTTTTGTACTGTAGCAGCTCGGGTAGGTTGTGAGAGGGATGAGTTGTGTATGTGTTTCAGTAAAGACAGGTAGATGTGCGTGTGTGTGGGTGTGTGACTGGTGCGGCTCCGGTCGGCGCTTTGTTTCGCACTGGTCATTGTTGACGGGATCGGCTGGGGAAACAAAGGGCGAAGGGTCGAACCGTACTCACCCACACGGCACACACTCGCACTACCCTATGTACACACACGCAACTCAAGCATTTCAAGCACACGCATTTCAAGTAAACTTTAAGCCTCGGTAGAAAAGCTCTAGAGTAAAAATTCAAAAAACTAAAAAAAGGCGCCCAATCTACGGAGCATAAGCTTTCGAACGGTACCCTATTTAATAGGTTTACATTTTTTACTATTTTTTATGAATTTTTTAAAATCGTAATTTTCCCATTTGCTTCAATAATGTAAATCTCGGTCGCGGTGCACCAATCTGACCGACGGATTGC
Organism: Trialeurodes vaporariorum; assembly: GCA_011764245.1. Lineage (NCBI taxonomy): Eukaryota > Metazoa > Arthropoda > Insecta > Hemiptera > Aleyrodidae > Trialeurodes > Trialeurodes vaporariorum. The sequence continues at coordinate 61,472,555 of VMOF01000111.1, read as the reverse complement.
GGCCAACCAGGGACTATTGTCCCTCTACTCAGTCCTAGGTTCCCCGCCCTAGTATGAGCCTTTTGTCAGGTCTAGAGTATTACCCAGCAGATAGCATTCAATCTTCTGACAATGTCCGGACAAAATCCAACATCGTCGGGTACTGTCAGAATATTCTGTGGATATCCTCACAAAATCAAACTATTTCAGATAATGCCAGGATATCCTCAGAATATCTTGGGATGATTCGGTAAAATGTAAAGTCTTCGAATAATTTACAGATATGTTTTTTCTTTTTGTTTTTGTTTTTTTGTTTGTTTTGTTTTGTTTTGTTTTTTTTTTTTTTTTTGTGGCATCTCACATCATCATCAGCGGGTGGGTGAGGGGGGGCGACTGTAATCAGAATGGAGAATCGTTTCGCGATAAGGCCGCAGCTCACCGTGAGCGCTGCTGTTGCGGTAATGGCCCAAAGATTACTTCAGCCAATATTTATTATGGTAATGTGTGTTCTGTGGTAACCCTGCAGGCAAACTCAGAATGAGAATATTCTCAGAATATTCCAGCCAGAATATTCCGCCGAGAATATTCTCAGAATATTCTTTACAGTAGGTAGGTATATTTACCTTCGAAGACAATTTTATGGGGAAAAAAATCTGAAAACACACTAGGATATCCTGGGGATATTCTCCGATTATTCCGTTCCTGATTTTGCCGCTCTCGGAGAGAGCCACCAGCAGGAGCAAGGTACCCAAATCCCCCCCCTCACCCAAGGTTATACAGGGTGTTAAGAAAAAAAGTTTCCACTGCGGTTTTTTCGAAAACGGCTGCGAATTTTGAAAAACGGCCAAACACGTGTCCCATAATATCGAGGGGGATCCATTTTAGGGGGGTTATTTTTTTCGGCGCCCCCCTGGGAGGGGCGGGGGAGGGGGTCACTTCCGTTTTTCTTATGGGAGCCCTATTTTTTTATTTCAGTATCTGAAAGAACATAAAAAAAGAAATTTTTTTGCGCAAACCAAAGGTCGATATCGTTTTTCGTTTTCGATATATCGAAGGTCAAAGTTCGATATGGACCTATTTTCAAAAAATCATTACTCCACTTTGAGATACCGGAATTTAAAGAACTAGGGGTCTAAAATACTCCAAAAAGCAAGCCCATTTTAGAAAAAAATATGAATTTGACACAAATTTAGCCAAAAATAGGGTTTAGCGCCCCCGAAAATTGTCAACGTTTTTACCCCCCAGGGGGGCCCATCAGACAAATTCCTTGAGACGACCCCTATCGAGTGATACATCGATCAAAAGGGCATACCAAACTGATCATTTTGGCGCAAACCGGAGGTCGATATCGCTTTTCACATTCGAGATATCGAATGTCACAGTGAAATTTACAAAATTCGATATCTCGAACGTGAAAAGCGATATCGACCTCCAGTTTGCGCCAAAATGCTCAGTTTGGTATGCCCTTTTGATCGATGTATCACTCGATAGGGGTCGTCCCAAGGAATTTGTCTGATGGGCCCCCCTGCACGTAGGAGTATTTACCCCAAAAACCTGGCCAAAAATATTTGCGTGTTCTTGAATATTTGAAAATCGATTTTGGTTAATTTTCCAATTTAAACTTTAAACTCCTATTGCACGATTTATGGTTGGAAAAGGCGTAAAAAATTAACAATTTTGGCTCAAACCAAAGGTCGATAGCGCATTCTTTTGTCGATTTATTGACGCTTATTTTATAAAAAAGGCTTGATTTCAAAATGTTGTTAAAAAAAATGGGCAATTTCTTGCAATTTTTGACAATTTTGACAATTGTTGTTTTGGTTATGCCCGGTTTTGCCCGGAACGTATTCAAAATTGCCTTTTTTTTAAAAAGATAGTGCCTAAAATTAGAGGTTTTTCATGTCCATTTTAAATTAGATGTAAAAGGGTAAAAAATGCACGGAAAAAGAAATTGTTGCCATCAAAATGAAGCACATATCATCATTTAAAACAACGTTCATAATCGCTGAAATGTTTGGATGCACCAACGCTTGTCCTTGATGGAAAATGTTGACTGATTAGAAACAGCGCTTCGAGCGGTGAGCAACCGCAGGTGCGTCGAGCGCTCGCAGCTCTATGTTGTCCCCTAAACAGTAGATAAACGTAGATGTTCCGACACATCTATTACGCAATAGAGCGGTTACTTACCTCTCAAAAACCACCAATAGTTTTTTTTTTTTTTTTTGGTGACTTTTCAATTTTCCGTTTTTGGCCAGATTTTCGGGTCAAATACTCCTACGTGCCCTGGGGGGTAAAAACGTTGACAATTTTCGGGGGCGCTAAACCCTATTTTTGGCTAAATTTGTGTCAAATTCATATTTTTTTCTAAAATGGGCTTGCTTTTTGGAGTATTTTAGACCCCTAGTTCTTTAAATTCCGGTATCTCAAAGTGGAGTAATGATTTTTTGAAAATAGGTCCATATCGAACTTTGACCTTCGATGTATCGAAAACGAAAAACGATATCGACCTTTGGTTTGCGCGAAAAAATTTCTTTTTTTATGTTCTTTCAGATACTGAAATAAAAAAATAGGGCTCCCATAAGAAAAACGGAAGTGACCCCCTCCCCCGCCCCTCCCAGGGGGGCGCCGAAAAAAATAACCTAAAATGGATCCCCCTCGATATTATGGGACACGTGTTTGGCCGTTTTTCAAAATTCGCAGCCGTTTTCGAAAAAACCGCAGTGGAAACTTTTTTTCTTAACACCCTGTAGATAAAAGACGTATGCTCATCTGACTTCGCGCCACAAATTCAGTCATGGCTATTCTACCCCGTCCAAACCTCTGGCAACACTGGCCGCACGCCCCGCACGCCACTGTCCAAAATACTATCTAGACTGGACATAAGGCCGATTTTAGGGCGGGGAAAGTGAAGTGGAAGAGTGGAACGAAAATCGCATGTTGCTCCTGGCTACGCCGCAACCACGATTACAGTATGTGCTAAGATTTTCAGAAATACATTGAAGTAAATGGGAAAATTACTTTTTTTAAAAATTAATTCAAAATACTAAAAAAAATATTTTTCCATAATACTTGGTACCATTTGAAAGCTCATGCAGATTCCGGTTCGGGCCGGTGTTATCTATGAATTTTGAACGAGAAATATTCTACAGGGGCTTAAAGTTGAGTACCGATTTTCTACCGGGTGTTTCATAAAATTGTTTTCTCTGTACGTTTTTGAATGGTTACAGTTCAAAAAAATAAAATTTATGCGATAATTTTTTTTTTTTTTTTTTTTTTTTTTTTTTTTTTTTAATTACTTTAAATAGCGGCAGCTACTTCCGTATCGCCCAGCTAAACTATACCATAATTGAGACACACAGTAATACTAACTTTAATCATAACATATGGACTACGTAAAATTCAGTATATACAGCTATGTAGGTTGTCTCAGCGGCGCGGCGTACCGAAACGGTGGAACACCCTGTAGAAGCGAGGAAAATTGCCCCAACTTTGAGCCTCTGTAGAATGTTAACGATTGAAAAAACTGTATGAAAACCGGCCCGAACCGGAATCTGCATATGATGAGATTTCAAATGGTACCAAGTTTTATGAAAAAATATTTTTTTTAGTATTTTTAATTAATTTTTAAAAAAAGTCATTTTCCCATTTACATCAATGTATTTCCAAAAATCTTAGCACATACTGTAATCGTGGTTGCCTACCGATCGGCTTCAATGGACAGGCGTTATGTCCAGTCTAGGTAGTATTAGAAGTCTTTGTCTCTGCTGCTCTGCAAGAAATTTCCAATTGATTCAAATGCCACTTGTTTTATTATTGTAATTGTTTACTCTTTGATTGTACCAATCTTTTCTACTGACATCATGCCCCTTGCCGATTTTTGAATTTTCCGAATTCCGAGTAGAACGCCAGGTAGAATCCCCATCCAGCTACTCCGATGCTTCTTACTCTGAAGTCTGAATTGATAACTTATTATAAGTATTGGAGGTTACTTGCGTTTCTGTGAGTACATGCCAGTTAAAGTTCTATATGATCGATGTCTCAATTCAAAGATCCCGTTGACAAATCTCAATTCACCACCCTTTGCAAACACTTATCCTACCTCCTTACGAACAGACAAGGTACATACATATTTTCCTAACTTTTCATTTTGAATTACCATTTATTTCTGTGCCTTTTTTAATTTCTAGCTGAGGGGAATAGTTCAGTGTACGGGCCACTGCATTTTCTGACCTAGCATAGTTTCCTATCGTAATCCTCTTAGTTTTGTATGAGAGAGCACCGAAGCCCAAAAAACGTTCCAAATGGATGATCCTTGCTCCGCACTGAAAGTTGCAAATCCTTCCCTCTTATCGGTTGAGACTCTACCTACTTTTAAGAAGAAAGACTGTCTGTTACAAAACACTTTTGGACTCTGGGCTCTGCAAATGTTTGGGATGAAAGCATAGGATAAGAAAGGGAATAGAAGTGAAACTGCGACCCCGTTTGGGTCGGGCTGTCACGGCCGCCAGGCTGGTCAGTACGGTGGTTCTCAAGCATGTGATTGGGTCGAGTCATTAGTCGTATTTTGCTACCTATGTCATCGCGATGGCGATTTTGATTATTTTTTTATGTAAATATGTTTCGTCGTATTTTAATTCTGGTTGCACGCTCAAATTGTGCTCATTTTGATACTGTTATGGGACTACTATGAGCTTTTCAGTCAGTTTAACGGCAATTTCCGAATTTCTTTGATGGCAACTTTCGGCGTTTGATGGCCACTGCGGTTGACCATCTCCTGAGGTGGTCAACCACGATGGCTATCACACATCAAAATTCGCCTTCAAAGAAATTCCGAAATTGCCGTTAATATGACTGTTGAGCTCATAGAGGTCCAAAAACAGAATCAAAATGAGCACATTTTGAACGTGCAAATAGAATTAAAATACGACAAAACAAAAACATATAAAAATAATCAAAATTACCATCGCGATGTCAAAGCAACATATGGCTAATCCCTTGATTGGGAAGAGCTGAGGATTTACATTTTCTGATCATATGGAAATCTCTGCTTGGGCCTATTATTGTTTGGGCCCTGCAAGCATTACCTTTTTGACACATTGAATTGTGGAGTTACTGCTTTCTACGGAATGATGAGTCCAATTTCGTTTTGAGTAATTGTATAGTTTATTAAAGAGCAATCATTTATATACATGTGTAAATGGCCACACCTTCATATTTACTCAAGTTGTGTGTTTATCTTCAGAATTGCTGCATTTGGGTGCGATGCTTGGAAAAGAGATGTTTGAAGATAAACAGACAAGTTGTGCAATATCAAGGCACAGCTTGATGCATTCACTTTAGGGTATATTTGATGCAGCATAAATTGCTGAAAAGAAATCTTTGTATCGAAAATTTAAAACAAAATATGAGCAAAAGCATCAAACAATCATAAGCGGCGGTATCCACTGGGCCAAGTGCAAAACCCTGCGAGCAAGAAGGTAGCCTCCGTGGACACGTATCATTCACAAATCAGCTCGTTTTCGTCAATTTGTGCGTTATTTTATTTTTATCCACGGTTTCCAGAAAATCGCTGATTAAAATCCCATATCACCTGGTACTCAGTGATTTGTCCCGAGATGTAGGAAGAGTGCTCAACAATTGGATTTTCAATCAGATGAGTTTCAAGGGAGATATATCCAAAAAACATTGAATTATTGGCATCATTTTTGCTTCATGCTGATTCATTAATTTGACCTAAAACTTATTGGTTTCCATAATGCAGATTTATTCGTTTAAGTTACTATAGATGTTGACTACGCAGTATGTTGGTACCCAAATCGTATGATGATTTGCAATGTGTTCAAGAGAAGTTTGAAGTCACATAGATCCAACGAAAGGAAGCACTGGGCTGGGGAAAGAACGAGGGGAAGCCTGCTAGTTCAGAATGGATTAGAATAGAATGATTTTATTAATACTTTAAGCCAAGCTACAGCTATGCACAAGTAAATGGTTCATGGACAATACAGATCCATAGAGGTAGGTATTGTAAAAACAGGATTACAAAATACCTCGTAGAAGATTTATCCTGTAGTACGAGGTGTGATCAAAAAGAAAGTGAACTTTTTCCACTGTGTGCAGAGAAAAGATCCGATCTACGTTTTTTTGGTCTTATCTGATAGCTAATAATCTGATGAACACGCTGGTTTTCATGGATTTGAATTATCTTGATTAGTATTGAAACGGCACTTATGTAAAGCAGGTGTTGTCCAGTGCGATCTGCGATTGTAAAATGCGCGTCTTTTTAGAGCAACGTTATAACATTAAATTTTTGTTTAAACTCGGTAAAAACTTTACCGAAACTTTTCAGATGTTAAAGCAAGTTTATAAAGATCTTTGTTTTAGTCGTACGCAGTGTTACGAGTGGTTTACAAGGTTTAAAAACGGGCAGGAATCGGTAGGAGATGATGATCATGGGCAAAGACCCACGACATCCACGGACGAGAATCACGTTGATCAAATTCGTGACAAAATTCGGGCAAACGGTTGTTTAACAGTGCGAGAGCTTTCAGATGAGGTCGGTGTTTCCTTTGGCTCCGAGCAGTCAATTTGAACTGACATTTTGGAGATGCATCAAGTTGCAGCAAAGTGGGTTCCCCGGTTACTAACTCAAGATCAAAAAGCTAACAGAGTTTTAATCAGTCAAGAGCTTTAGGAGCGCTCAAATGCCGATGCAAGTTTTTTAAATAAAATTTTAAATTTATTTCACTAGTGAGTCTCTACTATGTTTACTTCAATAAATTCCGAAATAAATTTTGAATGTTTACTCAAAACTTTCATAGTTGACCTTTTTTATTTTTTAAAAAACAAAAAATCGAGAGCTCATCGCAGATTGTACAGAAACACCCTGTATTCAAAGCAATATTGCGGCCTAACAAATAAAGATAATTCAAATCCGTGAAAACCAGCGTGTTTGTCAGATTATTAGCTATCAGATACAACCAAGAAAACGTTGATTGGATCATTTCTCTGCACACAGTGGAAAAAGTTCGGTTTCTTTTTGATCACACCTCGTATGTATCCATAACAGTCTACATGCGGAAAAGGGTAACTGATGAATTAAACGAAATAAAACTGTCATTTGTCTTTACTATCAGCTATTTTCTATTAATCTGTTTCCTTGATGACAATTTTCAGATGATAAGGTTTTGAAAAAATTCATCCTCACCCTCGCAACTAAAACGGATTATTCTAGTCTTGAAGAGATTTCACGCTCTGATGGCACCGAAATTTTAGAGAAAACCAAGAAGCATCTATCACTCATTCATACTGATGCAGATAGCGCAGTGGATGCATGTGAGACACTTTTCAGAAAATTGTCTAAATGGGTCGTAAGTATTTTAACTATTTAAAGCATTTCCTCCAAAATTTAAGTTGAAAATTTGAGACTCTGAATTAAAATAGAGGGTCTGAGGATATTTTAGAAGATCTCTATGAATACTTGGAAAATGTTTGGTTCTTAAAATCTTTTAGAAGATCTGTTTGAATACTTGGAAAATGTTGGGTTCTCAGAATATTTTAGAAGATCTGTATGAATACACATACTTGGAGAATGTTTTAAGGAACAAAATGTTAACTTTCAAAATTACAATTCAAAATTCATTAGACTAACAAGGGGAAGGCAAAGGTGGGCCCGCTCCAAATGGAACGGGACTTGCGCAAAAACATAGTCCTTGGGGTCCTAATGAAGGAGCTTACAGCACTTTTTGTGAATGGGCCCCTGAATTTGCAAAATTTTGATTTTAAAATGAGCCCCCGGGATGGCGCATCGTTATGTAGCCAAGAATCATGACCCTTCATACAAGCTGAGTCGTCGTCGTGTAACGGCAGTGTAGTGGATTCCGGATTGCAACGTCCCGAGTTTGATCCCTGCTACAGGCGCAGATTTTTTAATGATATTTTTGCTCATCTTCCTTTACTGTGTTTTTTGTTTATTTTTTGTTCTCGTTTGGTTTTTGTTCCATTTTTTTAACCGTTTGAATCGAATTATTCCGCGGCTTTTTCATCTAGAATATGCCTGTTACTACACTGTGTTTTTTTGTGGAAGTTAAGAAAATACTGGAAAAGAAAGACAACACCGCTTGAAAAATCAGGCGAAAAAAAAAATTTTGTTCACCACTTTATACACTTTCTGTGTGATACTTTTAATATTTTCTTAACTTCTATGTGCAAGTATATTGTAGTAACTATGTACAGGATGAAAAAACCGCGGAATAATTCGATTCAAACGGTGTTTAAAAAAAATAAAAACAAAAACAAAAAATAAAAAAGAAACAAAAAACACTGTAAATGAAGATGAGCATAAATATCGTTAAAAAATATGCGCCGGAAGCAGGGATCGATCTCGGGACGTTGCAATCCGGAGTCCACTACACTGCCTCTACACCACGACTCTGCTTGTAGGAAGGGCCATGATTCTCGGCTACATAACAATCGGCCATCCCGGGGGCTCATTTTAAAATCAAAATTTTGCAAATTCAGGGGCCCATTCACAAAAAGTGCTGTAAGCCCCTTCATTAGGACCCCAAGGACTATGTTTTTGCGCAAGTCCCGTTCCATTTGGAGCGGGTCCACCTTTGCCTTTCCCTTGTAAGTGATTTCTGAAAAAAGGGCCACCAAAGTTTTGAGAGTAAGCAACCAGATACCCATCTTTTGTACATGAAACTGACTGCTTAGTTATTTTGTTTCTCAAGTTAGTCATTTAGCTCTGATTTAAACGTCAAAAAGACGTTTGGTACCATCACCATTCCTTCTCTTCCTGTTTTTTCTATTATACATTCAGGGAAGTAAAGCAGGCAAATTTTAAGACTAGAAAGAACAAAGATTATTAAAAGTTCCCAGAAATAGCTGAGGTACATTTTTAAGCATAATTCAGATTCATCAATCAAGTCCATCTTAAATATACTCTTGCTTAGGAATTTTCGGAATCAAACTACTTGCTTTTTTTTAAGAAACTGAAAACAATTTAGAGTATTTATTGGCTGTCAGACACATTATTCCTTACCTTTATATTTTAAGATTTTCTGAAAATTTTCTTGTCTTTCTGAGTTTCTTGAATCTTTTCTTGTCTTTGTGACAAAAAACTTGTTTTAATTGTTGGTCTTCCTCCTTTCTCTGAACCTTAATTGCAGGATTTTGCTTGTAAACCAGCAGTATTGATGTTCCTTTTGAAGTTAAGCCAGTTGAATGAAGCTGACGTGAATGCATCTGGTAACTATGGTAGTGATCTTGATTCTAGAAACAGAGTAAAACATACTCAAAAGCTTTTGAATAGAGAATATCCTCAAAATTGGCTGAGGAGAAGTACACCTGCAATCAACTATTCTTCGCACACACCATTTAGCTCAGCTGGAAATAATGTCCAGCCCATTGCCTCATCCACAGTGTTACCAGGAAAGCAAACGACTCCTAAAAATCGAACTTCCCTTTTCAATATTGAAGCTCAAGATAGAGGTGACAAAAAGAAAGTGCCGGCCTCTTTAGATCTAAATGCAGGCATTCGGTCTGCCTGTTTTGTGAATAATCTTCCTGTAAACCATTCCATTTCATGTAAGTATAAAAACTTGTATTTAAACCAAAATCAGTTATCAAATCAGACACATTCAGATGTTTCAATAAATTTTGAATTTGAAAAGGCGTAGCAGGATAAGCCTGTGAAAGGAGCCCTGATGAATTTTGAAACCAAACTTTTGGGATTCTATAAGAACTACGGGACATTATCTCCTGCAAATTTTCAACCGTTGTTCCAGATTGGTTTTTGGGCTGGACCTCTGGATCAGTGAATGATGAAACAAGAGGATAGTTCTTAGCAGGATGAAAACGATACATTTGACATAGATCTAGAAACGTGAAAATTGAGAAGATTGATTCTGCCACATCGGGACTGTTAGAAAGCAGAAATAAGTTTCTCTCCGTCCTAAACACATCCCCAAAGTTTCGTTACGAACGAAACTTGATGGGGCCTGATATCCTATGCTTATCCTGCCATGCCCTTTGGGCTCAATTGCTGCTACCATTCTTGAGTTGTTAATTTTGTTCAAAATGTTGACTAAAATCCTAACGTGATCAGGACTTCTATTAGTTCAGTCCTTTTGAGGTTGAAAAGGAGATGAAAATCAATACTGACATGCAGTTTGTGTTGAAAGTTGTTAGTTGTTGAAATGTGTGTCGTTTCTGAATCTGAAATAAAAATGGGGGCCCTCATTCAAAATATTGTAATGGTTTACTGGTAAACCGGGTTTAATTACCCGGCGCCTCCACCATGTAACAGTTCGCCGGGGGCTGGCGTAGTTTATCGTAGCTTTGGTAGAGTTGGTAACGGATTGGTTAAGTGATAAGAACGAACTTCAGTTTAACGTTAAAATTACACTTTTATTCCCGATTAACATACGAAACTTGTGACTAAATCCTCCCTGAATTCCTTGATTCTCCTTTTATCTATATTATGATACGACCCTTACTTCCGAATCCCGTAATTAATCCTCCCTGCAACTATGCATTAATCTAATCTCCCGCTTAAGACTTCCCTGAATTCTGATTATGACTTCAGCTTAAGACTTGGACTCTTCTCACGTTGGGCAGACTCCGACGGCGATCACTGAAAAGACGCCATTGCTATCGTTTACACTGCTTATATCGACCGCGCTCATTGACCCGGCCGCCAAAGTTAGATCTCGCGCCGGCTTGACAGCCGAAACCTAACCTCGGTGTATCAAAGCTAATGCGCGCGTGAAACATAAACACAATGCGAAAACCGCGCTTTCTGACGCACGGACCTCTTTTCACCTGCATGATCTACCTTGAAAATCCACATAACAACACGAATCTAAGATTCCCCGAAATTCGCGAAGAATGCGAATTCTTGCTACTGAAAATGACGGCTCCGCCACTGATTCCATGACTATATGCAACTCAGGGGATGGCGTCCCTATTCCCTACTTCTCTGGGCATGAAAATCCTCCGAAAAGGAGTACCCCTCCAATTAAGGGAACACTTGTCTGAGCTTTTTTTAAAATTCAATGCCGGAATATTTGTCCTGGCTCCTTTTTTCACAAACCCTGTATAATTGGTCGCCTGTGATCCGTGATTGTCTGCATCATACTGGAAGAGCACCTCCTCCCCGCTCCCTGACCACCACAAATGTTACATCGATGTTGATTTAAAAGGAGCATACTGAGGTTTGAGCATGCCAGTACAACTTTGTCAATAAAATTCCCTTGACTCGCTGAAATGTCTCTTGCTCTGGGAGTTCTCTTTGCCATTGAGCTGGTTTATTGGTCGAGCCCAGAAGGCTCTGTTAGGTTCACGTGATTTGGAGGGAACTTTAATTAGAAGTTGTTAATTAAACCGGTCTAATTATATGCTCTGTCATTTCTGAATGATTTCAGACAAAACGGAAATTCCTGAAGCAGTAATCATAAAGGAACTAATTTTCTGCTTTCAAGGTATTGAAGGACAAATTATCAAGTATGATCCCTCTTCTGAAGGGTATATTATTGATCCAAAGGTAGATAATTAAGTTTTTTTTTTTTTTTTAAACTCATGCTGATGAAGTGGTTGTAATTATTTTCAAACCTGCAATGACGATTGCAACTTTTTCACGACTGCAGTTTTCCCAATTTTATCGACGAATGTAATGCACGGAAGTTTACTGAGCTTTTTCACTAATTTGCCAAATCATAACCAATTTGATAGAGATTGTCATGTAAAATTGCAAGCAATAGGCTTCTTATAGAGTAAGCAAAACACTGCTCATAATGGGAGGATATAGCAGCAAGTTTTCTAGCAATTGGGAAAAGCGGGAAATTGTGTATCTTGAAGTGTGAGGGTAAACCAGGAAGTATCTGAGAGTTAAGACTGTTAAGAGAGACTCATTCATTTTTTTGTTTTCCGTTTTGAATTATAACCCTTTCGAGTCCAAAGGACACCGCACACATCTTATGGAAATGGGCTTTCAGTGAAATTGCTTGACATTGAAGTATGTTGTTTTCAAGGTCATTCTGAGCAAATTTTACAGGCCCAAAAAAATTGGAGGAGCCGTTTTCGAGGTATCGAAGGATAAAGTTTTGGCGGGAAAATTGAATTTTCAAACATTCAAATATTTTGCTTTTTTAAGATATAAACTCAGCGGAAATTGGTTTCTCGGGAGTTTCTTAAGGCGCTCTTTTCATTACTGGCATCAAAAAGAACCTCAAACCTCATCCAAGGAGGGTTTGGGGGGGGTTTAGGGTTTTTTCAGGTTTTCGATGGTATTGATCGCAATGGAGATCTGAGTGGAACGAAAATAGGATAATGGGGGTTTCTTCAGGCACTCTTTCCATTCCTGGTGTCCAAAATCTCCTTAAACCTCATTCAAGGGGATGGGGGAGTTTAGGGGTTTTTTCGGGTTTTCAATGGCAATGCTCACTAAAGAGGTCCAAAACGAGGATAGTGGGGTTTTTTTCCTCCACAATCCTATTTTTGCTCCATTTGGACTTTCTCTGCGATCATGAGCAAAAAAAAACCCCACCCCCTTGGATGAGCTTTAAGGTTTTTTGGACCCCAGGAGTGACATAAAATGCGCATTTGCAGCTAATCTTGGTCTCATTTTAGAGCTGAGGATGTGTAGAATAACAAGATGTAAACCTTTCTCTGTTACAATTTGGTACTTTTTTGTAAGTCTCGCTAAATTAGAAGTTTAAGTATCTTCATAGGTTTAGAATTTGGAGTCATTGTTCGTCCCATAAAAGGAAAAAAATTATGGAAGTTTTGGCTCTGACCGACAGTTTTAGTCATAAATAGAACAACGGAATTGGATAAAGTGGGTGCAAAATCCTTTATGGGTCTTTTTAAACATTATTTAGATAGACTTGCCAAATCCAAATTTGTGCTTCTTCTTCTCTTACCATGTTTTGACGCTACTTTGCCGTAGATTTCAAGTATTAAATAACCTTTTACAGTGGTTTCCCAATAGAATACATCCCAAAGGACCCATTTTAGCCAAAATATTGTGCATAAGACGCACTTCACAATTTCACGAATGTCCCATTTTTTGCCCATTCATCCCATAGTGCGGCACCGATAACTCGAGGTTTGGGTTAGCACACTTTTGCTACGTAGTGCATGCTCACCTACCTTCCCACCAGCCTTCGTATTGTGAGCAGAGTAGGTATAGGTTTGCTTTAAGCCTCTATTTCTATTCATGATGTTGGAACCACATTTAGTAAACGTCGGTAATGGAGCTGTCGCACACTTTTACTATAAGCAATTTAATAGTTAATTCTGGTGTAAAAACCCCAAAAAATAACGATGGCAGCTCTAAAAACTTCCGAAATCCACTCCTAAGCAAGCGTAATGGTGGCTGAGGGCAGTAATAATGGTAGATTCCTATCTTAATCTCATCACTCTCTCTGTGCTGACAAGGATGATTCACAGAGTAATTACATAGTCATCAGAGTAGTGATCCACATCCAATGAATGGTACCATGACATTTAGTGACACCGGTGTCAAATGAAAGTTGTCTCTTAAATATTGTTCACTTCTTGATGGAGTTACAGTATTGTTAGATGGGAATCTCCCATTTTTACTGCCCTCAGCCACCATTATGCTCGCGCTAATAAAAGCGTTTATTGAGTATAGGAGTGGATTTCGGAAGTTTTTAGTGTTGTCATCGTTATTTTTTGAGGTTTTTTCACCAGAATCATCTTTTAATTCGCTTCTAGAAAAAGTGTGCAACAGCCCCATTGTGGCCCACAAATCAGTAAATTCAGGGGGGTTCGAACTCTTGAACAAGTACATCCAAGTTGGAAAGCAATATCGCAGTATCATTCCATGATGTAAATTACCAGTCTAATTGGCTATTTTTTAATTTTTCTCCTAAATTTTCAGGCCAAACTCAGCAATTTACCTCTAGTTTTACGCCTAATGGAACTAGGTTTTCTGCACAATGTAATCAAGAATTTCATTGATTCATCCCAAGGTAAATCATCAATCCAGCAAAGCCTGGTAATGTCTCTTCGCGATGAATTAACTGAATTCTATAGACTTGTCTCAAGACTTCACACTGAGGTTAGTTTATTATAGCGTCTCTTTTGTTTTTGTCAGAAGAAGTAATTATCACCCTAAAACCATGGCCCAAAAATTTTTGGATCCCCGAAAGACGTTTGATGGTGAGCATTTACGTGTGGTTTTAAATGGCTGTTCATGCTCAACAATCATCTGCGAGCAGGACCGTCCTTCCCGAACATTTTTATGGCCCTGGTCTACGTATTCTTTTTGTGCACTTGATCATACATGTTACGCTCAGACTGTCTCACCCGAGGGCAATATTTAGTAACTTTCTGCTCCTATATTAGGGAACTAGGTTAATATTTTTGCTCCTCTCTTCTTCTTACTAATATTTGTGTCCAATTATTTATTGTAATGGCTCGCCAAGAGTTTGGCATAGTTTTCATAGCTTAGCTTAGGTTAAGGTAGGTTAGTTTGATATCAAAATGGTTAAGAGATCAGAACGAATGCTAATTTATCACTATTTATTTAAAATAACTGACCCGATTGACACCTGAATCTCACAACTATAATCCTGAATTCTCTCATATATCTGTACAGGGTGTTTCACGTCACCTGCTCACTATGGTTTCCTCGAACGGTGACCAAAAAAAAAATCGGAAAATCGGATTAAGAATCATCCTGCTCTGAACTTTCATTCGAAAATACTGTCAAAACCCAAAATTTGGTTTTTAAGGGGGTTTGTAAGCAGGCACCACCCATTTCTCAAAATTTTTAATTGGTAACACCTTTCTTGTGATTCCTCATTCAAAAGGGCATTCAATTCTAAGCATTTCAGCTCAAACCGAAAGTCGATTTATTTTTTTGCATTTGAGATATTGAAGCTCAAAGCTCGATTTTAGACTAGCTTTAAAAATTCTTAACGCCTAAAAAATGAGTTGTTGAACAAAACATTGTACTTGAAAAATGCTGTGCCAAATTTGCTATTTCTAGGAAGAGCCATGAATTTAGAATCAAATAAACCGGAAACCGAATTTTTAAGCTCTTAACATTTTTGCCCGGAAAACCCCTATTTCTCAAAATTTTCAAATAGCAAGCTTTTTGTTTACACACACCTTGTATTCTGGGTGAGCAGAAAGTCCCGGTACGGTTGCACCATTTGTTTACTTTTGCAGATGAAAAATGAAACTCTAGGGATGGTTATAACTGAATGGGAACTACCCAAAAAAAAAATTCCCCAAATAACTTGGGCAAATTTTTTTTTACTGAGCATAGGTTACGCAAAGCACTGTATACAGGGTGTCCGAGAAATGAGTTCATACCTATGCTTTGAGCTTCTGGTTAGATAAATAACTAATTCTGTGTTTCGCAAATATTTTGCAGATTGCTCAGCATGAAGAACTGGTGGTTCATGACACTCCCATGAGTGAAGATAATCATATTAATTTGAACATAAATCAGAATACTACAGTCGAAAGTCTAACGTTGAAAAAGCTTGTTTTACGAACAGGTGACGCATTAACAAGACTGTCTATACTAGTTGATATGATTGAAGAACTGAAATTGTGCCATGGTGGTAAAATCATCTCAATTATTCATCGATTTATGCACTATGGAGACCCTCTCTTAACTCCAGTTTTCTTACGTCTCCTGCATACTGTAAGTTTTAACCAGTTTGTGCGTCAAACAAACATTCAAAACTATTTTGACTTTGAATAAATTACTGCAAAGTGGCGCCTATGAAGTTCAACCACTTCTCGGCATAGTAGGTCTTGGTCCACGAGGGTGCAACTCTCTCTATTTACCTCTTTAACTCTAGATTTAAGCTTGTTCAGGAGCACTTCTGAAGGGGAGACCAGCGAAATCGAGAAAATTCAAGGAATTGAAAGTGAAATAAAAAATAAAGGGAATTCATATTTTTAGAAGGAAAAACAAAACTGGAAGTCTTGAAGATGGAAAAAGTCGGTAGCGGTCCGTGGGTTCAAAAGTGGGGGGGGGGGGCTTGAAAAATGTGATCACTTTTTTTTTTTTTTTTTTTTTTTTGAGCCCTACTCCATATTAAGGTGAGGGGCTGAAGGTGTTACGACCTATGTTTTCACCCTTTTTTTTTTAATTTTTTTTCTAGAAAAGTGGGGTGCTTGAGCCTCCAAAGCCCCCCCAGCCCTCGGTCCGCCACTGGAAAAAGTCTAATGGACCATGCTTATTTCCTTTAACTGCTGATGGGGCGGTGTAGTTTTGTATAAAAGTATTAAATTTTGGGTGGCTGTAGAATTTTAGCAGTCCTTTCAGATGAAATATTTGTTTTACGTATAAAACTTCATGGTCTCTGGAGTTTCTGTAGGATCTAGAGCAGGATTAGTTGTTGAAAGTTTGACTTAACTTTTATTTTCGGCTTTTCAGAGTCAGATGTGTGCATCATTTCCATTTCTGAAAAGGTAAATCTAATTGTCAAAGTACGAAAATGCTATCCAGAAAACTGAGAGTGTAATTATTTCATTGACATTTTCCCAGAAATGTATTTGACAAAGTTACAGCCGGCAAAAAAACTTGTTGTAAATAAGACAAAAAGAAAAACTTTTACTATGTCTGAATTTCTTTAATCTTATACTCTTGAATAACATCTGTATTTTTCTCATCTTTGCAGTTTTAAGGCATCTGTCAATCTTCTTTCCCTTTTTTTCAGACTACTCATTCATTGCTAGTATTAATGTGTCACTGGATAGTTGATGGAAATCTTTTTGATCCTTATGATGAGTTTTTTGTAGCTGATAGTAAACTCAATCAAAGCATTTCTTGCTGGGACTCTCAGTTCGTTTTAAGGTACAGCAGTTAAACATTTCCTCCGCACCAGAAAAAATATTGCCTAATTCGTATTACTTTTCTTCTCGGTTCAAATCATTGAAGAAGTTTTTTCTCCTTTTGCAGGGGAAGGACAACGAAAATGTAGGGACACCAATGTTTTTTCTAAAAAACTCATGCCTGACACATAAATAAAAGCAAGTTTTTGTGCTAAAGTACAGTTCACTCAAAACTGGTTAAGTTAAGCCCTGCTTGATAATTATTTAGAGGCTCAAAAATGTTTGCATTTAATATAATACATACTAGATATGTTGTCCATAAAGTTATCATGGCACGCACACAAAAAGAAAGTGTGAATACAGTCAATCCTTGCCTTACCATTTCCTTGCTTTTGCCATTGAGGACTTATGAAAGGATGACAATTTTGTGACCAGCAAAAGATGACAAAAGTTTACTATTTTGTGATTTTTTTTTCTGTGAGGTTTAAAGAAAAGCTATAAAAAATCACATTTGTCTGTGGAGATCCTTCTTCAATTCTTAATCGTGAATTAAGTTCTCTAGCAGCATATAAAGGGTGTTCAAAAGGTCCCTTCCGCCCCCTCACTTTTGAATGGCTGCAGCGAAAAAAACGAAACTTGAAAAATGTTTATACAATTATACCTCAATTTAAGCTACCTTTCGACCTACCCAAAAATTTTTGGGGGCACCCCTGAAGGAGGAGCACGACTCCTAACTCGAAATTTTCAAATAGCAACCTCTATCTTGTGATGCATAGTTCAGAAGGGCTTAACATTTTAAGACTTTCGGCGCGAACTGAAGGTCAATATTGTTTTTCCTTTTTGATATACCGAAAGTCAAAATTCGATTTGAGCCCATTTTCAAAAAATCATTACTCCCATTCAAAAAGGCGGAATTTAGTAAACTGGTCCAAAGTATTCTGAAAAGCAAGTACTTTGCAGGTACTAAAATGGTTTTGACATTTAGTCAAAATTTGATTTTAGTGCCCCAGACATTTTTCATAAAATTTGCCCCTCAGAGGAGCTTTCTCAAAAATTCCGTCTGGCGACCCTTGTCGAATGATACACCAATCAAAAGAGTATAAAAAACTGAGTATTTTGGCGCAATCCGGAGGTTGGTGTCATTCTTCGTATTCAAGATACTGAATATTAGAGTTCAATTTGAACCCATTATCAAAATTTAATATCTCGATTACAAGGAACGATATGGATCTCCGTATTGCGCCAAAATGATTTTTTTAAAATGGTTCCAAATCGAACTTTGACCTTTGCTGTATAGGGTGTCCCAGACCTACCCTACCAGACCTTTTCCTCAGCCACTATTCAACATAATTAGCTGAAAATTGGCATCCACTTGTATTTGGACGAGACAAGTTCAAATTTTGGGGTTTTAAAGCACCCTGACTAATTCTTGGGGGATTTTGGGGGGTTGACCCTTTTTTGTCTTTGGGGATACTCCCTTTAAAAGTGAAATAAGTTCAACAATTTAGTCCAACAGCCACTCCTTATCCTATAATACAATATAACCTTTGGTTTGTCAACTGAAAATCATTTTTGGGCCCCTAATCCCCCCAAATAGCCCCCAAGCATAAATAACCAATCGATGCAAAAATTGTTGTAAAATCTCCGAAAAAATGTCCAAACATGAGCTCAAATTTGATGGTTTCAAAGCCCCCAATTATATTTTAGGGGGTTTCTTGGGGTCGCCTCCTCTTTGGTTTTAGGGGACCCCCTCCCCTCTTCATAAGTGAAAAAAATCAAAAATTGAGTCTAAGTGGTAATCCTAATCTTACAACACATAATAACACTTGGTTCGTCAACTGAAAATCATTTTTGGGCCCTCAACCCCCCTTCAAATAACCCCCAAGCATAAAAAACCAATTTGTGCAAAAATGATGTAGAATTGGACAATCAAGGTTCTTTCTTCCGGGTCAGGTACCCTTCTTCTTTGCGGAATCAAAAATGAAAAGTATTGAAACCCATTATCCCATTAATTATTTGAATCAAGAGACTTCACTTTGTAGATTGGTGCCAATGAAAAGCAAGTGTGACACCTTTGTTAATATTTTGTACCCTCAAGGCGAACTGAGCATTGAATGGCCCTGGAATTTTGAATGTTAATAATTTGACTGTTGTGGATGGAAGAGGGGCCATGATGACAGTTGAAGTTTTTAAAAGTGCTGTAAAATGTTAAGTGCACTCAGTTTTATCAAAGCGTACTTGAACGGATCAATCAAATTGGTTGCAGAGAATCGATGTTACCAGACTTCATGTCAAAGGAAGAAGCTGCGTATGTCCTACAAGCAGGCCGTTGTATTTATTTTTTAAACGAAATTTGCAATGAAAAGACACAAGTTTCTAAGGCTCGAAGATCGTTTCAACAACTTGAAATCAATGGAGGTAAATACAGACTCATTTTTAACCTTCTGATAATTTTGTTGTTGTATGGGTCGGAATTTTATGTCTTTGATTACAGATTCTAGAAGTGCTCGCGGAGTAGAGAATTTTTGTTTTTTTGTTTTTTTCCTACTACCAATAGAAGCTGAGATAATCTACATTGAAACATCGCGAATGGGTCTGTTGCAAACTTTTGTTACAACGATTAAGAGTGTTTAATAGTGATCGATATTGTGAGGTTGGCTATCCTTGGATGTTTGTGGTGCATGCATACAAATTGTGTACAAAAAGTGTATCAATGTTAAAATAAAATAAAGAAAAATGAAATTGCTCGATATTTATCCGCCTTCTTGGATTCCATTAAACGCCTCTTGTGAGTTTATTATTGCATTTTATGACTTTCTGATGCCACCAACGGAATTTTCAGGCGATTTTACAGTAGATTAAATTCTCTTAATCGTTGTAGCAAAAGTTTGCTACAAGAGACCCATTATTGCATCATATATTATAAGTGGTGGTAGCCACTAACGGTCAAGAAAAAAAAATACTAATTACTGTGCAATCCAGTGCACTAAGGTTCTCATTTCTCCTAAACTTCCAAAAATAACCCTATTGACCTGTACCTCATTTTGAAGCAGAAGTCAAATGGAATTGTTCTGTGCAAATCTTAGATCTAACTGCTTTCGTTCCAAAATGGCGGCTATCCAATTATTAAGATGGCGCCAGAATATAAAAATAAAAGAGCCTGCCATTTTGGAACGCCACCATTTATAGACCTAGAATTTGCATAGAACAATCCATTTAACTTCTGCTTCAAAATGAGGTATAGGTCAATAGGGTTATTTTTGGAAGTTTAGGAGATATGAGAACCGTAGTGCACTGGATTGCGCAATAATAATATTAGTATATATGATGCAATAATTGGCAATGTTTCAAAGTGATTATCTCGGCTTCTATTGGTCGTAGGAAAATAACAAAAAGACGAAAATTCTCTACTCCGCGAGCACTTCCAGAATCTGTAATCAAAAACATAACATTCCAACCTTTACAACAACCCCATTTTGACTGATGTCTTTTGCAAGAGATGTTTGCTTTTGCTTTTTGATGAGTGATGTAAGTAGACCCTTTAGCCACAACCCATTCAGGAATTTGCGCCTTTTCGGTTTTCGAATTTTTTGGTTCGGTTTTTTGGAAATTAATAGGCAAGCAGAACTGAGTGAGTTTCTTTACTCTTAGGTATTAATAGAAGACCTGAGTTGTAAAAATACAAAGAAGGGAATGTACGAGGGGAGTTCGGAAAGTAAAGATACAAGGCCTCCGTATAAGATACGACGACAGGTATCATCCAACCAACAATGGAATCTTATCCGGTATACCTACTTTAGAAATGAGCTGTGCCCATTCGGAGGTCTATTGGATTATCACACTTGGAGAAATCAGCATTTTAGTGCATAGTGTTTCTATTTTCTCCCGCTGAAAAATGGAAAGTTCCGCGTGCTGTACTCCATGCATTTGCAAATTTTCGCTATGCAGAGACAGATCTGTAATCTGTTTTTTGGTTGCTAGAAACAAAATTTTGCTGAAAATTTATTGTCAAATAGCACAAGTGTATGGCAAAAACGCACCGAACTGGTTAAATGTTACCAAATGGTGCCATTTTTCGACGAGAGAAAAGTAGGTAAATGAAATTGTGCATCTTTTAGAGCAAAAATTGAAATCGGTACAGTTGAAAAAAAACTCAGCTGAACTTATTAATTAGTCAAAATTTAGAGTAATTGTCAGTTTATGTATTATTTTATGAAGAAAAAAACTTTCCTACCATGACTGATACGCCTTCTTATACCTCTAAACAACACACAAAAAAAAATTATCTGATCGTTCAGCACTTTGTATGTTTACCTTATGCCTATAAAATCGAAACAAGAGAAACAGTGGGAAACAGAAATTTTTGCCTGCAAAAATTGGACTTTGAACTTGGCGCGTGCACTTGTCGTTCCGTTTCGCTCAAAACAAACGTTGGATATGTCTGATCTAGACATCACTGAAGTTGAAAACCAAGCACTCAATCAACTTTTCCGATGTTTATTTTATCTAGCTAAAATACACGTACATATGTCCACATAGTGCGATGCAGTCTGCAATGTTCTACTGTTTGTTTAGTTCAACGTTCTGTTCCAAAGTTGTCTTACCTACCGTACCACTGCTGCTGCGCCGTAACAAACAGAATATTTTTGTTTTCGAATATTCAAAAAATTCAAACCTGATTTTCAGAGAAGAGGCACACACACTTCAAATGTGAGTGCAACCCAACGAGTTTTCAATAAGCGTGAGGATACAGATTGTAAATAACCGATTTTTACCAAGAGTTACTAAGGTGGAGGTTCCAGCAGTGTTATCATGTTGTTGTGAAATAGCAGTCACTGAAGTTATGATGACTAGTTTAGAGGAAGGAGTGAGAAATGGATAGAAGTTAATTAGAGAGTGAATTATCAATTGTAAATCATAAATATAAGAGCTACACAGATATAAAGAGAGCTGAGGAAGAATAATTGAGAAAAGAGTTACACAGTTGAAAAGAGAATTGAGAGAGGAGGGGGATAAAGAAAAAAAAATATCCTGAGAGCACACCAGTGTCACCAGTCCTTGTGTGATCTTGAGATACTTCCTTTCCTTAGGGTGTCACGCTTGGTGCATTTTCCCTCTAGTCCACTCACCGTAATATAAGGTACCTCCTTTCCTTCTTTTCCCTTTTTGTATCCTCAGTCAAGTTGTTTGCTTAAAATACCAGCATAAGGAACACATGAGTTTAGTGGCTGGACTTTACCACATTTTTTAATGCTGAGTTTGGTAAGTTCTTTTAATCGTTTCTCTCGGCCATTCCAAGATACCTAATTCAATGAGCTTGACAGCTTAGTTTGATTTCACAGTGAGCTTATTTCAGTAGCTTAAACCACACTTAAAACCACACTTAAACCACGTATAAACCACATTTTCCTTTAATCCTTAAATCCCCCATTAATCCTTGAACTGACTAAAACCATTCAGTCTGAAACTCGAATACTTTTAAAATGACTCGAATAAATTATATAATAAAGCCAAAGGTGCTTACAAATGATTATATCGGATGATCATTTTGGGTATTCACCCATCTTCTGTGATGAATGTAGAAATTAATTTAGGAACATATCAACGCATTATTTCGCGTACTGGTCAAAGTTTACGACTTTGAAAACAAAATTAAGTCATAACGAACCGAAAACAAGAAATAAAATAAAAATATTTAAATTAGTTAACAAACGAATAATAAAACAATGAAGCAGAGATCGGATATAATCTGATATAATCATTTGTAAGCACTTTTAGCTTTATTATATAATTTATTCTAGTCTGAAAATTTCTGGTGCAAAATGCGAAAAACTCTCAAGGACTTTTAAAATGTAGGATGTTTGCGTTTGATATTAAACACAATGAATGAAAAAATGTTTGTTTTCGATTTCTGAACATTCTAGGCAGTTAGTGCATCCCTAGAGTCACTTAGTGCCAAAAACGGAAATAACCTTTTGCATCCCAATGGCTTATTAGTCATTAAAATGTTAATGAAATGTCTTTTTTTTTTATACCCAGGTGATATGTTACCCATGATGGAACCTTTCAATTCCATTACTGAACTTATTGAAAGAGCTCATGAAGAGTCCTCAAAGTTGGTTTTGGATATTCTTTGTCAGAAGTTTAACTTATACGAGCATCTTCATGGTTTAAGGAAGTACATGCTTCTCGGCCAGGGTGATTTCATCAGATATCTAATGGAAATGATTGAGTAAGTATTATGTCACTCTAGAAATTGAATAAGCTAGGTCTCTAATCAAATCTTCAAAATCTAAATGTTTAACTACGTATGGCTCTGTCAGTGATTTGTAAACACTAGAAGTGAAGATCTCACTTGGTTGTATTTGCACTTGTACACAGTTTGGCCAAAAGTTCTGTCCCTCGCTAAAATCAAGATGGCGGCTGAGCGATTGAAAAAAAGTATATATAACTATATATACTCTAAAAGCTCATATCAAGAGCTACAAAACTATGTTTATTACATTTTTATTACATTATTCACTAGCTCACACTAGAGGAAAAATGAGATCAACCTCGACATGCCAAATAACGATGCTTATTTTTGAGCTACTGAGAATGTTTATGACTCATTTAGGTGATTCTATGGCAAATTCCTGAAAATTTTAATCCGATAGATGGCGTTACTTGTTGCTGGCTCCGAAAATAGCCGTTCTTTACGGTTTTTGGCTGTTTTCTCTGAACAGACGAATAATAGACAAAAAATCGGAATGTCAGCACCTGCTTAATTTTTTGCTTGATTTTTTGAGCCATTAATGGGCCAAATTGGTTCTAAAATAAAGGCGTAACTATGCAAAGAAAAAATCATGTGTAATTTGGAGTTGTATCAGTAAAGATTACAGGTTTCTGTTTCACCTGTAATCTTTACTGATACAACTCCAAATTACACATGATTTTTTCTTTGCATAGTTACGCCTTTATTTTAGAACCAATTTGGCCCGTTTATGGCTCAAAAAATCAAGCAAAAAATTAAGCAGGTGCTGACATTCCGATTTTTTGTCTATTATTTGTCTGTTCAGAGAAAACAGCCGAAAACAGCCGAAAACCGTCAAAAAACGGCTATTTTCAGAGCCAGCAACAGGTAATGCCATCTATCGGACTAAAATTTTCGGGAGTTTGCCATAGAATCACCTGAATTAGTGAATGAAAAAGAGAAGGAAAAAACAAGGAAAGTATGATTTTTTAAGAAACATATCATTATTAATCTCTTACCAAAATAAATTTCATTTGTTGGTCTTTAGGGTCATTCAAAGTAAGTGATCTCCTTCCTTCTCGATGCATTGACTCAATCTTACGGGGAACTGGTCGATTGCGGCTCGGATAGTCTCGAGTGGACTTTCCACTCGATAATTGCATCAAATCGTCACTAAAATAAACACTTTGATGATTGCATTGGTCGTGTTTTGGGATCTGCATACTGAGCAGAGTAGACTGATATGGTCTTATCATAATTTGATTATCTGATTCTTGGGTTAGTATCGGATAATGTCGCGCGAAACGATGGCTGCACTTATCTACTGAGCATCGTTATTTGGCATGTCGAGGTTGATCTCGTCTTTCCTCTCATGTGAGCAACTGAGTTATACAATAAAAATTTAATAAACGTGGTTTTGTAGCTCTTAATATGAGCTTTCAGAATATATAAGTTACTTATACTTTTTTTTCAATCGTTTAGCCGCCATCTTGATTTTAGCGAGGGACAGAACTTTTGGCCAGAATGTGTACGTACCTACAAGGACTTGGCCAGAATGTGTACGTACCTACAAGGACTTGGCCAGAATGTGTACGTACCTACAAGGACTTGGCCAGAACGTCTAATTTGTTTTTTGAGCTGAAATATTGTAATTTGAACATTGCATCCGTACAGAAGACGTCAGCTCTTGTATTGACAGTTTCAACCAATTTTATTGTGATTTGTTGACAAAGTTGCTGTCATTTGTGTAGAATTTAGTGTTTCGCATTTTCTGTTTGTAAGGTTTTTTGGGTCCGAAAATGGGGATAGTAATAAAATTTAATAATTCAAGTTGTGTCAGAAGAATCATAATTTTCAAGTTTTAGATAGATAGATAGATAGTTAATTTGTATAGACCATTGGTTAGGGTGGAGTGGAAAAAGGCATTTTTCGATTTTGTCTCTGGTACAGTGATTTTTTGGTTTCGAATGCACCAAAAAATAGGATTCTCAAAGTTTGAGGTCGATCAGACAACTGCTACGTGGAGCATATGAGCTTCGGTCTCAAATAGGCAAAGATCTCAACGACTTTTCTCATCAGTCAACGTATGGTCCATGTTTGCAGTGTTCTGTTGAGACCCCAAAAAAAAAGTTGCCACTGCACGCAAACATGGGCAAGATAGATAATGCGTGGTCTCTGTTATGTTTTGTCTCTGTTTGACAATTAATTGTTATTCTCATCATCTCATGCTCGTGCTTTCTTAATTTAATGCTATTATTTCCAGGCATGAGCTAGATGGCCCTGCTCACATCTTGTATCAGCACAACCTGATGAGTATACTAGAAACTGCCATTCGATCAACCAATGCTCAGTTTGATAGTCCAATTATTTTGAATAGCCTCGTCGTTAAAATTATGGAACCGTCAGACGGTGATTTTGGCTGGGACATTTTCCGTCTAGAATATCAATTAAATGGTCCTTTAGCAACTGTAAGGAAACTTGTATTATAATGTCTGTTTATCCTCTCCTCTCTTTAAAGCTATGAGTCGGTATAAAACTATAAATGCTTGCAGTCTCCGTACAGAAAGCACTCTATTGTTATGTAATATTATACCTGTAAAATGATAGGCCCTCAAAAAACTCCAAATAGTCAAGCTTGGAGTCTCCGCACAGAAAGCACTCTGTTGTTTTGTTAAATTATACCTGAAAAATGAAAGGCCCTCTGAAAACTCTCCAAGTAGTCTGGGCAATCTAAAAAAACGGCACTAACTCAGAATAAAATTGAAAGCAAATTACAATGGTTTGGCTTTAATCTACCTCCCATCATTTACCAGTCCTCAAAAGTCCACATGAATCTGAGCAGCGGAAAGTCCTGAAAAATCTGGAAAACCCCAGAAAATCTGTCTTACTTTGATAGCTTGTATCTTGGTTGCCATTGATCACAGAGACATGTTCTTTGTTTCGATCTGTTAATAAATATGCTCCATTTTCAAAATTTTTACTCTTTTTTTTTTTATCAGCACAAAATTTTCCTAGAAAATTCTGAAAAACCAAAAAATTGGAAACTCCCAAATCCGAAGTTAAATTCATGGGATATATTTTTAGAAAAGTGGATAAATGCTGGGAAGTAAAATGAAGCTGTGCTAGGTGCTGCTGCTGCGGTGCACAGGGCAATTGATCACAATATATTTACGTTCTCTCCTTCCCTCCCCCAATATTCTTTTGCCCTCATTGTCAGACTTTCATTTCTTTCTTCTTTACTTTTATTCTCTTTTGTGTCTACGAGCTACTTTCTTGAGACAGATGTAAGTAATGAGAAGTTTTGGACAAGCTTGTCACTAAGACAGACTGCACTGTGCTAAATTGCTCACACTTTTTTTTTTTTTAACTGGTAGGTTGAAAGTCAAAATATTGAAGTAACATCCAGATGAAATGTGTTTTTGGAACCATTTACACTTAGTGACATAAGCATAACCCACCTTCATTACCGTCATATCCAAGAAGTTGATACTTGAATTCAGCAAGGTAAATTGTACAGAGGTATCTTTGGAATCAAAGAAATCTAGGATTAGCAGAACATGATTATGGTGAAAAATCAAAAATGTGTCATCAACATACTGTTTATAACAATGAATCAAGAAGGAAGTCAAGCGATGCATTTCAAGCTCAAAATGCTCCAAGACTGTACTCCAGTATTTTTTTAGTTGCTCAATTTTATCTGCAACCTCCCCCCTTGCTTGATAAAATAATCTAAACCTTTCAACTTACTATTGATTTTTATGGTTTATGGTTATTTTTAACGTTGCTTACAGATTTTCAAGAAAAATGAAAGTGAGTACAGCCAGTTATTCAATTGTCTGTGGAATATAAAACGATTGGAGTATGTCTTGTCAAAATTATGGCGCAATCAAAGGCTTATCAACAAGTCCTGTACGTTGATTCCAGGTAAGCTTCAAGGTTTAAAATGCTTCAAGGTTCATATGAGTTAAAAATTTTGGGGAAAGGCAAGGTATTGTTGTGAAATAATGTGTGACAGTCATGAGTGCAAGTAATTTTGCATGCTTTTTCAAGATGTACCATTGACGACAATTCTCAACCAATTTTGCTTGTTTTGGGACCAAAAAGTCCACACAAAAGAAAACTACGCAGGCGCTGATGTTGAATTCGGCATTTTTTCTGTGTCTTCAATTTTAAATGCCAAATACATGCAAGACTTTTCCCAAATGTGACTATTGGCGTGATCGGATTGAAGTCTGGAGGAAATTTGCCTGGAATCATGTTAAAAGCATTCTCATTTTGAACTATTTCTTTTTTGCAATTAATTTTAATGGTTGAAAATTGAATGTTTCAGAATTAAAAGCCGTCTTTGTTCTTAGCTGTTCTTTGATGAGTGAAATGGTACATTTTATTCACCAATTGCAGTATTATTTCCTCACAGAAGTGTTAGAAACCCAGTGGCATGAATTCGAGCAAGTTGTAAACAAAGCAGAATCGCTAGAAGAAGTGGTTGAGGCCCACGATTTATTTTTAAGTAAGGTCAAAAGTGGCCTTCTCCAAGATCGGATCTCAGAAGTATGTATGTCTCAGTTTAGTCCCTTATACACCTTTACCGCTTAAGCTTAAAATCAAATCCTTTGTTTTTATACATTTATTCACAGAAAAATTGTATACTTCTTAAAAAGGGCAACACTACTGCAATTTTTAAAACTCAATATAAAATCAATGAATTCATGAAAATGTCCCAACTCTGGATAATCTGATTGAAAAATGAGTCTACTTTTTGAGAAAACAGGTCGTAAAGTTTCAATGAAGCGTCATTTTGTGAGACTGAATTAAAATCTTAAAACGCGTTTTTCTCAAAACTCAATTTTTCGGATAGTGCCCTTTTTATGAAGTGACCTTCAAATGAACCAGTAATTTTCAGAAAAAATATGGTTTTGATATGATTTTAGTCGAAATTGGGTTTCAGAGCTCCTAACAGTTTTTAAATAAATTGCCCCTTAGGGAAGCTATCTCAACAATGGGTCTGTTGCAAACTTTTGCCACAGCGCTATAGAGTGATGAATCTCATGTAAAATCGCGTGAAAAGTCCATTGGTGGCAGTAGAATGTCATAAAATGCAATAACAAACTCACAAGAGGCATTTAACTGAAATCCAAAATGGCGGTAAAATATCGAGCAACCTGTATGCAAGCACCATGAACATCTAAGATGTCCAACCTCACAACATCGATCACAACCAATCACAACGCAAACAAACTCATAACCTCCGATGCTGTGAGGTTGTTAACGTTGGCCATCATCGATGTTCACGGTGCGCGCACACAGGTTGCTCGATATTTTACTGTCATCTTGGGTTTCAGTTAAACGCCTCTTGAGAGTTTAATACTGCATTTTATGACTTTCTGATACCACCAATGGAATTTTCACATGATTTTACTTGAGATTTAACACTCTATATAGCTGTAGCAAAAGTTTGCAACAAACCCATTCCGAAGCATGACCTCCATCATTGATACATTGATCAAAAGGGCTCACAAAACCGAGCATTTTGGCGCGAACTGAAAATCGATATCGTTTTTAATTTTTGATGTATTGAATGGGATAGTTGAGAAACACCCTATATACTTCCAAACCAGTGCGATTTGATTAACAACTTTTTTCTTTCTTTTTGCAGAGTTTCAATATTCAGTTGTCATTAGTGAAAGATGTAATTTTAGAAGTGAAGACGGTTCAGACTAGGTTTATTGAGCTCGTCGATCAAGAAAGTGGTAGAAGGAATAAACGGCAAAAAATGATCCACGAAGTTGGAACAAATTCTGAAGAAGAAATGATTAATGATCAGTGTCTGTATGAGTTTGTTGACTGCCTGAAGTCGATAAAAGCTCAATTTTCTGTGCTCTCGCGCAGTTATCAGGTAATTTTAGTCTCCTCACTTTCTTCTATTTTTTTCGTTTACTCCCGTCTAATTTTTGTTCCGCTAACTTTGACTTTGACTTCTAAGTGATTAATTCAGGATGAAACTGAACTCCAGGTGCAAACTTCTACCATGTAATTTTGAGATCCAATTTAGTCTCTTTTCCTATTGCCATGGGTCTAAAAATGCCCCCCTTTTGAGCTAGCCCCCCAAAGTTTTAAAAAATGTGTGGGTTCTTTTTAAATAGTGACCACAATTATGAACCAAATGTCATGAAAATTTGTTTCCCTTAAGTATCGTTACGTGCAGAATCCATTGATGACCTCAAGAAATTCTTAAAGTAAGTCTGACTGTACTTTTCAGGCAATCTTGTACTTTTAACGGCATGAATTTTATGTTATGGATTAAAAATTTGAAAAATAATATAATTTCTAAAAGGAGATGGGAAAATTCTTTAGAAAGATTTGTGGTCTCCTCCATTTTTTCAATATGACGCAGTTTAAGCCAGATAATTGCCATGCCATGTGGAAAAGGCAGCGCTTTTACCATGGTGAGCGGCAGTACGTATGCAACCTGCCACACTGCTGCCTCTTCGAGCCATCTGCCTTAGTAAAAGTGCTGACTTTTCCTTTTGGCGCAGTCATTCTTTCGCTTGAACCGCATCGTATCGAGAAAGTGCAAGAGACCACAAATCTCTCTAGAAGTTTTTCCCATCTGATTCCAGACTTTTTTTTTCAAATTTTTATCAGTACCTTGAAACTTGTGCTGTTAAAGCAATTTGAGGTCAAACATCAAACACTAAGCCCTTTACAGAGGAGTAGCAATTGGTCGTTATTTTGAAGTGTTTGTGTAAAAGATATTTGAAAAATAGGTCCCCTACCCTCAAACTTTGGGATCATCCTGTGAAAGAATTCATTTTACAAGAAAATCGCTGATCCAAAATCTCTGATGAAAAACAAAACCAGGAAAAAGTCAAGAAAACAGTTTTATGAGTTCAGAATTTGGCTGTAGTAGTGAAAAATTGATGGAAAATTTGAAATTTCCATATAAAATTGATGTGTATCATGTCATTGTCTAACTCGATGTTCGCTGTTTCCTTATCTCTCGTTCTATAGTTCCCCGAGACTAATGCAAGCGATCTTGGCTTTCTTGGGCATCATTGCAAAAGAACGCGGATTCTGAGCAAAATTCGAGGGAAGCAGACTGATTCCCTGATCAGAGAATACGGCCAAATTGTCCTGATAAATGATTTTTTTTCTGAAATAATAATAATAAAAAAAAAAAAAAAAAATGTAAAATGGAATTTTGTTGATTTTTCAGAAAAATTCGACGCAGTTCAATTTTTCCTAGTGGAACTTTTTGTTACGTGAGATTTTAACCGCGGCAAGAACGAGGTTCCACGCGTTGATATTTTATGATCATTTCTTCATAGCAATAACCATGAATTTTCCTTGAACCTTGATATGTTTAATCTCATTTTGCAATATCATTTTGTTGACACTTCAAAGTATTTTTTGTCTTCTTTTTAAGGAATTCTTGCAGAAACTGCTTCTCGGCCTTTCGAAACACCCTCTGATTGAAGTTCAGATGTTGAGCAGCCGAATTGATTTCAACGAATTTTATAAGAAGAATGATTTACAACTTTCAGAATCTATTAAACTTAGCAGTCGAAAAGAGCGCTTCCAGACCTTTGAAGAAATGTAACAATAAAAACGATTCGTCAACAAATTGTAGGACTACTTATGCTAATTGTCAGTACATGTTGTCAACCATTTTCAAACCCTGTCTTGTGATTTCGTAAATTCATTTTTTCGAGTTTTTTGGGGCTGCTCCTTTTTTTTTTCCACACTGTATAATGAACATGCACAAAAAAAAAAAAAAAAGAAAAGAAAAGAGAAAAAAAATAAAAAAAAAAACTGAATTTTAAATTGTGGATTATTTGTTTTCTTTAAACTTCTGCAAGATTTTCGAAGGAAAAAATCAAAACAAAAGCGCAAATGAGAGAGGAAAAAAGTCATATTTAGTAGAGCTTGTTCCATGAAAGAAGGCCGATGACAGATCATGCGGCTCGCTGCGCAAATACATGTTTGCGTTCTTGCACATGCGCAAAAACGCAAACTCGTCTCTGCACACTAACAAGGAGAGGATACGAGTTGTATATCACCAATTTGATTCAAATTTAACACACATATAGTTCAAGGAAAATAAACGGACCCATATTTTGTCGTTTGCGTCAATGGGCAGCCGTTTCGTCAAAAAAAAATTTTGAAAATCGGAAAAAAATGGGTAGAAAAATCGTGTTTTCAGAAGTAACGCTGATGTGCCTGAATTGCGGCGCCCACTCTCAACGTAGATCAGTTGCCGAATGGTACCGTTCGCGCTCTCCACTATCGCCGTCCCAGGTTCGAGTCCCGCTGCTGCCATGTACTTTTTGCGCTCTACATTTTTTTTGGTTCCATTTCAATCGTCTACACATTTGCTCTCGAATATTTAATGCATCTTTTTTTAGCATAGAATTAATGCAATAAGAACGGAATCTTTCATAATTACAGGTAGCAGTTTCTAGCATTTTTTCAAGTGTCTTTTTTCTCTTCGCCTTGCATAAGGACTTTGTCTGACTCTTTTCGAATTGTATACAAACATATGAGGTGCCGGAGAAGCGGACCCCCGGATTTTTTAAAAAAAAAGAGCACTTATAAATTAATAAAGAATAACGCAATCAGGACGAAAACTTTCATTAGAATCAGAACAAAAGTAATTTATGTGCTTTCATTTCATAAAGATTTAATTGCGTAGCCTATACGCACGTGAGTCGGGGGGGGGGGGGGGTCCGCTTCTCCGGCACCTCATATGTTTTGTTTGTATACAATTCAAAAAGAGTCAGACAAAGTCCTTATGCAAGGCGAAGAGAAAAAAGACACGTGAAAAAATGCTAGAAACTGCTACCTGTAATTATGAAAGTTTCCGTTCTTATTGCATTAATTCTAAGCTAAAAAAAGATGCATTAAATATTCGAGAGCAAATGTGTAGACGATTGAAATAGAACCAAAAAAAATGGAGTGCGCAAAAAGTACATGGCAGCAGCGGGATTCAAACGTGGGACATCGAGTATGGCGAGCGAGAACGGTACCACTCGGCAAGTGATCCGGGATGGGAGCGGGCGCCGCACTTCAGGTACATCAGCGTTACTTCGGAAAACACGATTTTTCTACCCATTTTTTTCCGATTTTCAAAAAAATTTTTTGACGAAACGACTGCCCATTGGCGCAAACGACAAAATATGGGTCCGTTTATTTTCCCTGAACTATATGTATGTCAAAT
This sequence comes from Trialeurodes vaporariorum, assembly GCA_011764245.1. Taxonomy (NCBI): domain Eukaryota; kingdom Metazoa; phylum Arthropoda; class Insecta; order Hemiptera; family Aleyrodidae; genus Trialeurodes; species Trialeurodes vaporariorum. Next base: position 61,440,306 of record VMOF01000111.1, on the reverse strand, counting down.
TTGATCCAAATCGGTGATCCACAACTCGTATCCTCTCCTTGTAAGTTACAAACCTAGCTGTCATCGGCCTACTTCTGTGAAATGACCTCTACTAAAAGCAACAAAGACAGGGTATTTCACGTAACCTGCTCACTATGTTTTCCTCAAAGGGACCATTGAAAAATCAGTTGCGTAGTAATTTTGACCTGAACTTTCACAGTGAACAGGTTACGTGAAACAACCTGTGCACAATAAACATTTCAATTTATCTTAAAATTGTACTGTAACATTTTATTTACAACAGAAATTAACAGAGTGGAAAATAAAAAGTGCTTACAAATGAAGCATTTAAAATTAATAGGGGTGTGCGAATCCGCGTATTTCGAATCCGAATTCGACGGGATTCGGATTCGGGATTCGAAATTTTTTTTCGGATTCGAAATTTTCGAATCTTTTTTTTTTTTTTCCACATACATTTATAATTTTTTCGGTTTTCTAACTTTTCTTTCCCTTCCATATGTTTTTTCTTCCTCTTCCCCTCTATACGTTAGCGCCTGCTAAAACAACGGAAACTACTATCATCACGATTCGGTACGAATGCGGCGCCGGCGCGTCTTCCGAATATCGATGAACCTAAACGGGGATAACGGGCAGTAATCGATCAACACCAAAAGTGCGCGCGACCAGCAAAATAGAATAGTAAAGATAAATCAGAAAACAAATATTTTCTTCTCATTTTTCATTACATTGTAAGGAAAATAAAAGCGCCGCACTTTAAAGCAATTTTTTTCGAACTTTTACAGCGCGGATTCGGTTCAAATTCGGGAAAATTTGATTTTAAGATTCGGATTCGGATTGAAAAAACTGGATTCGCACACCCCTAAAAATTAATAATCTTGTACCAAGATTACACAGTGTGATTTAAAAGTCCGAGCTCCCTTGATAACTTTTGAACGGCTAAAGATAAAATCAAACAGAATTGCCTGCGCATGGTCTTACACTAATAAGAACAACTTTTAGGCATGGTTGCCACTTTGGAGATTGCTGTGGAGGGAGGTAATGAAAATAAAAGAAAGGTAAAAAAAAAGTTATCCGATTTTTGGAAGGCCTCCCCCCCCCCCTCAAAGGAAAATCTGAAAAGGCGCCACTACTCCTCTCCCTCTCTGAAACTGGAATTTTCAAAAGGTGAACTGCGTCTATGATGTTATGGTTGAAAAGAACATGGAATTCTGATAAGTCAAGCTCAATTCGCAGGTTGAATTTGACCCAGTTCCAATATGTATCTTCCTTTTACATTCTCCTAAACTCCAAGACTTTGGGACCAATACGTTCAACGAAACAGGCACTTCCAGAAGAGAAATAAGGTACTTGATTGATTTCTCCTCAAATAGGTGCATGAGTTTTGCATTTGTTTTGGCTCTTCAGTAAAACCCTAAATTAATGGCCCATCCCTTTCACCAGAACAGCTACCACAATAACTGTTGACACCGTATTAGACAAGGAGAGCATTCACTCGATTATCATTCGGTAGAAGTTACTTCTAATTAGAGGAAGAAGGAGGGGCATGGTTTCCTTTGTTTTCGACTGGGTAACATTGTCCATGAATCCTGCTTGCAGGAGTTGGTGCTCCTTCAAAGTGATTGTCGTTCAGCACCCATTTACCTGACTGTAATCCATCATTTCATTTGAATTTGCTGACTCGCAAAAAAAAAGAGAAAAAAAAAGGAATAGTACCTACTCTACATGGAGTCCTGAACTTTGATTGATCAAACAAATTTCAAATACAATTCATTTTTGTAGGAGTTATGAGTGCAAAGCTTAGCGGATCTGAGTGACTAGCTGCGATAATCACTGGTTTGATTTTACAAGTCCACTTTCTGACCTACATTAAGAGGGATTTCTTTAAGTTGAGTCCTTAGGCATAAGAACTCAGCGCTAATGCACATGACGGCAGTACACACGATAGTCAAAACCCACCAAGAAAATGCGAATGGGAAGCTTCCATTGTAGTACCAGCATGCCAGTAGATGAATACAGTGCGTTGTTACAGTGAAATCAAGGCACAACTTTGTTCGCTGAATCAAGAACCACAGGCTGCAAGCACTGAAATAAAATGTTTGCTTCAGTCATGAATGATGGCTTAGAGGAAAAAATGAAAATTACATGATAAGTTGAGAGAAAAGTAATAATTGTTGATAATGTACTCTTCCTATCTTAAATAAAGCCTGCAATCTATTGTGAGGCTGCCTGCAAAGCAACTAGCTTTACGCAATGATCCTTGTCAAGTTGCATCAATGAATGTTGTACTTCTCACTTGACCCTGTCCGCAGAACAATGATTGACTTCAATTACATGTCATTAGCACTGTGAAACTTAATCTTGATTTTAATAAATGGTTCTCGTTTAAATCCATCTCATTCATTCCAATTTCAAGTGATAACGATTTAGTACCTATTCTGAGTTTATTTCATCACATTAAAGAAGAAAAAAGTTGATTTTCCACTAGGAGCTACAAAAAGATATTCGCCATATTTATTTAACAAACTTACAGGAAAGACCTCTGAATCATGTGTATTAAGGTGATTCTATGGCAAACTCCCGGAAATTTTTGATCCGATAGATGGCGTTACCTGTTGCTGGCTCCAAAAATAGTCGTTTTTTGACGATTTTCGGCTGTTTTCTCTGAACAGACAAATAAGAGACAAAAAATGGGACTGTCAGCACCTGCTTAATTTTTTGCTAGATTTTTTGAGCCATAAACAGGCCAAATTGGTTCTAAAATAAGGGCGTAAATATGCAAAGAAAAAATCATATGTAATTTGGAGTAGTATCAGTAAAGATTACAGGTTTCGGTTTCACTTGTAATTTTTGCTGATACAACTCCAAATTATACTTGATTTTTTCTTAGCATAGTTACGTCTTTATTTCTGAACCAATTTGGCCTGTCTTTACCTTAAAAAATCAAGCAAAAAATTAAGCAGGTGCTGACAGTCCGATTTTTTGTCTAATATTCGTCTGTTCAAAGAAAACAGCCGAAAATCGTCAAAAAACGACTATTTTTGGAGCCAGCGACAAATAACGCCATCTATAGGATTATAATTTCCAGGAGTTTGCCATAGAATCACCTTAAATAGTTCTTGTTTAATGCCTCTGGAGCAGATTAGAAGGGCGGTGCAATCTTGGCTTAAATTCCTTCGCCAATATCAGTGCTGATGAGAAATAGTTGACAGGTTGTTGGACAGATCCAACACAGTGCAATGAAGTAATGATGGTCATCAGAGAGCTTTCTAAAGTTAAACCGCCATTGATAGCAAAAATACAGCTAGCTATTTCAACACTTTGAATTTCGGTGACACCTTAAAATAGCCAGACGTATCATCCAATGCAGGTGATTCGTGATAAAAAAAATAGACCAGATGAGAAGAAGCAAGTAGGCAATTGTGTCAGATAGAAACACATAGAATCTTGACATCAGAGAACAACAAAAGACAAAGACTTCAAAAATATGAATTGCACGCAGCAATGCGGCACCTGGAGTTTTGCAATTTCAAACATCAAACCTACCTTGGAACAAACACGAAAAGCATTATCGGACTCGCAGTTTGCACCAAATTAATTGACATTTTGTGTTCTTTCCGATTTTGTAAAAAAAAAAAAAACCATAGTAGTTGCCGAACCACTCAGTAACAAATTTGGAAAAGAGAATTCAAAAACAAAAAACAGAATACGCACCCTTAGAAAGTAAGAAAGCTACTGTTGCGGTTCAGAGATACCATCAAACGGAGAATTTTTGAACGATAGAGGCTCATTCACAAAGTCAGTATTTGGACTAAGAAAAATGTTGATTTTACGATATTCAGGTAAAGAGTATACCTTTTGAGAGGTCTAAATCTAAGCCGAGAAGCGCGAAAACCCTCGTGGTTGGGGGGGGGGGGCGTGTCAAAGTTACACCCTTTTGACACTAATAACTTATAGAAAAAAAAGCTTGGACCACTGGCGTTTCTGTAATAAAGATTCAAAAAGGTTTCATTTTATGTGTAACAAGTTTGACAACAATTTACTTTTGTATATGCATGTCCGTCCATCGTTTGTCAATATTGTATAGATTAACATCCCCCCCCCCTGACTTCCCCTTCATTTTTTTTTAAATGGGTCGCTTCGGAAGCACTTTAAATACTCTTCAAACTGGCGAGGTGGGAAAAGCCACTGGCTTTTTAGAATAGATACCGAAGATCAATTATTGTAAAAGTACAGTTGTTAGAATAATAAAGAGAGACAGGTATAAGAAAACCAACCTGGACAGAGCATTTAAAACAAATGCAATTACAATCATTTTTCCAGCAGAATCCCCTACATGCATCTCCTGAAAAGCAATAGGGAAACATCAGAAATGACTAACAATCACAAGATTCGATCTATTGAAAAGCTGCTGTTGGAACATACATTTATCATACAATGCTTAAAATTAAAACTTGGGTGCATTCACTTTTCTGTATCCGTGCCATTCTGCCTTACAAACCGGTGTTCAACTTATTTCCATAGTTGCAAAGAGGGTTACCAGAAAAATTAAGATGAGAACTCATTTATTATGACAAAGTATAATCTATTCCGCAGGAAACTAATTGCACCATAGGTGAATGAGAATGACGTTGCAATTTTTTTTTTTTTTTTAGAAGCAGCAACATCTAATACATCAGGGAAATACTTCCCATCAGACTTCTTATCCCGAACAGAGTATAAGAGAGAAAGATTTAAAGAAAAACACAAAGAATACAATGGGACGACCAGACAGGATCCCGGACAACGAAATCATGGTAACAGGGCCGTTTCTACCATAGGCTAGCCGGGGGGCCCCAACAGACCCTTTCTTTTTTGTAGTGTTCGTGGACATAACTGCTCTGGCTCACTTAAATCCTTAAAAAGACCCATTCTTGACATTTTTTGGCTGTAAAGGTTTTTGCTGCAATTTAGTGCAACTGTGTAGTTGATAGTTTCGGAACCCCTCCAGCCTTCTCTTAAAAAGAGTTAATACCCCTCATGTAAGTTTGAATAGAATTTTTTTCGGGAGATGCAACCCCCAAGGGTTCGGGGAATTGCAATGTAGGATCTGCTGGGGCTGGAGCCTTATATCTACACCACTGGCAATGGCACAGGGAACGGGGGCCCGGGCATCGGGAATTCTTCGGGAACTGGGGTCCCTGGGATTGGAAGCCCGTCATAAGGCGGGATCTACGGTGGCTTTAGTCTTTTATCTACGCCAAAGGCAACGGCACAGGGGGTCCCGAGGCCTAGGGGGCCCCATGTTTGCCTACAATAGCAACAAGGTCTATCTAGCTACGGGCTTGATCATGACAGAGGAAGAAAAATCTCCCCGAAAAACTGTTCGGTCTGTGATTACTTGAATCTTTTTTGTCATAAGAAGATGCAAATTTTATAAGAGACTACTTTATCCTAGGCCCAACTAGTTTGTCCTGCGCGGTCACTTCCGGCTAAACTAGTTTGTCCTGCACATAATCATAGTTTGGCCTGAACATTTTTAGGCCCTGCACATCATCAGCTTGGTCTGGAGAATTTTAGGCCAAACCAGTTTATCCTAGGTCCAACCGGTTTGGCCTGAAGAACTAGTTTAGCCTAGGCCCAACTGGATTGGCCTAGATAATTTCAGGCCAAACTAGTTTCAAACTAGTTTTGCCTATTTGGCTCAGGCCAAACTGGTTGGGCCTAGGCTAAATTAGTTTGGCCTAAAATCGGGTTTGTCCTGAAACAAATACATATACTGTACGTATTAATTTAAATGGTGCGGCGTGTTCAGAATACTGTACGCGTATTCTTTTGGTTATTAGGTACAAACAACTGAAAAACAATATTACCTGATAACGAAAAAGATGATCCAATGACTTTGGAGTATCAACCAAAATACTTAGGGTAGAGAGCCAAACTCCTAACATGGTGTAATAAAGACTTTGTACTGAAATCATCTGCAACGTGATAAGCAATGGATCCCACTGTGTATTGCGAAAATGACAGGATAATTTGGTCACGGATTTTCTGTCCTGACCAAAAAAAATATTCGGCTGAATTCCTGTACTGAAGAAATAAGAAAGCAGCAAGTTACAATTATTCATAAAACCCTATGTTTACGATCGAAACTTTTCGATCCCCTAAAAAGAAGTATCAGAAGAAAAAAAAGAAAAAAGAAAAGAAAAAAAATGGGGAAAATGGGACCCGTGTTTAAGTGGTTTTTGAAATTTAAAGTCGTTTCTTTTTCACAGCCTTTTCAAATTTTCAAATTTTCAAAAAAAAATGGGGGGCTCAAAAACGCTCTTGAAGTAAATTTTTTGGAAAGTTCGTTTTTTTTTTTTTAAAAAATAAACTTGTCTTCAGAGCAATATAGACCCAAAGCTTTTCAATTCAGACCAGTGAAAGGGAAGTTAGACATTTTAGAAAAAGGGTCCAAATCGAACTTCGACCTTCAATATATCGAAAACGAAAAACGATATTGACTTCTGGTTTGCATTAAAAGTCTTAAAATGTTATCCTCTTCTAAATATCAAATAAAAATTGGGGATTCCCATTTGAGGTATGGGATTTAGGGTAGTGGGGACCCCTAGGGGAGCCCAAAATTGCTGACCCTTAAACGACGCCCCCCTCAAAATGACACGTAATATATTGACATGTTTCAGCGATTTTTGAAATTCGTGACCGTTTTCAAAAAAACCCGAGTGAAAACTGTTTCAATCAACACCCTGTATATTGTCTCTGAAAGACCCTCAATGGGGCTGTTGTACACTTTTGCTATAAGCGATTTAATAGTCGTTTCTGATGTAACAACCTCTAAAAGTAACAATGGCAGCACTGAAAACTTTCAAAATCCACTACTAAACTTGATAGATGCTTTTATTTGCGCAAGCGTAATGGTGGCTTAGGGCAGTAATACTAGGAGATTCTTATCTAAACAATAATGTAACTCCATCAAAGAGCGACCAATAAGAGAAGACTTTCATGTGAAACCGGTGTCACTAGGTGTCACAGTACCATTCATCGGATGTGAATCACTACTCTGGTGACTAATTACTCTGTGAATCATCCTCATCAGCATAGAGAGAGTGACAAAATGAAGATAGAAATCTCCCATTATTACTGCCCTCAGCCACCATTACGCTCGCTCAAATAACAGCATTTATTGAGTTTAGTGAGTAAATTTCGGAAGTTTTTAGTGCTGCCATCATCATTTTTCGAGGTTTTTACACCAGAATCTTCTATTAAATCACTTAGAGCTAAAGTGTTCCACAAGCCCCTTTGAACTCACTCATACTAACGGGACCTACTCGACTTCAGATGTGGCCATTTTCACTTGACTTCAATATTATTATAAAATTAGACCTATACCTAGTGCAAAGAATTTTTCGAAAATTTTAAGGAACTTTCCTTTTAAACTCTAGGTCTTGTTCCTAAAAATATCAAGCAATTTTATACATCAGAATATTTTTAAGGGAATTAAAAGGTCCAGATTAAATAGCAACTTCGGGATAGTAGTAGGTCTATTTAGTGTAAATTAGAGCCCCTATATACTATGAGAGTTGCCCCATGTCAGAATCCATTTCTGATTGGCTTCCAGATTTAGGCTGTCAAGAAAGCCCCAAGAAGCAAATGCATATGGCGGAGGGCTTGTTTACTTATCACGTAGTCGCTTTCACTACATATTTGAAGGAACAAAGACAGCGGAGATTATTGTTAATTTTTCCTATGCTTGAATGTTACTCTGGAGAGCATATTCTCTTCCAATAACGACCGTTATTGTCGAGAATCGGAACCTAACCTGTAAGAGATGGCGAAATAGCGACAACAGCGTGGAGGCAAATGACCATGCACCATTTGCAATTTGCTTCTTGGGGGCTACATTGATCCGCTTCTTCTCCTCCATTTTGAATGACATGGCGCAGCTCTCATGAGTAGTGTATAGCGTCTCTACATGATGGAAGCATGAAGGTGGAGACATTGGTACGCAACCTACATCACAATGCGACAAATCTGGCGAGTGGGGTGTTCGCTGGCGGGTGTTGCAGGTACTGGACTCACCAGTCACGTGACTCTTGGGTACATATTCTTCGTGTTGTGGCGTAGGACGGGTACCAATGCCTCCACCTTCATACTTCCATCACGGGGACTCTAGTGTAAATGCTTCCAAATCAAACTTTACAGTGACTCAAGCTTCACTTGAGCTTGATTGGTGCTCATTAGAAGAACTAGGTGGAGTCCCAACTTGATCAGGCTCCTGGGTCAAACAAATAATCTGGGGCCTCATTTTGTTTTGCACTGACAACCCTCAGAGCCAATTTTAAGTCAGGTATCCACGCAGTTCATCAGAAGGTACACAACTTGCGCCAGACTTTACTTGAATTGGAGGACCATCGCGCCTAATAAAATGAAGCTCATGGGCCTAAATTTGTTGGATGGTCCTGCGCCATATATCAGACGGATATCCTCGTCGTTGGCGGGGACACAACTTGTGTTCATGTCAAACAAAATGAGGTAGCTTAGCACACAGTCCTTGATCTTTAGCGTGGGTAGAGAATCAACCAATCAGAAGCCAGGATTAGCAACTTGGGGTCAACATTAAGGACCGTACGTGCCAAGTACACAAAATGGTCTTGCGGTACTTGCATTCATCCGAACAGAAACATCAATACATACAGAAGACAACCTGGCTGACTCACCGAAAGGGATAGCTAGCAAATGGAATGGCAATATATTAAGAAGGAAGAGGATGAATGAAAACAAATGGCTGGCACAGATTTAAAAGAGAATATTTTACTTACACCATTTTAACATTCTGCTCGAAAATGAGGGGTAAAGAATTGAGTCAGCGTGGATGATGGCAGAAACACCAGCAGGAGCAGAAAAGCACCGACGAAACGCAAATGTGAATTGATTATTATTATTAATATTAAGGAGGTTTGAAACCAGAGACAATATTATATATTGTCTCTGTTTGAAACTGAAAGATAGAAATAATTTCCTAACCTAACATTCCTAGCAAAATATAAACAAAAGCAAAGACTATGAGGAGCAAAGACTTCTAATACTAGCTAATAACGCCTGCCCATTGAAGACAATCGGTAGGCAACCACGATTACAGTATGTGCTAGTATTTTCGGAGATAGATCGAAGCAAATGGGAAAATGAATTTTTTTAAAAATTAATTAAAAATACTAAAAAAAATATTTTTTTCACAAAAATTGGTATCATCTGAAAGCTCATGATATGCAGATTCCGATTCGGGCCGGTTTTTATGCCGATTTTTCAATTGTAAACATTCTATAGAGGCTCAAAGTTGGGTTAATTTTCCCCAATTCTACGGGATGTTCCACCGTTTAGGTACCCGGCTGAGACAACCTCCACAGCTGTATATACTCAATTTTATGCAATCTACATATGTTATGATCAAAGTTATAATTATTATTTGCCTCAATAATTTATAACATAAATTTTATTTTTTTGAGCTATAACCATTCTAAAACAGTACGAAGAAATCAATTTTATGAGACACCCTATAAAAAAACCGAGACCCAACTCAAATGGTAGAGGTAGTTTCAGAAGTGTAGGCGGACCTAGACCGATAATCTTTGGAATTTGTCAACATTATTTCTGATATTACTCGATGAAAATGAATAAAAATGAAATTGAGTGTTCACTTTTCAATGAGAAAAACTTTGAACACAAAGGAATAAAGTCAGGGGCAAATTCGGTATTGATTTGAAGGAATAAAAGTTGAAAATTCGCCAGAGATTACGGTTTTGGTCCGCCTACACTTCTGAAACCACCTCTACCAAGTTTTATACTTTTATGGAAAAATATTTTTCTTAAGTACTTGTAATTAATTTTTTAAAAAAAGTAATTTTCCCATTTACTTTTTCCGAAAATTTTAGCAGGTTAGCGCATACTGTCAATCAGGCTGTGGCGTAGCCAGAAGCAACATACGAGTTTTGTCCCACTCTTCCCCAAGGTCCCTCTTCCCCTTCAGTTTCCCGCCCTGATGAGGAGTATGCGGCAACAACGCTTCCACCGATGTGCTCGATTACCTATCGGAACACAAATTTTTTTGAATATTTTTATTTTTAACAGTCCCTATACAGGGTGGTTTTTTTTTACCTCCTCCAATGGTTTTTTTTTCTTGCTAATTGAGTTGAAGAGTTGCGGTTTGGACCATTCTTCATCATTTGGAATGAATTTTCTTTTTTCGGGGTCCACTTTGGTAAATCGGAATTAAAAAAACTATGGGTCCAAAATACTCTAAAAACCAAGTACTTTTCAGGTAACGAAATGGTTTTGACATAAAATTAGTCAAAAATTGATCAAGTTTTTTTAAAAATTATGCCTCCAAAAAGGGCTATCTCTAAAATTCCCTTGCGCGACCCTTATTGAATGATACGTCGATCCAAAAAACACAAAAAAACTGAGCATTTTGACGCAATCCAGATATCCATATCCTTTTTTGTATTCGAGATATCGAATAGGTATTAAAAGTTCAATTTTTGCTTATCCAGAAACGAAAAGTTTTTCCGAAATTTACGGATTGTACAAAACTGTAGACAATTTTTTGGAGAATAATAGAATGCCACATCTCTTAGCGGTAAAAATCGAAGGCTTCGCTTTTAGCGAATTTCAAAATTTGTGAACAATTTTGGGCCTAACTATAAAAAAACTGCTGTGGTTGCAAGTGTTCGGTTGAGATTTATTGGTGGAACGTATTAGTTTTCCCAGAAGAATGGATTTTTTCCCGCGTTTTTTGCGCAAACTATCAAAATCTGTGACTGTTCATTGGTGAGGAGCAAGGAGAGAGAAAAAGTGCTCCATGACAGAAAACCAGCCTTTACTAATCAAGGGCTAGAGCAAGCAAAAGGATTAGCAGCACATAAAAGAAAGAATTAAACAAGATATTTGGTACATTTATTTGAAACTTACAACTGAAATGGACAAATTCCATTGTCTCTGTTGAAATTATAACAAAAAAACAATAATAATTTGTAATCACTCATTTTACAAGTTAAACGAGCGGAGCAGATTTATGTTGCTCCAAATTGTAGTGAGCTCCAACTCTATGTAATGCTCCATGGCTCCGGTTCCGCCCCAGAGCAGTAGAAGGAGCCGGAGCTCCGGAGCAGTGAGTGGAGCCAGAGCCAGCTCCACTTTGAAGCATGTATACATATGCTCTGCTCCGGAGCCGGAGTAACCAACTCCGGAGCTGAAAAAGTGCTCGGCTCCGGATCCCTGATTGCGAGGCGGGAAAAGAGACTGAATCCACACGGAACCGACCTCTGTACCTTGACGATTACGCTTCGATTAGGAGAGTAATAAACATCTGTGGAGAATATCCTAAGAACGCAACACAAGCGGCAGCCCGCAGCACAGGTCAAAGCAAATTAGTTTTGGATGCCGGAGGAAAGGAGAGATCGAAATCTCCCATTTACTAACAGCAGACAAAATGAAAACAAAAAACATGCATGAAATGTGTCTAAAAAGATAGATGAAAGATTGATAGAGCACTGTTAACAATTTTAAAATTATTTCATTGCATTATTAATAAATCACATTTAACTTCATATTTAATTGATGTAGCAGTCGATGAACACTTTTCTTCAAGGATTTTTCCTTGAGAGATCAATATGCCAGTGAGATAGAGCACAAACGTATAGTTTAAATAGGCATTTCAAAATTGACATCTAAGTGAGCAGATCTCGCTAAACCAACAATACTTGACAATTTCACAGCTAAACGGGCAGCTTCGTCTAGGTTGTCAACGGGCAAGATTTTCAAGCCAGACGACGCGATCAATACTTTCGCATCATCCACATTTGTCCCCTGAAATAAAAAAAATTACAGAGTCTCAGAGCACGAATTAAAATGATCAGGTAATGAGAGGCAAAAACATTTGATGCAGGGGAAATTTTTGGGTTTGCACTGGGTTAGAGCCATTGGAGATCGGCGGTAACCAAAACATAGATAGGAGCTTCCTATTAGCAGCTGCCACTTCATGCAGCTTGCCAATGCATTTGCTTACTTTGTATAAGCTCATAACAATGGAGCTGTTGTAAACTTTTGCATAAGGTTTAATAATGGTCAATTTGGATGTAAAACCCTACAAAAATGACGAAAAGCTAGTAGTAGTAGTAAAGTCCAGCCGCCCAAACCTTGCGTTCATTATGCTTGTATTTCAAAGCGAACAACTGGACTGAGAATACAAAAAGGGAATAGGAAGGAAGGGAGATACCTACGAAGGTACCTCACTGTGAGGAAAGGGGACAAGGGGGAAACCGCACCAAGCATGACACCCTGAGGAAAGGAGATATCTTAAGAGCACACTAGGACTGGTATGCTCTTTTTATGGTAATTTTTAATCAGCTAATTTTTTTGGGCAATCTGTGTGTCTCTCTACAAGCTCTCTCTCTCTCTCTCTTGTCTCAATGCCTCTTCCCCCCCCCCTTCTAAACACTCTGAAAACTTTGTAACAATTAATTTAAGCATGGAAAGTGAAAAGCAATCTTTCATTTTTTTTTTTTGTGGTAACATCGGGTGTAACTCTGGCACCTCTGCTAAGTATAAACGCAAAAACCGCGGAAGTAATCTTTTCCTTCCCCTCTCCTCTCTTCTCTCAACTCTATTTTCAGCTGTGTAACTCTTGTCTCCGTTCTTCTTCCTCAACTCACTTTAGAACTGTTCAACTTTTCTCTCTATGTTTTACAGGAGATAATTCACTCTCTCATTTTAACAATATTGAAATATAGTAGAAGTAGTAACTGCTCCTTCACCACAGTAATATAACACTGTTCTCCACCTTGGTAACTCACAAAAAAATCACAAAACCCACTCCCAAACTCATAAAATGGTTTCAACCTCGAAATCTTAATGGCGGTGATAGCCGCCTAAATTTTATGGCAATTGTATGGTTCTTCTTCTTCTTGTGTGGTGTCGCGAGAACACCTCGTGAGGATGGAGCTTCATGGGATAGGGAAACCCAATGTAAAAGGCGCCTATCACTGACATTACGATCCCGCATTTGAAAGCATTTAAGAAGTTAGGGAGTGGGTTTCGAGAATTTTTAGAGTGCTTATCGTAATTTCAGCAGGGTTTCACTAAGAATCAACTATTATTAAGCCTGTAGAAAAAGTTTGCAACAGCTCCATTGCTCCATTACATGGCGTAAAAGTTGCTTGAAGCGACCAGTTTCCTCCTGAATAGTTATTTTGAAAGAAACAATAATTTTCCTGAAGTAGTATTTGATAACATAGTGGCGCATTATGCAGAAAAATATTCTGCGAGTCACAGGATAGTCGGGCTAATTTTAGCGCTGTTTAGTGAACAAAGCAAAAGTGATGACCCCTTCTGACATGCCAAGAAGAAAACAAAATTTCACTGTCTTCAAACAGCAAAAATCAAATTGTTCTTTTACATCGATGAATGGTGACCTAAAAATTTAGAATTTGAGAATCTTTAATTTAGAACATATTTACAGCGTGTTTAAAAAGTCCCGCCCCCATTCTATTTAGCTTTTGAACGGCTATAGATAGAAAAACCAAACTAGGGGAATGTTTATACTTTAAAATAAGCTACCTTTAGAACCGAATCAGAAGTTTTGGGGGCACCTCTAAGGGGGGGTTTTGCCCCCTCCCCCACTCGAAATTTTCAAACGGCAACCCTTATCTTGGGAAACATCGTTCGAAAGGGCTTAAAATTCTAAGACTTTTGGTGCAAACTAGAGGTCAATATCATATTTCATTTTTGATATATCTAAGGAGTTCGATTTGGACTTAATGGACTCTTTCTCAAAAAATCATTACTCCTATTCGAAGAGTCGGAATTTAAAAAACTGGGAGTCTAAAGTACTCTAAAAAGCAAGTACTTTGCAGATACAAAAACGATTTTGACATAAATTTGGTCAAAAGTTGATTTCAGAGCCCCTAACAATTTTTCAAAATGTTGCCCCTCAAAGGAGCTATCCCAGATTTTCCGTTACGAGACGACTATCGATAACTATCTTAATGTTAAACGCCCCTTTTATGTAAAAAGCACCTCATTTTCTAGGTGGTAAACAAAGAGAGAAAAAATCAGCTATCTTCTTTGAGGAAAGACATGGATCCATTCCGATGGCTAGCTCATCTAGATGTGCCGATTTTGTCAGGAAATCATTTAAACTTTCAATAAGGTGCTTTTTTACGGGACAGCACCTAAAAAGAGATCTCCCTGTTCCTTTGCTTACTATTTCTCCACCGTCTCTTAGACTTCAGGATCCCCAGATTGTTAATGAGTTCTACCCGATCTTCTTGGTTTAGCGCCTTTCACTCTGAGTGACTTTCTAACAAAGAGCGAATGTCGCTTTCGGTGACATCCTCAAAACCCTCACCTTTCAGTCGTTCTGAGATAGACTAAGATCATCACGTCAATCGACGAATAAATTTCTTTACTTCTGATCTCTTAACCACAATTCAAAGGTTTGCTTTATTCTTCACAGTATTCAGAGGCATTTATGTGAAAACGGTGTGAATATGAGAGATACAAAACGAAAACTACTAACTTGTAATCTGCAAATGATGGGTAATTTCATGTCTAGTTCCTTGACAGCAGCAATGATACCCTCAGCAATGACATCACACCTCATAATACCACCAAAAATATTTACCATGATAGCACAAACCTGAAAATATGTTTGTTGAGACATCAGAAAAGTTATTTCCCTTGAAAAGCAAACAAGAACAGATCTACAGTCTGCGCAATAGAAGTTGAGCCCTCAAGAACAGGGTAGATTTTCACAATGCTGCAAAACTTCCAACGTGGCAGTTTAACCCTCCGATAATTCTGTTCTGATAATCATCAAAAACAGTAGGGACACTTGCAACCAATGTCTCAGCATTCACAATCAGTATGCCGTTGCCATCCTCCATTTTTCGGGTATGAGCCTACCTCCGGCTCAGAGCTCAACTTAAATTGCGCTGCCTATACTGCTGTGCGAAGTGCTGAGAGTGTTTTGAGTCAAGTAGTATTTTGAGCCAAGAAGTATTCTGAGTCAAGTAGTATTCTGAGTCAAGTAGTACATCCAGTGCCAGTAAAAGTGCGAATGATGCAAGAAATCTGTCGGCGGAGATAGTTCGGCTATCGCATCTGTGTATTTCTCATGTCCACTCAACATTCTGGTCTCTTGAGTCTTGTTAACAAATTTTTTCGAAGTTGTTTTATTCTTCTTTCTAGTGAACCATAAAATATAAAACTAAGCAAGAGTCATAGGTGACATTTGGTACTTAGACTGTTTTAGCAATGTAGCTCAGGGTCCCCATTCATCAGTTCACCCTCATTTTTAAACCTCTATTACCTCCAGTGTCTCGAATGGTTTGTCTTTCCAAGGATTCTTAGCATTGAACAATACAAGGTTTCCTCAATGCTCGGTCGAGCAGAATATCTTTGTTAGAGCGAGTTGAGTGACCAGGTGCAACAATAATAAACTCCTAAAGAGGAACTGTACTCGTTATAAGAATAGAGATCTGAGCCACACTGCAAAAACAGTCTGAGTAACATACGTATGTTCCTTAGAAGGGCAATATATAGGCACAACGAGCTATAGCAATAGATAGGATTTGAGGGACGTAATTTTGAAACTCTTTGTGACTTATTTTCGTGATAGTCAATTAACGTGATAGTAATTTAAGTCAATTTGATAGTACACTTAAAAAAAAATAAACAAGAAAATTAAGAAAGAATAACGCAATCAGGACAGAAACTTTCATTAGAATCAGAACAAAAGTAATTTATGTACTTTCATTTCATTAAGTTTTAATTACGTAGCCCTTACCCGCACGCGTTGGGGGGGGGGGTGCTTCTCCGGCACTTAAAACAAATATACAATTCAAAACGAGTAAGACATAGTCCTTTTGCAAGGCGAAGAGAAAAAAGACTCGCAAAAAATGCTATAAACTGCTACCTATAATTATGTAAGCTTCCGTTCTTAATGCATTATTCTGTACTAAAAATGATGCTTTAAATATTCAAGAGCAAATGTGTAAACAATTGAAATAGAGCAAAAAAAAATGGATGCGAAAAAAGTCAGTGGCAGCTGCGGGTGTTTCTAACCAGGGGTGTCGGGATGGCGTGCGAGAACGCTACCACTCAGCTACCAGTCCGAGATAGATGAAGGCGCCGCAGTTCAGGCATATCAGCGTTAGTCCAGAAAACTTGGTTTATCTACTCATTTTTTTCTGATTTTCATTTTTTTTTTTTTACGAAAGGACTGCCTATTGGCGCAAACAACGAGACACGGGTTCATTTATTTTCTCTGTATTATATGTATGTGAAATTTAAACCGAATTGGTGACCCACGACTCGTATCCTCTCCTTGTGAGTATCGTTCGAAAGGTTATATTGTGTACATTAAGCGTCTGGCTACGGTTTGTCGAAAGCTGTTGGAAAGAGGCATAAAGTTTACAGTAAATTTCTCGTCTGTATACGGTGCATAGCTGCAAATGTGAGAATAAGCATGGATTGCCTTGTGGTAGAGTCATAAAAGAGGTTTGGTCAAACCAAGGTTCAAAATACCGGATCTAATAGCAGAGCATTCGCCCTGGAAAAAAAAAAAATTAACGTAGCTGAGGATATATTTTACAGTGAAATTAAGGTCATATTTTTTATATCATATCCATATTTTATAATGTCAAAATTCTCTTTGAGGGAGAACAAAACCTTACTTTTGGATCTGTTGTGATGATTTTGAAAGCTTCTTTGACTTGAGTAGCTGTTGCACCACCACCGACATCAAGAAAATTGGCAGGACTGCCGCCATGAAGCTTGATGATATCCATGGTTGCCATTGCTAAACCAGCACCATTGACCATGCATCCAATATCACCTACATAAAAATACATTAATGATGACCAAGAAAAAAATAAATAATAATAATAAATAATAACTTTATAAATAGATAAATAAATAAGTAGTAGTAGTAGTAGTAGTACAGTCCAGCCGCCCAAACACGTGGTTCGTTATGCTGATATTTCACAGCAAACATAAATAAATAAATAAATAAATAAATAAATAAATAAATAAATAAATAAGAAGACACTTAAATTCTTAAGAAATGGGGAGAGATGTGCAAGTAGAAACCCCTTATTTGGGGCAGTTTGCAATTTAGTGCTGAAGTTGCTAGTTACATTCGGGGCGTGTTTTAGAGGTAAAAATAATACTTTTTTTTTTTAAGAACGTGGGTCCAAAAATTTCCCCCTTTGGAGGTACATCCCCCAAAGTTTTAAAAAGTTCATGGTTTTTCTGGAATAGGAACCATTTTAATAGGAATAGGAACCAATTTTTTCACCATTAGGAACCAAATGTCATGAAAATCTGTGTCTGCAGGTAAGTTTACGTCTAGAATCCATTAATGACCTTGACAAATCCAGAGACTCAGTCTGACTGTACTTTTCAGGCAATTTTGTACATTTACGGGCACAAATTTCATGCAACAGATCAAAAATTTGAAAATTAATTAAAAAAATCAGATGGGAAAAACTCTGGGAAAGATTTTTGGTCCTCTGTTTTTGTTTTGATAAGACGCGTTTTAAGCAAGAAAATTGCTGCGAAAAGTGGAAAAGTCAGCGCTTTTACCATGATCGGCCGGAAAAAGCAGCAGAGTGGCGGGTTGCATACTCACTGCCACTCACCATGGTAAAAGCGCGGACTTTTCCACATTGCACATCATTTATCTCGCTTGAAATGCGTCATATCGAAAAGATGCAATAGACTTAAAATCTTTCTAAGAGTTTTTTCCACCTGATTACAGTAATTTATTTTCAAATTATTGATCCGTGACGTAGAAGGAGGGGTATTGATAAGGGCCCAAATTGGCCCCACTCTAGAACCACGCGGTTGTTGGCTTTTTCGGAAGTTGAAAGCACAAAATTTACAATACCAAGTCGAATTTTTCAATTTCTCGATCCTTCCTTCGAGTTTTTGAGCCTAAACAAGGGTCCAAAGGCCGAAATTAGCGATTTTTGCCCGTTTATCGACATCCAATTGTGTAAATGTAGAGCGCAAAGATGACTGCTATCAGGCATTTGATATGTTATTCTACTCTTGAAAACACACAACTCAGTCAAATTTGGTCAATATTGACCTTGTGCTCGTGATCAAAAAAACTTTGCGGGTAGTCTCAAAATGCATGAAAATGGATTTGAAACACAAGTGTTTGATGGCTAAGCATCAGATTTCAATGATTTTTTCCAAGATATTTATAAAAATACATGATTGTTTTACTTCATGGGCTCATTTTGTCAATTCGCGCCCCTGGGAAGCGCTGTTGCCAAACTTACTTTTTAAAAAAACTGCGATTTTCATACTTGTTTTGACATTTGATCAAATATTTTTAAATGAGCCCAAAGAAGAATGCTACCGTGCATTAGATATGTTATTTAACTCTTAAAACACGCATTTGATGTAAATTTGGTCAACATTTGACCTTGTGCTTGTGGTAAAAAAAAACTTTCAAAAGAGCCTCGCCAAAAAAGGGCCAAATTTGGACCCTTTTTTTCGTCCCTCGAAATCCTGGACCAAATATCACAGAATACTCTAATCAGAACGGAAACTCCCATAAGAGCCAATGGAAACAAGATTTGGAATCTACTGGCACAAACTGGCAACTGTGCCTACTCACTTCTCAAGATGGCGGACATGCTTTTTCAGGCTATACAACCAATCACAACTCGGCCAGTTGCCGAAGATCTGCCGAAGATTGCCGAAGATGCTCACTTTCGAACATGGCGGCCCGAAGGAAAGAATGTTTCAAAATGAATTAGAGTTTCCGTTCTGATTAGAGTATTCTGTGCAAATATGGCTTAAATTACTCCCTAAGGTGACCTGATACTTGTGTTAAAATTTCAGCTTGAGTATACGCACGGTTTCCGAGATATGGGGGGCAAAGTTCCCCATATCTCGGAAACCGTGTGTATACTCAAGCTGAAATTTTAACACGAGTATCAGGTCACCTTAGGGAGTAATTTAAGCCATATTTGGTCCAGGATTTCGAGGGACGAAAAAAGGGTCCAAATTTGGCGAGGCTCTTTGCAGGTAACCTCAAAATACATGAAAACGGATTTGAAACATGAGTATGTCACATCAAAGATAAGGTTACATGCTAGTTACTAATGAAATAATGAATTACAAGGTACCATCAAGAGCAATATAATTCAGTTGGTATTTGGAGGCTTCGACTTCTTTTGGGTCTTCTTGAGTCCAGTCTCGTTTCTCAAACAAATCTTTTTGACGAAAATCAGCATTGTCATCAAACCTCATTTTCGCATCCAAGGAGAAATCTAAAATAATAATGAATTGAAAATGTCAGCCAGCAACAGCTAAACTAAAAGTAGAGCAAGAGGTTAAAAAGGCATGGAGTTCTACATAATCTACAGATTATGGTTCCTTTGAACAAGCTAAGAGAAAAAGTCAGGCAAAATCGGATTTAGAGTTTATCCGACCAGATATTCCTTTGAAAAATATTTTCAAGGCCCAAAATGATTTTGGGGGTTTTTCAGAAAGGTCATAAGGATAGGTATACTCATATTCCATAAATACTCACATATCTATTGACCTGCCGATTGAATGAGGCAAAAAGACATTAGAGGGAAATTCAAGAACATTCCCCAAGAACATTTCCTTTGATGACATGCTCCATGTTTGCATATGCTCCACAGTTTTCAATTTGAAGGTAGGCATTACAGATAGATCCAATGATTGGCAATAAAAGGGGGGGGGGTTTCTGCCGTTTTGGCAATTTATTGTTGTCAGTCAGAATTCCGTACGAACAGGTTAAAAAAACGCTCTAGATTTTCAAAGTTTCCACACGTTTCGAGCATATTCTGAAGAGCTGGCAGGGGCATCACTGCATCAGGGCCTTAAAAAAATGACTTCGTAGATGGTAAAAAATAAGGCACAGATCAGTTATTCCTAGAATCTCTGATCTTGCTAATAATTGTTCTGAGTGGATTGCATTTTTTGGCATACCCATTTCAATGTTTAAATATCTTGTCAAAGAAAACGTTTTTGTTTTCTAATTTAATCTTTCTTACCTCGACTGTGCCATTTGTTAAGTTGCTAATTTCTTTGTTACCTACTTTTGTTTTGTAATTGGGACTTGTCCCGTTGATAATTAATAAAAAGATAAATAAATAAATAAATAAATAAATAAATAAATAGATAGATAGATAGATAGATAAATAAGTAGTAGTAGTAGTAAGTAGTAGTAAAGTCCAGCCGCCCAAACACGTGGTTCGTCATGCTGATATTTCACAATAGATAGATAGATAGAGAAGTAAATAAATAAATAAACAAAACAAAACTTACAGTCCCCGCTGGCATCCTCAGCATAGGGATTCACTTCAATGAGCAAAGCATCTTTCTTCAAAAATAAATCATACAACTTCAGAAGCATTTCAGCAGTTTGCTCTTTTTTGTCTCCAAGTCCCACTTTCTCAGCAACAGATAGGGCTTGTTCCTTAGATATGCCTGAAAGGTACAAGAGATAACTACGTTTCTTGAAATTAATCATCAAGTAGAGCATTCTGCATGTGTAGTTCTTCGTTTTACGACTCTTTTTGTGGGAGTTAAGAATTTTCAAAAAATTGGTCTAAATCGAACTTTGACCTTCGATTTCTAGAATACGGAGAACAATATCAACTTCCAGTTTCAACCAAAATGCTTGAAATTTAATGCCCTTTCAAATGAGGTATCACACATGGGTTTTTATTTGAAAATTTTGAGATTGGTGGTTCCCGCATTCCCGGCTTCTCATAGCCCCGAGAAACCGAATTGTAGGTTTAGACTGTATTTTCAAATGAAAATTCAGGTCCAAATTACTGTATAACCAATTTCTTCATCGTCACCCATTTGAGAAAACCATAGTGAGCAGATTCCATGAAACAGGAAAACAAAAGAACACAGGAACATGAATATCCAAAAGTCCCGCACTAGGGCCATAACTTTTGAACGGTTTTATTTACAAAAACGAAACTTTCAGGATCCCCCTCAGTAACTGTGATCTACTTTTTGGCTCATCCAAAATTTCCCCGAGGCATCCCTAAGGGTGAGTCTTACCTTCTAATTTGGATTTTTCAAAGCGCAACCTATCTTGTGATACATCTTTTGAAAGTGCGTACTATATAAAACTTTTGGCGGTAATCAGAGGTCAAAAACATTAATCGTTTTTTATGTACCCTTAAAACTGTCAAAGTTTGATTTCAACCCATTTTCAAAAAATAAGAGCTCCCTTCTAAAAAGTCGGAATTAAAAAACTAGGAGTCTAAAATACTCTGTTATGCAAGTACCATTTAGTAATATTTAGTAAAGATGGTTTACGTCAAAATGAAGTTGCACCAAACATTGCAACTCAAACAGTACTGATAGTATAGAGATGCAGAGGGCACTACAGTATTACCTCACCACTCAATTACCTCACCTTACAACGGCTTAATTTGCTGAAGTTTAGTGGGTCCGGGCACAACTTTACCACTTCAAAAGGCACGTCGGAACGCTGAAAAAAACGTTAATCGAAAAGCAAATTCTCAGGTATCGCAATTTTGAAGCCTAATTAAGCATGGGTTAGAACATTTCTTTAAACAAATAAAAAAAAAAAGTCCCCTGTTTATTACTCATCAAAAAGCACCCATCTCAGGGTTCTACTCCTACAGTTTGAGAAATTAAAATATAGGGGCCACCCAAAACTATTTACTCCAGTGGCACCGCACCGGTGCAAAGAAGAATTGGCAACAGCGCTACATCACCGACTATTGCATCTACAGACTACTGATATCTAGCGATGACTTTACGAGCAAACTTGCATCAAGATGAAAAACGAGTGGCAAATCTTCCAGGATGACCACTTTTGAGCTAAGGAATATTGGAATCTGGTTCTCGAAAGTAAGCACTTTTTGCTCACTTTCCTGATAACCGGACTTAGTAGGAAACCCGCAAAAAGCACTTACCCATATTTATTGATAAGATCTGGAGCAAAATGAAAAGTATGACAAATCTTTTCAATAATAATTGATAATAGGATTTTTTTTTCTTTCTTTAGTATAATTAAGAGGAAAGTAACCTTCAAAGATGTTGATAGGCTCGTACAAAATTGCATCTGGATTTTCAGCAGCAACTTCTTCAATGTTGACGCCACCCTGAGATGACGCAATCACCACCGGTCCCTACAATGAAAAACACAGGTAGGTGATTTCAAAGATTATAAAAAGAGAGGAGAGGTTAATCAGACAAAAAATAATGGAACTTCGGTTCTTGAATATTCTGGGAATATTTGAAGGAGAAATTTTGTGGATTATTTATCAACTTTTTTCTAAATTTTTTTTGCGCTAATCTGTGATAAAAATTTGGCAGTTTTGAAATACTGAATATTCTAAGAATTAGTAATTTAGTAGATGCCTACTCAAAATGGCTTCAAGTTTTTGTGATGTCATCCACGACTATAGTGAAGCCACGAGAAAAATACTTCCACAAACATTTTCTCTCTTTCGCGCTCCAACAGCGAGTTCCTAAAGCATGTTCACCAGATGATGTCAAAACAACCGACTTTTTTAAGGGCATATCCCATTCGATTTTCATTTTTTTCCATTTATTTAGTAATTTTTTTTTTAAGCTAACACCTTTTGTGTGTCTTCGGAGACACCCAGCAAAAAATGAATCGCCCATTTTGGTCCTAAAAACGTCCAGGACATTTTTAGGACCTAACTGGGCCATTCATTTTTTGTCGAGCGGTTGGATTTTTACCCTTTTCCAAACTTAGGATCAACTTTTCTCAGGTTCTATGATAGCTAGAGACTTCTGGTTTTGTTTTTAAAATGTGTAGAATTTCATGGAGCATGATTGCGTGCATGGATTTGCCATGACTATCCTTAGTTACCATGTAAAATAAATTTGAACATGAGGAAAAACAAGAAAAAAATGCTTTTTAAAAAAAATTAAAATAAAATACTTTGAGTTAGAATAATGTGAAACCAATGCATGGAATCATTCAGCATCCTATGCTGATCATTTTGAGCCTACGTGCAAGTCTCTAGCTATTCTCGATAATCAGAAAAATTGTTCCAAAAAAGAGTCAATTTTTTTCTTTTTTTTTTTTGCGTTTTCAGGGACAGGGTATGCAACCAGCCACACGAAAACTTCAGGAAAAATGTTTGACCTAATTATCTTTGCTCAGTAAAATTTTTGGATTCATTCAAATTCAATTGAGGGAAAAAAATTTTTGACTGGTATATGCCCTTAAATTGTAATAAAAAATTATTTTCAAATTTCCCCCTTGCTGAAAATTGCACGCGGAGAATGTTGTATCGTAAACTCTATTTAGTTTCAGTTGGTAGTTCTGTATGGCAAAGGGAATTGGCCTTGCCAGAGTGGTAGGCTGGCTTTCTGAATAAATTCCTTGTTAACTAACCCTGTCTCATTAATTCCAAGTCTTTCTTCAAACCCCAATATAATACCAGAAAAAACGACTTTTGTCATTCTCATTATTGAATTCTGAAAGTGTCATGTGCTGCACCAGCCTTTTAGAGCTCGTACTTACAAAGGCCAAAAATGCATTTGCTCCACACGTCTTAAAACCTTCGAGAATGAGAAGCTTTTGTGCATTTTTACCGTGTAACAGTGGGACGCGTTCTGAGATTTGAGAAAATTGAAAAAAAAAGAAAACAGCTTAACTGACGCCCTTAAATTTTACAGCACCGTCATTGAGATGCTTAAGAGAATGACTCCAAAAATAGTACATACCTACATAAAAAAGTTACAATGAGTAGAAGAGAAAATATTTGACTTACGTTGAATGCTCTTTCCATCATGATGGCAAAATAAAATTCCCTTCGTGGGAATTTCCTCTCAGTCACCATCACTGAATTACAAATCCTTCCCTTCTCTCCAGTTTGCTTCGTAATTAAGAAATCACCAATCATCTGCGCAGCAGTTTCTTTAGCCTCTTCAGGTCTGTATCAAAAAGGAAAATCTGATTAAGTGGAAAATTATTTAAAAAAATAGTTGTAAAGGTCAAAAATACCCGGTTTACAGCCACTTCTCCTGATATTCCCTAAGGTCATTTCCTCCATTCGACCCCCCCCCCCCCCCCACTTCCCCTTTAGTTACTTCCCCAGAGGTTATTTATAGTAAACCAAAATACGCTTCAACTTTTCCCACACACTTTGCATTACAGGCTTGGGATGATCGAGGGTGAAATCAGCACAAAGAAGTCATTTGGCAGAAATTCATTTGACCGGCGTATTTGTGAATGCAAAAATGTAAAAAAATTACGCCTAGGTATCGTTAAAGTAATTGTACACTGAAGATAATAGCTAACACAGCAAGCAAATAAAGAAACACAAACAAAAAAGGAAAAAGTTTGAAAAGATGAATGAAACAGATCAGATGCTATTTCAAATTATCATAAATTTTGATCAGGCGATGTTCCTGGAGAACAGTCCAAATCCACAATTTTGGCTCATTTGTCTCCTGAAGGCAAAGAGGTGCTGAAGTAAGTTTAGAATGCCTCGAATGTCTCCCATTTCTCATAAAAACCACACATTTTGGCCCAAAGAAGGGTAAAATTTCAGGATTTTAAGACATAGTTAGCTAAGGATTCACTAGGCCTTTTGAGGGATTCTGGGTGAATTTCAGCACTTCCTTGCCTTCAGCAGACAGCTTTGGAGCCAAAATAGACTCATATAGGGGGCAATAAATTGTAGGTAATGACACGAACACTGAAGGAGTCTATTGTGGATTTGGTTTGTTTTTCAGGAACATAACTGAATCAAAATTCTTTAGAATTTTGTAAAAAACAAACAAACAAAATTGGGACCCAATAATGGCAACAGTGTAAATTTTGACTAAAAAACAAATATTGATCTGAATAAAAACATATTAAATGGCTAAGAAACAGTATTGGTATTCATATTAGTAGTAGTAGTAGGTTTTTTTTTTTTTTCTTTTTTTTCTGTAGGTAGGGAGTTAAAAGTATGCTTTACTGAAAAAGTAAAGGACCACTCTCCAGAGCAATGCCAATGGGATTGGCAGCCCTTATGGTGGTGGTGAAAACTGTTGAGAGGGTGGAATTTGGCCGTCCCACTAAAAAACACACGCTTAATCTGGCAGATGTACCCCTTGGTACTACCCTGGTGGTCATTGCTTCGGAGGGGCTGCCACTTGGTTGCTACATCCATTCAGCAGCTCTCCTTCCTTGATTTCCTTCTCGCCTCTTGCTCGGGGTCGCCAAGACCATACAGTGTGAAACTGCTCCCGAGCCAAGTAGTAGTAAGTTGGCCCCAATGGTCTCAATGACAGACTGAAGAACCATCCGCACAACCCCCAAGAAATGGGTCTGCAGCCCATCTCTGCGTAATTCTATGACACCTGATATCCAAGGTAGATAAAGCAAGGTATGCGCAGTTTGGTTTTTAGGGTAGTTTCCAAGAGGGAGCGTAGCGATCAAACTCATTGACCAGCATACATAGCCATTTCTCTCCCATTTGATTAACATGAGAGTTGACCAGCCTATGCCATTGTCCGACAGCAATCGCTACGCCCATGGCGACGAATGTCTCGCATTGCACATTTGTGGTTACGTCTACCTTGCCTGATATTGATAGAGAGACCTCGATGCTATCAGCCTCTGGGGTGATAACAGAATCAAAGGAGAAAGAAGACAGCCAGGCCGCCGGACCAGGAGCTGCGGACAACTCAGCACTTTCAGGTCCTCTCCCAACAGAAAGGACTACCCAGAGCGCAGATGAACGCCAGGTCTTCCCACGAAGCATGAGGTAGTAGTAATACGTAGTAGTTTTAGCAGTAGAAGTAAAAGTAGTAAAGTCTAGAGTCCCTATATACTATGAGAGTTGCGCCATTGCTGAATCCATTTCTGATTGGCTCTCAGATTTAGGCTGTCAAGAAAGCTCCAAGAGGCAAAATGCAAATGGCGGCGGGTTTGTTTACTTTTCGCGCACTAGCTTTCATTACACATTTGAAGTAACAGTGACCGCAGTAATTATTGTTAATTTTTCCTCTGATTGAATGTTACTTTGGAGAACATTATCTCTTTCAATAACGACCGTTATTGTCGAGAATCTGAACCTAACGCAGCGAAATAGTGGCAACAGCGCAGAGGTAGATGGTCATCCGCCATTTGCAATTTGCCTCTTGGGGCTCCATTTATCCGCTTCTTCTTCTTCATTTTGAGTCTTGTCGCAACTCTTCGGGGCTCTAGTAAAGTCCAGTCCCGCAAACCATGTGTTCATTGGTAGGTAATTCACAGCAAACTACTAGACTGTGAATACAAAAAGGGATTTTGATCTCAAAAATACACCCATGGTGTAAAAGTTCATATAACACCCAATATACAAGCAACAGGGTCCAGTTCCAATGATGGAAGCTTTCTATTGTTTAAAGAAGAGAAAATACAGAGGATACAGAATACTCACGTATAGACCATTTTCACACCACCTTTGAGACCACCTTTAAAATGACCTTTGCCTCGGCCACCAGCTAGCACTTGCGCTTTCAAAACAATATCCTTTACGTTGAGGTCCTTGGCAATTGTTGCAGCTTCTTGGGCAGATTTAGCCACTCCAAATCGTGGCACGGGAATACCAGCTTCTTTCAGCAAACTAAAACTTACATGCTCATGTACATTCAAGTTCCGTTTTTGCACAGGCATGCATGGTAATGACTGGACAGCTCCTAAAAGCTAAACAAAATTACTTGATTGTAGAAGTTTAAATACAGATATTCCTGAAACTGCAACGCTTACATAAATTCTTATCAAAGGAGTTAAATGCAAGGGCATCATTTCAAATTTTTCTTAGGAAGGGGGGCAAAGTCTGATCCGACCACCAAAAAACCATCTAAAATGCTGGGGGAGACCCACACCCGCCTCAATGTTCGAATATTCTCACCTCTGGACTTAGTTCTGCCTTCAATCCGAAGAGTATGCAATTTTGTGGAGAAGCTGTAGGAATAGTTGCCAAAAAATAAAAAAAGTACCTCTGAGGAATCTAAAAAGCAACAATTGTGCAAAATCTAGATGCATAAGGATTTATGGCTCACAAGTTAAGCCGGAGTACGGATGGACTGACGGACAGGAGCCACAGAATTTTTCTGCATAAATCTCTTTAAATTAGAAAAGGTCAAGAAATGTAGACATATAATGGAAGTATGTGGAATTAGACATGATGAGAGGCCATTATTTTGTATAAATCATGACTGAATTAGTCGTGAGAGGCCAACTATCGAAACAAAATACCTTGAAAATCTCTGCACAATCGCAATTTTCTCAATTTTTCTAATTTAATTGGTGCGAGAAAGTAAGAAATTCTTACCAGTTAAATAAATTATAGTGTAAGGTGGGTTGGTGCTGCTCTTTCTTCTGTCGAAAGTATCTATTATATTATAATCGGGACTATTCAAGACATAAATGTGACTGTTGTTGATCAAAATCCTATAGGGGGGGGGGGGGGGGGGAGAAGGGGATTGCTCTCCTTAACTGACCCCATGCAAGGTATATGGAAGAACAGGTATGGACAGGAGGCGGAGCCTATCTCAGTAGGTGACGGCTAGGTGACGGCTACGTTACAGATGTTCTAGACGGTCGCGATAAAATTCGCCTACCCCCATCTCTCGCTACTGCAGTGGGTGACGGCTACGTCATCGCCAAAGCAAGCGTGTCGTCATCATTTGGCGGGAAAATTCAAAAGCCCCTTAAACCCCGCCTCCTGTCCATACCTGTTCTTCCATATACCTTGGACCCCATGGTTAAATGGAGGACTAGAAGACGTACACAAGACAAGTATTCGGATAAAAATTTACCCGACCTTCTAAAATCACAAGATGTTACTATGGGGAGACAAATTAAGAAATAAGGTTGTAGAACGGACATAATGGGGCATGGTAACTGATAGTGAAGAGATGTTAAAAGCCACTTTAACAGTATCTGTTTGATGAATCATTACTCTGAAAAGCTCAAAAAAAAAAAAAACTGGGCCTGCAGGTCAATTAAGTATGACATATTGATCAACAAGATTAACATTCACCCTATCACTCCAAGTCAGAAAAACAAACAATTTTCAAGGGAAATGAAAATAAGGAAGGAGGGACATATCAAATGATCAGTTTAGCTGAAGATTAAAATAAGAGCAACCTATTCAAATCATGGCAGCTTGATAAGGATGCAATCAGTCTGAGGGCAGAAGCCCACTCATTTTCAGGCAAAAATTAATTAGTCAGTAGAAATAATACCTTTAACCTAGTTTCATTAGCGACGACAGCACTGCGTAGAAACATCGTGTCCGACAATTATCGGATATTCTCCCACTTTGAGAAAGTGATTTCAGGCGAAAGATGAGGATTGGGATAATTTTTCCAAAAATTTTCCAAGGTGGATTGAGGGCGATTCGTTCCAATACTACCAAAGACTACACCTGATAATACAGAGATGTAAACAATGGGGTACCATAACCTCACTTTCACGTTTCACGACTTTTGATTCGAGACCAGAGTTCGAGACAGAGTAAACAAGAGTCGTAATTGAATGAAAGGCCTGCGTGGTCAACGTAGATTCGGAACGCGGGCTGGCCTCTGATTGGCTGCAACGCTTGTAGCAAAAATGACTCGGGGTATAGGGAAAATAACACAGGATTTTCGTTCCGGGGCGTTTATCTCGAAACCTAAGCAAAATCGTACCCAAACAATCTATACGAGTCGATTTAGCAGATTTTTCCGAACAATTTGATAGGCCATAAGTGCCACTTTATTGCAAATTCGAAAAGACTGTTTCAGTTGAAAAGTACTCACAATAGTGAGTTACTCAAACACTGCTCGAACACACGCCAAGCATGTAATCACACTATTGTGCGTACTTTTAAACTGAAACAGTCTTTTCGAATTTGTAATAAAGTGGCACATATGACCTATCTAATTGTTTGGAAAAATCTGCTGAATTGACTCGTATAAATTGTTTAGATATGATTTTGCTTAGGTTTCGAGATAAACGCCCCGGAATGAAAATCCCGTGTTATTTTTCCCTATACCCCGAGTCATTTTTGCTCCAGGCGTTGCAGCCAATCAGAGGCCAGCCCGCGTTCGGATCGGATCCCTTATCTACGTTGACCACGCAGGCCCTCCATTCAATTGCGACTCTTGTCTACTCTTTGCGGCAAATGGGCATAACCAAAAAACCAATATTGAACAAAACAAACAAAAATAGTTGAAATTTTGCGCTATCGCTCTCAACGAGCTATACCTTTATCTAGCTCGTTTGATCGCTCTATTTTAAAATGTTTGCTAGTTCTCTTTTCAGCAGTCGGCATTATTATTGTGTCTCTAGTTTAATCTGTCTTAGTGTCGTAGTCCCCAATCAAAAGCCACCAACGGTCTAAACGAATATAAAAATATTAAATAAATATAAATAATAATAATTCTGATTTGTGCAAGTTTAAGTAAGTACCTTAAGTCCGACTTTTCCTCGACTTGATTTGACCCTCAGTTCTTTGAGGAATGAGGACCATATTTAATATACCAAATTACCCTGTATACCTACCTGTTGCTGTTTGCTAGTGCTGTTTTAATTTATTATTAATTATTGAAATCGGACTTTGATGCTGACTTCATGTCAGGCAAGTGTTCGATCTCGTTTTTTCCGTTAGTTTCCTCTCAAGTGATAAATCTTGCTCTATGATATCTTCCTTTTATATCCGTTTACATTCCTCTGTTTCTCAACATATTGTTCTAACATCCCTAATTATAAAGATCACAGAGTATGTAACAATGGAAATGCATGTAAACCAAAGACATTAAGAATTATAGAAGAAGACTGGCCCCTGGCGGTGAGACTTTAAGCTGGTTACTATCATAGGCTGGGCTTTCCTGCTTGGGGACATGAACCAAATGAACATTGTAACATTGCAACATTCAAAAGTATTCAGACATGATATACAGCGTATGTCAAAGTTGAAATTGACGAATGTAAAGGAAAGTTACGGTCAATTTGTCCGTTAGATATTTACGATGGAAAGTGCGGCAGAGAGGTTGTGGGTGCTGAAGTAAACAATGAACAGACCGATCGTTAACTTTGATTTTTAAGATCTGACGCCTTAAATTGATTCAAATTTTAGGTTTGAATGTATACAATACTTCACAGAACAACATTTATGAGACTCAACAGTGTTATTCACAAAAATAATTGACGAAAATAGGTTTGAAGAGCGAAGCTCCATCAGAGCTGTAGTTAAATACAGCTGTTGCACACTTTTGCTTTAAGCAATTTAATAGCCAATTCTGGTCTAAACACCTCCAGTTATATCCATGCCAGCACTAAAAACTTCTGGAACCCACTCCTAAACTCATGAAACGCTTTTATTTGCGCCAGCGTAATGATGGCTTAGGGCAGTAATATTGGGAGATTCCCATCTAACGATACTGTAACTCTATAAAAAAGTGACTAATAAGGGAGGACTTTCATTTGCCACTGTGTCCTTAGATGTCCTGGTACCATTCTTCGGATGAGGATTACCACTCTGATGACTAATTACTCTGTGAATCATCCTTGTCAGCATAGAGAGAGTGACGAAATTATTTTTTGCTTCGGGAATCTTCGGGCTGCCATCTTGAGAAGATTTTATTTCGACAATCTTTGGCAGCTGATCCCTTTCCCGCCTGCGAACAGTTTGTTTATGTTGTTGTGAGGTGTAGTTGAGGATCTAGGATGTGTGCAAAGAAAATACTATTTTTTAATATTTTTAGACTTGCTTAGTATTTTCTGTGGATGTGTTTAAGTAGTGCAAATTTAGTGAATTACTAAGGTTTTAACTTCTTATTAAATCTTTCATGTTTTCCTCATTCACGTTTGTTCTGTTTCTCAGTTGTCTCTCAAGTTCTTCTTTCACAGAATATTTACATGCTTTGTGTACAACCAACAGTTTTGGTTTTTGCTAGTGGTTGATTTGTAATCTACAAGTGAACGTGTGAGACGTAAAGTCTCCAGCGCTGTTTAATTCCTTCCCATTTTCTAATTTTACTACTTTAAGAACAACTTTTCTTTCAGTTTTTCAGTCGTCTATTGGGCTCTTAACATGATCGTTAGTTTGTATGATTAGTTTACTTGTCTGTAAGTGCGTGCTACGTTTACAAAAGAATATGGGCAGCAGTAGTTAGGAAGGGAGAATTCAATCAAGTTTTTGCAGGAGCCTTTGAAGTCTGTTAACAAACCTTCCCAGAAGCTAAATGTGGCGGCAGAAAAATTTAAGTTTCTCTGCGTGCGTTAAAGTTTAGAATCCGTGAAAGGTTGTTGCTCAGTCTTATTTTATCTGCAGAAAGTGGCAGTTGAACCCAGTGGTTTCCATATTTTTGAAGGTAAGGTATTCAACCCTTTCAACCAAAGCTCATTGGGAATTTTTTATCTGAAATTGCTTCCAGTCGGGTCAATCATCTACTTTCGTAATCATTCTGCCCAACTACGGCTCTACTCGGCCCATTGTGTTCTTCATAATTTCTAGATGTTCTGTGATATCAGCATAGAGACAAAATATTGGGTGTCCCAGACCCTAGACCACCCGTCTGTATACCTCTCGAGAACGGCTGGGAGTTGAGATCTAAAACGAAAATGTCATGTAGCGCATTGACCCCAAGGAATGGGATGAAAACATTTTCACAGCCCCCTGAGGGGGAGGTTTAAGGGGGGGGGGGGTTTCGAAACACATTTTCCATTTTTATCGGAAAAAAACTGGTAGAACGTACGAAAGTAAGTGCAGATCTTCAAAGAACAACTCATTGCCAACATTTTAAGTCCGTTAAACTTTTCCAACAAACCCAAAAGTTTTGGGGTTATGGGCCCTTTTTGGGGGAAATTTTCAATTGGCCAGTGTGACCACACTATTCAATATTTTTCAAAAAATGAAAAAGCATCTGAAAGCAGAGATCGAGACCTTTTGATTGATGTGTCAAAGGTTCACAAACCATGGAATCGATCCAATTCTGCCATTTAAGCCCCAAAATTTTGATTTGGCGACAAACACCTTATTTTTTCACTTGAAGGTAACATGTGGCACATCAATCAAAAGGTCTTGATCTGTTCTTTCAGAATCTGTAATTTTTTTTTGAGAATTTCGCAACAGGGTGGTCTCAAAGACCTATTCAAAAAATTTCCAAAAAGCCCCCATAGCTCAAAAATTGAGGGTTTTTGGAAAAAGTTTATGGGAGAAAGAATGTCGGCAATTTCCTCTACTTAAAGAATATAAACTAATTTTTACATCATTATTGGAGACTTTTGCGAGAAGATTTTAAAAATGTGTTTGAACCCCCCCAAATGGACCTCAAGGGGCTATCGGCAGAGTTGGGCGTAATCGATTACTTTTCGATTACATTACTCAATAGATTACGGTAATCGCGATTACTGGGAGTAATCGATTACGAGGAGTAATCGATTACCGAGCTGGATTACTAATCGTTCCCGAGATTCGCGATTACTGGGAGTAATCGATTACTTAGAGTACTCGATTACCGAGCTGGATTACAAATCGATCTCGGGTTTCGCGATTACTGGGAGTAATCGATTACATAAAGTAATCGATTACATAAAGTAATCGATTACCGAGTTGGATTATTAATCGATCCCGCGATTCGCGATTACTGGAAGTAATCGATTACCGACGTGACTAGAAATCGAATATGGTAATCGCGATTACTGGGAATAATCGATTACCAAACTGGGATACGGATTTCGGTTGTGGAGGCTCATGGAACACTTTTTCCAAGGATTCTGAGGGAAGAGGGGTTTATGAACAGCGGAAAATTCATTTTCCCCAGAAAGAACTTTATTAGTTATCGTTTTTCAATGACGATTACCGGTAATCGTTGAGTAATTACGATTACGATTACAGTAATTGTAATCGTTATTGTCTTTTTCTGGAAGATTACTGGTAATCGTTGAGCGATTACGATTACGAATACAGTAATCGTAATCGGAATCGTAGTTTTTTGAACGATTATCGGTAATCGTTGAGCGATTACGATTACAATAATCGTAATCGGACTCGTAATTTTCCTGAACGATTACCGGTAATCGTGGTACGATTACGATTACAGTAATCGAATTTGGTAATCGGTAATCGATTCCCATTTGCCCAACTCTAGCTACCGGGGGCTTTTGAAAATATCAAAAAGGGAAAATTTGGGGTTGATTCCCTATCTGACTTTTTTGTTTCAAATCATTTGGTTCAGTAGTTTTCGAGAAAAATGCTTGATCCGGGTGGTCTGGTACACCCTGTATACTCAATTATACATAATCTATGTTGTGATTAAAGTTATAATTATTGTGTGTCTCAAGTATTTATCGCATAAATTTTATTTTTTGTAGCTGTGACCATTAAAAAACGGTACAAAGAAAACAATTTTATAAAACACCCTGTAGAAAATCGGTACCCAACTTTAAGCCCCTGTAGAATGTTTCTCGTTCAAAAATCACAAATAAAACCGGCCCGAACGAAAATCTGCATATCATGAGCTTTCAAATAGTACCAAGTTTTGAGGAATAATATGTTTTTTAGTATTTTTAATTAATTTTTAAAAAAAAATCATTTTCCCATGTACTTCAATGTATTTCTGAAAATCTTAGCACATACTGTAATTGTGGTTGCGGCGTAGCCAGGAGCAACGTGCAATTTTCGTCCCACTCTTCCACTTCACTTTCCCCGCCTTAAAATCGGCCTTATGTGTCAGTCTAGATAGTATTAGAAGTCTTTGAGGACGTCCTTCTTCCGTTTACATAGGGACGGTAGTTAACTGTTCGTACCCGGGGGAGTTGGGATTGCCTATCCTACGAATTGAAGGCACCCTACGGCACCTTCTCTTGTAAGTGTTTTCATTTCCCAAAACAACTGAGAGTGAGTCTGTAACTTGGGAACTATTATAGATACCGAAATGCGGTTTGTAGGAGGTTGTAGCTTATACTAATACCTATCCAATGAGCTCTTGTTTAATATAGGTTAAAAATTCGCCAAGATAAGATGTAAAAAAGATGTAAACCAAGATGTAAGAAAAAACCCTACAGGATTTTCGAACTCAAAATAATTTTATTTCGGAATTTTACAATCTCATCCTCGGGTTTACCTTAACTTCAGCAATTTAAAATTCTTACCTTGCGGTAATAGGTGATCATGTTCAACTGCTTATTCTTCATCTAAAGATTCTACATCCCGGTCTTTTTCGAAGTATTGGCCATCGTGGTCAATGCACCGCTGAATGCGCTCGGGCCATTTCTCGCAAATGATTGTCTTCTGAAATTCTTCTTGAGGCAGGTTCAGAAAAAAACTGTGCACGGCGTTTTTGATTTCTTCGCGGGTGTTGAATCTCTCGCTTTCGATCTCGTAAGCGATAGTCATTTCATCCACAGTTTCTTTGGCAGATAAACCACGGCGAACACAATAGCGGATGGCATAGCGTAGCGTTGCTCCTGTTTCACGTCCACGGGCGGACTCATTAGGTATACGCAATACGGGAGCACACGTTGTCACCTCAGGCAGTTTCAATCAGGGATTTGAACCGAACCGAACCGCGAACCGTAAACCGCTCCGAACCGGCCATTTTCATGAACCACGAACCGAACCCGAACCGCTAATGGTAAATTTTATGAACCGCGAACCGAACCGCTTGAGCGGTTCAGAAATTTTTGCGAACCGCGAACCGAACCGATATTTTGAAAATCTCCGAACCGGCAGTTGAACCTGTTCTTAAGCGGTTCAAAATTTGAATTAAATTGGAGACGTGTGACCTTTAAACAGGAGGTCTCTGTTCTGTTTAAAATTTCCGATCACCTGAAATTGTTCTCTTAGATTGCGATGCATGCGATCGTTGCCTTGGACACTCGAAGAAAAGACATTCTAAGAAAGGTTCGGAAACCGACATTTGTGTGGAAAAATTATCAAAATGAAACAGTAACACACAGGAGTTCCAAGTATGATTCCAACTTCGATCATAATCTTTGGAACTCCTGTGTGTTACTGTTTCATTTTGATAAGTTTTCGACACAAATGTCGGTTTTCGTGCCTTTCTTAATCTTTTGTGAGGATTTGAGGATATTGAGACGTAAGAATTCAAACAGACGCCGTCCGTGTTTACTGTTTATACTGTTTATTTGTTTATGAAGTCAGCTGTGATGACAGTCGGCCGTGTTTATTTGAATGTGCCGCGCTAAATTCGCGAAATATCGTGCACGTGGTGGAAAAATACAGGGGTAAATAGTGTCTAGTTTTTTTCGAAATTTGTGAGTTTATGAATGAATTTTGGTGTTTTCTGATGCTGCCATTGTTATTTTTACAGCTTTTTACATAAGAATAGATAGTTTAAAACGCTCTAGCCGAAGTGTGCAACAGACCCATTCAAGAAAGTAAATTGTCGTAAAGTGAACTTAATACGATGTTTTAATAATATTCCATCGCTCCGGAGCGATTGTTCACGACCCATCTGAATCGGTTCGGAGCGGTTTTTTACGACCCACCTGAACCGGTTCGGAGTGGTTCACTCGTCGAAGGTTCGGTTTGAACCGGTTCAGCAGATTTCAAAAACCCGAACCGAACCCGAACCGCATTTTCAAAATTTCTTGAACCGCGAACCGAACCGTTTATGCGGTTTATCAACTTTCCGTGAACCGCGAACCGAACTGAACCGATTTTTGGTCGCGGTTCAAACCCCTGGTTTCAATAGGCACTGAGCTCCCAATTAGAAGAACCTTGTGTAAACACTTTCTAACAAGTTAGGACTTGCACCAGGAACAGTCAGGGGCGCCATTTCGCGTTCGGCTTGGGGTGGGGGGGGGGGCAAAAATCTGATGACCTTTTTTTTTTATTTTTTTGCTCATCAACTTAAGTTTTGGGCCATAGAACCGGCTTGGGGGGGGGGGGGCAAAAATCCGATGACTTTTTTTTTTTTTTACTCATTCATGTACTTCGTTTCTGTTTTTGAGCCTGATTTCAAATCCTTGGGGGGGGGGGCGAATGCGTACTCTGCCCCCCCCCCCCAAATGACGCCACTGGGAACAGTGCTAACTTCATTCGCTACGTTGTGATTCGCTGCGTGGCGTGCGCGGCTCTTGGAACCACAGTTCATGATATGAAAAATAGCGCAAAAATCCTGTAGGGGTTTTTTTTTACACGACTCCGAAAAATAGCTGTATCTTGGTGAATTTTTAACCAAATTTATTAAACAAGAGCTCATTGGATATGATGTAGTCGTGAGTTTTAGCTCTGGCCAAGGTGACCAAACTGTATTTATTTGTCTCCCATCTGGGTGGCTACACTGTTTATTATGTAATGACTATTCTAAAAGTAAAGCAGCAAGTATCTGTCAATTCTGTAATTAGCTATCTATAAATGTCTTAATATTGTTTCTCGGTCTCGTCTCTTGATCTCTAAAACAGGATAGGTATTAGTATAAGCTACAACCTCCGACAAACCGCATTTCGATATCTATAATAGTTCCCTAGTTACAGCCTCACTCTCAGTTGTCTTGGGACAGCCTTTGTAGATTAGAGGAGAAAAACGCGTATACTCGGGCTTGGCCCATAAAGGGTTAATTTTGTAATCTTTTTCGTCAGGATCAGGGCCGTCAACAGGGACGATTACCCTGCGTCGATACTATCCCTCCTGTCTTTAGATTGTATCAGCATTGTCATTTTTCTCAGGGATTTACCGCCACGGAACCTACGAGGATGGAGAGGGTTTCCAAGAGCTATGCAAGTGGGCACTACCGAATTGGCTCCCAAATGGCCGAATTGGCTCCGGGTCGAATTGGCTCCGACCAAAGTTTTTGAAAAAGAGAAAAAAGTATGTCAACGCTGTTCTGTAAGATGTTGATTTTACAAAATGTAAACGATCAATTTCATTTTTTTCATATTTTAACAGTCGAGTAGATATTCCTCTATCTTTTGTTGTTCCTTATTTGGTGGCAATTCTGTTGTTGTTTGCAGTTTGATATATTTGTCCGTCTGAAAATTGATAAGGGTTTTGATAAAACAGAAAATATTAGGGTGGGCACTTGAGAATCCTTTGTTGAAATGGGAATGGAATAATTCACAGTAACTTGTTGTCCTGGTGTCAGTGGATGAAAAAGATGCCCATAACTCCGGAGAAAATCTGCTGTTGGGTCCAATACAACTATCCTCTGCGTACTTGAAAAATATGTCAACTTTTGTATTACCGCTTATTACGGTATTCGCGGTTGTAGCATACATCTTAGAGAACAGCGTTGCCATACTTTTTTTTCTAGTTTTTTTTTTTTTTTTTTTTTTTTTCAAAAACTTTTGTCGGAGCCAATTCGATCCGGAGCCAATTCAACCGGCCTCGGACCGGTGCCAATTCAACCGGCCTCGGACCGGAGCCAATTCGACCGGCCTCGGACCGGAGCCAATTCGACCCGGATCCAATTCGGATGTACCCAAGCAAGTATCGGTTCGCAACCAATTTTCGTTCAATCGGCTGAAACTTTTTGAAAAATGATTGTTTTAGTAGAAACTTGTTGCTTTCGAGGATTATCATCCCTAAATTTTGCCCGCGTGGGAAGGACGAGGGATACTGTCCCATGTGAATAAGGCGGCGTGGATCACGGCCCGTAAGCATAGAGGCGAAAAAAAGTATCGACCGTGATCATCGGGCTGAAGGGATCGTATCCCTTGTCGGTAATAGTCCGAATTGACGGAAGACGTCTCGACGCCAGAGATCTCACGGTCGGGGGGGGGGGGGGGGGGGGGGGGGGTAGTCGAACGAAAATTCGACCCTCCGGCAGACTCGGATCCCTCGTCAGCGGGTCAAAAAACCCGATCACTAGAAGGATCACTACTAGGAATGGGTCCGATTTTCGTTAAATCACCCAGTTAATCATGTAATCTTTTTTGTCAGGATCGGGGCCGTCAACTGGGACGATTACCCTACGTCGATTCTATCCCTCCTGTCCTTATTATACAGGGTGTCCGAGAAATGAGTTTACACTTTTGCTGTGAGCGCCTGGTTGATTGTAAAAATCTGAAAAATTCAGGAATAATCTATTACCCCTAAGCGACTTCAGAGAAAATATCGGGGGGCTCCCACCCCCCTTAAGGGGGGGCGTAGGCTCCAAAATGTACCCCGTGTTGCCAATATATTGCATATTTCAAATGGCAGGGGGTATTTTTTATTTCATCATTCAAAAGAGCTCAAAAAACTGAGTAATTTCGTTTTTTCAGATTTTCGGTAGCCCCTCTCAAAACAAAATGGCGGCCAAATAGCTACCCCATACTTTAGAGGCCCATAACTTCGGTTTGAATTCATATTTTTTCAAAAACTAAAAACTTCCTGAATCCTCAGAACGTCCTCTTTCCAATGATATGCCACAGTTTATCATTTTGTGAAAAAAAATGGGGCGCGGAGCCCCCCCAAAAATTTTTGAGTTTGGGGGGCTGTAGCTTAAAAAAGTCAAATGTAAATGGGGGTCGTGTTGTACATCAATCGAAAGGTCTTAAAAAAAGGAAGAATTTGGCGCAAACCCGAAGTCGCTACAATGCGTCTATTCAAAATGGCGGCCATTTAACCATTTGGGGGTGGGGGACCGTCCCCCCCAAATAAAATCCCTCCATCGAGTGATACACCAATCGAAAGGTCTTGGAAAGAGAAAGAGAATGGCGCAAACCGGACGTCAATACGATGCTTGCATCCAAAATGGCGGACGGTCAAAGTTTTTTGGCTTATGACCCTGCAGGCCTATAGCCAAAAAACTTTAACCGGACGCATTGTAGCGACTTCGGGTTTGCGCCAAATTCTTCCTTTTTTTAAGACCTTTCGATTGATGTACAACACGACCCCCCTTTACATTTGACTTTTTTAAGCTACAGCCCCCCAAACTCAAAAATTTTTGGGGGGGCTCCGCGCCCCATTTTTTTTTCCACCAAATGATAAAGTGTGGCACATCATTGGATAGAGGACGTTCTGAGGATTCAGGAAGTTTTTAGTTTTTGAAAAAATATTGATTCAAACTGAAGTTGTGGGCCTCTAAAGTATGGGGTAGCTATTTGGCCGCCATTTTGTTTTGAGAGGGGCTACCGAAAATCTGAAAAAATGAAATTACTCAGTTTTTTGAGCTCTTTTGAATGATGAAATAAAAAATATCCCCTGCCATTTGAAATATGCGATATATTGGCAACACGGGGTACATTTTGGGGCCTACGCCCCCCCTTAAGGGGGGTGGGAGCCCCCCGATATTTTCTCTGAAGTCGCTTAGGGGTAATAGATTATTCCTGAATTTTTCAGATTTTTACAATCAACCAGGCGCTCACAGCAAAAGTGTGAACTCATTTCTCGGACACCCTGTATGTATTGTATCAGCATTAGCAGTTTCCTCAGGGATTTGCCGCAACGGAACCTACGAGGACGGAGAGGGTTTCCTAGAGCTAAACCCGTAACTGTTCGTAACCGATTTTCGTTCGATCGCCTGAAACTTTTGGAAAACCAATTTGAGTAGAAACTAGTTGCTTTCGATTATTATCGTCTCTAATTTATGGCAGCGTGGGGAGGGATGAGGGATACTCCGCTAATTTCATTTGACTTCCCTGCTTCCCTCATTTTATTGACTCATATTTTTATACTAGTTTATCATATTTTCGCAGCTGGTCAGCATGTCAAATCAAGCATCTGCCGAGAAAGAATTGGATATTTCAAATGCAAACAAAACAGTTTGGCTTGTCAAGGTAAATTTTTTATTGCTTATTCTCTTAATTAAATATCAAAGTGTATTGAGTGACCATTAACTGTGAAAAAAAAAAAACAAAAAAACAAAACAAAACAAACTGTCTTTGAAACTAAAAAATCTGTGGATTGAGGGGGGGGGGGGGTCATTTCAACGAACTTTAATTTTCCTTGATTTAAAAAAGAAATAGCTGTTAATAATTTATCGTGGAAATACCTATATATGATACCAACTGCAATTTAGTCTCATATTATGTGTTCCGTTTCCTTTTCTTCAACTTTGGGGGCCCACCAATTGTTTTTTGCTTCATCGCTTCGTTATGAGATCGTAAGGGATCTCATTTCTTGCCCATAAAGGAATCCTTACGCATGGGTGTAGCTAGACAAATTTTATGGGGGGGGGGGGTTCACAAATCCTACTGGCGGGAAAGAGGGATGCGCTCCTCCCCTTAAGGATTTCCACATCTTTTCCAACTGTCGCACTTTCACTCACTGCAACTCATGACTCATCATATGAGCAAAAAGGTGATGTCTCAAAAACCCCCCTTGTGACCCCTCTGTCGATTCAGCTTGACAAATGGAGTCCATCGCCCTCAAGGGTTTCCATATCTTTTGCAACTGTGGCGCTTTCACTCATTGCAACTCATGACTCATCATATGGGCAAAAAGGTGATGTCTCAAAAACCCCCCTTGTGACCCCTCTGTCGATTCAGCTTGACAAATGGAGTCCATCGCCCTCAAGGGTTTCCATATCTTTTGCAACTGTGGCGCTTTCACTCATTGCAACTCATGACTCATCATATGGGCAAAATGGCGATGTCTCCAAAAACCCCCTTGTGACCCCTCCGATAATTCAGCTTGGCAAATGGAGTCGATCACACTCAAGGGTTTCCATAACTTTTGAAACTGTGGCGCTTTCACTCATTGCAACTCATGACTCATCATATGGGCAAAATGGTGATGTTATATATCGTAGTATATTATATTATGCTGGTAGTGTGTCAAACAGAGGACTCTAGCCCTGCCAGGTGTGACTTCCTGCTGGGAACCAAGGTTATAGATTAAAGAGGTATGCTCATCTGACTTGACGCCACAAATTCAGTAGCGCGAAGTTCAAAATCACTGCAGGCAAGATGGCCGACAAAAGCAGAATACGTATTCTCTTTGCAGAAAACATTGGGTTGTTTTCTGCTTCCCTGCCGAGGGCAGCCCGATGTTTTCTGCAAAGAGTATACGTTTTCTGCTTTTGTCGGCCATCTTGCCTGCAGTGATTTTGAACTTCGCGCTACTGAATTTGTGGCGCCAAGTCAGATGAGCATACCTCTTTAATCTATAACCTTAGCTGGGAACCTTGTTATCATTATCTGAATATACAAAGGCTGTTCAAAAAATAATGCACATTCGGGTTTTTTGGGAGAACAAAAGCAGCTATCAAAAAGCAGTTTGTGTGTGCTTAAAGTCCTTGTAATTTCCAATAAAACAAGACCAAGTAAAGCTCTGTAGCTTAAAAATTGACTGATATACAGGGTCTTGAAAATGGCATGTTGAAACTACCCCTCCAGGATTTTCAGCTATTTTTTCCAAGAAAAAACAAAAAAACAAAAAGAAATTAAATTGAAAATATTGAGTGTTTTTATTGAAAAAAATTACAAGATCTTACTGATGTGTGGCCGGTCAGCAAGCACAGCTTACAGGTTGAAACATACACAGTACTCATTACTTGCGACTTTTCTGTTCTGTTTGACGCGTGTGCGCAGTGCGAGCTTCCAAATTTTTTTCGCGATGAATGCCGAGGAGAAAGAAGAGCAACCTCATGTTATTCATTATTGTTTTATGCGTGGTTTATCAGTGAGAGACGCTTTTAAAGAAATAAAAGAAGTGTATAAAGACAAATGTTTAGACCGATATTAAGACAACGACCTTAAGACAACGACCATAAGTCGTTGGTTTAAATCCTTTTCTGAGGGTCGGGAATCAGTGAAACTTCTTCAGAAATCCGGTTTGAAAAACGATTCTTCAGAAGTGGGCAGAAAGGCTGAGGCTTTGCGTGAAATATGATGGACAGTACTTCGAAAGAATTAAGAAAGGCGAAACATCCGATAAAGACAACTAACTCCAGTCAATTTTAGTAAGATCTGGTAATTTTTTTCAATAAAAACACTCAATTTTTTCAATTTAATTTCTTTTTGTTTTTTTGTTTTTTCTTGGAAAAAATAGCTGAAAATCCTGGAGGGGTAGTTTCAAAATGCTATTTTCAAGACCCTGTATATCAGTCAATTTTTAAGCTACAGAGCTTTACTTGGTCTTGTTTTATTGGAAATTACAAGGACTTTAAGCACACACAACCCGCTTTTTGATAACTGCTTTCGTTCTCCTAAAAAATCCGAATGTGCATTATTTTTTGAACGGCCTATGTACTTCACCATGACAGTCCACGCCAAACTCAGCCTTTTATTATTTTAACTATCCTCATATTTAAGTCTTAATCCTTTCCTAATATTAAGTTGTTACTTAACACAACATGGTGTCAGGTGTGAAGTTCGTGTCGCGTCTTCATTCGCTTTCGCGTATTTTCCCGTTTTAAAAGTACTTACGTATCGCTATGGTATCGCCACACCACGTGCATTTCATGTCTTTGTCTCCGTTCCGTTTTAAACTTCATGTCCATTTTTACGTCATTTATGTCTAATTGTCTATGTCTCGCCGCGCCGGTTCGTGTCTTCACTCGCCTATGTCAATCTCTAGTCCTCAATGTCACCATGCCTCTTCAAGAAACCGCAATGCAAACCGCCAATGCAAGTTCTGCTGGTCCCAAGTCCACAGGCTTATCAGGTTCCGTGCCGCCACTGTCTCTCGAAGGAAATCTCAAAACCAATTGGAAAAAATGGTACCAGTCATTTAAGGTATACATGCGTGCGAGAAACTACATGTCTGAAACCAACGAACGTAAGGTCGCTTTACTTTTACATTTCATCGGTCCCAATGCCCTTGATATCTTTGATTCTTTTAATCTTGACGAGGATTCAGTCACTTATGATACTGTTATCCAAAAATTTGAAGCTCATTTCGTCCCTAAATCCAACATAACTGTCGAAAGTCATCGATTTTTTACCCGGAAACAAATGGAGAGCGAATCGTTAGAAGAATTTGTCACCGACTTAATTAACAAAGGCAGACATTGTGAGTTTGGTACGCTGGAGAGCCGTCTCGTTAAGGACATTTTTATTTGTAATCTTCACGACAATTATCACAATATCAGGGAACGTCTCCTCCTTGAAAGTGATCTAACCCTTGACAAAGCGATAGAAATTTCTAAATCGCTAGTTCTGACACAAACTGAAGCAGGCCATATGCATAATGGTTCTACTTCAGTTCAAGCCCTTAATTATGCAAGTCCTAAGTCAAATCATTCAAGTCATCAGTCAAGAGATTTTAATCGCTCCAGAAATTTTAGTAAATCTCATCATCGTTCACCAAGTCGCAACCATTCTCAAAATCAGTCGAGAAACCAATATCATCTCAATCGTCGCAGAAGTAATTCTAACCACTGATCTATGAGGTCTCAGTCGAAAAGCACTAGCTTATGTGGAAATTGTGGCCTAGAACATAGATTCCGTTGTCCTGCAAAAGGCGTTACTTGTAACTTTTGTAAGAAGCCACATCATTTCGAACGCATGTGTCGCAGTAAAATGCATAGAAACAAATCCGTGAATTCTATAAATGTTGCCTCTGATGCTGACAAATGTCATGACCATGCGGTGTTGGTAGTCTCTTCATCAATTCTATTGAAGCATCTAATTGTAAGCATCGCTCAAAGAAATTATGGTTCTTTCCGATAACCATTCACCGCAAGAAAATTACTTGTCTCCTGGATACAGGAAGTGAACCCAATGTCATCTCCATGCATACTGTTAATTCTTTAAACTTGTTTAACAACAATATTCAACGTTGCCATAAATCAGTCACTTCTTTTACTGGAGATGAAGTCCCAATAATTGGTCAAATTGAACTGACTTGCTATGTGCGGATGCGAAATGTTGTCAAATGTCACAAAGTCCAATTTTTAATTACCGAACTTAATCGTGTCGCTGTCTTAGGAGTTGACTCATGTGCTAAACTTGGTCTCATAACCAGACTTTTCTCTGTAGCTGACAGTGAACTGCCAACTCCTTCTGTAACTTCAAGCCTGCCGTCTCATCCCAATGTGTCTCCGTCTAATGTTTCTTCGAATATGACGTCTACTGCTGTTTTGTCTACTGATACAATCCCGTCTGA
Source organism: Trialeurodes vaporariorum (assembly GCA_011764245.1). Lineage (NCBI taxonomy): Eukaryota > Metazoa > Arthropoda > Insecta > Hemiptera > Aleyrodidae > Trialeurodes > Trialeurodes vaporariorum. The sequence continues at coordinate 61,396,288 of VMOF01000111.1, read as the reverse complement.
AATGCCTAAGTCTATTTTTTCATCTAAATCTAGTATTTGTATTCCTACCTCTGCCATTAACAACCCTGCTTTGAAGAAGCTGCTCAATACTTTTAAATCCGTTTTTGAAGGCTTGGGAAGTCTCGAAGGTAAAACTCACATTTACATTGATGAAACCATCAAGCCTAAAGTTGATCCACCTCGTCGCGTTCCATTCAAATCGCTAAATCGCCTGAAGATTGAGCTAAAAGCTATGCAAGAACTTGGTGTAATCGTCAAAGTCACAGAACCGACATCCTGGGTAAGTTCATTACTTCTACTCGAAAAAAAGAAAACTGGTCAACTAAGAGTGTGCCTTGATCCCCGTAATCTTAATGCTGCTATTAACAGATCTCACTATCCCATACCAACTGTAGACATGGTTCGTTCCAAATTAGCTGGCGCTAAATACTTTTCAACTCTTGATGCTTATAAAGGATTCTGGATGGTCCAACTTGACGAGTCCAGTTCCAAACTCTGTACGTTCAATACGCCTTTTGGTCGCTTTCGTTTCACCAGACTTCCTTACGGCATTAATTGCGCTCCTGATTTTTCATCAGAAAATGACTGACATTTTTGCACATCTTCCAGGTGTCATGGTATATTTCGACGATATTTTAGTTTATGGCCGCACTCTTGAAGAGCACAACGAAAGATTGGAGAAAGTCATGCTACGTGCCAAAGAAGTTAACCTCAAATTTAATTTACCTAAATGTCAATTTTGTAAAAAGTCCGTTAATTATCTTGGCCAAGTGTTCAGTGAAAAAGGTATGTCACCTGATCCTAAAAAAGTTGAAGCTATTGTTGCCATGAAACCACCTTCTTCTTCCAAAGAACTTCAGAGATTTTTAGGCCTTGTCAACTATCTAGGACGATTCATCCCGAATCTTGCGTTAGAAACCGAAGGTCTCCGTCATTTGATAAAAAATCCCAAATCGTGGAACTGGTTGCCTGAATGTGATTCAATATTCAATCGTCTCAAACAATTACTTAGTGAAGCCCCTGTTCTTGCTCATTATTGTGAAAATGAACCTGTAACTTTGTCTGTTGATGCGTCCTAATTTGCTGTAGGTGCTGTCATACTTCAAAAAGGTCGTCCTGTTGCCTATGCCTCTAAGACTTTGACTGAATCACAAACACGCACGGCTCAGATAGAAAAAGAACTTTATGCTGTCGTCTTTGGATGCGTCCGTTTTCATCAATTCATCTATGGGCAAGAAATAGTCGTAGAAACAGATCATAGTCCTTTAATTACTGTATTCAAGAAACCGTTAGCCGACACTCCAGCTCGTTTACAACGTATGCTACTCAAACTTCAACCCTATGTCCTCAAACTTCATCACAAACCTGGTCGAGAGATGTACATTGCAGACACCTTGTCAAGAGCTCCGCTTCCGGAAACTTCTTCCGACGAATTAGATGAAGAAGTTAGGGTACATGTCAACTTCATGGCAGAAAATCTTGCCGTCTCAGAACAGAAACTCAAGTGCCTTCAGGATGCTACTAAAGAAGACAACACAATGCAACTTCTTAAGAAATACTATTTTCAAGGTTGGCCCGATGCTAAAAGTCAAGTTGAAGAAGAAGTCCGTCCATTTTGGAACTACAGGTTTGATATACATGAAGTTAATTCTCTTATGTGTAAGAACTCTAGCATTATCATCCCTCATAAAATGCGCAAATATATTCTTAGTATCATTCACCAGGGTCATTTTGGTATTGAAAGATCCAAAAGCTTTGCCCGTGGAGTTGTTTTCTGGCCAAACATGAATCAAGATATTATTAACAATGTCCAATCTTGTCCTACCTGTATTGTGCATCGTCCGAGTAACCCTAAAGAACCACTCATGCCTCATCCGCAACCTAGCTTGCCTTGGGAAACAATAGGTGCTGATCTTCTTGATTACAAAGGTCAAAAGTACATAATTGTGGAAGACTATTACTCCAACTATATTGAAGAATCGCCACTGCACAGCACAAATGCGACAAGCGTAATCAAATTTTTAAAGTCGACTTTTGCGCGTCATGGAATTCCGATTAAGATTGTCAGCGATAATGGCCCGCCATTTGACTCGAAAGCTTTTAAAGACTTTGTCGAAAATTGGGATATAAAGCATGTTACGTCTAGCCCCCATTATCCACGATCTAATGGCCTCGTAGAATCTGGTGTTAAAATTTTTAAACGTATTTTGTCGAAATCAAAAATGTCAGGTACCGACCCCTATCTAGCTTTATTGCAGTATAAAACAACACCTCGAGGAAATCTAGAATAGCCTGCGAAACTTCTCATGTCAAGATCTCTAAGAACTCTCCTGCCGTCGTCTAAAGTCAACTTAATACCGAAAACGGTTCGTTTTAATCTTCATCATCATAATAAAATGTGCAATCAAGAAACTATGAAACGTCATTTCGATAAAAAGTCTCAGCCTCGATCCATTTTGAAGCCAGGTACAAGTGTCTTTTTTAAGAAAGATCCCAAGTCCATGTGGTCTAAAGGTGAAATTCTCTCCAATTGTCCGCAGCCTCGTTCGTATTCAATTCAAACTCCGGATAACGTCGTTTATCGAAGAAATCGACAACATATCTTGTCAACGCCGAATGTTCCAGTCAAACAGTCAATTCCAAATTTGCCTAACAAAGCAGTCCCTAGTCGTATTGGTTTCTACATCCTACAAATGCCATCATGGTCACAGTCAAGCAAGCAGTCATCGTAACAGTCTCAGTCAACGTCTCAATCATCGTCTCAGTCATCGTCACAGTCACAGTCTCAGTCATCGACACAGTCTCAGTCGTCGTCACTGTCTCAATCATCGTCATTGTCACAGTCATCTTCAACTTCAGTGTCACAGCCACCGACTCCGTCTTGTTCAAGTCAATTTTCAGCATCCCACCGAGCCATTCAAACAAGTCAGCCAATTCCTGTTAATACTTCTAAAGCCACTCGTAAGTCATTACGATCCATTCGTCCGCCTCGACGCTTCTCATTCACAGAATGATCTCAGCGATTTTTATTGTAATCAATTTTTAATTAAACATTTGACGTCAACTAACTAAGGTTTTATTGTAATCCCATCTGTCTAATCTCGCCCTTTCTTAAAACCAAAAGGAAAGTATTTGTAAGTAAATTATTTTTATCATCCTTATTTTCATTGAAGAAAATTTGACGTCAATTTTATCTTATTGTAATTCTTCATTGTCTTCTCCACCCTCGTACAATTTTCTATCTGTGATATTCAATTTCCTCTTTCCTTGTTTTTAAAAATATTTTTATTAAAAAAAAAAAAAAAAAAAAAAAAAAAAAAAAAAGAGCATGTTATATATCGTGATATATTCTAGCCCTGCCAGGTGTGACTCCCTGCTAGGAACCTTGTTATCATTATTTGAATATACTTCACCATGACAGTCCACGCCAAACTCAGCCTTTTATTATTTTAACTATCCTCTTATTTAAGTCTTAATCCTTTCCTAATATTAAGTTGTTACTTAACACAACAGGTGATGTCTCCAAAAACCCCCTCGTGACCCCTCTGATAATTCAGCTTGGCAAATGGAGTCGATCACACTCAAGGGGTTCCATCTCTTTTGCAACTGTGGGCAAAAAGTACATATCACAAAAACCCCCCTTGTGACCCCTCTGTCCATTCAACTTGACAAATGGAGTCCAGCGCCCTCAAGGGTTTCCATATCTTTTGAAACTGTGGCGCTTTCACTCATTGCAACTCATGACTCATCATATGGGCAAAATGGTGATGTCTCTAAAAACCCCCTTGTGACCCCTCTGATAATTCAGCTTGGCAAATGGAGTCGATCACACTCAAGGGTTTCCATCTCTTTTGCAACTGTGGCGCTTTCACTCATTGCAACTCATGACTCATCATATGGGCAAAAAGGTGATATCACAAAAACCCCCCTCGTGACCCCTCTGTCCATTCAGCTTGACAAATGGAGTCCAACGCCCTCAAGGGTTTCCATATCTTTTGCAGCTGCCGCACTCAACCTCAATACAACTCACGACTCATCATATGGGCAGAAAGATCACTCTCCAAAACCCCCATTGTCACCCCTCTACCGATTCAGCATGGCAAATGGAGTAGATCTCCCTCAAGGGTTTCCATATGTTTTGCATTTTTGGCTCATTCACTCATTGCAACTCATGACTCATCAGAAGGGCAAAAAGGTGATGTCTCTAAAACCCCCTTTGTGACCCATCTATCGATTCAGAGCTTGGTAAATGGAGTCGATCGCCCTCCCGGGTTTCCATATCTTTGGCATCTGTGGCTCTTTCACTCATTGGAACTCATGAGTCATGACTCATCAGATGGGCAGAAAGGTGATGTCTTCAAAACCCCCCTTGTGACCCCTCTATCGATTAAGCTTGGCAAATGGAGTCGATCGCCCTCAATGGATTCCATATCTTTTGCATCCGTGGCTCTTTCACTCATTGCAACTCACGACTCATCATTTGTGCAGAAAGGTGAATTCTCGAAAACCCGCTTGCTGTAGCGCACCCAGGATTTTTATGCACGACCCTATGGGGAGTGCATATTTTTTTTTTTTTTTTTTTTTTTTTTTTTTTTGGCGCTAAGAAAGGCAATGCTTCTTGATCAATTTTTTAGCACCACAAAATTCAGAGTGCGCCGTTTATTAATATACCAGCCTGTAAATTTACCTTTGGTTTTGGGGGGGGGGGGGGGCAGTAACCTGAACCCCCCCCCTCCCCCCTGGGGTGCGCCACTGCAGTGGACGATTACACAGGGTGTTTCAAAAGAGTTCCCCCCCCCTCGTATAACTTTCGAACGTTTGAAGATATAAAAACGAAACTCGAGGTATGCTCAGAACTTTATGGGAACAACTTTTGGCTTATCCGAAATTTCCAGGGGGTGCCCCGGATGTAGTTATTGGTTTTCGATTTATCGAATGGCAAAGTTGCATTCTAACTCTTGTCAAATTTCGATTTATCGAAAACCGAAAACGATGCAGACCTGCAGTTCGCGCCAAAATGCTCAGTTTTGTGAGTCTTTTTGAGCGATTCATATTTAGATAGAGGTCGCGCCTCGGAATTTTGGAGATAGCCCTTCTACCCTGGTAAAAATGACGACTATAACCGTTCCAAAAACGACTATAAACATAGTTGGCCAACTATGGATTATAGTTGGCCAACTATAGATTATAGTCGGCAACTATGTTTATAGTCGTTTTTGGAATAGTCGTATAGTCGTCATTTTTACCAGGGATAATGAGGGCCATTTTTTTTTTTAAAATTCTCGGGGAGCTTAAAAACCAAATTTTGACTCGACTAATGTCAAAGCCGTATTTTTATCGAAATAGAACTTGCTTTTTAGAGTATTTTAGACTCTTAGTTTTTCAAATTTAGAGTTTTCAAGCTGGAGTTCTCATCTTTTGAAAATGGGTCGAAATCGAACTTTGACTATCGATATAGCGAAGATAAAAATCGATATCGACCTCCAGTTTGCGCTAAAAGTCGTAGAATTGTATGTCCTATAAAGTGAGCTGTCACAAGATAGGGGTTGCCTCTTGAAATTTTGGATGCGCCAAAAAGTAGTTCCCGTTAAATTATATAAACATCTTCCGAGTTTCGTTTTTTATCTTCAACCGTTCAAAAGTTAGACAGTGGGGGACTCTTTCGAAATACCATGTATGGTATGCACCACCCTGACAGGCTGACCGGTGCATAAGATCCACGGTGCATAAGATCCAAATTTTCCTGAAATTTCATCTAATAAAAAACAATCCAATGCCTCGAGGATATTTCGAGAGGATTTTCTGTACACTACCTCAAAGTTATAAAGTGATAAGGATAAAATTCAATGTTCACTTTGATTGTGGACCTCATACACCGTGAACTCAATGCTGGTGCATAGGATCCACGGTGCATATAGTCTACAATCCCCTGTCAGTCCGAGCTGGGACTGTAATTACCTTGTAAGTACCGTTTTACTAGGGATGGTCGATTTTTGTGGTTTGTTGAAATGGCTCTCACAACCTTAAAAAAAGTTGCCTTTGGACTTTGGTGATGAAATGAAGATTGGTGCAAAGAAATCCAAAAGTGGTCGAAACTTAGATATCTCTCAAGTGCCAAAAGGGCGTAAGTCCCAAAATTGGATTTTTGATGAATTTAATACCTCAACTCCATCTGCGAACGATCAGTTGCAGCTCTTTAGGGCCTTTTTATCGGTTTTGCTGTATCTGTGATAGTTTAGCCAGTTTCGGCATGGATCAAAATATTAGTATATTTTCATCCATAGTTTCGGCCTTTTTAGTTCGCGAGCGTTAAGCCCGTGCCACACCTAAGCGAACACGAACGCCGGTTCGCGTTCGCGAACTGTGCATTGCGTATTGCATACCCTCGCCAGGTATCTTTGTCTCTGCTAGTACAAACTGAGACGAATTAGTAAGTGGCCTCAAATCCAATGGAGCTGCATATCAGAGTTAGGTACAAAGCCATATCTTAAGACTAGTAAGTAATTGCTGAGGGCCAATTACTTAAACCTGTTCCGAGTACATACAACTGTATAAAACGGATCCAATGTGTTAAACTCAAAACTTTGCCTGAGCTCAAGCATATAGTATAGCTTGTAAAAAGAAATGCAATCATCAATCAGGCAGCAGTGGCGTCATTTGGGGGGGGGGGGGGGGGCAGAGTGGGCATTCCCCCCCCCCCAGATTTGAAGTCAGGCTCTAAAACGGAAACAAAGTATATTAATGAGCAAAAAAAATAAAAAAATAATAATAAAAAAAAGGGTCATCAGATTTTTGCCCCCCCCCAAGCCGGCTCTATGGCTCTAAAATTATATTGATGGGCAAAAAGAAGAAAAAAAAAGAAAAAGGTCATGAGACGTTTGCCTTCCCCCCCCCCCCCCCCCCCCCAAGCCGAACGCGAAATGGCGCCCCTGACAGGCAGCACTTGATAAAATCAGTTAATGCGTCAATTCGGTTCTACTTTTTTCGGGGAAAACAAATCAAATTGTGTGTTTTATTTTTTTGGGAAACACTCAGTTCCAAAAAGCCCCAAGTTTGAAAAAAACTGATGATCGATATTTTGTTGCAGGTGCCAAAATATATTGCAAACCGTTGGGAAAAAGCGCCTGGTAACATCGAAGTTGGAAAGCTTAAAATTGCAAAGTAGGTTTTGATTTATGGTAATGTCCTCAATTTTATTCTTTTTCCATTTTATTGCTTCTGATTCACATCTCTATTTGTACTCTTTGAAACATCCTGCATATTATTACAGCTTAGCGAAACAACTGTTCTCATGCAGGTTTATTAGCTATCTTACCTTCAACTACAAATAAAATTACAGAATTTACAAAAGTAAACAACGTATACTGTCTTTCGATGAAGAAAATGTCTATTGGCGAGAAGAAATTAAAAAGATTCATTAAAAAATAAATGGATAAATAAATGAATAAACCATAACGATGCCCCTCACTTTTCTTTTCATAGATGTATACACTACACAGTATATTTCAAAAATCCTGGCCCCCACCCCCCGTATCTTAAGAACGGTGCGGAATTTTCGAATTCTGTGAAAACTGGGCATTTGGGGTTTTTTGCGCTATTTTTCTTTTGAGGGGGGTCCATTTTCCTCTAACCCCCCCCCCCCCTCCCTTAAAAAAATTTAGGTTGGTTTTTGGGCTCCAACTCACAATTTTCAAATCATGTCCCCTGTCTTGTGATGCATGAAAAAAGAGGAAAAACAATGAGAATTTTGGCGAAATTCGAAGGTCAATGTCGTTTTCCGTTTTCGATTTATCGAAAATAAAAGTTCGATTTCGACTCATTTTCAACGAATCAGAAATAAATTGCATTTGGTAGCTCGAGGTAATTTTACGTGTAGAATCCATTAATGACCTCGAAAAAATCAGAATTAAGTTTGACTGTATCTTTCAGGCAATCTTGTACCTTTAGTGGCACAAATTTTATGTTGCGGATTAAAGATTTAAAAAATAACTAAAATATTGGATGACAAAAACTCTTAGAAAGATTTTTGGTCTCTAGTATTTTTTCAATACGACGCGTTTTAAGCGAGGTAATTGTTGGACAACGTTGAAAAGTCAGCGCTTTTACTATGACGGGCGGTTCTATGTACGCAATGTATGTATCAGAACGCACATAGGTATTTAACTATCATTAAGTCGGAAAATGAAGTAAAGAGAGTGTGAAATCTGAAAACGCTAGTCGATACTAGATAGTTTGAAAATAAGCTCTGCAAAATTTGAGCAACATTGGACATCTATACTTACGGAATTATGGGCCTCCAATGGTATGCACACACGCGACTCCGAATCGTGGCTTGTGTAGGTAACGCTCGTAATACAGTGATGTAATAATTTCATTGTAACTTTTTTTTTTATTTTTTGGTCAAATCGATTTCTGTGACCAGGTCATTGATCTTAAAGATACGGCGAACATTTTACCTTGCATTAATTTTATGTTAAGTCATCAAAAGGTTTTCAGCTCGTGCTCAAGAACAGCGTTATTTTAACGTGAAAGTAAAGTCTTGTGACTTTACAGGAAATTTGGACCTAATTGACTGCCAAAGTTTTTATATGGATTTGTGCGCTAAAATGACTACAGAATGCAGTTTTCCGCGTCTTTGTCTATCGATCCACCAAATATCTCGTCCAATCTCGTCCCGAATTGAGAGTTATGATTTTTCAAAGTATGCGCGTTCTACGCTTAGATTTGATATAACGCAGCGACCCGACAGCCGACGACCCACTATGGTACCGAATGCACATTTCACTCTAGTTTGACCTAAAAACTGGTAGGAGTTGTTATTTCATGGGTTTTTGGGCCGCTGATCACACATTTGAAGTTTTGTGAACTTTTCAAATCCAATATGGTGGCTGTATACTATACAGTGTATAGTAAGCAACGAATTTTGACCATAAGACAGTTGGAAGGTGTTGTTTCAGCGGTTATTTGGGCCGCTGATCACGAATGTAAAGTCCATTTTTCAAAATTGTTGAACACAAGATGGCGGCTTTATAGTAAGTAAAAAGTATCAAAAAAATTATTATTTAATTATGATAACTCTCCTCACATCTTAAAGTGGCACTAAAAAGAAAAATATTCTCTTAAAGAGAGTTCTTTTTACAGGATTCAGAATCCTCCCCCAAAGAAAGAGTAAATATGGAAGACTAATCCCCCGACCCCTTCTAATCCCTTAAACTACACCTTCCGCCTGTCTTACGGTCAAAACTCGTTGCTCACTATATAGCCGGCATCTTTGATTTGAAATTGTTGAAAAACAGGCTTCGAATTCGTGATCAACGTCCCAAGAACCCCTTTAACGACACCTTCCACTGCGTTTTAGGTCAATCTAGACTTTATGGTAGTTAAATGTGCGTTCTGACTCATAGTGTAGCTCCAAGAAGCAACGGTGTGGCGGATTGCATACTTTAGAGTTGGGCAAATGGGAATCGATTACCGATTACCAAATCCGATTACTGTAATCGTAATCGTACCACGATTTCCAGTAATCGTTCAGCAAAATTACGAGTACAATCACGATTACTGTAATCGTAATCGCTCAACAATTACTGGTAATCGTCAAAAAATAATACGATTACAATTACTGTAATCGTAATCCCTCAACGATTACCGGTAATCTTCCAAAAAATTACGATTACGATTACTGTAATCGTAATCGTAATCGCTCAACGATTACCGGAAACCGTTCAAAAAACCACGATTCCGATTACGATTACTGTATTCGTAATCGAAACCGCTCAACGATTACCGGTAATCGTCATTGAAAAACGATAAGTAATGAAGTTTTTTCTGGGAGAAAATGAATTTTCCGCTGTTCATATACCCCTCTCCCCTCAGAATCCCTGAAAAAAGAGTTTCATGAGCCTCCACGACCGAAATTCCGTATCCCAGTTTGGTAATCGATTACTCCCAGTAATCGTGATTACCATTATCGATTACTAGTCACTTCGGTAATCGATTACTCTACGTACGTAATCGATTATTCCCAATAATCGCGAATCCCGGGATCGATTAGTAATCCAGCTTGGTAATCGATTACTTTATGTAATCGATTACTCCCATTGATCGCGAATCCCGAGATCGATTAGTAATCCAGCCCGGTAATCGAGAATCCCGGGATCGATTAGTAATTCAGCTCGGTAATCGATTACTCTACGTATAATCGATCACTGCCAGTAATCGTGATTACCGTAATCCATTGAGTAATGTAATCGAAAAGTAATCGATTACGCCCAACTCTGATACTTAATGCCGCCCTAACGGCACATTTCGAGGTTGAAATCGGATTCAATTCGGTTTGGCAAACCAGTCAACCGATTTCAATCCGGTTTTGCAATCCGGTTTCAAACCCGATTAACCCAAGCTGGATTTAAGCCAGATTATAGACAGTTTGAAATGGCTTACATGTCCGCAAAAAAAATTGACTAACTAGATTTGACTAGGATTCTAGCTATCTTCGCCACGCATCATAGACCCCTGTTCAAACTGGTTCAAAAACGTTTTTCAACTTGTTTCAAAAATGGGGTTCGATCAGGGTTATTCCCAATTTTAAACCACCGATTCCGAACCGGATTCAAACGAGATTATCAAAGCAGGGTTGAATGCGAATTATAGATAGTTTGAAATGGCTTACATGTCCGCAAAAAAATTGACTAACTAGATTTGATTCGGATTTAAGCAATCTTAGCCGTTGATTGTGAATCCCTTTTCAAGCTGATTTAAAATCGCTTTCCAACTTAAATCATTAATGGGGTTCAATTAGGGTTACTCCAGTTTTAAACCCCAAATTCCTAACCGGATTCAAACTAGATTATTCAACCCAGACTAAATGCGAATTATTGACGGCTTGAAATGGCTTACGTGTCCGCACTAAAAATAGAACTGCCGGATTTAACCCGAAATCAAACTGATTTTGAAGAGGATTATATACCCTACTTTCAGCTGATTTAAAGATGTTTTCAAACTTGTTTCATCAGTTGGGTTCAACATGGGTATCTTTTGGATCAAGAACTAATCTTCGTCCCTATCCGGTTTTATAACTGGTTACTCAAGCCGGATTGAACGCAAAGTGCAGCTAAGCGACTTGAATGACTCACAAGACCGTACCTTAACTTGAATAACCAGATTGAATCCAGATGGCAGCCAAGTTCTTAATGAACTGTACTAGACCAACTTCAAACTGATAGAAAGTTATAGATTCAAGCTTGAGTTAATGTTTAGGTTAGACTCGCTAAACCAATTTTCAGGCACTCTACGTGGGCCTAGGGTGAATCCATTACTAAAAAGTACTGATGGAGATGTCCCTACAGTACCAAGTTTCAATGGAGAGGTCGTTCGCGGCTCGGGGCCAAGTAAACGCGAGTAACGTTTCGCAAAAATATGGTGGAGCACTCTCTCGGCAGAAGCCGCGAACTAAGTTAACTCCGCTTCCCTATCCGGTTTCAAACCAGGTTATTCAATCTAGATTGAATGCGAATTGTAGACGATTTGAAATGGCTTACATGACCGCACCAAAAATTGGATAGCTAGATTTCACCTTGATTCAAACTGATTTCATGGAGGGTTATAAACTCTACTTCAAACTAATTTAAAACCATATTCAAACTTGTTTTATCAATTGGGTTAAACACGGGTTTAAACGGATCAAGAACTCTACTTTCAAATCCGGTTTCAAAACAGTTATTTGAACCGGATTGAATGCGAATTGTAGATGGCTTGAAATGGCTTACATGTCCGCAAAAAAATTGACGAACGTGATCCAACCCAAACTCAACCCGTCTTTACAGCGGGGTGAATCCTACTTGAATTCGGTTCACAAGGCTGGCATGAAGTTGGATCGGATTCCATTTCTATTATGATGTAGTATGCAAAATGAGTCGATTTTTAACCCGTCCCTGATTTGTCTTATATGGAGCTTTTGAACCTGACGTCTATACGATTGATTAGCTAGGTTTGATCCTTGTTGGAAACAGATTCCTATCGATTGCAAGTACTTCGATTAATGCGGTTTCAATCGAGTTTTAAGACGAAGCACTAAACTGGCCAAACGACTGGACGGTTAAGAAATCGGCTGAAAGCTCACTTGAAACTAGGTTGATGAAGCTTCTAGTAGCAAGTTCGAAACCGTTTTGAAGTCCTTTTCTTTATGAGTTTCTAAATCCATCTTGAACCATGTTCAGAGAACTGGCTTGAAACCGGTTCGGATCCAATTTGTGGCAGGGTCCAGTATGCAGTTTGAATCGGATTTAAATTCGTTTCCGATCCGTCTTTCACGAAGCTTGTACACCTGGTGATTATCGGACTGTCAATCTAGGTTTGATACTGATTGAAAACGGGTTCTCATAGGTTTGAGGAGTCCATGTTTATACTTGTTCAAGCCGATTCCAATCCGGATATCGGAGCTGATCATCCCCGTGCCGCTTGTAAACCAGTCTTGAAATCGGATTAAAATCAGATTGGCAATCGTCGGTTTGTCAATCCTTCGAGTAGCTGGATTGAAACTACACCTGGATTGAGTGTGCCGTTAGGGCGCTCACCTCGGTAAAAGCGCTGACTTGTCCACGCTGCGCAGCAATTATCTCGCTTAAGACGCGTCCTATCGAAAAATTGCAAGAGGCCAATACTCATTCCAAAAGTTTCCTTCAGCTGATTGTAGTAATTATTTTTTAAATTTTTAATCCTTCACATAAAATTTGTGCCGTCGAAGGTACAAGATTGCCTGAAAAGTAAAGTCAGGCTTAATTTTTGATTTTCTCGAGGTCAAAAATATAATGGATTCTACACGTAACTATCTGAAGATACCAATTCTCATGACATTTAGTTCATGAAGGTGGTCGCTATTTCAAAAAAACCTTGAATTTTTTGGGGGGCTGTAGCTTAAAAAGGGATAATTTTCGAACTCATATCTACAGGGAAAAAAAGTATTATTTTTCCTTGAAAAATTACCTCCTTCATGTATGCGTGTTACTCCAGGGACACCCTGTATATGATCCGTTGACTCATGCCAGAGTTTTCATTTATAGGTCAAGTGTGCCCGGAGGAAAAACTCAGGTTACGTTGAATCTCTCTGAATCAGTGATGTGCTTAGCTGAGCCTGGCGAAAAACCAATTCCCCGGCAACATAGGCTAGATGTTTCTCAAGTTACGAGACAAACCCTTGGAGTTTTCTCTCACTATACCCGTAAGTAAATGCCTACTCTTTTTTTACGGTCTGATTTTTTGAAATCCTATTATTAATTAAGGGGCTTTTCGACAACACTGCAAAGAGTCCAAGTGAGAATAGATTCTCCCTCGAGGTCCTTCGTCATTTCTCATGTATATCTACCCCCAAAGAATTCAGGAAAATTATAGCCGTCCCCGAAAAAAGGCACGTAAGGGCCTAATTGGGCCCCAAGAAGGGGCCAAATTACTGTTTCTCGATGTTTTCTTATGGGACGGGGGTCACCCGTGTCACGGGTGTTTTTTTTTTATTTCAGAAATGGATTGTACGCCTTTTTTTAATTGCCTCAGGATTGCCTCAAGACATTTTTTTTAAAAAAATTGCGCCTTCTCCAGGTCTGGTAGGGGCCATAAAAAAATTATGGATCATTTCAAATCGCTCGCAGTGGCCTTAAAATTGTCGGATTTCAACAAACTAAAAATATTCAGATGCAGCAGATCAAGGGCTTACTTTTGATATCACAACCCTATTTTCGGCGCAAAAAAATGGGGGCTCTCTCCCCCTCAAAATTGGAGGCTCCTCCCCAAATTTTGGGAATTGGTCAGCCTCTACGAATATTTTTTTTTTTTTTCAAATGACAAGGTATAAGGTTGTGACGAATCATTCGTAAGCTCTTAAAAAGACAAAGAAAATGGTCCAAATTGGAAGTCAATCCGATAATGTCAACGAGAGTCGAGAGTTAAAGCCTGGCCTCTCCCCCTAAATTTTGGGGCTTTGGGGGCGGGCCCCTTTGAGTAAAATTTAAAATAGCAGGATACAAATTGTTATAAATCATTCGGAAGCCCTTGAAAAATAGAAGAAATGGTCTAAACCGGGTCTCTATTCGATAATTTCAACGAAGTTTCAGCCAAGATTTGCAGTATTTTTCTCGTCTTATGTATATTCTATTTTTCGAAAATTTTATCATACTCGTACCTACAATTTTTTGTTGTTTTTTTTGCAGCCAATCTGGATAATGACTCAATTGTTCCTGAGGGTGAAAAACTAGTCCTTGAAGGAAAAATTAGTCAAAAACTTGAATGTAGGCCTTACGGTACGATATTTCGCTACATTACTCAGTTTTCTCCTATAAGCAGTCGAGACATAAATACTCTCGAGTCGCCTCGCTTTTAACAGCTACAGTGGTGTAAATAAATGTACTTACTTACAGCACCCAATATATTGCAAGGTATATGGAGGAACAGGTATGGGCAGGAGGCGGAGCTAATATTTGAGCGTGCATTTGTGTGAGTAATCTGTGAGCTTCGGCGACGGCTCTACGTCACGACGGTATATACAGGGTGTTTCAGACCACCTGGCCAGCTTTTACTGTGGCCAAACTAAGGCAAATATGAAAAATCGGTAAAACACGTGTAACGTATATCGACCCCAAAGAATTCGGGGAAAATATTTTCAGCCCCCCAAAACCACCCCTTGGGGGTTATTTAGGGGGGTGGGTACCCGTATCTCGAAAAAATCAAATGGAAAGGGTATGTTTTGACATTGGAATCTAATACGGCATAAAAAAATAAAACTTTTTTATCCTCAAGTTTTTTTTTTTCTAAAAACCACCCTTTTTTGAGTTAGGGGTGGTTTTCAAAAAATTTAGGGGTAATCTTTGATTGACCGCTGTGACCCTCCAAATCATTGGATTTCAAAAAACTAAGAAGTTGCTGAAAGGGCAGACCAAGGGCTTTCTTTTGATGTATCACACGCCTATTTTTTATGAAAAAGGGTACACGGCCCCCTCACCCCAAAATTTTGGGGCTTCGGGGGGCCCTACGTAAAAATTTTCAAATGTAAAGGTATGGCTTGTGATACATCATTTGAAAGGTCTTTCAGAGACGAAAAAAGTGATACCCCCCCAAAAGTCGTAAAAACAACCCCCTTCTAAAATGGCGGCCGTTTTAAGGTTAGGGGGCTCAAGGGGGGACCTTCAGAAAAATGATCCAAAATTGAACGATACATGGCTAAAAGGGTCTTAAAAAGAGAAAAATAATGGTTCAAACCGCGAGTCAAACCGACTTTTCAATCCAAAGTTACGGCCGATTGAAATTTAGGGGTGCCTTTTTGGGAAACCCAACTACCCCTAAATTTCAATCGGCCGTAACTTTGGATTGAAAAGTCGGTTTGACTCGCGGTTTGAACCATTATTTTTCTCTTTTTAAGACCCTTTTAGCCATGTATCGTTCAATTTTGGATAATTTTTCTGAAGGTCCCCCCTTGAGCCCCCTAACCTTAAAACGGCCGCCATTTTGGAAGGGGGGTTGTTTTTACGACTTTTGGGGGGCATGACTTTTTTCGTCTCTGAAAGACCTTTCAAATGATGTATCACAAGCCATACCTTTACATTTGAAAATTTTTACGTAGGGCCCCCCGAAGCCCCAAAATTTTGGGGTGAGGGGGCCGTGTACCCTTTTTCATAAAAAATAGGCGTGTGATACATCAAAAGAAAGCCCTTGGTCTGCCCTTTCAGCAACTTCTTAGTTTTTTGAAATCCAATGATTTGGAGGGTCACAGCGGTCAATCAAAGATTACCCCTAAATTTTTTGAACACCACCCGTAACTCAAAAAAGGGTGATTTTCAGAAAAAAAAACTTGAGGATAAAAAAGTTTCATTTTTTTATGCCGTATTAGATTCCAATGTTAAAACATACCCTTTCCATTTGATTTTTTCGAGATACGGGTACCCACCCCCCTAAATAACCCCCAAGGGGTGGTTTTGGGGGGCTGAAAATATTTTCCCCAAATTCTTTGGGGTCGATATACGTTACACGTATTTCACCGATTTTTCATAATTGCCTTAGTTTGGCCACAATAAAAGCTGGCCAGGTGGTCTGCCACACCCTGTATATCGGTCACGCGCGTATCTCGGTAACGAAATACAGCACAAACTTCGTTGATGCCTCATTTTAAAGCTGATTAAATTATCTAAAACCTTTATTTGAAGCATTTTTTACTTTTCCGACTGTAAAACCTAACTTTTTTGTCCGTTTTTTCGTATCTTTGACCGTTCGACATTTTTACTGGACGTGTGTGAGTTTTAGAGTCTGTCGATTCTCGGAAATCCTCCGTGCCAAGAGGAAAGTCGGGAGAACAAGGACCCCTGCCAAGGGTTGGAACAGCCGGCATAGCCACAATGTTGCTAAATCGTGCATAACTACCTGAATTCTCACCCGCCTTCTTATCGTGAACAGAGTATGGGCAAAAAGTGCTGAAAACGATATAACCACTTTTGATCCGCACACCAACTGGCGGCGATATGCAGATTGCAGGATGTCCATTGAAATGGAGCCAGGCTGAATGAATACCTCGAGAACGGCCTCGAATTTTGAAAAACTCTGAAACACGTGTTCGATTATTTTAAGGGGGACGTCTTTTAAGGGGTCGCCGATTTTAAGACCCCCGCCTTCAGGAGTTTCCAGAGGGTGAAGGGGGATACCCCCATAAATCCAATACTTCAATCGGGTACCCCTTATTTTTATTCGATATTTGGAAATAAAGTAAAATGTTAAGACTTTTAATGCAAACCGGAAGTTGATATCATTTTTTGTTTTCGATTTATCGAACGTCTAATTGTAAGTTCGGTGTGGACCCATTTTCAGAAATTCGTAACTTTCCTTTAAATGGTCCAAATTGAAAAAACTTGATGTTCAAAATGCTCTACAGTGTATGTACTTTTCAGAAAAAAATACGTCATCCCCAAAAAGTTTACTTAAATGTCGCTTTCGAGCCCCAATTTTTTTTTGAAAATTTTAAAATTTCCAGAGGCTGCAAAACCGAAACTACTTTGATATTTAAAAATCGCTAAAACACGGGTTCCATTATTTTGGAAGATAATAATTTTCAGAGGATCACCGATTTTCAGGACCCTCTGGGGTGGGGGCCGGGCCGGAGTGAATTTTTAAATTAGGTGGGTCGGGTCCTCCGCACCCCCACTCCCCCTGTGGGTCCTGAAATTCTGTGACTCCCTGACAATTATTATCTTTGCAAATAATGGAACCTCAGTTTTAGGGTTTTTTGAATTTCGCGTTTTTTCAGCCTCTGGAAATTTTCAAATTTTCAAAAAAAGTCGGGGGCTCGATGGCGCCTTTAAGTAAATTTTTTGGGGATAACGTATTTTTTTGCCGAAAATTACTTACTTTGCAGAGCATTTTAGACCCAAAGTTGTTTTCAATTTGGACCATTTAAAAGAAAGGAACGAATTTCTGAAAATGGATCCGTATCGAACTTCAATTTATCGAATGTAAATTGATATATCGATGTAAAAGGGTTATTTTATTTTTGATTGCAGCTGATAGTTGCTACATGAAATTAAAAGTTGAATCTATCAGGAAAGCTATGGAGCCAGCAAGAAAAGTGATGCGGTTAGATAGAGTTGTTCAAAACTACAAGCCTGTCTCAGACCACAAAAATAATGTAAGTCTCCTCATTGTAAAACTGTCATATTTTCACTGTTTTCTCTTCTTTGACCTTCATTTGCCCATTTGTCATCTTATTGACCACTTTCATGGTTTGGAGTGTCTTCAACTGGACTGTCCCGTCTAGTGAAAAGAAATTGTATGATCTTGTGGAGGCAAACTATCTAGGTATCCCCCTCTAAACATCGGTCTTCGAGCAAAATTGAAATTTTTAGTTTTTTGGGGATTCTTTTTTTAGTATCACTTTTTTAAACCCCTGTAATGACCAAAACTGAAATAATTCTTCTTTTACTTTATTTTATCAACTGTATACTTTCATCTTTGTGGTGTTTTGACGTCCGCGTCCGTCCTCCCACCCCCCTCTGCCAGGAAGTCTTTTTACGAGCGTTTCCCTCTCCAAAAATTGGAATACAAGTATTCTTCACATGAACCAATACGACGTCCCTTTGCCAACCGACTGCCCTCCCACTGCCCTCCCCTACCTCCCCCTTCCATTCACTCTTCTCCCCTCCCCACCTCTCCATCGTGCTACGCCCTTTCCCAGTTCCCACGCTCTCCATTTTCTCGGGTAAAGGGGCGGGGCATAAGGGAAGGAGGAAGGGAGGGGGATAGGGTAAAGATGGGGTTGGGAGGGGAGGAAGAGGTCAAAGGGACGAAATAAAGAGTTCTTAGGTTATCCATTGGTACCTACGGAATGTCTCAGGCCAGCAAATTTCCCTAGCTCTCTTGTGCAAAATGACATAATATCTCCCTATAATCCTTTTCCACGGGCAATTTTATGAGTACCTACTATGTGTATTTTTCAGTCTGAAGCATTTTTCTGACTTTAGTATGTACATCAATTTGTAAGAGAGAAGTAAACAAGAAACAAACAAAAAACAAAATGGATGTCTCAACTTTTTTACCACGCCATTAGTCGCGCGGGGTCAGCATGACCCCTCCAAACTTTGACGAGGTCTGGCGCCTAGACTGACGGAAGGAAATTGTCCAAATTACGTAGGATGATCGTTTGAGAATCCATTTGAAGGTACCTGGAAGGAATATAATTTTTTTTTTTTTTTGTGAAAATTGCATTTTTCGGACTTGCATTGTTACTGACTCATACCTCATGAAAGATATTACAGTAAAACTTCGATTTAACGTTGATTTTCGTTATGGTCCCGTCCAACTCCCTATAAGACTAATGTAAAAATGAAAAAAAAAAAAAAAAAAAATCGATTTATTTTGGGTCGGCAAAAACCTCGAAATAACGTTGAATTTTTAATCATCCTAGAGACATTTTAACGTTTTTTTGCCGTAAAGAGATCACTTTCCAATCGAAAATATTTTAGACGGAAGAGACTAGAGTCCCTGTATATAAAAGAGTCAAGACACGTGAACAGAAGTGAAGAAGAAGAAGGGGTCTGAGGAGCCTGGAGGCGCGCCTCTTGTTTACATTTTTATCCAACGATCTTCCGGCCAAAGATTACTTATACATGGATTCGTGTGTAAGTAATCTTTGTTAGGTCAACCTTACCTTCAATTCCCGTTGCAGGGCTTCACTACCTGTTTTAATTTACAGTGAAGAGTAATGTGTGAATTTTATTCCGTTCCGAACATACTTTTATCAATTTCAATAAAAAATTTCATCAGTACCATCAGCTGAAAAAGCCGTAAGTTTCCAGCGGGGAAGATGGTTCCATGAAGATGGAAACAAGAGGCGCGCCTCCAGGCTTCATAGATCCCTTCTTCTTCAGTTTTCAGCAGCCTATCAGAGATGGAACCTCGTATGGCGAGACCAGCGCCGGATTGAGGCATGGGTCACATGGGCCGTGGCCCACGGCGGCAAATTTCTAGGTAACATTTTATAGGAGGAGAAAATTTCAAAAATTTCCGTGGGGAAGACACCTAACTGGAGGGGCGAGCGTCCAGACGCCCCCCCCCCCCCAGAAAGCGTTGGCTTAGAGGGAGTGGCAAATAGTCAAATAACCAATGCAGTGGCGTAGTAAGGCGGGGTCCGCCCTGGGTGACACTCGCTGTAAATACGCAGAAAATTGTGAAGAAAATGGAGGAAAAGGGGAAAAGACAAAGGAGGAAGAGAGAAAAGAAAGACGAGAAAAAAAGAAACGAGAGGAAGACAAAAGAGAAAAAATTAGGGGAAGATTGGAAAAATAGAGAAATATTGACAAATTTTAGAAGACAGGAGAAAAATTGGTGTGGATGTGTATGATTAAAATATCAACCCGACTGAACGGTGTCACTCTGGAGCAGGACAGTTGCCAGTCGTGTGTAGAGAGTCACCCTAAAGCAGGAGAGTGCCACTCTGAACAAAAAGTGTCACCCTGAAGTAGGATAATTTATTAAATTCACTAGACTTGTTTGAATAATTTGAAAAATTATGAATATTTTTTTAATTTACTTTTAGTTTTTATAATCAGTTCGATTCTCGGCAAAAAATGAGCTTAAAAAAACCCTTTTTCTAAACTTACGGGGGGGGGGGATGTGACTCTACAGTGCTTCGCCCCGGGTGCCACTGATCCTTACTACGCCACTGGGGCAATGGGCGGCAAAAGTGTGAATCCAGCGCTGTTAGCATGCGAGGCTCAATCACTCATGCATATGTTAAGTCATGAGTCTTAAACATGGGCAAAAAGGTGTTGTCACCAAAACCCCCGTTGTGACCCCTCTATCGCTTCAGTTTGGCGAGTGGGGTCGATCGCCCTCAAGGGTTTTCATATCTTTTGCATCTGAGGCTCTTTCACTCATGCATATGTTAACTCATTACTCTTAATTATGGGCAAAAAGGTGATGTCACCAAAACCCCCCTTGGACCCCTCTATCGCTTCAGCTTGGCGAATGGAGTCGATCTCTCTCAAGGGTTTTCTTATCTTTTGCATCTGAGGCTCTTTCACTCATGCATATGTTAACTCATGACTCTTAAACATGGGCAAAAAGGTGATGTCACCAAAACCCCCCTTGTGACCCCTCTATCGCTTTAGAGTGGCGAATGGAGTCGATCGCCCTCAAGGGTTTTCTTATCTTCTGCATCTGAGGCTCTTTCACTTGTGGCGGCTTTTCCCGCCAAAACCGCACACTTTCTGCGCACCATCACTAGCTCCGCCCCCCGGGACCAATTCCCGCGCATATCAACTTTTCCCGCGCTTCGTGGCGGGTATATAAGGTGCTCCATCCGCTGAGAAGATCAGTCCAGCTCGCACCACCAGACGGAACACATCTCTCTCGACCTCTGGCATTCTGGACCCTCGGACTCTCGCAGCTCTCTGATCTTTTATCACCTCATCGCTGTCTATGCTGGTTCCTTCTTATGAAGTTGAATCGGCCAGCACCTCTTTGAAAACGGCCCTTTTCAGGGCCACCAATTCTTTTCTGTTTACAGAGTACCTAATATTATCCATACACTCATGCATATGTTAACTCATGAATCGTAAACATGGGCAAAAATGTGATGTCACCAAAACCCCCCTTGGACCCCTCCATCGCTTTAGCTTGGCGAATGGAGTCGACCACTCTCAAGGGTTTTCTTATCTTTTGCATCTGAGGCTCTTTCACTCATGCATATGTTAACTCATTACTCTTAATTATGGGCAAAAAGGTGATGTCACCAAAACCCTCCTTGTGACCCCTCTATCGATTCTGCTTGGCGAATGGAGTCAATCGCCCTTAAGGGTTTTTATATATTTTGCATCCAGCGCTGAATTTAGGCATGGGCCAGAGGGCCACACGGCTACAGGTTCTGGGAGTGGCAAATTTACCTAGGTTTTTTTTTTTTTTTTGGTGCATGAAAACTGTCGATATAAATAACATCCTTTGCGTGTTATGCGACTCAGTAGAGATGCGTCGTTGCGTAACCTTTGCGTATCATCGCAAACCACGCTTAGTGCTGATTTTCATGCTCAAAACAACGATGTTCATTAACTGCGATGTTTTATCACCACGGAAATGTGATTAATGTCGTGTTCAAAGAATCGGGAAATCTTTCTAAAAATCGTGTAATTTTGCATTTATAGGAGGTCAAAATTTCAAAAATGTCCGGGGGAAGATACCTAACTGCGGAGGGGCACGCGCCCTAGACCCATTAGAAAGCATATGTTTATAGAGGGAGCGCTAAATAATCAGATGGCCCATGGGCGGGAAAAGTGTAAATCGAGCGCTGGGCGAGACTCTTTCATATATTACCTAGGGACTCTAGAAGAGCAGGGGCGTGCCGTTGGGGGGGGGGGGCATGTGGGTGCCCTTGCTCCGGGCGGCACTCTCGGGGGGCGGCAAAATCAGGTTGAACAACCAAAAAAACAAAAAACAAAAAAGGTTATCAAATCTCAAAATGAATTTCAGAGGGGTGCAAAATCAGTGTGTAACAAGCAAAAAAAAAAAAAAAAGTCATCAAATTTATGATTTTGTTCGGGGAGGGCGGCTTAGATTGCATTCTTGCCCCCCCCCCCCCCCCCCCCCTCTCTGGAAACCACGGCACGCCCCTGTAGAAGAGACGCGATGCTACTTTTTGCGCGACTGTTGCACTTGAAGTGCGTAGTACCAGCAGGCTGATTCCACTCATTTGGACGAGACGAGACGAGATAGCAAGAAACGATCAATCAGTCAATCCCATTGGTTTAAACGGCGTCACGTGAATGATTTGAAGTCATAAGAGCGGGATCGCAGCAAGCTCCGAGTCATTCTTTCAAAATTATGACTCGGAGCTTGCTGCAATCCCGCTCTAATGACTTCAAATCTGTCGCGTGACGCCGTTTAAACCAATGTGATTGATCGTTTCTTGCTATCTCGTCTCGTCTCGTCCAAATGAGCAGAATCAGCCTGCAGAGGCACCTGCTGGTAGCGCGCGGCGACCGATTATTGTCTGTACCTACCAAAGACTTCTAATACTATCTAGACTGGACATAACGCCTGCCCATTGAAGCCGATCGGTATGCAACCTCGATTACAGTATGTGCTAAGATTTCCGGAAATACATTGATTTAAATGGGAAAATGACTTTTTTGAACAATTGATTAAAAATACTAAAAAAAATATTTTTCCATAAAACTTGGTACCGTTTGAAAGCTCATGATATGCAGATTTCGGTTCGGGCCGGTTTTTATACCGTTTTTTCAATCGTAAACATTCTACAGAGACTCAAAGTTAGGTAAATTTTCCTCGATTCTACGGGGTGTTCCACCGTTTCGATACCCCGCTGAGACAACCTACACAGCTGTATATACTCAATTTTCGGGAATCTATGTTATGATTAAAGTTATAATTATTGTGTCTCTCAATAATTTATCGCATAAATTTTATTTTTTTGAGCTGTAACCATTAAAAAAATGTGCAAAGAAAACAATTTTATGAAACACCCTGTAGAAAATCGGTACCCAACTTTAAGCCCCTGTAGAATGTTTCTCGTTCAAAAATCACATATACAACCGGCCCGAACCGAAATCTGCATATCCTGAGCTTTCAAATGGTACCAAGGTTTGAGGAAAAATATTTTTTTTAGTATTTTTAAAATTTTAAAAAAGTAATTTTCCCGTTGAAATCAATGTATTTCTGAAAATCTTAGCACATACTGTAATCGTAGATGCGGCGTAGCCAGGCGCACCATGCGATTTTTGTCCCACTCTTCAGCTTCACTTTCCCCGCCGTAAAATCGGCCTTATATGTCCAGTCTAGATAGTATTTTATAGCTCGTTCTGATTGCAGCTGCAAAAAAAATTGGTTTGCAGCATGTACTGACGCGACGTTTGTAGCGGTTGCCAAGACCATGGTTGATTCCTACTTGGTCAAAAAAGTGTACGTTTCTATCCGGAAAAAAGAGGTGAATTTAGGAATTCACGAATGCCAAGCCTCCTTGGGGGGGGGGGGGGGGGGGGGGGTTTAGTTGATCCAAATACGCAAATTCAAAAAATGAACATGACATTTCACGAGAAAAAAGTTAATTACTTCACAGTTTATGGAGAATTGGTGCTCTATTTATTCTGTATTGAGAGTAGGGTCAAGGGGGACCTGGTCCCTCTACACCTCCATTATGTTCAACATAGGCCTCTATAATACGTATTTGGTGTCTTGAATACGGTTATTCCGCATTCGTTGCTGCGGAAGTCAAATTACTCGAGCAACCGCCGAAAAACACGTTTTTCCGCGAATTCTCGAATTTCCGCGAAATGAAAATCAGCTGTTTCCCGCCTGCCGTGTAACTGAAATTTTGATCTGATTAAACCATCTTGTAGGAAAGGACATTACCCAAAATCGGCCTTTTTACCCCTGAGAGCAAAATGTAAAATACTTTCAGGGGTGATAGAGGAGTAAATCAGCGTTCCGAATCTGGCCTATTTTTTGATTTTGGACGAAGGAAAGGGAGGGAGGGGGGTCCAAAGTTAGACACTTCAAACGCCCATAACTTTTTGAACGAATAAAGATATGATGATTAACTTTGTGCGAAAAGATAGATCTTTTAAAGACCTTTCGATTGATGTATATGATATTTGCCTACTTTTAATTTTTAATCGATTTATCGAAGTTTTTTTGATTTTTTTGAAATCGGAGTTTCAGTTTTTTTAATCGTGGAAGTTTGGCAACGCACGAATCATCACAAATTGTTTCCAGAATAAAAGTAGACGCAATTTTCTAAAAAATGGTTTAAACCGCATGTTGGGGAAAAGCTTTGAAGCGGAGTTATGAGGGTTCAAAGTTGGCGCTTTCGCGAAAAAGGCCGCCCCGAGGGGCGTACTACAGGTGGTAGAAGTTGGCATTATCTGTTCTTCCCGTCCAAATGACTTGAAATTTGGTATTCCCGGGTATTTTTTAACGCTGAATTCAAATTTTGCATCAGTTTTTCAAAATAAAAAAATCCAAGATGGCTGCCGACCAAATTTCCGAAAAAAATGGTCGGCAGCCATCTTGGATTTTTGATTTTGAAAAACTGATGCAAAATTTGAATTCAGCGTTAAAAAATACCCGGGAATACCAAATTTCAAGTCATTTGGACGGGAAGAACAGATAATGCCAACTTCTACCACCTGTAGTACGCCCCTCGGGGCGGCCTTTTTCGCGAAAGCGCCAACTTTGAACCCTCATAACTCCGCTTCAAAGCTTTTCCCCAACATGCGGTTTAAACCATTTTTTAGAAAATTGCGTCTACTTTTATTCTGGAAACAATTTGTGATGATTCGTGCGTTGCCAAACTTCCACGATTAAAAAAACTGAAACTCCGATTTCAAAAAAATCAAAAAAACTTCGATAAATCGATTAAAAATTAAAAGTAGGCAAATATCATATACATCAATCGAAAGGTCTTTAAAAGATCTATCTTTTCGCACAAAGTTAATCATCATATCTTTATTCGTTCAAAAGTTATGGGCGTTTGAAGTGTCAAACTTTGGACCCCCCTCCCTCCCTTTCCCTTCGTCCAAAATCAAAAAATAGGCCAGATTCGGAACGCTGATTAACTCCTCTATCACCCCTGAAAGTATTTTACATTTCGCTCCCAGGGGTAAAAAGGCCGATTTTGGGTAATGTCCTTTTACCCTCTTTAAAATTAGTCCAGTCCAATTTTTGCGTTGGGGTGGTAGTATCGGCGAAAATTGAGGAAAACCGTGAAAAAATACGTCAAAACTCTCTAATTCGGGGGGAAAAGGGGGGCAAAACCCCCTTTCCCGTACTCGGATTTTGGCGAACTTTTTATATGTTCTTTAGATAGTACCAATGAGCAACTTCCAGCCATAAAAGCTTCTGTTGCAATTTATTCCGGGTCAAACCCTATTTTCCCCTGACTAATAAGCCTCCAAAGAGCTGCGTACTTAAGTATACGGGGGAGGGGGAATGTTGCTTAGCGCGGTTTAAAACAATCGGAACCGAATGGCGCTAAACGCGTTTTTTCACGGTTTTCGAAGTAACGTTAACCTCGATTTAACGTTGACAACTCTCAGTCCCCTGAAAAACGTTAAATCGAGGTTTTACTGTAGTTCAGTTCAGAGTGTTTCAATAATGATTTTTAATTTGTTTTCACTTACAGATTGAATACATGGAGAAAAAGAAAGCTGAAGGAAAGAAGGCGCGTGATGACAAAGAATCCGTCATGGAAATGTTATTCTCTGCTTTTGAAAAGCATCAATATTACAATC
Source organism: Trialeurodes vaporariorum (assembly GCA_011764245.1). Taxonomy (NCBI): domain Eukaryota; kingdom Metazoa; phylum Arthropoda; class Insecta; order Hemiptera; family Aleyrodidae; genus Trialeurodes; species Trialeurodes vaporariorum. The sequence continues at coordinate 61,370,522 of VMOF01000111.1, read as the reverse complement.
TGAAGGACCTTGTAGCTATTACCAAGCAGCCTCCTGTAAGTAAATAATATATTCAGGGGTTTACTTCTTTCTGCCACTTTTTTCGTACTAAACTGTTTCCGATTTTGCAAAATTTCGAATTACAGAGAGCGGTTTCGAAGAAAAATGGAATTGTAAAGATTTTCATAACAGATTACATGAAAACACGCACCACTGTAAAATACTCTGTCCATCACTGTGGTACGCTAGGGTAAACAGAAATGTTTTCCATTTTACTTTTTAGACATTATTATGTTAGATAGGCATTCAATCAAAACAACCGTTAGATTGCCCAGATTTCTTACAATTTTCGCGTTACAAAGCGTTCGGCACATGTCCTTCGAATTACAGAGCGTTAGAACCAATCATTCCGTTCCACAGAGCTCCGATGTCCAGTTCTTTTGTACTACAGAGCTGAAAAGAAGCCGCTTGGCCAGTACTTTCGTATTAAGGTGATTCTATGGCAAACTCCTGGAGATTTTAATCCGATAAATGGCGTTGCTTGTCGCTGTCTCCGAAAATAGCCGTTTTCCGACGGTTTTTGGCTATTTTCTCTGAAAAGACAGATAATCGACGAAAAAGCAGTTCGTCAGCACCTGCGTAATGTTTTGCTTGATTTTTTAAGCTGAAGATGGGCCAACTTGGTTCAGAAATAAAGACGTACCTATTTATGCTGGGAGGAAAAAATCAAATGTAATTTGGAGTTGTGTCAGCACAGATTATAGGTTTCGGTTTCACCTGTAATCTTTGCTGATACAACTCCAAATTACATTTGATTTTTTTTCCTCCCATAAATACGTCTTTATTTCTGAACCAATTTGGCCCGTCTGTAGCTCAAAAAATCAAGCGAAAGATTACGCAGCTGCTAACAAACTGCTTTTTCGTCTATTATTTGTTTTTTTTTTTTCAGAGAATATAGCCTTTTCCGGAGACAGCGACGAGTAACGTCATCTATCGGATTAAAATCTCCGATAGTTTGCCATACAATCACCTTAAAGAAGAGGACAAATATACCTACATGCTATTTTGACGAATTAAGGAGCTTTTCTAGACGGGATCGGCTTTGCCTTTGTAGCATAGGGCCAGTGGCGTCATTTAGGGGGGGGGGGCAGGGTGGGCATTGCAAACCCCCCCCCCCTCCTTCCAAGGATTTGAAGTCAGGCTCAAAAACGGAAGCGAAGTATATTAATGAGCAAAAAAGAAAAAGATCATCAGTTTTTTGCTCCTCCTCCTCCCCCCCCAAGCCGGCTCTATGGCTCTAAAATTATATTGATGAGCAAAAAAAAAGACAAAAAGACAAAAGGCCATCAGATTTTGCCCCCCCCCCCCTTCCCCCCAAGCCGAACACGAAATGACGCCCCTGCAAAGGGCTTTTCTTATTCAAGGGCTTCGTACTAACGAGCTTCAGCTGTATTTTTGATTTACACATTTTAACTCCCCCCCCCTTTTTATTATTATTAAATCATGGTTTCTTTTTTTCAGAATTATTTGAAAGAAATTTTAAATGACATCGGAAACTACAGTATCAAAGCACCTCACCGGTGCATGTGGGAGTTGAAACCAGAATATCGTCATTATAAATCGGATGCAGGAACATCTGGAAATTCAGAAAAGAAATGAATGTTAGTTTAAGTTAACAATTATGTGAAAGATGTTTTCTAAATACCCATTCTCACAATTTTTCAGTCAGCATGTGGAAAAAAATATTCACGGCCCATCTGCCCTACCGAGTGTCCTCATGTCCTCATGTACGTAGATAACCACCTCACTGACATATCACAAAATAAACTGCTTGTTTCGTCAGATGGCGTAGATTTTTCATATGTATACTCTGTGTACTGTAGTACCGCCCCTGCCAGCCTTTTTTTTTTTTTTTTATAAAGAAAATATGATGTATAGTTTTTGTTTTCATTCTGTCTGCTGACAGTAAACAGGAGATTCCCCAGTCATCTAAAACGAATTACGATTCCCCAAATTTCAAAGACAACGGCACAGTTATCCGAAAAATGACTGAAAGTTGCTGATCCAGTCACATTGAAAGCCTTTTCGATCCTAAATAAAAGTTCAAATCCAAAGAATTGCTGGTCTTTAAGAACCAATCATTTGAAACTATCGTTTAGAAAGAGAAAAATCGGTTTTCCGTGGTTCAAGTGCCATTACTCTTCTTTCTCTCCCATAACTACTTCAACTCGCGGATGGCACCCTTTTGATGTTAGGGCGGGAAAACCGAAGGGGAAGAGTGGGACAAAACTCGTATGTTGCTCCTACTCCTATATAGTTACGCCGCGCCGCGCCGCGCCGCAGCCTTATTGACAGTATGTGCTAAGATTTTCGGAAATACATTGAAGTAAATGGGAAAATGACTTTTTTTTTTTAAAAATTACTAAAAAAAATTATTTTTTCATAAATCTTGGTACCATTTGAAAGCTTATGATATGCAGATTCCGGTGCTTTTCATACCGGTTTTTCAATCGTAAACATTCTACAGAGGCTCAAAGTTGGGTCTCGATTTTCTACAGGGTGTTTCATAACATTGTTTTCTTCATACCGTTTTTGAATGATTACAGCTCAAAAAAATAAAATTTATGAGATAAATTATTGAGACACATAATAATTATAACTTTAATCATAACATAGATTACGTAAAATTTAGTATAAAGGGTGTGACAGATCCCTCCCCCCGTCTAACTTTTGAACGAGTTGAGATAAAAAGTTGCGGTTCGGACCATTCTTCATAACTCTAGATGAACTTTATTTCTTTTCGAGTAAAAACCCCTCAACCTCCCTAGGGGGCCCCTCAGGGGGGCTATCTCAAAAATTTCAAAGGGCAACCCCTATCTTGTGATACATCATTGGAAAGGGAATACAATTCTAATACTTTTGGCGCAAACTAGAGGTCGATATCGTTTTTTGTTTTCGATATATCGAAATTCAAAGTTCGATTTCGAACCATTTTCAAAAAAATCAGAACTCTCATTTGAAAAGTCGGAATTGGAAAAACTAGGAGTCTAAAATACTCTAAACAGCTAGTACTTTTCAGAAAAAAAAACGATTCTGCCATACATTTAGTCCAAATTTGGTTTCAGAGCCGCCCAAACAGTGTTCTAAAAAATTGCCCCTCAGGGGGGCTATCTCAAAAATTCCGAGGCACGACCCCTATCGAATGATACATCGCTCAAAAAGGCACACCGAACTGACCATTTGGGCGCAAACCGCAAGTCGATATTGTTTTTAGGTTTCGATATATCGAATGGCAAAGTTGGATTTTCATCCGTTGTCAAATTCCCATTTATCGAAAACTAAAAAAAAACCGATTTTGATCTGCGGTTTGCGCCCAAATGCTCAGTTCAGTGTGCCTTTTTGAGCGATGTATCATCCGATAGGGGTCGTGCCTCGAAATTTTTGAGATAGCCCCCCTGAGGAGCAATTTTTTAGAACACTGTTTGGGGGGCTCTAAAACCAAATTTGGACTAAATGTATGGGAGAACCGTATTTTTTTTTTCTGAAAAGTACTTGCTTTTTAGAATATTTTAGACTCCTAGTTTTTCCAATTCCGACTTTTCAAATGGGAGTTCTGATTTTTTGAAAATGGGTCGAAATCGAACTTTGAACTTCGATTTATCGAAAACAAATAAACTGTAGGGAATACCCTACGAAGACTTTCTCACATCAAGTTTAATCTGGGGGAAACCCCCAGACCCCCCCTTAAATATTGTGGGGGAAACTCCCAGACCCCCTTAAATATTCTGGGGGAAACCCCCAGACTCCCCTTAAAAATTTGGGGGAAACCCCCGACCCCCTTCCATATTCTGTGGGAGACCCCCAGACTCCTCTCACCCTTCAATATTCTGGGGGAGACCCCCAAACCGCCTTCACGTTGCCTTTCCATTCTATGAACAAAGAAAGATAAAATAGGAAGGAACGAGTCCTGATATTCAAAGTTCACCTCTTGACATCAGAAGGCCTTCAATCCGAAGTGTATGCAATTTTGTAACGCAGCTGTAGGTATAGTTGTCTACTTGAAAATTTGAAGGCCACTTGAGACCCCTAACTTCAATTCTCAAGTTGTTCTCAACCAGCTTTCCAGCTATTTCGGATTATAATGTAATTGTTTTTTCTTCTTTCAGTTACAACCATTCTATTTGTTTTATTAGTTTAATTTTCCCCTTAGTTGTTATGGCTTGGAGCAATCAAGATTGATTCTTTATTCCTTCACTCATAACAATATTTGGTTTCCTCTTTTAAAATGTGGACCTATAAAAGAATTTTTCAGCTTAATATATATGGATCAAGCTCTTCTTCGAAAACTTACTGTGGTTGTAGATTATGTGTGCCAAATTCCTTCAAAAGTCATCCAGCCAATAGTGATTGACTCCACTTTTTATTTTCAACTTTTGCACATTTATTCTCTTTTTTGGTTTGATCGCACCTATTTTGATTTCTAAAAGGGTCTTAAGGGCTTAATAGTACAACGATAACTAGTTTATTATGTTATAGGCTATCTGTAGATTTTTTTCCAGTATTTATCAAAATTTTACTTCAGTCATACTTGATTTATAATGAATATTATGTTCATACTTGTATTTACTCGATTCTCCATATTTTGCTGAACAGCACTTATACTGCCTCTTGAAACGGTCTCAATGGTAGTTTATGGTGACTATATCAGGAAAATATTTTAGTTCTTTGGTAATATATTGTGTGTACAAAGTCTCATGAAAATTCATTGAACCAATATCGATCGACTCTACTTTTTAATACTTAATTTTACTTTTTCACGTTCTTTCTAATTAATCAATTAAATCAATTTTTCAAAAAAGTCATTTTCCCATTTAAATCAATGTATTTCTGAAAATCTTAGCACATACTGTAATCGTGGATGCGGCGTAGCCAGGCGCAACATGCGATTTTTGTCCCACCCCTTGTATTCACTTTCCCCGCCCTAAAATCGGCCTTATGTCCAGTCTAGATAGTATTATAAGTCTTTGTATGAAGCGCGGTCTGGGACTATAGTCAGGCCAATATAAGTTGACACCTGAAAATGCAACAATGGACTGAATGCGGAGCCCCCTGTCAAGACGGAGCACGCCGCTTGACAAGGGTCAGCTCCACGCTGCGTTGCCACATAGTGCAAACCTGCCTGATTCTTCAGGTGTCAACTTAAATTGGCCCGACTATAAACTGAACTGTCCGTGAAATATAAGGAAGGCGCGTGAAATAGAAGGAAGGCTCGTGAAATATAAGGAAGGCAGCGCTGTTTGGGACTAAACTGGAACTACGCGTGAAATATAGGGAAGTCGTGTGAAATATGAGGAAGGCGTGAAAAATAAATGAACTCGATTTTTGTAAAATATAGAAACGATGCGTGGTTGCCAAATTGTTTTTCCCCCGTTCCATCCATTGGTTCCACGCAGTTCCACCTGCTCCGGCTCCACACTTTAATCTTTTATTCTTATTTAGGTTTTTTTAGGTTATGGTATTTTTAATTCTTTATGGTTGTCGCCTTTCAAGTAATTTTGAATTTGCCTTCTCCAACTAATTGTTTTGAAAGAAATAAATTTATACTTACGATCCGCGCCGCCGCGCCGAGTGTAAATTTTAATATCTTTGTGTAGAACGTGCACAACAAACAGCTCCGTGGTAACGATTCAAAATAAAGATGAATGATCTCTTGTATGGCTATGGTTAGCCGTTTATACCGTCGTTTGGGTAATTTTTTTCTTTTTTTTTTTTAGTAAGAAGTTTTTTTTTCACTCGTCTTTATTTTATCGATGAAAAGTCATGTTTTACTATGGCATGACTTTTCATCGATAAAATAAAGACAAGTGAAAAAAAAAAACTTCTTACTAAAAAAAAAAAAAAAAAAAAAAAAAAAAAAAAAAAAAAAAAAAATTACCCAAACGACGGTATAAACGGCTAACCATAGCCATACAAGAGATCATTCATGTTTATTTTGAATCGCTACCACGGAGCTGTTTGTTGTACACGTTCTACACAAAGATATTAAAATTTACACTCGGCGGCGCGGATCGTAAGTATAAATTTATTTCTTTCAAAACAATTAGTTGGAGAAGGCAAATTCAAAATTACTTGAAAGGCGACAACCATAAAGAATTAAAAATACCATAACCTAAAAAAACCTAAATAAGAATAAAAGATTAAAGTGTGGAGCCGGAGCAGGTGGAACTGCGTGGAACCAATGGATGGAACGGGGGAAAAAATAATTTGGCAACCACGCATCGTTTCTATATTTTACAAAAATCGAGTTCATTTATTTTTCACGCCTTCCTCATATTTTACACGACTTCCCTTTATTTCACGCGTAGTTCCAGTTTAGTCCCAAACAGCGCTGCCTTCCTTATATTTCACGAGCCTTCCTTCTATTTCACGCGCCTTCCTTATATTTCACGGGCAGTTTGTGATTGATCGTTGGTTTTAGGCTCTCATAGAGTCCCTATACAGGGTGTCCGGTAAGTCCCGGAACGGCTGCGCCATTTCTTTATTTACGCAGATAAAAAAACCAAACTTTGGGAATGTTCCTAGATAAATAAAAACTACTTTTTGGGGGGGTCAAAATTTTGGTCGCCCCTCCCGGGGGGGCGGGGGCGCCCCTAACTTTTTTTTTTCAAATGGCAACCCCTATCTTGTGATACCTCATTCAAAAGAGGGTAAAAAACTGAGCATTTCGGCGCAAACCGCATGTCGATATCTCTTTTAGTATTCGAGATATCGAACTTCAAAATCTATGGAAACCCATTTTAAAAAAATCATAACTCTTATTCAGAAAGTCGCTATTTAAAAAACTAGGGGTCTAAACTACTCTACATAACAAGCTCTTTCCAGGGAAAAACACCTCTGCCCAAAAAAATTAACTTACAGTTATTGTTTTTTTTCCCGCCAAAATTTTTTAAAAAATTTTGGCGGGAAAAAAAAACAATAACTGTAAGTTAATTTTTTTGGGCAGAGGTGTTTTTCCCTGGAAAGAGCTTGTTATGTAGAGTAGTTTAGACCCCTAGTTTTTTAAATAGCGACTTTCTGAATAAGAGTTATGATTTTTTTAAAATGGGTTTCCATAGATTTTGAAGTTCGATATCTCGAATACTAAAAGAGATATCGACATGTGGTTTGCGCCAAAATGCTCAGTTTTTTACCCTCTTTTGAATGAGGTATCACAAGATAGGGGTTGCCATTTGAAAAAAAAAGTTAGGGGCGCCCCCGCCCCCCCGGGAGGGGCGACCAAAATTTTGACCCCCCCAAAAAGTAGTTTTTATTTATCTAGGAACATTCCCAAAGTTTGGTTTTTTTATCTGCGTAAATAAAGAAATGGCGCAGCCGTTCCGGGACTTACCGGACACCCTGTATATGAAAGAGTCAAGACACGTGAACAGAAGTGAGGAAGAAGAAGGTGTCTGAGGAGCCTGGAGGCGCGCCTCTTGTTTACATTTTTATCCAACGATCTTCCCACCAAAGATTACTTATACACGTATTCGTGTGGAAGTAATCTTTGTTAGGTCAACCTAACCTCCAATACCCGTTGGCTTCACTACCTGTTTTAAAAGTAATGCGTTAATTTTATTCTGTTCTGAACACATTTTCATCAATTGCTAATTCATTTCTCATCAGTACAAGCTGAAAATGTCGAAAGTTTCCTCAAAGCTGGGCATCAGTGAAGATGGTTCCATGAAGATGTAAATGTAAACAAGAGGCGCGCCTCCAGGCTTCATAGACCCCTTCTTCTTCTTCACTTTTCAGCAGCCAATCAGAGATGGAACCTCGTATGGCGAGACTCTTTCATATATAGGGACTCTAGGCTCTCACGGAGTCGAGCAGGAGTAGACGCAAAGACATTATAGAAGAAGACTGGCCCCTGCTATCTCTTTGCACGGGGGAAAAGTGAAGCCGGTCTTGGCACGGGCTGATGGGCAGGGCACTTCCCCGCGCGGGGGTATGAACCAAATTAACATTAGCTCTTATGGAGCCTCGCTCTTCAAACCTATTTTAGTCAATTATTCTTGCGAATAACCGTGTCAAGTCTCACATATGTTGTACAGTATAGTATACCATACATTTAAACCGAAAATTTGGATCAATTTAAAGCGTCCGTTCTTTAATAATCGAAGTTAACGATCGGTCGGTCATTGTTTACTTGAGCACCCATAACCTCTCTGCCGTACTTTCAATCGTAAATATCTAGCGGATAAATTGACCGAAACATTCGTTTAAGTTCGTCAATCTCAACTTTGGCATAAGCTGCATATTATATCTGCGTACTTTTGAAAACTAACAGTCATTAATATTCTTTTGAAACAGTTTTATGTATCGGCTCCATAAGACGCAATGTTAATTTGGTTCATACCCCCGAGCGGGGAAGCCCTGCCTATGACAGTAGCCGGCTTCAAATCTCGCCGCTAGGGGCCAGTCTTCTTCTATAATGTCTTTGAGTAGACGACATCGAAGACTCCACACGAAAGGAGTCAATTCGTAGAGGAACGTATGGGAACGGACCGGAATGCCGGCCAATCCGCCAGTCCACCACTGGTCCACTGTCGAACTTAACCTTCGAATTCGTTCACGCGGTCGACAAAATCGACTCCTGTCAAAATGCATAATAAAGCGTCGTGTCGATACTCCCTATACAATATTCCATCAAGGGACTCTATATAGTACTAGCTGTTCCAAGCACCCTACGGGCGCCCTCCACGGCCAGTATTCTAGGGTTACGGGCTAGTTGGTAGTTGGTAAAAAATGATAAAATGAAACGGAGTATTGGTGCTGAGAATTAAAGAGATGAAAATGTAAGAATGTGAGCGCAAAGCGCTTGCACTTTCTTGTATTAAATAAATAAATAAAAAAAAAAAGATATTGCCGGGCAATGCGTAAAAAGAACTAATAAGACGCGGAGGATACCAAAATAAAAGCGTTGAAAATCGAAGAGGAATTATAAAAGAGAGGCGAGTGCTTAAAGGTTACATATAACGGTGACAATCCACGGAAAAAATAAATGCACAATGCGCTAAAAATGTTTTCTTAAAAAAAAAAAAAAAAAAAAAAAAAAAAAAAAAAAAAAAAAAAAAATTAAATCAAGACCATATTGCAAAATATTAGGAACGTTATTCAACGATCCCGAGTGATATAAGTCGAAATGATAAAAATTTAAAGAATAAAATGAAAAGAGAGGAAAGAAGAAGAAAGGCAAACGAATGGTTAATACGAAGAATGGGAGTGCGTTAGTCGAGAGAGATGAGCGTCCGTAAGGAGTGAGAGAGAAGGTTGCGGGTACGGGCGAGCGACAGAAAAATTTTGGAGAAAGAACGAAGTAATCAGTGCGCAAGAGATGACCGACGAACGAACCTCCCCCCTTCACCGCTCTCGCTGTACTGACTCGTCAACTGATAAGGTGAGACTCTGCCGAGCGTAGAGTGGAGGGGAGGGAGGGGAGGGGCAGATCAGAGAATCCAGCTCAGGCGATGGCGCGGAGCATCACGTCACCTCGCTGTCCGTGCGTCGTGCGAAAATGAGTTTTCACTCGTATTTTAAAATTCAATTTGCGGCGCTCACAGACAACTTTTTAGAAAACTAATTCGACAGATTTTTTTCTAAATACCCTAAGGAATCATCGTGTCAAATTTGAGGGAAATCGCTTCGGCCAATTTTCGGGAAATAGAAAAAACATTTTGGAGGGACGTCAGCTTTATATATATAATAATGTGCTAAGATTTTCAGAAATACATTGATTTAAATGGGAAAATGAATTTTTTTAAAAATTAATTAAAAATACTAAAAAAATATTTTTCCAGAAAACTTGGTACCGTTCGAAAGCTCATGATATGCAGATTTCGGTTCGAGCCGGTTTTATACATGATTTTTGAACGAGAAACATTCTACAGGGGCTTAAAGTTGGGTACCGATTTTCTACAGGGTGTTTCATAAAATTGTTTTCTTCGTACCGTTTTTGAATGGTTACAGCTCAAAAAAATAAAATTTATGCGATAAATTATTGAGATACACAAAACAAATAACTTTAATCTTAACATAGATTACGTAAAATTGAGTATATACAGCTATGTAGGTTGTCTCAGCGGGGTACCGAAACGGTGGAACACCCCGTAGAATCGAGGAAAACTGACCCAACTTTGAGCCTCTGTAGAATGTTTACGATTGAAAAATCGGTATAAAAACCGGCCCGAACCGGAATCTGCATACCATGAGCTTTCGAATGGTACCAAGTTGTATGAAAAAATATTTTTTTTAGTATTTTTAATCAATTTTTAAAAAAAGTCATTTTCCCATTTAAATCAATGTATTTCCGAAAATTTTAGCATATACTGTAATCGTGGTTGCATACCGATCGGTTTCAATGGGCAGGCGTTATGTCCAGTCTAGATAGTATCAGGGACCAAATAGTGTTACGGCTTGACGGTCCTCCGAAAGACGTTGGATGGTGCGCACGTAAGTATATTTGCGTGTAGTTTATACCCCCCGTAAGTGCTCACCGATCATCTGCGTGCGGGACCGTGAGGACGCAACACTATTTGGTCCCAGAAGTCTAGAGTCCCTTGATGGAAATATTATTGTATAGGGAGTACCGATACGACGCTTTATGCATTTTGACAGGAGTCGAACCGCGTGAACATATTCGAAGGTTAAGTTCGACAGTGGACCAGTGGTGGACAGGCGGATTTGCCGGCATTCCGGTCCGTTCCCGTACGTTCCTCAACGAATCGACTCAAAGAGTAAACAAGAGTCGCAATTGAATGGAAGGCCTGCGTGGTCAACGTAGATAAGGGATCCGAACGCGGGCTGGCCTCTGATTGGCTGCAACGGGTGGAGCAAAAATGACTCGAGGTATAGGGAAAATAACACGGGATTTTCGTTCCGGGGCGTTTATCTCGAAACCTAAGCAAAATCGTACCTAAACAATTTATACGAGTCGATTCAGCAGATTTTTCCAAACAATTTGATAGGTCATAAGTGCCACTTTATTGCAAATTCGAAAAGACTGTTTCAGTTGAAAAGTACTCACAATAGTGAGTTACTCAAACACTGCTCAAACACACGCCAAGCATGTAATCACACTATTGTGCGTACTTTTAAACTGAAACAGTCTTTTCGAATTTGCAATAAAGTGGCACTTATGACCTATCAAATTGTTTGGAAAAATCTGCTGAATCGACTCGTATAAATTGTTTAGGTACGATTTTGCTTAGGTTTCGAGGTAAACGCCCTGGAACGAAAATCCCGTGTTATTTTCCCTATACCCCGAGTCATTTTTGCTCCACCCGTTGCAGCCAATCAGAGGCCAGCCCAGGCCAGCCCGCGTTCCGATCCCTTATTATCTACGTTGACCACGCAGGCCTTCCATTCAATTGCGACTCTTGTTTACTCTTAGAATCGACTCCTTTCGTGTGGAGCCTTCGATGTCGTCGACTCCTGCTCGACTCCGTGAGAGCCTAAAACCAATGACCAATCACAACTCGTTGAGCTCGTGTCGGTATACTCCCTATACAATATTTCCATCAAGGGACTCCATAGAAGTCTTTGTTGTATTGTCAGGGACCAAATAGTGTTGCGTCCTCACGGTCCCGCACGCAGATGATCGGTGAGCACTTACGGGGGGTATAAACTACACGCAAATATACTTACGTGCGCACCATCCAACGTCTTTCGGAGGACCGTCAAGCCGTAACACTATTTGGTCCCAGAAAAACATCTCACGACTACGTATCGGTCATGGACTCTTTCCTAGCCACCTAGCTAGAATAGGTCTGAAAACAGACGATTTATGTGAATGCGGCTTAGTGGGTGACCTCAATCACCTACTCTTTCAATGCAACTTGCTAACGAACAGAGAGCGCTTCCTCGCTGAACTCCTTCGGGCTGGCTATTTCCCACCCCTCAATATCCAATCTTTACTTTTCGGAAACGATATTTCAGTATATAACATAGTACGAAACTTTCTCAAAGTAAACAAAATTAGTATCTAAATATTCCGATTTTACTCTAAACATCTGAATTCTGAACTCCATGTTGGCAGTAGGCCCTACAGGGATAAACGCCAATTAAAACATCTTAAATTAAATTAAAGTTTGTTGTTTGAGTTTACACAATACCATCTAATTCCATACCTGGTCACAGGGGGTTTGAGGTTATGTAACTAGGTTGTCTACTTTTACATTGGCTCTTATGGGAGATAGTGGATTTTTGCAGTTTTTGACATTTTTCGGTCATTTGGAGGGCGAATTTAGTTAAATGACCCTCTTAGTAAAATACTCCCCTTGATGTCCTGAACATTTTTCAAAAAAAAAAAAAAAAAAAAAAAAAAATTGAAAAATGTTAAGGACATTAAGGGGAGTAATTCACTAAGAGGGTCATTTGCGTCAATTCGGCCTCCAAATGACCGAAAAATGTCGAAAACTGCAAAAAATCCACTACCTCCCATAAGAGCCAATGTAAAAGTAGAGAACAAAGAGTAAACAAGAGTCGCAATTGAATTGAAGGCCTGCGTGGTCAACGTAGATAAGGGATCCGAACGCGGGCTGGCCTGGGCTGGCCTCTGATTGGCTGCAACGGGTGGAGCAAAAATGACTCGGGGTATAGAGAAAATAACACGGGATTTTCGTTCCGGGGCGTTTATCTCGAAACCTAAGCAAAATAGTATCTAAACAATTTATACGAGTCGATTCAGCAGATTTTTCCAAACAATTTGATAGGTCATAAGTGCCACTTTATTGCAAATTCGAAAAGACTGTTTCAGTTTAAAAGTACGCACAATAGTGTGATTACATGCTTGGCGTGTGTTTGAGCAGTGTTTGAGTAACTCACTATTGTGAGTACTTTTCAACTGAAACAGTATTTTCGAATTTGCAATAAAGTGGCACTTATGACCTATCAAATTGTTCGGAAAAATTTGCTGAATCGACTCGTATAAATTGTTTACTACGATTTTGCTTAGGTTTCGAGATAAACGCCCCGGAACGAAAATCCCGTGTTATTTTCCCTATACCTCGAGTCATTTTTGCTCCACCCGTTGCAGCCAATCAGAGGCCAGCCCGCGTTCGGATCCCTTATCTACGTTGACCACGCAGGCCTTCCATTCAATTGCGACTCTTGTTTACTCTTTGGTAGACAACCTAGCTACATAACCTCAAACCCCTGTGACCAGGTATGGAATTAGATGGTATTGGTTTACAAATCTCGTTTGCTCAGCAGCAGGTGTTCAGTATGAAAGTTTATTTCTAGTAAAAAAGTAAACAAAGAAATACCGTGGATAAGCTGCATGGTCAAAACGGTTTGGAATGGTCACTGACCTCAAGAAACTATAAACACAAGATAATCGTATCTGTAATTGAGGTAATTGAAATCCCGTGCGTCCTGTAAACGTTAAAGTTTGAATTCTGAAAGTGTCTCTCAGTGTTTTTTCCTAATGAAGGCGTGTGCATCATATTTATCTCCACTTTAGTCAGAGATAGTGGCACGTAGTGGTCAAAGCCGTCTAAGTTTCGTAACAAGCCATCAGATTTATTATTAATCTTTAATCAGTGTGGCCCCAATACTTACTCTGTGGAATCATAATTCAGCTCGATTGACTTGTCTGTCAGCTGCAACTCAAGTTAATCGTGCTCATCTTTAATTTTTAAAGATCATTGTTCCAAGGTAAATGACTTTTACTTTTTTTGTTTGGCATTGGTAGAGTTTTCGAATCCTCCTGTGGAAATCATCTGGGGAGTAAAGATAACACAGGTGTGCATTGCAATATATCTAAGTAAGTAAACTAAAAATATTGGAATTCATAATCTATATCACCCAAATGAATTCCCCTGGAGAATTCTAAAACTTTCCCTTTTGCTTCCTTTACCCTGTCAATTGTAGCTTCCCAGCATTCCCGTATTTTTTCCTGACTCCCTGTTCCGCCTTCGGGGAGAATAATACTCTACTGAAAAGAATTTATTTGATGTAATATATTGAAGTTTTCCCTGAATGTTAATTGAGTACATGGTTGCGCAAAAAGCATTTCCGAGTAAATGGCTGCGTCGCGCCAAATGTCTTCAGGTGAGTCCTCAGCAACAAGTATGGGAGGGTTGGGACACTTTTTTTTTGTTAGCCTCTGGAAAGCTCATAAATAATTATTTATGAAATGTTAATCACTCACCTTTTGAGTAAAGACCTCGAGTTTAATTTCATTCTTGGTTGATAACGACTCATTGAAAACCAATATTTTAGGAAAGAATTTTTTAAAAAACCAAAGAGTGTCCCAACCCTAACTTCCCTGTTAGGGTTGGTTGGGATAGACTCCTTGGAGGGTTGGGACAGTTTACTTTCTACCAGTGGCGTAGCGTCTCGGGTTTTCGGTGAACACCCTACAATATTTGGTGAATTTGATATTTAATTGCTCTGACAAGCACAGTGCGAGGTTTCTGCTGACTATCGGCCAGGCCAACGCCTCACAAGAGGATGGTAGAGGGATATTATTGCTGTGGAGCAAGCAAAAGTCGAGACGCACTGAGTGAACGAAACATTACGGCCAAAAATGGCAGCGAAGTGTTTGGTGAATGGCAGCGTACACCTCACTCACTTCCCTCCTTAATGCTCGGCAGTTGTGCTGTGCTCGCTAAAGTATGCTTTGTGTGTCCGACTGCTGGTAAGATCTGCGTTCGGTAATGATTGAGGAATGCCTCGTGCTAGGTAAATACAGTACCTGCGGAAAGAAAAGAGTGGCAGTGGCGTCGTAGGTTCACCTACTGGTACCAGACCGTCCCATTACTTGAATGTATGTAACCACACTTCGTGTTGCTCTTTTTGGCAGCCTCAACCCTGCATGGACATAGAGAGGTTTTATCTGATTTTCTAAATGATTGAGACTTGATAGGGAGGCCTAACCTAACCTAAATCCAAGCGTGGGGGGAGATACCTACTTTAAGTTCGCCTCTTTCTTAGCTTGACGTGGGAGAATAAAATTCTACTGAACTCGCGAAAGTGGGGGTAAAAAGCAGTGGCATAGTATGGTCCTAAGAGTTGGGTGTTCACTTCTAAAGAAACTTCACCATCTGAGAATAACAACTTCAGGAAAGTGTTTTGAGAGGAAAAAAGGAGGAGCACTGAGCAGTGGAGGCGTACATGTTAGAAAAAGGTACTACATCAGAAGAAAAAAAATAAAAAACCAAGATTTTAAAAAAATTACCAAGCATTTTCAGCCTAAAAATAGATTTCCAAAAAATACAATTCAATATTAACAATTAATAATAATAAAAGTACTCTATTATACAGGGTGTTTCTAAAACTTATGTCATCCTTTCTACCACGTATTTTTGAGGTCAAAATAAGACTTTTTTCCCCTATAAACATGTGTCCAATAATGCCCCCCTTTTGAGCTACAGTCCCCCAAAGTTTTAAAAAATTGTTGGTTTTTTTGGAATATCGACCAGATTTATGAACCAAATGTCATAAAAATTGGTGTCCCGAGGTACTTTTACGTGTAGAATCCATTATGACCTCGAGAAATTCAGAAATGAGGTCTGACTGTACTTTTCAGGCAATCTTATACCTTCAACGACACAAATTTTATGTTACGGAATGGAAATTTGGAAAATAAATAATGAAATCAGATGGGAAAAACTCTTAGAAAGATATTTGGTCCTCTTTGTTTTGGTCGATACGACGCGTATTAAGCGAGATAATCGCTGCACAAGGTGGAAAAGACAGCGCTTTTATTACGAGGAGCGGCATAGGAAGTATGCAACCCGCCACTCCGCTGCTTCTTCGGACCCACCCGCTATGAGTTAAAGCGCTGACTTTTCCACCTTGTGCAGCGATTATCTCGCTTAATACGCGTCGTATCGACCAAAACAAAGAGGACCAAATATCTTTCTAAAAGTTTTTCCCATCTGATTTCATTATTTATTTTTCAAATTTCCATTCCGTAACATAAAATTTGTGTCGTTGAAGGTATAAGATTGCCTGAAAAGTACAGTCAGACCTCATTTCTGAATTTCTCGAGGTCATTATGGATTCTACACGTAAAAGTACCGCGGGACAACAATTTTTATGACATTCGGTTCATAAATCTGGTCGATATTCCAAAAAAACCAACAATTTTTTAAAACTTTGGGGGGCTGTAGCTCAAAAGGAGGGCATTATTGGACACATGTTTATAGGGAAAAAAAAGTCTTATTTTGACCTCAAAAATACGTGGTAGAAAGGATGTCATAAGTTTTAGAAACACCCTGTATTATAATATATTCAAAAAATATATTTTTAAATTTTCAGCCCATATACTTCGGTACAGTGTCCCAACTCTCCTTGATGACCGAATTTTAAAAAAAAGAAAAAAAAGAAAAAAAAAAAAAAGAAAAAAAAAGAGCGGTCATTTCAAACCCATTCATGTTAGAATACATTCTTAAAGCCCCCCGTCTACCTTGAAGCGCAATGTCTTTGATACACGCACCCATACGAATTCTATGATTTGGAGGGGGCACCACGATTTTTGGGTGGGGGGGGCACTCATCCAAAGTAATGAAGTTTAATTCAAACAGCACAGCAGCTTTTTATCTAAAATTCTTCAATAGTTAGCCGAGGGGGGGGGGCACCCCAATTTTTGGGTAGGGAGGAAGAAGGACTACAAACACACGAAAAATAATTCGAAATAATGAATATTGGCCAAAACTAAGACTTTTATCTTAACTCGTTCAAAAGTTAGACTAATATGAGGCACGGGGGGGGGGGGACGAACTCCCCCAAAAAGTTGTCATCCAAAAATGAAGATTATCAATCCAAACGGCAACTTTTTATCTCAACTCGGTAAAAAGTTAGACGGGGGTGGGGCACGGTGGGGGGGGATAGAACTATAAAATAGAATGTTGGTCAAAACTGCAACTTTTTATCTCAAGGCGTTCAGAAGTAAGACGGGGGTGGGGCACGGAGGAATGGGGCGGGGAGGGTGTTGGACTCCCCAAAATAATTGTCATCCAAAATTATAAAGATTAATCCAAACACCAATTTTACATCTCAACTCGTTCAAAAGTTCGGCGCGGGGGGGGGCACGCTTGTTTTTGGTTGGGGGGAGGGGGATAGGAAAAAGAAAAAGAAAACCTCCGGAATAATGAATATTGGTTAAAACTGCAACTTTTTATCTCAACTCGTTCATAAGTTAGACGGCTGTGGGGCACGGGCGAATGGGGGGGGGGATGGACTCCCCCAAAAAAAAATATCATCCAAAGTTATGAAGATTAATCCAAACAGCGACTTTACATCTTAATTCGTTCAAAAGTTCGGTGCGCGGGGGGACGCCTGTTTTTGGGAGGGGGGGTGGGGCTAGGGCTATAAAAGAAACCTCCGGAATAATGAATATTGGTCAAAACTGCAACTTTTTATCTCAACTCGGTCAAAAGTTAGACGGTGGTGGGGCACGGGCGAATGGGGGTGGGGAAGGGGGGATGGACTCCCCCAAAAAAGATATCATCCAGAGTTATGGAGATTAATCCAAACAGCAACTTTACATCTCAACTCGTTCATAAGTTAGGTGCGCCGGGGTTGGCGGGGGGGGGGGGGGGCACGCCCGTTTTTGGGTGGGGGAGGGAGGATAGGAAAAACAAAACCTCCGGAATAATGAATATCGGTCAAAACTGCAACTTTTTATCTCAACTCGTTCGTAAGTTAGACGGGGATGATGCACGGGGGAATGGGGGGGGGGATGTTTGGATTCCCCAAAATAATTGTCATCCAAAATTATGAAGATTAATCCAAACAGCAACTTTATATCTCAACTCGTTCAAAAGTTCGGCGCGGGGGGGGGGGGCGCCCGGTATTGGGAGTTTTGGGAGTTTTGGGAGTGGGGATAGGACTATAAAATAAAACCTCCGGAATAAGGAATATTGGTCAAAATTGCAACAATTTATCTTAACTCGTTCGAAAGTTAGACGGGGGTGGGGCACCGGGGAATGGGGGGGGGGGGGGGTGTTTGGATTCCCCCATAATAATTGTCAACCAAAATTATGAAGATTAATCCAAACAGCAACTTTACATCTCTACTCGTTCAAAAGTTAGGCGCGGGGGGGGGAGGAGGAGGCTGCAACGCCCGTTTTTGAGTGGTGGAGGGGGGATAGGACTTGAAAAAAACAAACCTCGGGAATAATGAATATTGGTCTGAAGGAATCGGCCGAACCGTCAAAATGAGTCGAATACGCAGGAGTCAGTTGCAGAAGGAATCTAGGAAGAGAGAGAGAGAGAGAGAGAGAGAGAGAGAGAGAGAGAGAGAGAGAGAGAGAGAGAGAGAGAGAGAGAGAGAGAGAGAGAGAGAGAGAGAGAGAGAGAGAGAGAGAGCGTGAGTGAGTGAGTGAGTGAGTGAGTGTGTGAGTGTGTGAGTGAGTGAGTGTGTGAGTGAGTGAGTGAGTGAGTGAGTGAGTGAGTGAGTGAGTGAGTGAGTGAGTGAGTGAGTGAGTGAGTGAGTGAGTGAGTGAGTGAGTGAGTGAGTGAGTGAGTGAGTGAGTGAGTGAGAGAGAGGGAGAGAGGGAGAGAGAGAGAGAGAGAGAGAGAGAGAGAGCGTGAGGGAGAGAGAGGGGGGAGGGAGGGAGAGAGAGAGAAGTAGCATGAATGAGAGGTCGAAGCCATAGTGAAACCAGATTCAATCATTCGCGAAGTCGAGGCTATAAAATAGAAGCTATAAAATAGTTTTATGTGATGCTACATCCCACACTCTTCCGCTCAGAAACGACGTACACTTGCGCACGCTCACACACAACTCCCGAATTTACAGTACGTACGCTATGGGTGTGAGCGTGTTTGTGAGGAAGCTGCTGCGTATACAGGGTGTCCGAGAAATGAGTTCACACTTTTGCTGTGAGCGCCTGGTTGATTGTAAAAATCTGAAAAATTCAGGAATAATCTATTACCCCTAAGCGACTTCAGAGAAAATATCGGGGGGCTCCCACCCCCCTTAAGGAGGGGCGCAGGCCCCAAAATTTACCCCGTGTTGCCAATATATCGCATATTTCAAATGGCAGGGGGTATTTTTTATTTCATCATTCAAAAGGACTCAAACAACTGAGTAATTTCGTTTTTTCAGATTTTCGGTAGCCCCTCTCAAGACGAAATGGCGGCCAAATAGCTACCCCATACTTTAGAGGCCCATAACTTCGGTTTGAATTCATATTTTTTCAAAAACTAAAAACTTTCTGAATCCTCAGAACGTCCTCTTTCCAATGATATGCCACAGTTTATCATTTTGTGGGAAAAAAATTGGGCGCGGAGCCCCCCCCCCCAACAATCTTTGAATTTGAGGGGCTGTAGCTCAAAAAAGTCAAATTTAAAGGGGGGTCGTGTTGTATATCAATCGAAAGGTCTTAAGCGAACGAAGAATTTGGCGCAAATCCGAAGTCGCTACGATGCGTCTATTCGAAATGGCGGCCATTTAACCATTTGGGGGTGGGGGACCGTCCCCCCCAAATAAAATCCCTCCATCGAGTGATAAACCAATCGAAAGGTCATGGAAAGAGTGAGAGAATGGCACAAACCGGACGTCAATACGATACTTGAATCCAAAATGGCAGCCGGTCAAAGTTTTTTGGCTATATAGGCCTGCAGGGTCATAATAAGCCAAAAAACTTTGACCGGCCGCCATTTTGGATTCCAGCATCGTATTGACGTCCGGTTTGTGCCATTCTCTTTCTCTTTCCATGACCTTTCGATTGGTTTATCACTCGATGGAGGGATATTATTTGGGGGGGACGGTCCCCCACCCCCCAATGGTTAAATGGCCGCCATTTTGAATAGACGCATCGTAGCGACTTCGGATTTGCGCCAAATTTTTCGTTCGTTTAAGACCTTTCGATTGATATACAACACGACCCCCCTTTACATTTGACTTTTTTGAGCTACAGCCCCCCAAATTCAAAAATTGTTGGGGGGGGGGAGGCTCCGCGCCCCATTTTTTTCCCCACAAAATGATAAACTGTGGCATATCATTGGAAAGAGGACGTTCTGAGGATTCAGAAAGTTTTTAGTTTTTGAAAAAATATTGATTCAAACCGAAGTTATGGGCCTCTAAAGTATGGGGTAGCTATTTGGCCGCCATTTCGTTTTGAGAGGGGCTACCGAAAATCTGAAAAAACGAAATTACTCAGTTGTTTGAGCCCTTTTGAATGATGAAATAAAAAATACCCCCTGCCATTTGAAATATGCGATATATTGGCAACACGGGGTAAATTTTGGGGCCTGCGCCCCTCCTTAAGGGGGGTGGGAGCCCCCCGATATTTTCTCTGAAGTCGCTTAGGGGTAATAGATTATTCCTGAATTTTTCAGATTTTTACAATCAACCAGGCGCTCACAGCAAAAGTGTGAACTCATTTCTCGGACACCCTGTATGTATCAGCATTATCGCGCTATTCATCACCATAGGATTGCACTTGAATTGTACGGGCGGAGAACCAATTATAAAACATTTTCTTTTACAATGTAAAAAACAGTGATAAGAAAAAGTAAGGTTACGTTTTGAAAGATTGAGCATGTTGAAGTTGCAGTCAAATGCAGTCATCTGAGCTTGACGTACTTCTCAAAAGACAAAAAAAATCTTGAGAATTATTGGAAAGATGGGTAAAATGGAATCATGCAAGACTCTGTTCCCTGAGTTTAAAATGATGACGGTTTTTTCATCATACATCTTTTCTACAATAAAACAATCAATTTTACTAGGATTCATTGATCAAGGGATGGTCAAAGAAAGTAAAGAGAAGTCAAAAACCAGGAAAATTTTCTTAAAAACCAATGTCCCCATAAGGTATGTAAAAAAAACGACATAAGAGAAACAGGCATTAAATTCTTTAACAAACTCCCTGAAGGCCTAAAAATAGCATTATTAGACTCAGGAAACAGAGTCTTCTTGAAAAATCTCAAGCAGTTGTTCATCGAACATGCATTTTACCACGTCAAGGAATATTTTGAATTTTAAAACTTGCAATATATTTTATGCTTAATTAATCTATTTACTATGATCATGTTAACTCTTTGTTTTTGTTGTATTGCGTAATATTTACTTTATTTCTGGAATGACTTGTACCAAGCCTTTTCTAAAGCTAAACTGTACCAAATAAATAAAAAATAAAATAAAATAAAAAATAAAAAATAAAAAAAATAAAATGTATATCACAAAGACTTCTAATACTATCTAAACTGGAAATAAGGCCGATTTTAGGGCGGGGAAACTGAAGAAGAAGAGTGGGACAAAACTTGTACGTTACTCCGGGCTACGCAGCAGCCTGATTTACAGTACCTACGTGCTAAGATTTTCGGAAATACTTTGAAGTAAATGGGGAAAATGACTTTTTTTAAAATAAAAATTAAAAATACTAAAAAAAATATTTTTCCACAAAACTTGCTACCATTTGGAAGCTCTTGATATGTAGATGCCGGTTCGGGCCGGTTTTTAAACCTACTTTTCAATCGGAAATATTCTACTGAGGCTCAAAGTTGGGTCTCGATTTTCTACAGGATGTTACATTGAATTGTTTTCTTCGTAGCGCTTTAAATGGTTACAGCTCAAAAAAATAAAATTTATGCGATAAATTATTAAGACAAATAATAATTATAAATAACTTTAATTTAGACCGCCCCTGATCGAGTGATACATCAATCGAAATGGCATAAAGGACTGAGCATTTTGGCGCAAACTGGAAGTCGAAAACGGAAGGTCAATATCGTTTTTCGTTTTCGAGATATCGAAGGTCAAAGTTCGATTTGAACCCATTTTCAAAAAATTATTCCTCCAACTTGAAAAGTCGGAATTTAAAAAACTAATAGTCTAAAATACTTTAAAAAGCAAGTACTTTTTAGAAAAAAGTACAAAGACACAAAATTGGTCAAAATTTCGTTTTTGAGCCTCAAGGAATTTTTAATGTTTTTACCCCTTACAGAGGGCTGTCTTAAAATTTCCGAAGGACGGCCCCTGATCGAGTAATACATCAATCGAAACGGCATAAAAAACTGAGCATTTTTGGCGCAAATTGGACGTCGATATCGGTTTTCAAATTCGAGATATCGGATGTCGAATTTAGATTTACAAAGTTCGATATCTTGAATTTGAAAATCGATGTCGACCTCTGGTTCGCGCCAAAATGCTCAGTTATTTATGCCTTTTCGATGGATGCATCACTCGATCAGGGGCCGTCCATAGGAAATTTTGAGATAGCCCCCTGTGGAGGGTAAAAACGTTACAACATGTTGGGGCTCTGAAACAAAATTTGCACCAAAGGATTATGTATGCTTAGGGGCTTTTTTTTGGGGGGGGACTAGGGGCCCAAAAATGATTTTCAGTTGACGAACCAAAGTATATCTTGTATTGTTAGATTATGAGTACCCGTTTGACGTAAGTTTTGAACTTCTTTCGCTTTTAAAGGGGGGATCCCCATACCGTAAAGGGGTCGGACACCCCCCCCCCCCAACTCCCACAGCAGAACACGGCATATTGAGTGGCATGGCGCTTATATGTACTTCTTTCGGACTTTTCCAACGCAAGCATAAATTTTTTCCCAATATAATACACGTCGAATGTAAGGTAAAAAAGCGTTCGGCGACGTGCATGAAGCAGTTGCATTTTGAGTATCGGCTTCTGACAAAGAGCGGTGCGTGCTACTGAACCGCATCAAAACGCATCGCTGCGCGGTTGGTTTGCACAGAAGTTCGACACGTTGCTAATCACCGCTCACAGATGCGTTTTGATGCGGTTCGGTAGCACGCATCGCTCCTTGTTAGGACCAGATACTCAAATGCGTCTGCTCTACCATGTTTTTCAAAATCTGCATTTTTGAAAAATGTCCAGCCACGTTCAAAAGAGAAATATAGGTAATGAAAGGACACCTCACGTTCCTTATGGCGCGTGGACCACACTCAAGGTTTTTTTTCTTTCTTAAAATACAGAAATCGAATCTAGAGACCATTCTGATCAAAATTTCTCACCGGCCCAAAAAATTTCCATGTTACGTTTAGCCGCTATAAAAGTTTGAAAGTTGGATCAGAACAGTTTGTGAACTAGTTTCAGAGCATACTGTAGCGGAGGTTACGAGAGCTCACCGAAGGGTCGATCGTCTGGCCCATCTATACCTGTCATTTCAACCCACGCCGACGACCCAACCTCAGATTTCATGCCTTCTCTCCCCTCTTCACCTTATCAAACGTTCTTCTTTTTCTCGCCATCATCAACCCATATTCACCCATTGCACACTCAGCAGCGTACTCCCTTGCACCATAGTCCATACCATAGAATAAATATTACGTAGTAATAATTATTCTATGAGCGTACTCGTTCATTCAATATCGAAAATCAAACGCACAATTAATAACACTTACAGTCTTGTGTATTCATATGTTAACCAAGCCGAACAAGAAGGGTAAGGGAGTGAAAGTAGAAGTCGGAAATCTAGAATGTTTAATAATTGATCACCACTAAAGTATTTACGACCGGTTGAGGATACCGAAACAAAACATGGGTCCAATGGGAGTAAGAAAGTGCGAAAAGACAAGGAAAATGACAGCAGAAGAACGAGAAGGTTTGAATTGTAATAGATAGAGACAGGGCCAGATAACCGTTCTGAGAGCTAGCGCACTCTGCTACAATATGCTCTACTAAAACGAGTTCACAAACTTTTCTGATCCATCTTTCAAACTTTAATAGTGGCTAAACTTAACATGGAATTTTTTTGAGCCCATGAGCTCTTTTGCTCGGAATGGTCTCTAGTTTCAATTTCTGCAAAAAAAAAAAAAAAAAAAAAAAAAAAACGCCTTGAGTGTGGTCCACGCGCCAGAAGGAACTTGCGAAGTTCTTTCACCCTTTTCTCAGTTCATTGCATTTACGGTGGGTAAATTTCTTTTTAAACTATTTTTAGCGACTGAAACCTGAAGAGCGACGAATTTAAGACCAGTTAAGGACAAAGAAAACTCGTTTTGATGCATTTCTCCATTTTTGGCAAATTTTCCGAAAAAAATAAAAATTTTCATCTTTGTGTGGCTGTAAAAAGTGAAGTAGCACGGTTATTCCTGGGGACATTTGGGAAAAGTTATTACCTCTAATGGGGCACAAAATAATGATCGAAGTCCAGGGCGATGTAAATTTTTCCCCGAAAAAGGGGATGGATACCTTCGTGTACTGAAACGGCTTCTACTCGCTTTTAATAGCCGATTATCCAAATTTTCCCCAAAACATTTCATGTCTAACATTTTCCTTAGATAATGACATGCTGTTGTTGTTTTGTGACATCTAGCTCTTTGAACCGTCAAGAATGCGGCTAGTCATCTTAGACACTGTTGACAAAGTTGCTGAGTGGTCAGCAAAGTATGTTCTCAAAAAGATCAATGATTTCCAACCTGGCCCGAATCGTTATTTCGTCCTGGGTCTTCCTACAGGTAATCCTTTTAAAAAAAAAGTTTTCTTCATAATCTACGAATGTCCTTGTTAAACCTAAACGTTATTTATTTCCGAATAGTGAGATGTGATATCCTGTTACGCAACAAAATTTGATGAATTTTCAGTGCATTATTGCCGGAATGCCAGTGTCATTGAACTGTTAACGTATCTCTTTTCCCTGTCCATTTTATTCATAATTTTATTTACTTATTTATTTATTTATGTACTAATCTGTTTATTTTTACCAATCTATCCATCTCTTTATTTATTTAGTTGGTCGACAAACAATTGAAGTAGGTACACCACTGGCTCGTGCAATCTGGCAATTGTGTTTTATTGCTCAGAAACCTCATGTCAAGGAATCTATCATTTTACTTACACAAGTTTAAACAAAAATAAATTTTTACAATTTTTCTTGCAAAATTTTTCCTTAAAGTTCTTAATGAAAGACTTCCTAAAGAAATCAAAAAGAAAACATCGAAATCATCCTGGTAATGTGTCTACTTCCGCATTGGTTCGTTTAAGGAAGAGTCTTTTATAGAGGTTCTTCTTGCTTACTTTCAAGTAATCTTTTTCTTTCATGTTTTCTAAATACGATTATTAGTTTTTTTTTTTTCAATTTGAGTTGCTGTTTTTGGGGGATTTATTTAAATTTTTTAATGTATTTTGTTTTTGTTTCGTTTTTTTTTCAAATCTTCTTGGTTTTTATATGTTTATTCGTTTTTTTGGGGATAAGATTGTTCTTTCATCCATGATTGGTTTCGGGAAGCCGAATTTGCAAGTTTTTCTTTTTCTTTTGCCTTTGAATTTGAAGCATTTGAATGTCTTTCGGCGTGTTCGTAAGTTAGTTCAGTGTCCTATCTGTGCTGTTATGAATTCATCGATGAATGAAATTACTTCTGCGATGGATTGTTGGTTCGTTATGTCTAATTTTGGTGCGTTTTCTAGCCATAGGGAACGTAAATGTGGTGATCCTCGGTTTCGGAACTCTGTCCGTATGTAATGGTCAGTTATTATTCGATGTTTTTTAAGGACGCCGTTTTTGTTTGGCATGAGTATCACGATTAATTTGTCAGTGTGATGAACTGATGAGTCATGTGTTCCTATGCGTGAAACGGTCCCATTGCAAAAGATATGAAAACCATGATGGCGATCGACTCTATTTTCCAAGCTGAATCGTTAGAGGGGTCACAAGAGGGGTTTTGGCGACATCACCTTTTAGCCTATGTGATGAGAAAAGTGTTGCTACGAGTGAAACGGCGCCATTGCAAAAGATATAAAAACCCTTGAGGGCGATCAACTCTATTTTCCAAGCTGAATCGTTATGTACAGTTACGGGTTTTCTGGGCAAGTATCGAGCTTACCCAGAGACAAGCTCGGTGCTTGCCCGGAACGGGAAAGAAAGGAAATTAAAGAACGATAAGTCGAGACTTGTTTAAAGAAATTACTGGTGGCCGGAGCCACCCACAACGCACTCCATTACAAAAGGGAAGACAAAAGGTCACCCCAGAGGGGTGAGTTTATGGAAAAAATACTCACATTATTGAGAGGGAAAAAGTAATTACACACGCTCAGAGAGAATATTAGACGCGAAGTGTCTGAATGAGATCCTTGCCGCTAGGTGGCAGCGCCAACTCCTCTCGGTTACAGTGACTGGATAAACCACAGTGCGGCCATTTGCCCTCCACCCCTCAATAGTGCACCCACTTTAGCATGGGCAGCATGGGGAGTAGGATTGTTCCTGGGTTTCGGAATGAAATTTTCTCTACCCCCCGTCTGAAAATAGTCATTAATGCTATGTTTAAACCATTTTTAGGGCGGGGGGTTGCGATATTTTTTACTAGTGACTCAGGAAAGCACTTCCTCCCTATGGCGCCCGTGTTAAGTTGGGTGCGCATCCGCGGGGGGTCAGTTACGGGGAATCGTTGATTTCTCTTGATTTTGCGAACCAACATGTTTCAAATTTGACAGAAGAACTTCTGTCGTGTCTAACTTGCCTACGAGAACCCTATAAAACTGTTAAAATACTTCTAAATGCTCAAATTCACGATGTAAGGAATCCGACCAATCAGAAAGACGACCAAAATGACCGCACTGTGGTTTATCCAGTCACTGTACTCTCGGTGAGTCGGAGCTGCCAACCACGGCAAAGTTTGAATTTTGTGGCGAGTTCAGGGTTGCTGATGCTATAACGTTACAGTTAGAGGGGTCACAAGCGGGATTTTGGCGACATCACTTTTTTGCCCATGTGATGAACCGGTTCCAAATCGTAAACCGGTTTCCGTCAACCGTGACGTCGCCATAACCCCGCTTGTGACCCCTCTATCGATTAAGCTTAGAAAATGGAGACGAACTTCCTCAAGGGTTTTTGTATCTTTTGCAATGGGGCCGTTCCACTCATAAAAAGGTGATTGCAAATTTTGCAAAAAGGTGTTGACGCTAAAACACCGCTTTTGACCCCTTTATCGATTCAGCTTGGAAAATCGTCCTCATGGGTTTTCATATCTTTTGCAAGTAGGCCATTTCACTCATAGCAACACATGACTCATCACATGGGCACAAAGGCGATGTCTCCAAACCCCCTTGTGACCCTCTATCGATTCAGCTTGGCAAATGTAGTCGATCGCCCTCAAGGGTTTCCATTTCTTTTGCAACTGTGGCTCTTTGTCATTTGTTCAAAAGTTTATTGTTTGCTTCTGGTTTTTTTCACTGTCCAACTCAGTGCTATTATTATTGAACAGGTAATATTTCAAATGATTTTAAATTTTGTTCTATTTGCTCTTATCTATGAAAATTACGTGTCCATGACAAATGTAAAAAAAAAGCGCATCAATGGATCTGAACTGATTCACTACTCCGGTTCGCCATTCCGGTTCAAACCGGACGAAACTGAATTTTAAAATTGCCGCGAACCGGTTTCGAACAGTGAACCCGTTTTTAATGGAGGCTTGAACCGGGAACCGAAGGGAGCCGTCTTTTTAGCGGCAGTTCAAGTCCCTGGATTTTCTGCATGAAATAAACGTATGGGGAGATCATTTGAACTTCCAGAGGAGATATATTTTAAGTCTTTCTGGTATAAATGGAAAGTCTAGTTCATCATCTAGAGCACTCTTTGCTAGCTGACCCTTCTTCAGATGTGTGCAGATGCGTGTATTTGATGCACCATCCATTTTTCCGCATTCGGTTGACGTCGCGTCGATCGTGAGATGACTACTCCAACTATTACAGGCTTGACCAATGTTGGTTTTAGCTCGGAGATAGGAATTACTTTCTCTTCGTTTTTGTTTATTTTTGCGTCATTTTGATTAAAATGAAGTGTAAGCATTGAATGTAGCTGAATATATTTAGAATTACAAACGATTTCTGTTATCAGTTATTGTCAGTGCTGTTAATCTAAAACTTCGCTTGGACTTCATTACTGGGATAAAATTATAATAAAGACGACACCGGTCAACCGTAACATGAGAGATTTATTGAACAACTGTATGTATTGTATAAAAGGAGACATTGAAGGTTAAGGAGCCTTCGAAGTCTGTAGAAAATAACAGTGCACCAACTGATGAGAAAAAATATTTATTACGCAGAACACACAGTACTGCCAACTGCTGACACCTTCCCTCGTTCTGGGGTAATACAAAACGGATTAAAACTAATTGTAAGTAAATCTAAACAAACAAACAATTATATAACTTTTTGGGTTCATCCTAGCATTAATGAAGAAAAATTAGTAACGTAAATGGGAAACGTAAAGAAAAATTAAAGAGCTTCGAGACCATTAAGTACATCGTTCTTTTACACATACGGTCAATAATTGTTCAGCCGACCTATTGGCAACGCATTCCGGCTGGCTGACTGATTGATTCATTCTCAGGATACATTTTCGAGTAGAATAAGCCCAAAATCAACCATACATGTTTTCACATAAAGTTTAACAATTTGCCTCTAAATTTCATGAAAAGTCGGTCAACCAACTGTTTTGCAACGGATTTCGGTCGGCTGGCCGATTGATTCTTACTCAGGGTATTTTACCCGTCACCGAGTAAAATGAGCCCAATATCAAGTGTATATGTTTGCACATTTTGAGCAATTTTTCAAAACTTTGAATCGTTCAGCCGGCCATTTGGCAACGAACTTCGGCCGGCTGACCGATCGATTCTCACTCAGGATGACTGTAAGAGTAAAATGAGCCCAATATCGAGCGTATACGTTGACAAATTAGAAAATTTTTTACAATTTTTCTCAATTTTTGGAGAAAAGTTGTTCAGCCGACCGTATTGCAACGGATTTCGGCCGGCTGACCGACTAATTCTTACTTAGGGCACTACACCGAGTAAAATGAGCCCAATATTATATTTTACATCATACGCGTATCTGGTTCCCACTGAGGCGAAGTAGACAAGGTCCAAATTCAGCTGCTACAAAGGATAACTCACAATCAGTGAACAACTTCAAACCAGGTGAATCCACCTGATCACCATTTTTAAAATCGCAAATAATCGCAGCGTGTCTCGGAAGATGAAGAAAGTAGAGGGTCAGCTAAGTCAGTTTTCTTTCCGAACCAAGGAAAATAGAGTATTCTCAAGCAGAGTTGGGCAACCGAATAATCAGAAATAATGAAATGACTCCGGCAACACTGAAAACTGGGTTTGCTACCTGAGTTGAGGAAAGGGAAACACACGGAAGGTATAGGTCAATAATTGTAGAATTATTCGTCGAATATTTCGATTGACTCGGCGTTGCCGGACACACCGAATAATTTCCGAATAATTTTTTGCCCAACTCTGTTCTCAAGTATATCATGCAAAAATTTCATCTGAATCTAAGAGATTTTCACTGCTTTTTCTCCTGCGTACTTTCTGCAATTCGTCAGCTAAAATGTATGTTCCGCCTCCTGTGAAGTTGATAACTTTGAGCCCCCCCCCTCCACAAGACCCGTCCAGCAAAAGATATTTTAAGCCTTCATATCCTTTCGAAAGACTCGGCTAACTTGTCTTCATCCAACAAATTTCATACGATTCTTACTTTAAATTTTGTGTTCGAAAGGCTTCCTGTTAACTCGCTCTGAAATCACCTGAACAAAGAGTAGAAGTTAGAAGATTGTTGCGTTTTAATTTGGCTTTCCTCATCTTATGTTCATGTATGACATCTGCATATGTAAAATTCGGCGATCCCTTAAAAAATGAGTTGATATGCTATGATTAGTTTTAATTTATTTTATTTTTGCTTTTATATGTGTCAGGTGGAACTCCTCTTGGAATGTATAAGAAATTGATTGAGTTTCATCGGGCCGGAAAACTCTCATTCAAATATGTTAAAACATTCAACATGGATGAGTACGTGGGTAAGTTGACTTTTTAAACACCTGGCAATTAGTCAAAACATTGAATATCACCATGCCTCTGAGAAAGTTATTTTTTTAGTGTTTGTGCTCGTGTTAATGTTCCTTTAAAATATGAATTTCACTGATATCGTAGGTCTACCCCAGGACCACCCGGAAAGTTACCATTTCTACATGTTCCATAACTTTCTTCAACATATTGATATAGAGCCAGAAAATGCTCACATTTTGGATGGAAATGCTCCTGACTTACAGAAAGAGTGCGACCAGTATGAAAAAAAAATCCAAGAAGCCGGAGGGGTGCATCTTTTTATCGGAGGTAACATTCCTGACTCTTATAACAACTACCCTTTTATAAGCCTTGCTAAGATAAGTTCAAACGAAATTGTCTTGAGATTACTTTCCTTTACCTGAAATTATTGTATAGAATGCTATGTATGTTTTTAGATATTTTTTTTTTTTTTTTTTTTTTTGCTGGGGGTTTCTTGTTGTTGAGACATTATGCATGTTAGAAAAGAACTGAAACCGCTCCGCAAGATAAAATTTTGGCTTTTTAACTTTAGCCTTTTGGATGGAAGGCATGAAAACTGAATTTACCTGCTTATTTTATATGATACTAGCCTGCCTGGCCATATTACGGCAAAATATAGGTATCTACAGGCAGATCAAATGTAAAACGGATACATTGATTTCGTAGTTTTTGATGCCAAGAAGTCAAAGTCTGGGTTAAATCAGAATCAACAACCAACTGAAAGTAGTAAAAAAGAGGAAAAATTAAGAATTGAATGAAGATTTTTCTAACGTTATCTTGGCAAAAGTCCCGCCTCCTCCTAAGTTTGTTCAGGGATGCGATTACTCCGCTGCATACTGCACTAACCTGTTCATTCGGAGGAAAATTATCTTGAAGGCAAATGAATGGTCTTTTCAAGAGCTACAAGACCACCAAGTATCAAAGTCTAGAGACCCCCCTCAAGGACCTCAAGCGGAAATGGGGGGGGGGCTTTGTCTTGGACGAAGTATGGTGTGCGGTGTGCCCCTATTTTTTTCTCGAGTGCCTTGAACGGGGGTCTGTAGAAACCAATACTCGGTGATCTTGTGGCTCTTGAAAACACTTTTCATATTCCCTCAAAATAATTTTCCGGCGACGTCTCTAGTTCGAGAAAAAATTAGGCGGGCTGAAAGCTTGACAACAAGTCAGTCCTCGTTTGCGCCTGAACAGGAGTTGCAGAGATTTGAAAAGTGGGGAGTTTGTAGCTCTTGATGTACCTTTCATTCTTTGTCAATTACGTTTTTCCAAAACGTTTCCATCGCGAGAAAAAATGAGGGGCAAGGCTAGTGCTTTTTACGAACTTCGACCCCTTATAACTTTTGATCGGGGGATTTAAGACTCGAGGGTTGCGCCGTTTTCGTCATTTTTCATGAAGAATCGATACCTGAAAGTAAAATATCCCATTTTATTTGAAAGGACAAAGTCCCCCAAAGTCTTGGACCCTCCGAACTTTTTCGGGGGGTTATTAAAACATTTGGCGAAATAAGGGCGTACGCATTTTAGCGTTTTTCGAAAAAATTGACCGCTCAAAAGGAAAGAAGAGGAAGGACCTTTTGGGACACCCTGTATGCGTATAGAGACATCAACTGATGCAGTGGCGTAGCCAGGAATTTTTCTGGGGGGGAGTGGTCCGAAAATTGTCAAGGGGGGGGGGGGTCCAAAGATACAAATTTAGTCAAACTTGTCAGAAAACGCAAAAAGTGACTTTATTTCAGGACAAACTTTGGTGTCAAGTAGAGGATCCAGACCCCCTGGACGCCCCCTTGGCTACGCCACTGTACTGATGTATAAAACAGCTGAAAGAAAATGTACTAGAAAATCAAAGTTGATTAAATACAAGGGTCCTCATTCGAAATATGAAATAATTGGGGGGGGGGGGGCGCTCTTCGTCCCTCCACAAAATACCGGGTATCCCAGACGACCTGTCCTATACTTTTTCTCGAAAACGGCCGGGAGTTGAGAGCTGAAACAAAAAAGTCATACAGGAAACTGATCCCAAGGAATTCAATGGAAATATTTTCACAGATTTCCGGGGGGGGGGGGGCTCGAAACACATTTTTCCATTTTTATCGTAAAAAAAAAAAAACCTATTAAACATACAGAAATAAGTTCAGATTTTGAAAGAACAACTCATTGGCGACATTTTCGAGCCCATAAATTTTTCCGGGAAACCCTAATTTTTGGGGTTACGGGCCATTTTGGGGGTAAATTTTTAATCGACCACTGTGACCACACTATTCAATGTTTTTCAAAAAACTGAAAACCATCTGAAAGAGAAGATCAAGACCTTCTGATTGATATGCCACATGATACACCTAAATGTGAAAAATTAAACTCCCCCCTCGAATCTCAAATTTGGGAGCCTTTGGGCCTCCAGCGTAAAAAAAAGTCAAATAGCAAGGTATAGCTTGTGATACACCGATCAAAAGACCTTAAGGTGATTCCAGGCGAAACTTTTCCAGATTTCAATCCGATGGATAGCGCCACTAGTCGCTTTTTGGAAAAGTCGTGTTTTTGGCGTTTTAAACTGAAACCATAGATAAAACGCAAAATCCAATAACCTGCAAGCACCTGCAAAATTTTTTTAAGGATTTTTTGAGCCCAAAATGAGCAAAATTGGTTCAAAATTAAAGCCGTAAATTATGAAATTCGTTTCGCCATAAGCTTAGTGAGTGAGAGTGAGCGCGAGTGATGATACGTCTATCTGCCTCACTCGCACTCATTGCGGCTTACGGGAAGTTTCGTTTTTCATAATTTCCGGCTTTATTTTTGAGTGTTTCAGCCTGAAACTTTCAGGGTATCTTCCTGAAGTATGCTCGCAGGTGCTGACGTTCCTGAAATTCGTGTTTTTAGCGTGAATTCGTCAATTTTAGCCTCAAACTGTTGACTTTTTGACCAGCGCGACCGCGACGTGGTGTCCAAAGGTGGAACTAATCGACCCTGGAATCATCTTAAAGAGGAGAATAATATGGCACAATCCATAATTGTCTATGATCATTCCTTTCAAAATGGCGGCCATTTGAACGCAAACGGCAAATTAATCCGCCTCTTCGATCAAAAGTTATATGACCAATTGAAACTTAAAGGGCTCAATCAGCCCTATTTAAGGCTGTTTAAATTTCAATCGATCATAACTTTTGATAGAAAAGGCGGATTAATTTGCGGTTTGCGCCATTCGTTTGCTTCTTTTAAGGCCTTTCAATATATGTATCGTCCAACCTTTGACCTTTTTCCCAGGACTAACCTTTGAACACCCATAATTTTCAAATGGCCGCCATTTTGAAAGGAATCATCGTAGGCAATTTTGGATTGCACAAGCTTATTCTCATCTTTAAGGTCTTTTGATTGTTGTATCAAAAGCGATTCCTTGCTATTTGACTTTTTTACGTGGGGGGGGGGGGGGGCTAATTTTCACATTTAGGTATCATAAGGCACATCCATCGAAAGGTCTTGATCTTCTCTTTCAGATGGTTTCCAGTTTTTTGAAAAACATTAAATAGTGTGGTCACAGTGGTCGATTGAAAATTTACCCCCAAAATGGCCCGTAACCCCAAAAATTTGGGTTTTTTGGAAAAATTTATGGGCTCGGAAATGTCGGGAACGAGTTGTTACTTCAGAAGCTGAACTTATTTTTGTATGTTTTATAGGCTTTTTTTACGATAAAAATTGAAAAATGTATTTCAATCCCCTCCCCCGGGGGACCTATTTTCATTGAATTCCTTGGGGTCAATTCCCCAAAGGATTTTTTTTTAAGCTCTCAACTCCCAGAAGACGGGTGGTTTAAAGAAACAGCACATAGAAACCCTTTAAGATACCCCTCCTCCCTCTTATTGAGCAATTACGTGTGTCTTGAGCGTTTTTCGAAATTCGAAGCCGTTGCCGAAGTATTCGCTGTAGCGCCTGTTGCTCCTTTTTTACGCATCCTTTTACACGAATGCTTATATCGTAAATTAATTTTTTTTTTTTTTTTTTTTTTTGCTATTATTGACACATTCCGCGGGTACCCACGACCAACGGATGAAGAACTGTGTATGCCCCCGAAGTAGAGCTAATTGATGCAAATTACTATGTAAGGAGGACCGACTGACTTTGTCATCCGTGGCTCTGGGAGCATGTATTATGTTGAACCTTTTTTGTGGATTATCTTGCGTTTTAAGCATCTTATCGAAAAAATGCTGTAGCAAAAAAATATTTAAAATAGTTTCTCTTCCTTGTAATAAAACATTTCCTCATGATATAGAATCTCTATGTTTATTTTATCCTTTAGATTTTCTTTTTTCTAGGAATTGGTCCTGATGGTCACATAGCTTTCAATGAACCTGGTTCATCGTTGGTCTCTCGGACAAGAGTGAAAACTTTAGCTTATGAAACGTTGGAAGCAAATGCTAGGTTTTTTGGTAATGATATCACAAAAGTGCCCCAAGAAGCTTTAACTGTAGGCGTTGGAACTGTGATGGAAGCCAAAGAGGTTATTATTCTTTTATTTACTACCTATATAGTTGTTCGAAGAGTTTCAAATGTTTGTAGAAGATTGTTCAAACTTGATAAATTAAAACTGATGATAGGCGTTAGGTACTTACGTGGCAAAACAGTGTAATACCCTGAAAACCGAAGTACCAAGTAACACAGGTCAACAAATCGAAAATACTGTAGACTGTAGGTATCTGTGATTTATTCCGAAATAATGGCGTTTCTATCGATAAATACCGACTGAATACAAATCAAAATACTGGTCAACCACTTCATTATACTTAAATTTGACACCCTTGTACTCTTATCCATCTAATCAGCTTTGTAATCCTCTGTGGGCACTTTTAAACAGAAAATGAAGAGTTCTGAAAATGAGAGATGTTCTGACAGAAGAAAAAAATGTGAGAGAATTAGAAAAACCTAGGCACTGTCTGAGAAAATGTCAGAACCCCCGCTTCCTCAGGGAGGACGAGCGCAGACCCCTAATTACCTCCGCCCTCGCATATACTACAAGTGTCAGGTGGAATTTTTTATTACTAATATCTTTCAAAAATACTTGAACAGCTGGTGAATTCTGTCTTCACGGATTTCCGATAGCCCTTCTCTAAATCTTTTTGTTTCATAAATTATAGTGTCTATTCTGGGGGTTGTTTTTGGTCTACATTCTTTTTTGTTTGAATATCCCTAGTGTTTTGCGTGTTTCACGAGCTATCTATTTTCTCACGGAATTTTTCATGTGTGGGGCAAGTGTGATTGAGTGGTATGATTTCTCGCCCTTTGTCTTACATGTACACGGTTGCTTATGTACGTCATTTATTTATTTTGTTGTATTGTCAGCTGCTTTTAGCTGCTTTAATTTAGTTTTATTTCTCATTAGCGTTTTAAAGATTACACATTTCTCCGTTGGTTACCTTATAATGTTCTTCATATGGGCATTTATGTAGGTATACGTATTTGGATGTTGAGCAGCTGATGCGAAAGAAATTGAATAATTCAATGGGAATTATAACCTACATTTGAGTTTGTGAAAAAATTATGTAACCCTGCATAGAATATACTTCGTCTATCCAGCCTGCCGGGAGGCAATTTTTTTTTTTTTTTTTTTTTTTTTTTTTTTTTTTTTTTTTTTTTTGTTTCGGAGGCCTGTAGCTCCAAAATAAATACACGCATCTTTCGGTAAATTTTTGGTTTCGATTGAGTTAAACTTTAAACATTAGTAGTAGATCCTCAAAATTTCGCACTTTTAAAAGTGATTTTTAGAAGGGTGTGGGGAAGGTTCAAGAATGAAACCATCAAACTCAAATACCTTGCCAACAAAAACAGCTTTCGAGTTGTTTGCCCAAAACAACGCAAAAAAAAAAAAAATATTCTCTTGACTACATAGTATGTGTTCCACCAAATCTGAATCAAAAACCTGCAATTTAGATTTACTTCAATTTTGGGCGGCCCAACATTTTTCACATTTAAAAATTCTAAAAAATGCAGTCTTGGATTCAGATCTGCATGAGATTTGTTATTATCTAAAGAAAAATTGGCATAGTTTTACCTGAACCGCATGTTGGGGAAACATTCCTTTTTTGAGTTATCTATGAATTTGTGAAGTATCGGAAATCGTTATTTTGGGGCTCTCAGCGGTGGAAACGAGATCGACAAAAGTCATTCCTTCACATCTAATCGACAGAATGGGGCAGTTGCAAGGGTATGAACGTTGATGTTTTTTATGAAGAAAATGGTAGTACTTGATGAGCTGAGAACAATGGTGTCTTTGATTTTTTTCTATAATAAGTGTCCCGGTTTTGGAGATACGCAGGAGTAAAGTTGGAAAAAATCGTGTGCGTAGTAACGTCACTACGCGGAATTCCCATTTAAAACAATGTATTTTGGGCCAAAATCTCATCTCCGAAACAATGTGTCTTAATTAGAAACCAAAGGCATCTTTGTTCTCAGCTCATCAAGTACTTTCATTTTCTTTATAAAAAACACTACATTTCAGACCCTTGCAACTGCCCCATTCGATGAAAATTGGTATTTGGGGGTTTTTTCGATCGCTAAATTCAATTCTGCGGTCATTTTAAAAAAAGTTTGAAATCCAAAGTGGCTGCCACCCCATAAATTCGAATTATGAACTGCAATAACTTCAGTACAAATGCATATAAAGGGCTCCGGTGTGCACCAAAATTCCTTATTTTTACAAGCATTCGATTGATGTATCGCAAGATGGGGGTAATGGGCAAGTTGCATGAACTTTTTTTATTTCATTTTATGAAATTAGAATGAAAATCATTGACCCCGTAATTTTTCGTTTTTTAATTTGGACGCGGGAACACCGAGAAAAAAGGACGCAAAGTTGCTCAAAATTGAATTTTTTATAAACAACCCTGTTTTGGCGATAATCACACGAGTACTCCAGAGTCGTAGTCACTATTTAAAGCCGGAACAACTGAACTTTTAGAATTCATTTTCAATTTTCTCGATTACGATGCATTTTACATGAAAAATGGTTAACATAAAAGTTAAAGAGCGTAACATTTTATTTTAAATGTGTAGGTACTTTTAGTTTTTGCTTGGTTTTTCTGTCAACTTGAAAATTGGAAAAACTCAAAAGTTGATTATGCGGGAGTTCTAACCAAAAGCCGTAATTTTCACTGATTTTCTCTTAGTACCTCAATAACTATTCATCTGCGACAAGGAAAATACTAAGGAACAATTTTAAAGAACACAAAATTTACTATCGGATCATCAAACTCAGTTTTCAGAGCCTCTTATTAAGATGGGTAAAAGACTAATTTTAAAAATGCAATATAGGACTTTTTTGTGCTAAGCCGTCATTTTTCGGGGTCCGCCGCATTTGATGTCCATCCACTCGAGCAGGAAACTATAGACAACTAACAGCATGGGAATTTAACGCTTTTTCGATGTGATTCTCTTAAAATTGTCCGTGAGATAAACAATATTCGAGAAAATCGCGTGTAAAGACGGATGGTTTCGACTGCCGCGTAAGTGCCGTGCCATGCCGTAAGAATTCAACGGGTCAGCGGCCGGCCTCGCTAGTCTCAACTAACGCACTGCTTGCGTATACAAATCGTGACGTAGCGAGCCACTGCAGCCTCTTCTCGCCGAAACAGGGTCGTTTCAAACGGGTCCAAATTTCATGTCGTGTCTTCTCCGCTATGATGCATTGTAGGAAAAAACGAAAACCATCAACGTTTTTCTCTTGCTCAGGACTTTCTGTTTTTCAAGAAAAAACATCAAAATTCCGATCCATGCAACACGCCCATTGATAGCGAAACTTGGGTTAAAGAGGGTCCCAGGGGCGTAAAAAACGGAAAATCTCGCGTGGAAA
Organism: Trialeurodes vaporariorum; assembly: GCA_011764245.1. Classification (NCBI taxonomy): domain Eukaryota; kingdom Metazoa; phylum Arthropoda; class Insecta; order Hemiptera; family Aleyrodidae; genus Trialeurodes; species Trialeurodes vaporariorum. Next base: position 61,332,919 of record VMOF01000111.1, on the reverse strand, counting down.
TGTAAAATCAAATAATTTAGAAGGTGTTCCCCAAGTGTCATTCTTTTGTCATTTTCCAATCATAAGTTATAAGTTTATACAGCTGCTAAAATCCTCCTCGAGCCGACATTGGGTGTCCATCCGACTAAGGCTTTATTGGTTCGGGGGGGGGGGGGGGGGAGACACCAGCTGGTTCCGCCCCGGGCACCACCCGGGCTATACTCTATTCAAGGTAAGAAGTGGCGAGTCAGGTAGAAACGCACTACTTTGCAACGCGGTACCCATTGTCGCACCGAATCGTTGAGTTAAAGAGCCGTTGGTCTCACTTGGGCTTTGTCCGACTGGACCATCATTTTGGAAGGAGGAATACCGAGAATCGGCTGACTATGAATGATATCTGTGTAAAATTCAAATTAGAAACGGTTACAGACACGACGAAATAGATGAAAATGCTCTCAGGGCCATAATCCGTCAAAATTGACTCCTCATTACCCTCCGACCCCCGTCACTTAATTTTTTATAGAATTCAATTAAGGTACACTCATAAATGGATTTTTCAAAAAAAAAAAAAATGTCCGAGAGTAATAAGGAGTCAATGTCGACTAATTTTGACGAATTATGGTCATATGGGCATAAAGGACATGGCACAATCCTTATGGGAACTGGCTTACCCCTAGATGTTTTTTAAGTTTTATACATCGAAAGATTATCACTTAAAAAGAAAAACTTCTCACGGCACCAAAAAGATCTCATGTCCAGTTTTTTAGCTATTAAAGCTCAAAGACGGGAACTACTTCTCTCGTGCGTCGGCGCGCTATGATGAAGTAGTGCCGGCCGGCTCACAACTCAGTTCAACGTAGAGTGTGGTCGGCCCATTTCGATCATTCATTCACCCGCTCGACTACCTGCCGAAGTCTCTCTTTCTATTCCACTGCTCGTCTCTCTCTCCCTCACCCGCACCCCGCACGACATTCTTTTCATTTCTCACCCGAGCACCTTTGGGTTCCAAGAGACGAGCAAAAACAATGGGGCTATTGCACACTTTTGCTATAAGCGATTGAATAGTCGATTATGGCGTAAAAACCTCTAAAAATAACGATGGCGGCACTAACAACTTCCAAAATCCACTCCTAAACTCAATAAACGCAGTTATTTGCGCGAGCGTAATGGTGGCCGAAGGCACTTACAATGGGAGATTCCTACCTTAATTTCGTCACTCTTTCTATGCTGACAAGGATGATTCACAGAGTAATTAGTCATCAGAGTGATGATCCACATCCGATGAATGGTACCGCAACACCAAGTGACACCGGTGTCAAATGAAAGTAGTCTCTTATTGGTCACTTCTTGATGGAGTTTCAGAATTGTTAGATGGGAATCTCCCACTGTTAGTGCCTTCGGCCACCATTACGCTCCCGCAAATAACTGCGTTTATTGAGTTTAGGAGTGGATTTTGGAAGTTTTTAGTGCCGCCATCGTTATTTTTTGAGGTTTTTACGCCATAATCGACTATTCAATCGCTTATAGCAAAAGTGTGCAATAGCCCCATTCGTCCGATTCCGTGTTTACACATTTCTCGGCTTGTCTTGCTTCATCCGATTTCTTTCGGTCACATTAGTTTACTTTACTGTCGTATCCCTCGTAATCAGTAGTCGCGCGTGGCGCCTCGGACCCTTTAAGATACCGAAGTTGTTGATACTCCAGCTTCAAACTCCCCTCTCCCCTGAGGACACCGATTACGGAATGTAAACAGAAACACTTTTCCAATCGCATTGAAGCAATGTGATCACTTATTTTTCGTCGCTCATACAGAACGGGTGGGAAAAGAATAGCGTGCGGGTGAGGGAGAGAGAGACGAGCAGTGGAATAGAAAGAGAGACTTCGGCAGGTAGTCGAGCGGGTGAATGAATGATCGAAATGGGCCGACCACACTCTACGTTGAGCTGAGTTGTGAGGCGGCCGGCACTACTTCATCATTGAGCGCCGACGCACAAGAGAAGTAGTTCCCGTCTTTGAGCTTTAATAGCTAAAAAACTGGACATGGGATCACTTTGGTGCCGTGAGAACTTTTTCTTTTAAGTGATAATCTTTCGATTTATAATATTTAAAAAACATTTAGGGGTAAGCCAGTTCCCATAAGGATTGTGCCATATCCTTTCGTCGACACTAGTCGACATTGACCAGGGACCGTGAGCGCAATTCATTTGAGTGCTGAAATATCCATGCTCCGTGCTCAGCGCCGAGTGCGGGCAGGTAGTGAAGAAGATTCCTGCTTCTTGTTCTCGTTTCGGCAAAGGCACTGAGAGCCCACACTCCGCGCTCGGGCATACACCGTGGTTGTCACTGGCATACGGTCCAGTCTGAGGTGTGAGCACAATAGAAAAGGGCCAGCCCTCTGAGCAGGTAAATAGCCGCAGTGGCGACGGCAGCTGTACCCCTGCTCGAGAAGTGTCAATAATCGGCAATTCGTTTACTTGAGCACTATTCTCGGAGCATTTTAATTATGCTCCCGACTTCCCTCTCCCTCATTTGAGCGCAATTCCTTCGTGCGCACGAAATACGCTCAAGTTAGAAGTATCACTGTATACGCACAAGATCATTGTGCTCCTTATTTCAGCCTAATTTTTTTGAGCACACGAATTACGTTGCAGAGCTGTACACCGTTGTTACGAACAGAGTTCTGGGACCGATAAATGTTTGGTACAGATGGTCCCCGAAAGACGTTGGTTGCTGAACGTTTACGTGTTGTTTTAAACAGCCGTAAGAGTACGTGCTCACCTATCATCCGGGAGAAGGACCGTCCACACCGAACTTTTATTTGTCCCGGATCATTCTGTGACTTTCACTTGCGGCTTCAAATAACTTGCGCAATAAATGCTTACCTTCATTCATCGTTTAAATTGTTCCAAAGACAAAGGCAAATATCGACATTTTTGCCTAGGTTCAAATGGGGGGTGGCGCATGGTTTTTAAATAAGTGTTTAATGTAATAAGTTTAATGGTGTTTTTTTTTTTTTTTTTTTTTTTTTTTTTTTTTTTTTTTAATAAAAACACTGTAGTTAATTATAAGTGTATAAACAACACTTACAACAGCCGCCTCCGAAGACTTGCTTGGTAAAAGTACAGTGACGAATCAGAAGCGTTTTACCGGTTTTACGGTCTACGCTCCTTTTCGGCTTTCCCCTCCGACCCCGCACGTATCAATTCGTGTCCATCACGCTATGCGAATTGTGTATCACCGGTGTCGCATGCGCTTTGCCGCTTTGCCCCCCCCCTCTTTCTTTCTTTTTCTTTCACATTCACAATCTGTGTATGTAATCTTTTTTCTCTCCCCCCCCCCCCCATCATTTCTTTGGAGGGTGAGCCTAAGCCCCTTACCCGGACCCCGCAATGAGTTCAGATACGCTGGTGAGTCAGATCAGATCTCACTTATTCGAAATTCTCATGTCATTGACTCCTTATTACTCTGACACTTTTTTTTTTTTTTTTTTTTTTTTTTTGAAAAATCCATTTATGAGTGTATGTACTTACCTTAATTGAATTCTATAAAAAATTAAGTGACAAGGGCCGGGGGGTAATGAGGAGTCAATTTTGACGGATTATGGCCCTGTGGGCATAAATGAGGGGTTGCGATAAGGGCCGTTTCCGGCCCCCCACCAATTTGACATTTTCATGTCCCAATACGTGTCTAGAGGTAAAAACAAGTCGAAAAACCTCTATTAACATACCTAACCTCTAAAATGCATCCCTGTTGAGCTACAGCCTCTCAAAGTTGACATTTTTAAGCTGAATTTTACCGTGACATGAGTGACTATATCCAGTGGCGCACCGAAGGGGGGGGGGGGTTAGGGTTAACCCCCCCCCCCCCCCCCCCCCAAGCCTTTAAAAAAAAAAAAAAAAAAAAAAAAAAAAAAAAGAGGGAGAGACAGAGAGAGAGATGATGTGGTTCCTTCCCAAATATAGAGGAAAGGGAAAGAAAAAAAAAATGTGATAAGCTACGAAAGGGGGTTCACGGTGAACAAATTCCATATTATCCGTATTTGCCTAAGAGTTATTCACTATGACGGGGGGGGGATAAAATCTAACCCCTCGGTGAACCCCCTCCGCGAATATTCCATGGCTCCTTCATCCACATTCCTTTTGACTCTTCTCCCTCCAATTACCATGAGTCTAGAGCAACGATTTCATGCTGGCAAAATCGAAAATATATTTGAACATTTCAATTTTACTGTAATGAAAGTACCGTAAAATTCAATCTGAGGGTCAGGAAAATTGAAAAAAAGTTCCGGGGGAGGACCCCCGGACCCCCCCCCCCTCTCGGTGAACCCCTCGGTGAATATTCCATGGCACCTTCAACCACATTTCACTTGACTCTTCTCCCTCCCATTATGAGTCGAGAGCAAAGATTTCATGCAGGCAAAATCGAAAGTATATTTGAGCATTTCAATTTTACTGTGCATGAAAGTACCGTAAAATTCATTCTGAAGGTAAGGAAAATTGAACAAATTTTCCGGGGGAGGGCCCCCGGAAATTTTCCCCGGACCCCCCCCCCCCGCTTGTCCTGAGGGGTATTCCATACCCCCCAAACCCCCCGGAGTTTGAGTCGTACCAAACCCCCCCCCCCCAAGGCAAATTTCTCGGTGCGCCACTGCCTATATCATATAGGATTTGAAAAGTATCGACAATATATCCACCTAGAACTTGTTTACAAGTTTTAAATGAGTCATTAACCTCGGTTAGGGTCCAGAGTTGACCTCTTTTTCCGAGTTTTCACCTGAAAATATCGAATTTTTCCCAAAAAACTTGCGTTTTGCCAACGGTAAATCGTGAATTTGACATCGATCCCAACGAGCATCAGAAAAATATATTTAAGTATGTTATATAGTAGTATATTTGGTAAAACATATCGAAAAATTGAAGTTGCCATCGCTTGCGCTCGTGGTTAAAAATCAACTTTACCGTAAGCAGGTCTAGCGGCACGATTCAAACCACACGACCAGTATACGGATGTGTGCGATCGTGCAATGATTTCACAGGCAATCATCGATATTCTTCGATAATTTCAGTTAGATTTGCTGCCAGGAGTCATTTTAGAACATTCCTGATCCGGGGGGGGGGGGGTGTAGAAAGAAAAAAAAAAAGATTTATCATGCAAGAATGAAGTCATACTGAAAAGAAATTAAAATGAACCAAAATAGGACCACTGCGAAACAATATTCATTTTAATAATTTTTCATTTCTTAAGTGAAGGCTAACCATGAAACCTCGATGATTTTAGGTTATGATTCTCATTACGGGATCCCATAAAGCGTATGCTTTGTACAAAGCAATCGAAGAAGGTGTCAATCATATGTGGACTGTATCTGCGTTCCAGCAACATCCTCACACAATTATTGTTTGTGACGAAGATGCAACAAATGAATTGCGTGTTAAAACTGTAAAATACTTCAAGGTGAGATTGGTTTTTTCTTCTTTTTAAACTCAACAGAATTATCTTTAACTGCTTTAACTAATATGAAATGCAATTTTCGAAAAACAAACATCTTTATTGGGAATGGGAATATCATAAATTTTGATTTTTGAATAGCCGAACACTTAAAAGAAAAAGTGAACAAACGGGTGGGAGATAAAGGTTATATTTTTTTAAACAGAAAATTGCATAGAATGTGTCCTGCGACGCTCCAATTTTCACATTTTATTGGCGCGCCCCCCGCCCCCCCCCAAAAAAACTTTTCTGGATCTATCACTGGATTCATCGTGGGACTTTGGTTTCCACCGCTCAGTCTGTTTTCAAGAACGCAAAAAGTGCGGAGAGAGAGGGGGGGGGAGAAAAATTCGCCTATTATATCAACAGAAAATAGCGCATACATGATTCTTGTGGTGCTCTAATTTGCAAAAATTAGTGTGCCCCTCCGCCGATAACATTTTACTATTGAAGAAGACTCAATTCTTCTATTATTCTTGCAGCTATTCTCGCTTCTTCACTCCAAACTTAGGGGGAGGGGGATATTCATTGATTCACATGTTTGGAGGTGATATCATGCAGTTTATGCTAACGCTAAAGTCACGCTACCTCAAACCGCTTTAAATTGGAGGCGAGCATGTCTTTACCAACCCTCTTCAGACCTTTCCTTGTCGTTTCGTTGCTTTTGTTTCTGGTTTTGGTGGCCATGGTGTCTCTAATACCTACACGGAAAAAAATCCGTCTTGGCTAGTGAACGGAAGTTGCCCCAGTATTTGGGTGCAGATTGTGGGAGCCAATTTTTCGAATGCGGCGCCGCGCCGCGGTCTTTTGCTATAATAAGAATGGCACTGAGCCGGGTCGGGCGATGAACTCTGATCCCAAAGAAAACCCTATACTCTGTTCGGGATAAGAAGTCTAATGGAAAGTCAGGTAAAAACGCACTATATTGCAACGCAGCGGTTCCTCATCCGCCGATTCTAGACCGCTGCTCTTGTTCAGGAGACCTGCCTTTCAGACCCTTTTATTAAAACAGGCAATACCGTGAACTAACCAATTATAAAGTCCTTTGAACGCCCCCTCGAAAATTAAATTTTTGCTGCTTTTGCGAATTTTGAATAACTGACTTTCCATTTAAATTCAGCTCGACGTGCACAGAATAATGATACCTAACGGCGGTTCCATATGTTATTTTTCAAAGATTTTGGCATTCCTGATTGAGTGATTTCAGAGAGCCGTAATCTTTGAAAAATTACACATTGAACCACCGATAGGTATCATTTTTCTATGCACGTCGAGCAGAATTTAAAGTCAGTTATTCAAAATTCGCAAAAATTTAATTTTCGAGTGGGCGTTTAAAGGACTATAAACTATACAGGGTGAGCCAGAGCACCCGTACCAGGCATTTTTCTCGAAAACTCCTGAACCAAATGATTTGAAACAAAAAAGCCAGATAGGGAATCGACCCCAAATTTTTCATTTTTGATATTTTCAAAAGCCCCGACATGACAGTCCCTTGGGGCGTATTTGGGGGGGGGGGAGTTCAAGTTTTCTCGAAAAAACCTCCAATGAAAGTATAAACATTCGTTTATAATGTTAAAGTAGAGGCAATTGCCGACATTTTTGCTCTTTTCAATATTTTCCAAAAAAAACCCTATTTTTTGAGTTATGAGGGATTTTAGGAAATATTTTGAATGGGGGAAATTTTTTGAATCGGCCCTTTTGGCCACCCTGTTGAGAATTTTTCAAAAATGATTACAGATTCTGAAAGAACAGATCAAGACCTTTCGATTGATGTGCCACATGTTACTTTAAAGTTGACAAATAAGGTGTTTTTTGCCAAATCAAAATTTTGGGGCTTCAATTGGCTCAAACCATGGAGTCGCGCCAATTCTGCAATTGAAGCCCCAACATTTTGATTTGGCAAAAAACCTTTATTTGTCAACTTTAAGGTAACATGTGGCACATCAATCGAAAGGTCTTGATCTGTTCTTTTAGAATCTGTAATCATTTTTGAAAAATTCTCAACAGAGTGGCCAAAAGGGCCGCTTCAAAAAATTTCCTAAAATCCCCCATAACTCAAAAAATAGGGGGTTTTATGGAAAATATTGAAAAGAGCAAAAATGTCGGCAATTGCCTCTACTTTAACATTATAAACGAATGTTTATACTTTCATTGGAGGTTTTTTCGAGAAAACTTGAACTCCCCCCCCCCCAAATACGCCCCAAGGGACTGTCATGTCGGGGCTTTTGAAAATATCAAAAATGAAAAATTTGGGGTCGATTCCCTATCTGACTTTTTTGTTTCAAATCATTTGGTTCAGTAGTTTTCGAGAAAAATACCTGGTACGGGTGCTCTGACTCGACCAGTATAATTACTATAATTGGTCAGTTCACGGTATTGTCTGTTTCAGTAAAAGGGTCTGAAAGGCAGGTCTCCTGAACAAAGCAGCAGTCTAGAATCGGCGGACGAGGAATCGCTGCGTTGCAATATAGTGCATTTTTACCTGACTTCCCATCGGACTTCTTATCCCGAACAGAGTAAAGGCGATCAAAAATCGATCTGTTCAATCGAAGTCGGAAAAAGACCATTCTAGCAACTGTCGATGATGTTAGAGGGTTTATCTAGCAAGGTAATCACCCCTGCTGGATTGTCATGTATTCATTGTATTGCAGAAAAATATTAGGTGGAACCTTGATTCTCGTGGTATTTCACGTCTGTGTATTTTTGACCGCTTAGGATTCGATTTGGATCCATAGTGCGACGGGAAGTTAGGTACTCGTGAAAGACTCGGATGGGGGGTTTTTCCCTTTTCGACGACGCGCGACGCACAGTGTTTCCTAGGCGGAAAAAACCCCTTTTTACCGACCTCTTCAAAACTTGACAAAATCCATTCCTGAGGGTCCAAACTAATAAACTGGGATGATAATTTTACATTTTTTGCATTTTTATTGGTAGCAAAGCTCGGTTGTTTCGGCGAGAGTCAGAATTTCCGTTTTTTCGCTGAAAACTCGAGTAATATCAAAACCTTTGTAAAAAAGCTATTTCAGACTTTTTCATCGACAATTTTCGCTCAGTGGGTGCGGTTTGGTCAACAATTTGACATACTATCCTTCATTGGGGCTAATTTCTTTTCTTTTCATATCCAAAGAATGTATTTAAATAGATAGAGCTTAAAAAATGAAGTTTTTATCTGAATATGGATCCACAATCGAAGCGGCAACGAGCGTCACGAGTCTGTTTGCATTTTTCGCAAGCTGAATATATGTACTAACACCCCTGAAAATTTGGTCACCCCCGGTTACCCCCTGCAAAAGTTACAGCGAGTTGAATACATGACAATAGATTGGTGCGCGCTATAGACACGGCTACGGGTACAGTGGGTCCGCGGCGGCTGGGATCGGCGCGAGAGAGAGCTAGGACACCTTGCAACATGTCTCGCAGGCTCCGCGATGTTACACAGCTCATTCTCATATTCTCATTTTTTTACACTCGACAACAATAACACCAACGAAAATAACAACACAGGTAGCTTCATATGTTTAAAATAACAACAACCACCAGAGTGTCGTTAGCAATGAATTCTGCGATTTTTCCATTGAAAGAAAATAAACACGAGAAACGGGCAAGGGGGGGGGGGGGGCGGGGGGGATCCCCCTTGACATTCCAAAGGGTTGGTGACAGGTGCACCAGGTAATTTTATGGTATTAGTAAGACCTTTCGTTCTTACGTTTTTGAGCAGTTTTGTTCAAATTTAAAGCGACATGTACGTCCGATGAGGTGTTTTCCCATCCACCATAAGAGGGGAAACACTGTGCGACGGGAAACTGCCGGTGATGATGAAGGGCGACTCTCGCTCCACTAGCACTACCCCAGTCGTCACTCTTCCGCTTTACTTCGCCGTGTGCCGTAAACGCTCCGAATAGCCGTGTGATCCTCGTCCTTGTTGGGTCGCCTCACCGTCATGGCAGTTGATGGTTGGCCAGCAGGCTGATTGTGAACGATCGCGTCGTAATGCTATCGAGTGCGGTGTTATTTTATGAGTGGTGCCATTCCGAAAGGTTTTATTCCGATAGAAACCATCCCATCTCTATGGAAATTCTCCGATGACTCCTGAGCTATCGGAGAATATTCGTAAAGACGGGAGGGTTTCTATCGGAATGGCATGGCACCACCTATAAGATAACACGCACTCGATAGCATTACGATACGACCGTTCATAATTAAATCAGTCTGCAGCTCGGAATCGTTTATTTATATCCCTTTATAGCCACTGGTTACTACCCGCGCCAGCATCCTCACAACCATTCTTTTTCCATGAGGTCTTAATCAATTTGTGCGCAACGTATGTCAGTGGTACCTACCTGTCATGTTTGATGTATTTCTCTCAGGCTTTAGGTGGAGTACATCAACAACTGATCGAACCAAACCCTGTGAATGAGAAATGCTCTGTCCTATCTGGTGTCACGGGAGACTAACCTTAGCTACTTTCTTTTTGGCTAATGAACGGTTTTGGCTGTTTTTCCTTCCTTCTTTTTTTTCGGTAATTTTGCACGTTTGCTGTTTAAAAGTTATTTTCTGCTTTATTATATAAATGCATTCTTGTTGCAGCGTAAAACCAATGAACTAAATTAAATATTTCTTCGAAGTACGCTTCATGTATTTTGCTAATGGAACTATATCTACAGCCAAATCACTCCTTAATATTTTTATTTTATTTTTATTTTTTGCTTCTGACTTCGGAGAGTAATTGTCTTTTAAAAGTAAAAATTCGTCCAGCCATTACAGTGAATTACTCTAAGTTGTAGGATTAATTTCTCACTTTTATTCCATTTTTTTGGCTACAACGCCCTAAATTAATTTTTTAATTAAATTTCTAGTTTACACACTTTTGGAAATACTTAATTTATGGGTTTCAATTTGATGTTGATACATTCTAGGAACTCTTAGGAATATCTACAGATAGGCGGAAACTCAAAAATATCGCGTTTATGACAGAAATTTCCGACATTTCGCATAAATTCGTCATAATAGTATGTATTTTGTATTTGGTTAGCGATACGCAAATACAGCGCACAGAACGGCAAGTAAACCAAGTATTTAGTGTATTCCAGTGCTACCATGTTCGATTTTTATGCACTCCCGGGTATCGGTATTCGTCGAAACACTTAGGTCATTCTTTAAACCACTATCTAGGCAAACAACCCAAGTTTTTCGCTAATAATTGAGGTTCGGTCGGGTCAGCGAGGAACTTGTGCGTCGCCAACCCCACCGAACCTCAATTTTTAGCGAAAAACTTGGGTTGTTTGTCCGTGTATATGTGTCTCCTAACTAGCCATTATTACTGTGAAGTTAAATTAGAAAAGGTAAGGCTATTAGTAGATAATATTTTTACTATTTTCGCCCCCCCTCGCGTCCTTGAAAACCAGTTGAAAACATATTTCCTAACATCGTCGTTACGAGTGCAGAGGAGGAACGAGCGCGGAGAGCCTACATACAGCTGCTGTAGACGTTTTTCACTTTCATAGGTTGGCAGCACCCCGAATTGAAAAGTATTTACGTTTGTACCTCGGAAAATGGCGAAACACACACGAAAATAACTGCATTTAAATTCGTTCTTCGACCCCAAAATCCGCCGTCTTTTTCCGCCCCTGAAATATCGTTCATGCATGAAGGTCTTTTAAGTACTTTAAGAGAAGTCGCGAAAATTTTGGTTGCGTATTAACAAAAGTGCGTAAACTAGAAATTTACACCCCATTGATTTTAATGTAAACTATTTTTCATCTACAGGGTGTATTAGAAACATATGTCATGAAAATTAGTGTCCCCCGGTAATTTTACGTGTAAAATCCATCAATGACCTCGAGAAATTTAGAAATTAGGTCCGATTGCACTTTTCAGGCAATCTTGTTCCTTCAACAGCACAAATTTTATGTGACGGATTTGAAATTTGAAGAAAAAAAAAAAAAAAAAAAAAAAAAAAAAAACAGAAATCTTTTTTCGATACGACGCGTTTCAAGCGATATAACCGCTGCAAAAGGTGGAAAAGTCGGCGCTTTTACCATGAAGAGCGGTAGTAAGCATGCAAATGCCCGTGCCACTCCGCTGCTTCTTCGGGTCGCCCGCCCGGATAGTAAAAGCGCTGACTTTTCCACCTAGAGCAGCGATTATCTCGTTTAAAACGCGTCGTATCGAGAAAAAAAAAAAAAGAGGATCAAACATCTTTCAAAGAGTTTTTTCCATCTGATTTCAGTATTTTTTCTTTCAAAATCCCAATCCGTAACATCGTAACATAAAATGTGTGCCATTGAAGGTACAATATTGCCTGGAAAGTACAATCGGACCTTATTTCTGAATTTCTAGAGGCCATTGATGGATTTTTACACGTAAAATTACCTCGGGACACCAATTTTCATGAAGCGTAGGGGGGGGGGGGGAGCACACCCCCGTCTTTTTGAGGACCATCTTGCTCCCAAAACCAACCTATACTCTGTTCCAGATAACATTGCACCTGAGTCGGACGAATAAAAACCGCAAATGGCAACAGCGCGTCCTAAGCCGTGGCGTTCTCGAACGCTCAGCAGGGTAGTCTCTTTGTCCAAGGTTCTATTGTCCGGCTTGGAGCCGGACCCTTTTTCCACACATAGTGAACGACTCCCAGCAGAAAAATTGAATTTTTTTTGTGCTTACGATTTTTGACTTTTTGATTTAAAATTCGTATTCTGCTGAACGTCTCGAGAAAATTGATACCAAACTGTTGGGAAAAAAATGCATGCTTAATACATATGAGGCGGACATTAAATCAGAAGAATCGCGCATCATATTTACTAAACGTGAATTTTTCTCCCGATAATTGGGTATCGATTTTCTCAACACGTTCAGCAGAATACGAATTTCAAGTTAAAAATTCAAAACTCGTAAGCACAAAAAAATTCAATTTTCTGCCGGGAGTCGTTCACTATAGCTGTGCAAAAAGGTTCAGGCCCCGAGCCGGACAATAGAGCCTCGGACAAAAAGACTACCCTGCTCAGGGTTCGAGAAAGCCATGGCTCAAGAAACACTGTTGCCATTTACGGTTTTAATTCATCTGACTCAGGTGCAATGTTATCTGGAACATAGTATAGAGGGTTATTGGACTTGTGGTGTACTTTTTCTTAACCCCACAAGGGGAAAAACTCAAAATAAAGGCTTTTTAAGGTTAGGTTCGGTTCAAAGGGGAGGGAAGGAGGGAAAAAGAGAGTAGATAGGAATTTCCCTAAGGTAGGAATTTCTTCTAAGTATTTCGAGCCCGGGTGATTGCTCCCAGGATTAGAATTTTTTCCACCTTAAAGGGAGATGCGCAATGCGCATAAGAGCTCAGGTGTCAATGTGAGTTTTAAGGGTTAACTTTTGGTTAAGTGTCGAGGTGAGTTTTAAGAGTTAACTTTTGGCTCACTCTTTTTCTTGCTCTTCCTTCCTTCCTCCCTCCCCGGTATTTTTTAACATTTTTGATCGGTCTTTTGAAGGTGAATTAACACATGTTTCCCACCCTTTTTTCTTCTTTTAGAATCTATCAACTGTCCATAGCAAACTGGTGGATGATGTTTCGTTGCCATTACGAACTGAAGACTGATACCTAGTTTGGTGAAAATTGATGCCTTAAGTAGGTTTATTAATTCGATAATTTTATTTCTTTACTTTTATTCCAAGTATTGTTAAAAACATAAATTTTGAGGCCCTTAAGTGTTAATCTTAGTCCCACCGTTTTTCAGTCTATTTTGTTAGTTTTTCTGCATAAAGTGTACGAATGAAAAATAAACTTCTGTATTTGTTAATGTAACATGATAGTTTTAAATCAAAAACTATGTCTGTACGTACAGATTACAGGAGAATCCTAATAACCCGCACTGAAGCCATAACTTTTAATCAGTTTCACCTGTCCAATCGAAACTCTTATGTTACCTCCCCCCGGCCGATGTTATCTACGTTTTGGCGTATCCAAAATTATGGGGTGGGGGCGGGAGGGGGCCCTCCAACTCGACATTTTCAAACGCCAACCCCTATCTTAAGATACATCCTGTGAAAGGTTATAAAATTCGAAGACTTGGCAAAACCAGAGGTCGGTCTTGTTCTTTGATTTCGATAAATCGAAGGTCAAAGTTCAATTTCGATCCGTTTTCAAAAAAATTAGGAGCCTTATTTACTCTACCACGCAAATACTTTCCAGAAAAAAATATGATTTTAACAAAACTTCAGTCAAAATTTGGTTTTAGAGCCCCCAGTAGTTCTCAAAAAAATTGCCGAGAGGCAATCACTCAGCCCCGTTCCCCACAAGAGGGGGGGGGGGGCTAAATCTCAAAAATGTCTAGGCATGACCTCTTTGCAGTTAGACAACTCTTAAAAGAGCCCACAAAACCAAGAACTTTGGCGGAAACCGCAGGTCGACATAGTTTTTAGTTTTTGATAAATCGAACAGCAAAATTGGATTTCCCCATTCATCTCGCTCGACATCTTACAGTCAACCGATGTATCAAATACTAGAAACTATATTGACCTGCAGTTTACGCCTAATGCTTGGTTTTGTGCACCCTTTCGAGCGATGTATTACTCGATGTGGATTGAGCCTCGAAATTTTCAAGAAGTACAGCCCCCCTGAGGGACATTTTTTTTTGACAAAATTGTGGGGGGGGGCTTCAAAACTAAATTGTTTACTTCAAAACCGTTTTTTTCAGAAAAGTACTTGCCTATTGCAGTATTTTGGACTCCCAGTTTTTTGTAAAGTCTGACTTTTTCAACAGAGTTCTGATTTTTTTGAAACGGGGTCGAAATTGAACTTCAACCTTTGATATATTGCAGCCATTCTCACCAAGGTGTAGCATGGTTGCCATAAACTTAAGTTTCTTACAAAATTAAAAAAAAAAAAGCTAATCTGATTCAGAAAATCTTGAATTTCATGAAACTGCTTTCATTTCTTCGTAACGTTAAATTTTCAGTTGCATGTTATTTAGGGTTTTTTAGAAGTGGTGTTCAGAGACAGTGATTTTGGTCCAAAGTTTGCATCACTGATTTTCACCGATTATTGCATCATCCAGTTTTCTGCTTATCAGCCTTGTGAATTTCATGTTTTGATTTTAAGGACAAACTTGGAAATAAATGTTTTTATTTGTATTGTTATTTTTGGATTTATTTTATAGCATTGCCCTTTATTTAAATGTTTCAACCGTGGATTCTAGGGTTGGGCTTTGCTACAAATAGATACAAAAGAGAGGGAAGGGCTGAATGCAAACTGAAAAGATTACTTAACAGAGATCTATACTTTTGACACGAAAACACTTTGCTGCCCCCCAGCCAATTTGAAGGTAAAAAAGAATACTTTTAAACCCACCGGGGGACGGCCTGTTTTCAAAATAGTTACTTACATTTTTAGGTAAACGAACGTAACAATACCCATTTAGCAAAAACCGTGGGCCCCAATAACTTAATTAATTTTTACTCCCTCCACCAGGGGCCTGCCCAACCGACTGAGACTTCAGACCAACACCCTAGCTATGGTTGGGCTCAGCTTGCCTCCATGGGCTCCATCATCATCAGAAATCCTCTAAGGACTAATGCGTCTTGGCGTCCTCCATCCAGGCCTATTAGCTCATTTACTGTCCCTGTAGTTCTGTTTGTATTTGAAGTCAACACTCTGCAGCACACTGTCTGAACCCGACACAGTGCACCACCGCATCAAACTTGAGATACTGTGTATTAACCTGTACACTCCCATTCTTAAAGCTCAATTTTAATCAAGCTTCTGAAGATGACTCAGAAGATGTTCCACATAATATCCTTCTTCAAAAATGTACAAGCAATCATAATTTTAATATTTTTTGAGGAATGCAAGTACTCATAGTACCCTATCATTTTTATGAAGCAATATTTAGACAGTTCCATCATGCTGTTCTTTTCACATTGTTGCACCTTATATGCCTTCACTTGACTTAACTCCACTTCAGCACGTGGCTTTGTCTCACTTTACTTCACTTTATTTTATTTATTTCACTTCACAACCAACGCGCAGAACCTCAGTCACCTTAACAGATGTCACCACTCTGAGACCAAAGCAGTACCACAACTGCTTTCTCTCAAAGCAGATGATCCATAATGATGGACCTCCTTGGCGTCCAGAAAGGACCACGCAGAGGTGTCTAATGCTCACTGTCTCACGGACAAAAAGTGAACACGGCCGTCCATTTTCGTTTGAGATTTAGCAAGAAAAAAATATTATTCAAATTTTTTTTTGATGCACCAAACCATACGCGAGATGTTTGCAAGAAACCCATTATTGAAAAGGTTCATCAAACCTGTGTTCTGATCGAGTCTCTCCTGGCAGATTCAAATTCTACGATGAAAAATACTTACGCCTACCAAATGGTGCTCGGGTCATTCCATATCGAATCAATCAAAATTAATTAAAAATGTTGCTGCCTAGGCGTGGATTTTGGAAATATTTTGTGTGGTAATTGTAACTACTTTTAGTAGCTCACAACGTATTTTTTCATACTTTTTCAGCTTACGGCCCCTGAGATATAGGCAACCGGAAATTCAAAGATTCTGATTTTAGGCTCATCTTTGAATGCGTGCCACAACCTTAATTTTCAACGGAAAGATACGGTTGAGGTCTCATTTTGATGCATTTTGCGTCCTCTTTTCATTGCTTTAGCTGGTTTATCAATAATTTAAGGTGTAGCCGGTTGCATACCTATATGAACTTTGGTGACCCTATTGCAATTTTTCCGATTTTTGATAATTTTTTTAAATAGGATAGCGTGTGTAGAAAAAATTCATACTTTCTGAGCTTTCTGTACACTACTAAGAGTACCTGCTCAGAAAAAATTGGATCTCCTGAGCAATTTTTTCTTGTTGAAAAAATTGCTTAAAGTCGGCCGAAATTAAGGAAGACCCAACTTTGAGGTTAAAAAAGTCGATGTGGGGATTCACCAAAAAATCTGAAAAAGTTGCTAAAACCACCGCTTTTAAGTCTCCTTTTAATATCTGAAATCGAACGTTTGTGTATTTGACCGCTACAGTCGAAAAAAAAAATAAAATACAATTTGCTCGAACATACGCAATCGAAGCGAATAGAAGGGCCAGCTCTTTGAGGTTTAAAAATCTCGCAAAATCTCTAAAATGATCGCTTTTAAGTCCTTTTTCAACGCCTGAAGTCGAACATTTGATTATAAAAGCGCTTCAGTTGAAATACAAGCTTGTAAAATTGTTAAAATTTCACGCGACGCCCGGGCCCTTAAGCCTTGAACTGAGCTCAGATTGTGGCCGCGCTAATGGTGTTTTTACCGATTTTATGAACTTGTTTTCCAACTGAAACGCTTCAGTAATCAAATGTTCGACTTCAGGCATTGAAAAAGGACTTAAAAGCGATCATTTTAGAGATTTTGCGAGATTTTTTAAGCTCAAAGAGTTGGCTCTTCTATACGCTTCGATTGCGTGTGTTCGTGCAAATTGTATTTTTACCAATTTTGAATTTTTTTTTTTTTCGACTGTAGCGGTCAAATACACAAACGTTCGATTTCAGATAATAAAAGTAGACTTAAAAGCGGTGGTTTCAGCAACTTTTTCAGATTTTTTGGTGTATCCCCACATCGACTTTTTTAACCTCAAAGTTGGGCCTTAATTTTGGCCGACTTAAAGCAATATTTTCAACAAGAAAAAATTGCTCAGGAGATCCAATTTTTTCTGAGCAGGTGCATAAAGCTCAGAAAGTATGAATTTTTTCTACACACGCTATCCTATTTAAAAAAATTATCAAAAATCGGAAAAATTGCAATAGGGTCACCAAAGTTCATATAGGTATGCAACCCGCTACACCTTAAATTATTGATAAACCAGCTAAAGCAATGAAAAGAGGACGCAAAATGCATCAAAATGAGACCTCAACCTCTTTCCGTTGAAAATTAAGGTTGTGGCACGCATTCAAAGATGAGCCTAAAATCGGAATTTTTGAATTTCCGGTAGCCTATATCTCAGGGGCCGTAAGCTAAAAAAATATGAAAAAGTACGTTTTGAGCTACTAAAAGTAGTTACAATCACCACACAAAATATTTCCAAAATCCATGACTAGGCAGCACAGGCTCTGGTTGATTTGATATGGAATGACCCTGCTAGTAACCTGATGTGAACGATGACTAAGCGACCGCACTTTCAATAGATTCAAGGGATCAGAGACGTGAAAAAATGAAACAATTTAAGGGAAGAAAAATAACTTGGAATGTGTCTAATTTTATTGAGTAAGACTAGTTTAAAGGAGGATTTCGCAAAAATGGGTATAGAGTACTGTTGCTGGGGTTTTTGGACTTACTGAAAAGGATGGAAAATATAAAAAGTAGAAATAGAAATAGGAGCATTAGTTACTTCTTATGTTTTGCTGAGACTTACTGCCAGATGAAGGAAAACAAACAAACCTGAACATAATTAACTACAGTAAGTCAGTTTTAACGAAAATTAAAAATATATATATATATTTTTTTTTTTTACAACCTGATGAATAGGTCCAAAAACCCTGGCAATCGTGCAGTGCACATTATTGTGAAATCACTTGTGGGCTCATTTTGAGGTGCTTTAGGCAAAGAACAAGGTAGAAATATTTCATCAGAATGCTAATTTTCTTCTTGGCAATGATAATGGCTATGATTTTCCCAAGATTGATATTCCAAAAGGACTGGAGAAGTGGCATCGTCAACAAACTGGTTTAATGTGATATCAGAAAAACATTTGCTTGATATTTTCATACAAATATGTATGTTCACACTTTCTCTGGTTCATTCTCTTAAATATTCTACAGGTCTATGAAACGACAATGGGTCTGTTGCATACTTTTGCTACAACAATATAGAACCTTGATTCCTATGTAAAATTCAGCGAAAATAATGATGTGCACATTAAAAACCTTCAAAATCCATTCATTAACTGAGGAAATCACTTCAATTTCAAACAGCCCGCGCTACACAAGACACTATTTGCACCGGTATACTACTACATAGACGGAACCACCGCGCATAAGTAAACAACATCGTAACTACAAAATGATGGAATTCCATTCTACATACATGAAATATTGGCTGCATTTGCTGTCTGGTCTTTTCGGTTTATCAAAGATTACAAAATAATATAAGAAGTATACGCATCTAAACGAAACATTCCAATGTTTGTAAGTTCTGTTCATGTTTACAAAAACGAGATGGTTCCATCTGTGTAGTTATAAGTTGGTGATATAGTGTCAAGTGTAGCGCGGGTTGTTTGAAATGGAAGGTATTTTCTGAGTTAATGAGTGGATTTTGAAAGTTTTTAATGTGCGCATCGTTATTTTCGCCGAATTTTACGTTAGAAACAATGAGTTGCCTATATTGATGTAGCAAAAGTACGCAACAGACCCATTGGGATGAAAGCACTGGGAAAACTTGTAACCAACTGTTTGAAGACTTGAAATTCAGTTTTATAGAGGAGAGAGATAGTGGTATAAGGGGTCACATGAGAGTTAGAGATATAGAACAAGGCAGTAATGAATCACGCAAACTGTAAACATAACTACTTTCGAAAACATTCACCAGTGGCATCATCACTAAAAAAATCTACATCAGCTAATTTTCAATGGTTATTGCTACCGGGATTGCTGGGATTATTATCTTTTCGGCAATAATAAGCACTTGCGGGAATCTTTTAACCTTTACTGTGATTCCTCAATGACCAGTGGCGACATTCAAATCCGGTAGATCTGCGCTACAGTTGTGCGCTCTCTGAAACCATAGGTTTGACGCTTTTGACCGTCATTTGCAGGAGCTAGCCATTTTTTTAAGAACATGTTTGTTTGCTTTCAAAACCAAATCCTAAGGAACATTTTGATACTGTTCCTAGCTTTATACAACCAATTTTTCAGGTCAAAAGTAATGGCAAGAAATTGCCATGTGGAGGATGTTGATTAAATTTATATGGAACCTCAAAACTCACAATTTCTTGCCAGTACTTTTGACCCCAAAAATTGGTCGTAGAAAGCTCGGAAGGATATTAAAATGTCCTTTGGGATTTGATCTTGAACGCAAAATTCAAGCATTTTCAAAAATTGATTCTAGCTTCCTCAAATGACGATCAAAGATGACAAACCTATAGTTTCAGGGAACGCACCAGTGACACAGATCTAGCGGATTTGAATGTCACTAGAGGTCGCTATGGAATCACCTTAATCAAAAAGGTCAACACGCAAAAAGGTAGCAATGAGCTCATTGCATCCTCCAACTAATTAACAAGCTGAGTATGGTCAGTTAAACCGGCATAACTTCAATGCCCAGGCGGATTATCCAAAAATTTGGCTTACTTAATTAGTGCATTTCTTTTTAGACTTTTAGAGAAAAGCTTTTCCTCAACTTCAAACGAAAACCAGGTATTCAAGAAAATATGTCATTTTCAAACAGGCAATTCTTAATATTATGTAATAGAAAAATATTATCTCTTTGGAGTTTAGGATAATACAATGAATTCTTACAGAAAACGGAACTATAACGTTCAACAAAAGTAACTTCCTTATCAGAGAAAAACAAACTAAGTGCAAGAAGATAACGTAAAAAAATGGATGAGCTTACAAAAATAAAAAATTTAAAGTACCTTTACAATTTACATTCCTTAGTTTTGGAAGCTTACGAAACTATCCCGATGCTGTATGCCAGCAATGTAAGCTTTGAATCGTTCTGTCGTGGGGTATCGAGTGTATGTTGAACGAGAGGGCGCTGGTTCCTGCTCTTGGTATTGATGCTGGATCATAAGTTTAGCAGGATTAAATTGCTTATGCTGGGCATGTGCAATCTCTTCCTGCAGGCCGCCATTTAATGTAATCATAGTTTCTCTGGAAACAACAAGAAAACAAATATTTACCTTGAGAATGCAATTTTGATGAGTGTTGGACAAAATGTAAAACTGTTTTCTTTTTTTTTTCCTGAACGCGATGAAACGAATAACTCTCCATTGGTGTGGCTGTAGTCTAAGAGCCAGTGATGTCCCACGATAAAAATTTTGAGAACGGCGGATACTCCGGTGGTTAATGGTACTGGACCCCATGAGTGCAGAAAGGCCTGCGTTATATCCCTGGCTTGAAGTGATATCTCTGGGCCCACTGCCCTCAATATTTAGACCGGGTAATCAACCTTGGACCGGCCCATATGGGGGTTTAGGGAGGCTTGCCCCCCCCCCAAAATATTTGTGAATTTTCACCGTCAAAAACACTATTCTAAGGCATGTTTAGGTCATCAATTTTATTATTTTATAATCCCTGACTTTGCGTTATGGTAGGGTTGAGACTGCCATTATATCTTCAGTGACAATAGAAAAGCCCTCAGTATCAGTTTTATGTTTCTTTTCTTTTTACATTTTGTGCTTTTGGTTTTTTTCTTTTTTTTTTCTCATTTTTTTTGGTGTGATTATCAAAAAGAAGAATGTTCGACTTGATGACGATATGAGCCTGCCACCGTGCATCATCATCCCCATCAAGCCGAGGAAACAAATGTGAATCGAATACTTTCTTGATAAAAAAAAAAGTAGAAGAAAAAGAGAAAAAAGCAAAAAAGTATGGGTCATGAAAAGATTTAGAAAGGCCTTTAAGGCCTTAGCTTCCCAAGAAGAGTTCCCCTCCCCCCCCCCTCGGGGGGGGGAGGGGCTGGGGGAGGCAAAACAGTCTTTAAGCAGACGCCCTATGGGGGTCTGGAGGGACACCCCCCAGTGAGTGGGGATCCTCCCCCGGAAAAATTTGAAAATTCAAGTTCTCTTAGACGCTGTTAAAAGCAATCTCATTGTACGTATACAAATTGCACCGATTTTACCAAACTTAATAATAAATTCTACTCATATTTTCTTTATTTTATAGACATAAATAGAATTTTTCATACTAGACTTTCGACTAGATGAAGCTGATACCTATTTCTGCCTCGTGGAAGTTATAACTAAGCATTAGAAAATTTGTCCTCACAGTTAGAAGTATCTTGGAAATTTAAAAAGGGCACTTAAACTGCAAATGTCTGCATCAGTCAATGTATAATATTCCGCTCAGTGGTGTAAACTTGATATTCTCTTTGAAGGGGGGGGGGGGTAAGAAAGACTCTGGATAGATGTATTATGGGGGTCTCGGGGAACACCGACACTCCCCAGTGAGCGTAGGTCTAGGGGTTCTCCCCCAGAAAATTTTGAAAATTTGGGTTCCCTCAGACCATATTTTAAGCAATTTCATCATATAAAAACTGCACCAATTTCACTAAAACTAATACGTACATTTTCATAATTTCACAGACCTTCATCATCATTTTTCATTTATGACCGACTTTAGGCGCATTTTAAGGGTAAAATAGAGCTACATCTGGCCCTTTTTTTCCTCTTTATTTCTGTAACTACTACTCTTTTCTTTCTGTATTTTTGTTCTCTTTATCTTTCTTCTCCCATATCTTTCCTTTTCTCTCTCCCTCTTTTTTCTTTCCTTCGGGGGGGGGGGGGGGCGGCGGCAAAAAGATGCTTCTAGATTAGGACTTTAGTGGTTGTTTCAAGTGCCTACGGAGGGAGCTCAGCGAACGCAGAAAATCTCATAAGAAAACCTTACGATGAAGTCAAACTGCACGTAAAATGAGTTTGTATCATAGTTTGATCAACTTGTTTGATCCAAAGTTCTTTTTTAAGGGTGGGTTTGGATGACTAGGTGTGGGACTCCACTAAAATTGGTTGGGAACAAGATGACCACAGATTAGAATACCGTTCAGTCAATTCATAGACGTGCCTTTCAGGGAGAAACAAAAAAATAAAACTCACGAAACAAAAGTTAATTTCTTTACCGATTGACTTGAGGAAGGTAGCCCCTTCTTGGCCCAGGATATCCACGAAAGTAGGGGTTATAACCTCTGGAATAATGACCCCAATAACCTCTTCCTTGATAATTATTGGAAGCAGGTGAAGAATTTCCTCTCTGAAAAAAAAATAAATAAATACAAAAATAAGGAATGCAATTGAAGAGCTGATAGAGAGAATTTGAATAAAATGTCCTTCACTTAAATACGCAGGAGCAGGAGTCTCAGTAATAAGGACCCACGTTGGGCTAATAAAATGTTATATTAAAAAAGGAAAAAGTAGTAGTAGTAGTAGTAGTAGAAGTAAAGTCCAGCTGCCCAAATCTTGCGTTTGTTATACTTGTATGTAAAAAAAAAATTTAAAACAAAAAAAAAATACCAGCTGGGACTTCAAATACTTAGGTGTTGGGAAACATTGTTATGAACTTGAGATGTTTCGTCCCTTGGAATCACGTGGCGGCCCCTAATACATCCTTTTCTAAAACACAAATTCCACTGGGAAAAGAGAAAAAGAGTCAACTTCCTAAATCCGCCAAAGTGCAATCTGAAAACTAATCCTTGGCTATCAGCCGTAAATCATAAGTGGTGGTAGCCGCCCAGACCAAGTCAGAAAACACAACCTGAAGGGCATACATTAAACACCAATGTTGCGGATGTTGCGCAACACAGTTGCGGATGTGTAAATGGAAATAAAGCGAGAAGAAAATATATGACTCAAAGAAAGAAGTCCGAGGTCAGTTGATACAAATTGGAAGTGTAAAGTTCCCGAGAACTCTAACAATCAACCATTTACAACGCACACTGCTTCATTTATGAGAATACAAAGATTCAAGCCTTGAAAAGTACTAGTATTAGTGCCTGTAGTTTTTCAGCTCCATAAGGTTTGTCATGATTTGAAGATATAAACAAAACATTGTCTCTAACATTGTAAAAAAAAAAACTAAATGTGACATCTGATGGATGCTATTGGGATATGGTGCAAACAAAGATCTCTAAGGGCACTCATAAGAGAGTTGAGGATTATTACATGATTATAATATGATTATTATTGGATGGTGTTGCAATCTTTCTCTTCTTTCATATTCTTAGTTTTATCTTATATTGGGTAGGACGGAGCAGAAATCTCAACTTTTCGATAGGCAACGGTTAACAGCAATAAAAAGTTGCCAAATGGTCTCAAAGTGGCCCAAAAGAATAAGGGGTCCCAAAACCAAGAAAAGTTATAAAAAAGTGTCGTGTTGACACAACTTACAATTCTGGAAGGCAGGAAACTTCCATTTCTTGATTGAGAATAATTTCCATTTCTTGGTTGAGAATAATGTCCATTTCTTGATTGAGAATAATTTCCATTTCTGGATTGAGGGTAACTTTCATTTCTGGACTGAGGGTAACTTTCATTTCTTGATTGCGGTCTTATATAATAATTACCATAGTAAGGAGCAGGCCTTGAGTGGCCATAATGCCTATTTTGAGAAGTTGATCTCTGAAACAGTATATAAGAAAAAAAAAACCTGTGAAAAGACAGAGCTTTTCTCATGAAGTAGTACAGAAAATGTTCCGTGTTGACATTAACATGGTCTCATACCGACATTGATAGTGATCCTTATCAACAATGATAGACAGGGTGCTCGAGAAATGAGTTCACACTTCTGCTGTGAGGTTTTACGGTTGATGCAAAAATTTGAAAAATTCAGGAATAATGAGAAACCCTTCAGTGACCTCAGAAAAAAACTTTGAAACTTCCAACCACTTCTCAGGAAGGGACACAGACCCCTAAATACTCCCCAAAATTCTGATTACTCGCATATTTCAAATGGCAAAGGGTATTTTTAATTTCACTTTTTGAAAGAACTTAAGAAACTAAGCAATTTTGTTTATCAGATTCTCGTTAGCCCCTCCCAAAACAAAATGGCAGCCAAGTAAACACCTCATACCTCAGAGGCAACTCGGGCTGTATTATATATTTTTTCAAAAACAAAAAAAATTCTGAATATCTAAAATAGTGCCTTTCTAACGATGTACCACACTTAGTCATTTGGAGAAAAAAATTGGAGGCCCCGCCCCCAACATTTTTTTAAGTTAAAGGGTCTTTTAAACTGGGTACCTAAAAAATTTCAAAGGGGTCAAGTTGTGCATCAACCAGAAGGTCATGCAAAGAGGAACATTTTTACGCAAACCAAACGTCGCCACAAAGGGGCAATCCAAAATGGAGGTCGTTTGATTATTTGCGGAAGGGCCCCCCCGCCAGAAATAAAGGCTGTACATTCAATAATGCTACATTCGAGAGGGCTTTGAAAAAGCAAGCTAATGGCACAAGCCAGAAGTCAATCCGATGTTCCTGTCTAAAATGGCGGGCGATCAAAGTTTTTGATGAAACCGTTGCACACTCAATGCTCATAAGCTAGAAAAATTTTGATCGCCCGCCCATTTAGACTGGAACATCAGATTGACTTCTGGCTTGCGCCATTAGCTTGCTTTTTCAAAGACCTCTTGAATGAGGTACAATTGAATGTACAGCCTTTGATTCGGGGAGGTGGGGCCCCTTGGGCGTGTCCAGCATACACTATACGGGCAGCAAAGTTGCACGATTATTCATTAATACTTTCGCAAAGAGCAATGGGCACCTCCAGACCAGTTCACGACATCTCAATATTTAGTAATTCATAAAAACTACCAAAAACAAAAAATCTTTCCCGGTTCTCAGTCTGAATTTCCAGTTAGTTCCCGGTTTTTCCTGACCCGTCCAAATGCCCTGACATTTCCTGGTTACTAGACACCCTAAGACGTAACATCTTTCATCTAAGTAAAAATATAGCTTCAACAACCCTTCCCTGAAATGTCTGAAGAGTAAAGCTATTGGGCTGTGTTACTCCCTCGATGCCAACAAATAAAATTGAAAAGAAGATCATGAACGCAAGAGGAAACTTACATAGAAGTTGTTGTTGCTGTTGAAAGAATTGCGGTGGTTATAGTTCCAAGAATTCAAGGATGTGGATGATCTATTGAGGCTTCTCGCGCGGCTTCTAGAGCGGCTTCTTGAGCGACTCCTTGAGCGATTTCTGAAAGTAGAAAATAGGAGATAGTTAAAAGTTTTTGAATTAAGAGGTGAATTCTTTCAACAGGTAAGTGAGGGAAGAGCATTACGTACATCAACTATAATACTATTTCCGCAACAACCTTGAGATTTCATAAATAGAATCGGTGTTCAACATTTTTCAAGGCTTCTTCTGAAAGGAAAAACATAAAAAGATTTGAGGAAGGTACAATTCCGCTATCGAGGGAAATGAACAAATTTTGCAGGGATGATAGAGAATGTTGTCATGAGTCAAAAACATACCAGTTTTATTATTTTTATTTGGCACAAGGGAAGCAGTGTTACTGTTGTCAAATTTCACAGTCACAAAATTTGGCTTAAAACTTACAAAAAATATGCTTTAGAAACGTGGTTAGCGAGGAAATAAAGCTAAAAAAAAAAAGGGTTTCCATTTGATTTACTTCATGGAACTTTTCTAAACATTCGACAAAGTAATGACCATTTTTCAATTTTTTTAGGTAACGTTTCAAACAAAACACAATGTAAATATCAGTAGAACACAATTCCTGTAATGAAGACCATGCTTTAAAAAAGCAATTTTTTGTATTTTTAATAACTGCTAACCGTGTTGGCTGATGGGGGACGCATTATTTTAATTGTTTACATCAGATTTGGAAAAGAAAAAAGTAACAGGCCACTGAAGCCGTCCCATTTTGAGGTCGCTATCATTATTTGAAATAAAAAACAAACAAAAAACAAATTGTGATTTCAAGCACTAGAAAATGTTTTAATATATGAAAACAATTGGGCCTAATGAATGCATTGATGGCTCTAACCCTTGACTTCTACAACGCCGCACTAGACTGTCTTTGGAGACTACAAAAAATTCGCCTAAAAATTTGCTTCAAAGCAAAGAGTTCTGTGAAAATACTGTCAAGACCTGACATTAGAATCATACTAGGGCAGGAACCTAGGATTGAGTGGAGGTACACGGACCTCTGAAAGCGCTGCAACACTTTCAATAGATCCATGCCACTCAACTTTGATCTGCATTAAAGTAAATAGGAAAACTACGATTTTTTAAAAATTCATAAAAACATTTAAAAAATTAATCCTATTGAACTGGGTACTTTTAAAAGCTTATGCTGCGTAGAAGAGGCGCCTGGCCACGGTTTATTGAAAGTTTTCTCCAGAGCTTTTCTACAGAGGCTTGAAGCTTACGGTAAAGCGGTTGTTTCATCTCCATAAGAAGTGGGCTGGAAATAATTTTTTTTTTTCATTTTTTCAGAAATGAGAGAACTACTATGTGCGGGAAGTTTGAAAATGGCCAATTTTTTTCTTCAAGCCTCCTGGGAATAAGGAGGGAGGTGGGCAAGGAGTCAAATTAACAACAATTTTTGACCATAACTTTTGAACGATTAAAGATAATAAAAATAAAAAAATTAGATGAATGATTCTATACAGACCTATCACAATTAGATCTGAGACAAAATGAAAAAACTTAAATTTCAGTTGAATTATATTGCCACTTCAAAAATTTGAAAATTTCTAAAAGCCAGATATTTGACATTTTCTCAAATTAGGATCACACAGAGAAGAACTACAACCTACCTCAAAGAAAACTCTTTCTTTTTCAGTTAAAATGAGTCTAAGATCAATGTTTGGAAATCATTCAACTTTGAATTATGAATTTTTTCACTTTCACAGTCAGAAATCACTATTTTGGTGTTCTCAGTGATAGCAACGTAGGCGAAAAAGTTATTTCACTGCATGAGGTCAACAAAACTCTGCAAAATTTGGTATCCACGGGTTTCGTAGGACTTGGAATACAATTCCGCCATGAATTTTAAAGTATTTTGCAATCCAAGATGGTTGTCAACCTCTATCTGCATAGCAGCCATTTTGGATTTCAAAATTCTTTAAATCGATAATGGATCTGTTGCGTATTTTTGCTACATCAATATAACTCATTGTTTCTAACGTAAATTTGGGCAAAAATAACGATGCGCACATGAAAAACTTTCAAAATCCACTCATTAACTTAGGAAATACCTTCCATTTCAAACAACCCGCGCTATACTAGACACTATATCACCGACTTATAACTACATAGATGGAACCATCTCGTTCATGTAAACATGAACAGAACTTACAAACATTTGAATGTTTCAATTAGATGCGTACATTTCTTATATTATTTTGTAATCTTTGATAAACCAAAAAGACTAGACAGCAAATGCAGCCAATAGATCATGTATTTAGAAGGGAATTCCATCATTTTATAGTTACAATGTTGTTCACTTATGCACGGTGGTTCCGTCTATGTAGTAGTATACCGATTTAAATAGTGTCTAGTGTAGCGCAGGCTGTTTGAAATTGAAGTGATTTCCTGAGTTAATGAGAGGATTTTGAACGTTTTTAATGAGCGTATCATTATTTTCGCCGAATTTTACAGAAGAATCAAGGTTTTATATTGTTGTAGCAAAAGTATGCAACAGACCCATTACTTGACCCCCTGTCCTTCCAGTTCTAAGGGGCTGATTTCTTAGGGTATTTCAAATAAGTCCCAAATACAGAATTTGAAAAAGTTGTCGGTGAGCGCCGCAAATTGAATTTTAACCCTTTGTATCCTGACGGTACACATTTGTGCCACCACATCAACATGGTTTAAATGTATTTATAAGAAATCACTATGCATATCAAATTAAAAGAAAAAAGTTTATTCTATTTATTGAGATTGATAAAGAATTTGTGAGAAGGGTTTGTAGAAGTGTCCCTACTGATTCCTCAGGTTTAAGGCCCATGATCTAGCAAAATGGTATACCTTTGATTTGATTGAGGCCACTCCCTGTTTGGAGTTCGACTTTGGTTGAAATTTCTGTTGTAGGCAGGCAAAGATCCTTCTCGAGAAAAGGGTCTCCGTCCTTCAGAAAAGTTTGCTGCATATCCATTAACGCACCCGTTAGGGATACTGCGAGTACAACTATTACTTCTCGAAGCACTTCTACTTCGACTTTTTTGATTGTAATTGTTGATACTCGGTTCTACACTACCATTCCTTTGATTTTGAGGGAACGACCGAGGACCGGATCTTGACCTTTGTCTTGATTGCGATCTACTGCGACTCCTCGATTTTCTTTCATATTTGATTATGTCATCTGGAAAAAATAAGGCCTTTTGTTCTGGTAAGAATGTCAAAAGAAACAATAATTATGGCAGGTGATTTCAATTAACTTTTGAATTTCATGCCCCAGCATTTATATTCATCTAAATGCTCATTTGTTACTTAAAACTTAATTTATTCTTGATTCAATACAACTCAGATGTCTTGATTCCAACAACAAAAGTTAGGAGGTGAAAATATTTTGATGAAGAATTTACAAAGGCAGGGTATCTAGTAAATTTTTCAATTTTAAAACTCCCAGACTTGCGATGCCGATTTTTCATTAATGTTCTGACAACTTTCTTCTTCCCACACACTCCATTGCTAACAAGCTCAGAGAATAAGTGAGGAATACATGACATAAAATGCAAGTTTAATAATTCAAAATGTTAGTTATAGAGGGTAGTGATGGAAAAAAGGGGGAAATGTTTCACAAACATACAGGCAAAATAAATTACTTGTACGGATGCATTCATCCCTACCCACAGAACAATTTCACAAAGCTCCTTCTCTCTACTGCCAAATCAGAAAATTAATTGTAGGTACACTGAAAAAAAAATAGTAGTTGGTCGAACAAAAAAAGGTTGTTGAATTATCCTTCTTCAAATATTGCGTTTTTTTTTTAAAAATAACAGTATAGCCCGTTACTTTAACTTTCTTGCTTCGGTTGGAAAAGCAACAGAAAAAATGTAGTTTTTACAAAAAGTGTTTGTTGTTGTTACATTTCTTATGTTAGTTTCACAGTTTATTTGTTGGTCTTACATAGTTAAATGTTGTTTTAACATTGGAGAAACTATGCTGAAATGACATTTCCCTGCACTGTAGAAACTACAGTCTAAAGGAGCTATTGCACACTTAAGCTACAAGCGATTTAATAGTCAATTCTGTTGTAAAAACCTCTAAAAATAAAGATGGCAGCACTAAAAACTTCCAAAATCCACTTCTAAACTCAAAAAACGCTTTTATTTATGCGAGCGTAATGGTAGCTTAAGGCAGTAATGATGGGAGATTCCCATCTCTGCAAAGACTTTTAATACTTTCTAAACTGGACAAAACGCCTGCTTCCAATAGCAATACCCATGATTTTTCTTCATTAGAGCTCATGTCACATAAAAAGGCCAATGACAGCTCATGCGGCTCGCTGCGCAAAAACATGTTCGCGTTCCTTCACATGCAAAATAACGCAAGCTCATCTCTGAGCAGAAAACAAACCAATCTGTGCACGGCCTTCTTCCATGAAACGACTTTTACCACTACAGAAAATAGGAACTGGAAAAAATGATACAGCTACTTTTGTGCAAAACTTCTGAACCCAGTTTTGCCTGTATCAGATGAATCGCCTGGTTTTCACTGATAATTGAGCTCGCACTATGATTTCTTTATTTCTTCTCCTCTGTTATGTTGATGAAAATAACAGCAATGTTTGCTGTTGTATGGCTGCATCCAAAACTTAATTAACATACGTCATAGCGACCCGACTCACGGGAAAACCTAACAATATAAGCAGGCATTTGAACCCTAGTTCCACCCAACCTAGGAGGAGAAGCTTTGCAAAAACATGCATGATGCACAGGTTCACAAACCAGGGTCTAACCTGATTTGAGATGCCTGCATTAACAGGTTATAATGTCCCTCAAATCAGATTCGAATCGCTTCTTTAAAGTGAGCAAACTCCACTTTGGATTGGCACATGAGTGCTGCGGAACTCCAAATTCAAGTTGACACAGAAACAATGACACCGAAGGAGGTAGCTTTAACATCGCTCCAAATGCGGTTATGACCCACCAAGCATCACTGCCATTTTCGTCGACCATGTAAACTAACCGAGACAAAGAAGAGAGACTCTCCCGACTGAAGTTGAAAATTAGGCAGAAACCAGTTTGTTAATGCTGAGAAGACAAGCATGGGTTGGGATAACCCCAGTAGAGAAACCTCACAAGAACAAGGCCATGGAAAAATCCAGCCAAAAGTGCAGACTCTGACACTTTAAACTAAAATACTCTGAAAGACCGGGGCATTCCCAAATACTTTTGAGAGTCAATTCTAACACGAAAATGGCAGTGATTGCCATCTCATGAATACAAACAATAGCCTAGTTTATGCGATAGATCTCAACCTAGATTGGACCAACGGACCAACCCAGGTTGCGTTTTAGCGCGAGTCTAACTCGAGATAGCGCATGAACACTCATAGATTTGAACTCAAGGTAGAAGGATTTCTTTCTTCTTCTTCTCTGTGTTTGCGGTACAGACAAGTGCGGCTGCATAAGATGCATGTTTAACCTCCCTCGATGCCGCGTCAACCCGGGTTCGGAACTCCAAGGTGTTTGCGCACAAAATCTCAACCCGAGTTCACTGATGGCGCAGGTTTGAATCAGGGTCGAAACAGAAAACCAAAGCAAAAACTGAAGTGCAACTGAAGCAGGCATCTCAAACAGGCTTCGGCCGAACCACGGTTCAAATCTCTCGCTTAAACTAGGCTAATAAGAGAGCAAATGTGTTTCAAAAGATGTGTCATATTAGC
This sequence comes from Trialeurodes vaporariorum, assembly GCA_011764245.1. Taxonomy (NCBI): domain Eukaryota; kingdom Metazoa; phylum Arthropoda; class Insecta; order Hemiptera; family Aleyrodidae; genus Trialeurodes; species Trialeurodes vaporariorum. The sequence continues at coordinate 61,301,910 of VMOF01000111.1, read as the reverse complement.
GAGTGCTGTTAAAGCAGTAAATCATCAGCAAGTATCTACTTGATAGTGACAAAGAAGTTTACCACTTCCTCAAAAGCACACGGCTATCATTTCAACAGCGCTCCATGCAGTTGAATTCAAACTGCAGAATCAATTTTTAAAAATGAAAGCAGCACTATCGAGAGTATTCAGTTCTTGCAATACATGAAACTTAGGGATAGATAGGCATTGAATAAGATGAGGAACAGAAGCGGAACTGCAACCCGGTCTGGGTCGTGGTGTCATGGCCGACAGGCTGATTAGTAGGTACAATGGTACACCAGGATGTAAACAAACTTGAAACAAACACAAATGAATCTTTTCTCAGGCTCAGGCATCAATTTCACGAGCGCGGGCTTTTCAAAGTGGTTCTCCGCATACTTACCAGCAATACCATTAGAGTCTATCGGACGACCCATTGGCTCTTATGAGAGTTTCGCTTTGGTTCCCCATCTTATTCTATGACTTGAGACCAGATGGAAACGCAGTGTTCGTGTTCCTAAGAGGCAAACAAAACAAGATTAATCAATCGACACACACGGCTAACCTCACTATCCATCACTGTACAGAGTGTGAATTAGATCCATCGATTCGACAGTTTAGTACGAAGCAGAGGGTAACCAACTTTTCCATGTCTACAAGGGGGAACCAACTAATAAGGAAACACAGAGCTGCAGGAAAATATGGTTTTCTTCTGTAGAATCATGTTCAATTAATCTGAGCATGACTGGATAGCAAAGAGAATTGTGACATTTTGTAACGTCAAATCTTCAAGGGATTATAGCACAATGCAAAATTGAAAAGAATCTGACGGTACTTATCGAATGTACAAAATAAGACCAGGGAATGGTTAGGAATCAACTTAAATTGGAGACAAGAAGATATTACCAAGCGACATTTCAATTTTGTCATCTGCGCTGATGATCGTGTCCATATTTCTTGTGATTCAATTCACACTCTCTTCACTTTGATGATGCACTTCGAACAAACTTAGACAGTTGAACTGAGAATTCAGCTCGGGTCGACGTTTTTCAAGTACCCATAAATGTGGTACGAGTCAAGATTCAAAATGATTCGAGCAAGGATTCAAGGAAGCACTTTTGGTCGAAGATATTTTACCCGAGACCGGAGTGAATGCTCATGGCATGGCTCAAAGCAAGGTATAC